>JAYESA010000019.1:14865718-15564900 GCA_036927795.1 Iris macrosiphon | reverse complement strand
CGTAAGCCTTCATAACTCTCTTTCCTAACTTCTTCCTCCTAAGCCTCATTACATTAGAAAAGTGCTAACACTAGAAGAAAGCACAAAATAAAGTAAATTCATGAACTGCCTCAACAAAATAAAGTGAGCTACTGCTGTCAATATCATTCTCTATCCTAAAATAGGTTGGTTAATGGTAAAGGAAACTATACATCCTTCAATGCACACACTTTGACTTTATAGTTTCCTCTGACTCCCATCCGCTGAAGTTCATGATCTATATACCTACATCTGTTTATGAAAGATCTTGAGTACTGGAAATTTCTACTACATTTATAATTGCAAGATGAAGTACTTTGTAATAATAATATGATTGAAATGGTCATTTGATGAATAATGGGTTACAATTTTGCAGTAATCAATAATTTCTTTGTAGTATGATGCAAGTCATATTCTGAATTGTTTTGTATGATCATACACTTCTGTAGGCAAGAACAATTTTTTTTTCTATATGGTAAACATACCTTTCTCATCTGCTAAGATTCTTGTGCATTCCCTACTATTGTGAACATCTACATGCCAAAATATCAGAGTTATCTTAAGGTGATCCCCAACATCTCCTATGTAGCCATGTAGGAAGCATTTTATGAGAACTTACACAGATTTGAAGTGTGCTTGGAGGGTAGGGACATATTATTGATTGCTTGGGAGCTATGTTGCACAAATACATCTACGAACAAGGACAACATAATATTGTTATGGCTTTTCAAATAGGTACAAAGTGGTAACCACCTATGTTGCTTTAATACGGACACATACGGGTATGGACACAATATGGATACATGCACCATTTTCCGGTGTTCATGCAGCATATTGGCATTACTCATATTATGATTTAATTTTTTACTTTCTGGGTATATCTGTTATATTTTTACTTTAACCTTTTCAAGGACTTGTTACTAGGTTTGGAAGGGTAGAAATTATGTTTTCCAATTTAATCTGGTAAACAGAGAAGTAAATGATAGGTTCAAGGTCCAAAGAGGCAATTTTTAGACGCTTTTCTCACACTGATCTACGTGTTAATAACTTAATAGTCTGTTCAGCATCAGAATATTATGTCAACCTGACTGATCTACATCAGATCCCAGGCTAAAATAATCTTACTATTGCCGCACATATGTATTCGCATGCGTACACACAATAAACCACATGCAGATAACATCTTCAGATCTCCTTAAGAAGACTATGCAGTTAACATCTTCAGATCTCCTTCAGAAGACTTATCATTCTACATCTTCCAAGCCATTTTACAGTGCTGATACTTATTATCATGTCAGATCAGCCTTAATGGATGGCTTCTCTTCCATTTGAATTCACCATGGTGATAGAAGGGATTGCGTTATGCACATTCTAATAATCTTGATTGCATGATATTTTCTTGTGAATATCCTATTATAGTTACCTCAAACAAAGCATGCATGTTTCCTAGTCACCAGGAAATGGGACCCAGTTGTTCCTCCGTATGAAGTACTAAGAAAACATATAGTTTCAATTGTCACCAAAACTGATATCATCCAGGTCCTTGTATGAAAGTACATTATCTTGCAAAGTGTTCTTCTAGATCCAATATAAGAGAAATTTTAAATAACCTTAGGCAGTTTATGGGATGGTACTAAAAGTCTACTATCATGCAAAATCCTACATATTTGAGCTCAATCTTAGATTTGTATCCTTCAGTACTCTCAATTATAAAGATCCATGTATTGTGATCCTTTATATAGTGCCTCAAAGTTCTTTTTCTTCCTCACTGCACACGACCATACTTGGTAGATAATGTAGCTCTCCTTTAACCAGTGTTCCTTGCAGCCCTGCCGGCTACTTAATTCATCTCAGGAGAGAAACTGATTATCTTGAAAATCTTAATGCTTGAAGCATAATCTTTTCAGACATTATTTAGCTCCTAAAGATTGTCTAATTAGCAGAATGTTGTTCCCTTTGCTACTTCTTAGGAGGGTTTTTTAAAGATCTTATAGTACTCCCTCTAAAAACTTGCATTATGTTTGGACTGTTGCGTAATGAGAATGTTTCTTATCAAAATTTGAAAGATTTAGTTGCCTTTCACCACATTTTAAGAAGGGGTTCTGAGACTCAAATTGGTCCTTTGTTGCAAGTCAGGATTTTAAGTAAATGCCTAAGGCTCACAACTGAAGGTTATGAACTTATGGGATATACACTAGTGTACATTTTAAAATGATTATAGACATAAATCGATTATAAACATAAAGCACTTTGACAGCGTGTGTGTAAAAAATTGTACACATATCTCAAGAACAAGAATATCTGACTGTTGAAATTCTTGATGCATACTTCTTTCATGTCGTCTTTCCATCACTTCTTGAGGGATTTTTAAGACCTAGTGCCAAAATAGTAAAAGGCGCAAGGCGCACTCGAGACGCAAAAGGTCCATATTATTCGAGGCGTAAGACGTAGTTAAGGCTTGCGTCCGAGCGAAGTAAGACACAAATATAAAAATAATAAAAATATACATAGATTGTTGAGTTATGTGTTAAGTTTAGTTTAGTCCCACATCTGGTAGACTAATAGTGAGAGGAGTTAGCCTCTCCTATATAATGTACTCTCCTCTCTTCTTAATAAAATTAATCCATTATTGTCATCCTACATGGTATCAAAGCCAAAACTCTGACTCTTTTTTCCCTCCCACTACTCTCTCAAACTCTAGTCCCAACCCTAGCCCCACCCCGTCTTCGCCCCCTCAACTGTCGCAGCCGCACCCCCCTTCCCCCCCAGCCGCCATCACCTCCCTGCTGCAGCCCGCCTCCCGACCGCCCCCTGCCACAGTCCTATCGCCCCCCCTCTACCCGCCAGCCCCCCACTGCTCCGCCTCCCGCGCCCGCCCATGCCCCATCTCCGGCCGCCCGCCTCCACCCCTGCCTCCGCCTCCATCTACTGCCCCCCCCCCCCCGCCGTAGCCGACCCCCTCGACCCCGCCCCCCAAGCCTCCAGCCCAAAACCCTAACCCTAACATGCAGTTGCCGTCCCTCCTTCATGTCTAAACCTTAACCTAAAAAAAATTAAGAAAAAAAGTCGTATATCAGCGGTCAGAGGGTAGACAATGATTTGTTTGCTGAACTTCTGTTCCTAGATTACGACTTCAGGAGTTAACAAAGAGCAAACAAGTTGCTTGTTTACGTGGATCTTTGTTTCATTCCTACCCCGATATCCACATCATGATCTACACAGAGAGTAACCTGGGTTGCTTCTTTGTCATGCCTTGTGTGATCCCCATACGATCTCTACTTTTCATGCGTGTGCCGGTTCTGGCTACGTTGATAGCCTATTGGTAAAGTTGATGTGATTATTGGGGTTGAAAGATCCGGCGACGGTCGAATCAAGTACATTGCAGGATGACAAGCAATGAGGCGATCAGCAGTGCTACTACTACCGGTGTTGAGAACGCATTGGCGGGACTAACGGGTACTGGCACGACGATTTCTTCGATTTGACTCGTCGATCGGCGGTTGGATGGACCAGATGGTTACTCAATATGGCGGAAGAAGGTTGAGAAAATACTTCGGAGAATGCGATTCTCCAAGCATCTGACTGACAACCCTCTGGAGACGACTGGTCCCACATTTGAGCAATGAGAGACAGATGATAGTCGAATGTTTACATAGTTGATGAACTCAATGGAACCATCGGTGGAGGACATGGTTAGGAATACGAACACGGTAAAGGAGTTATGGGAGGTCCTAGCAACGACGCTTGATGGAAAACGCGACTTGTCTTGTATCTACGACTCGGTCGTCGGCGTCTACTGGGCAGAACAAGACGACAAGTCTCATAAGGACCACTTTCGGGCCTTTAATGCTATGATCGATGAAGTTGACCGTGTATTACCTCTGACGACGGATATCAATAAAACGAGGGCTCAACGTGAGCAGCTTCATGTCATTGTCATATCTTGCCTCTTTCTGTCCTGATGCAGATTCAACTCGCTCTCAGATCATTGCTGGAGCCGAGGTTCCATCTATAATGAAAGCTCATTTTCGTGTCCTACGGGCAGCAAAGGTCGTCGAGACCTCTCCAAGTGATGCTCCTGCTGATTGATCTGCTCTTGGTGCCGCTCGTACTGGATTTCGTGGTGGTCGTGGTGGACGACGTGGTGGCCTAAATGTTGGCCGCGATGGTGGACGAGGCATTGGCGGTCGTGATGGAGGTCGACCGCGCACCTGCTTCAACTGTGGTCTACAGGGTCATTTCCAGTGTCAGTGTACTAAAGCTCATGTCGCCAATGTTACCTCAGATACTTCTGATTTTGGCGACTGATCCGTACAAATGACTGATGAAGCATATGCAGACTTTGTTGAGTTTCAAGCTCAACGTCGAGGTGAAGCCTCTACTTCTGGGTCCACCGCAGGGTACTCAACGACATGTGTGATACAGTCGAAGCAGTGGGTCCTTGATTTTGGTGCGTCTGCTCACTTGGCAGGCGACGCAGGTATGATACGAAATTATATACCGGTTGGTCGTATGTCTAATATTACATGTGTCAATGGTGGTTCGCTGACAGTTCGTGAAAAATGATTTGTCCGTCTTTATTCGGGAGTGTCACTACATTCTATATTACATACACCTAGAAACCCATTCAGCTTCGGGACTGTCACAACATTTTGTATTATATACATCTGGAAACCCATTCAGCTTACTCTCAATTAGTCGGATTACTCGCGATATGCATTGCTAGGTAACATTCTTTCCTGATGGTTGTGTTTTTCAGGACCTAAAGACTGGAAAGACTATCGGTAGAGGGCATGTGGCTGGAGACTTGTACTTGTTTGATGAAACTTTCTCTGTTGTCTGTGCTGCTGTGAAACTTGATCCTTTTGAGTTACATTGTCGGTTAGGACATCCATCCGTCCAAGCACTCCATAAAATGTACCCATATTTAGATGTTTCATGTTCTTTTCATTGTGAGTCATGTAGTTTGGCTAAGCATCACCGGATTTTCTATCCGTTCAGTCAGAATAAAATTGCTTCCGCTCCCTTCGAGTTGGTGCATTTCGATATATGGGGACCTTGTCCGGTTGAATCTATGATGGAATTCAAGTACTTTGTTACCTTTGTTGATGAATACTTACGTGTCACTTTTGTTTATCTAATGAAAAATCGTTCCGAATTATTTAACATTTGGTGCAATTTTTATGCGAAAATCTAAACACAATTTGGTGTTCCGATTAAATGCGTTCGCAGTGACAATGGTCGTGAGTATATGTCTCGTGAGTTTGTTTCACATCTGTCTCGGAATGACATCAACCACCAAATTTCATGTCCTTACATACCACAACAGAATGGTTTGGCTGAACGCAAGAATCGTCATCTCTTAGAAATAATACGTGCTCTTATGTTTCAAGCACGTACTCCAAAAAGATTTTGGTCGGATGTCGTTATTACGGCTTGCTATCTAATTAATCGTATGCTGTCGTCTGTTCTCAATGGTGTTACTCCCTTCTCTCGGTTATATCTCAAACGAGAGCCGTTTTCTGTACCTCTCCGAATCTTTGGTTGCTTGTGTTATATTATGGATACTCGACTAACTCTTTCTAAATTAGATCCAAAGGCTATCCAATGTATTTTTCTTGGGTATCCTAAGGACCAGAAAGGGTATCGGTATTTTTTTTAGTCTTGAAGATGTATTTTTTATCTCGGGATGTTACCTTTGTTGAAACCGAGTTTCCTCCACTTCCACAAACTACTGATCCGGCACCGCAAGTTTATCCAGAAGAAGATTTCTTGTTGTTTCATGTTCAAACACAACAATCTCCCATAAGGGTGCTCTCCCTTACCGAGCCAATCTCCCGGTTCGACGGTCCGCAAACACCGGCTCCGTCAATACCATCATCGCCGGAATGAGTTTTGCCGATAGTGCCCGTGGACACAGCGCCTTCATCTTCCTCTAGCTCCAATGATTTGCTTCCGCCTGATCCGCCAGCTCGACCTCGTCGTACATGTCGTGATTATCCCTTGTATGTTGACAATTACAAAGGGCTTGCGAGCCACACACAATCATTGGTGGCTAATATTGATGGGATTCAGATTTTCAATACTGCAGAGGATGGTCTTAAACATCCCCGCTGGCGTGCTGCTATAGAAGAGCAGATGAAAGCACTTCGGAAAAACCATATATGGAAATTGGTTGATTTACCTCATGGTAAGAAGGCAGTAGGTTGTAAATGGGTGTTCAATATTAAGGTAAAATTGGATGGCACTCTTGATCGCCTGCAGGCTCGTCTGGTGGCAAAATGATATTCTCTGACCTATGGTGAGGATTATTTTGAGATATTCTTCCCAGTTGTTTGGATGACCTCTGTGCGCGTACTCTTGGCCATAGTTGTTCGCTATGACTGGTCGTTGCTACAGCTGGATATCAAGAATGTATTTCTTCATGGAGACCTTGACGAAAAAGTGTATGTGATGCAACCTCTCGGGTTCGTTGCAAGGGAGGGTAAAGTGTGTCATCTGCGGAAGGCCCTTTATGGTCTCAAACAATTCCCCCGTGCATGGTTTGGTCGTTTCACAAATGTGGTTACTCAGTTTGGCATGTGCCAATCGAAGAAGGACCATTCAGTATTCTACCGTCAGACATCAGCTGGAAGGATACTACTTGGTGTCTATGTGGACGATATTGTGATCACAGGAGACGACAGTCAGGGCATTGCAGGACTAAAGAAGTTTCTAGGAGAACAGTTTTAAACCAAGGATTTGGGATCGTTGATCTACTTTTTGGGCGTTGAAGTCACACGGGGTAAAAGGAACATTGTATTATCTCAGAGAAAGTATGTGCTAGACATCCTAAATGTGCAGGAATGATGCAAGCTAAGGGAACAACCTCGTCCATGGACCCAGGGATAAAGTTATTTTCCGACAAGGGGACACTGATGACCAATCTGGATCAATATCGTCGAGTAGTTGTAAAATTCAACTACTTGGCCGTTATGACTCGTCCAGACATTTTTTTTGCCGTCAGTGTCGTAAGTAGATTTATGTCTTCTCCACGAGTTCTACATTGGGAGAGTTCTCATAATTCTGCGCTATCTAGTTCAGAATCCGGGAAAAAGAATTCGGATGGAGAATAAGGGGCATACTTATGTTGAGTGTTTTACTGATATGCTGACTGGGGTGCCAGTCTTACGAATAGACGGTCTACATCTAGCTACTCGGTCTTCATTGGCGGGAACTTCGTATCGTGGAAGAGCAAGAAGCAGAGTGTGATCGCACGATCAAGCTCGGAAGCGGAATATCGGGCCATATCTCATGCCACAACAGAAGTGCTATATCTGCAGCATCTTCTACAGGAACTGGGAGAAGAAACATGATATAAAGCAGCAGATATGTGGTGTGATAACCAGTCTACTATTCATATTGCTACTAATAATGTATTTCATGAAAGGACAAAGCACATTGAAATTAACATTCACTTTGTCCATGATGAGTATCAGAAAGGGATGATAAAGTTTCACCACTTGAGGACCAACAATCATATAGCTGATATATTTACAAATTCTCTTTTAGGTACTCGGGTTCAATTTCTCTGTAACAAGTTGGGCATGATTGGCATCTATGACCCAGCTCGAGGGAGGGTGTTGAGTTATGTGTTAAGTTTAGTTTAGTCCCACATCGGGTAGACTAATAGTGAGAGGGTTAGCCTCTCCTATATAATGTACTCCCCTCTCTCCTTAATAAAATTAATCCATTATTTTCATCCTACATAGATAAATAAATAAATTAGTAATGTAAGAAATAAAACCAAATAACATATTAAAACCAACAAAAATATGTTAAAACATAGCCAAGTGAACTAACAGAGCAACAATTGTAGTCAACAGAACTAACAAGAGTTTGTATTATCCCTATCATGGTTTTAGTAAATTTTAATTTTTCCACCTCAACTGTAACCAACTACTTGTATGAGGTAAGAACTATCCAAGGTTCAAAGTATCGGTATCGGAATCAGTATCAGACCATTCATATGAGTATCGGTATCGGTAGTATCGGCGATTTCAGATCGGAGTATCGATTTTTTTGGTATCGGAAAGTAAATAACTACTAGTAAATTTTTAACATTTTAGAAAATATATTTTATACATTTAGGCATAATTTTAAGTATTTTCAGTGTTGTTTCTTAGTATTTTTGAAATTGAATGAAATAGTAGTCACCTTTGTCGATTGATTTAAATACAATAGATAAGTTTTTCTCTTTTATATGCTTTTACAACCTTACTATGCTTTTATACCCTTGCTAATTGGTCTTTTTCATTCAATTTTCTTTGCCGAATTTACTGGAAAAGAGATCCCTAATGTCGGTATCGGTCAGTATTGGGTATCGGATCAGGACATTCCAAACTGTATCGGTATCAGTCGTATCAGATCGATATTGGCCGATACTGCAAACTATGAAATTATCTCCATGCTTCAAAGTTTTTTTTATATATATAAATAAAAAATCCATAAGGCGTGTCTAGGTGCGCCTTTTCTTAGTTGCCAGTTGCAGAAAGGCGTACTTAAGACATGTCTTTTCTTAGTTGCCAGCTGAAAGGCACGTCTTGGGTGTGCTTGGAGAAATAAGCTTTGTCTAGTGAGATGCAAGGCATAACTGCTGTGCCTTTCTGCGATGCGCGTCTTTGACTACCATGCCTAGTGTTGCCTGTAAAATAGAAATTACATTTGGAGTGATGCAGCATGATAATGTTTCTTACCAACTTTGAAACATTCAATTGCCTTTCACCACATTTTAAGAAGGCGTCTTAAGACTTAGTACTGCATCTAAAATAATACATTACGTGTGGAGTGATGCATCCTAAGAATGTTTCTTGCTGAAAGGTTCAAGTGCCTTTCTCCACATTTTAAGAAGGGGTTTTGAGACTTAAATTGGTCCTTGCTGCAAGTCAGGATTTTAAGTAAATGCCTGAGGCTCACGACTGAAGCTTATGAACTTATGGGATGCACACTATTAAGACATTATTATCTTGTGCATAAACTGACTATAGACACAAAGCACTTTGCCAGCAAGTGTGTAAAAAATTTACATTTGAGGTGATGCAGCACAAGTACTTCAACAAAAACTGACAAAATTTTGTGTAAACACAACATTGCACACCCCTGTCCTTATGATAATAAAACTAGGGTGGTACTGTGAGCTTGTAGAAAAGCTGTGGATTGTTAGTCACTAGTGTACCAAGCTGCATAGCGTTAACTTACCAACTATATTAAGAGGATATATAAAGCTACAACTTTTTGTAGGATTTACTTGATTAATTTGCATGGTACTGCAGTTCCAACGAAGAAACAGGATCTACAAAGAAGAACAACGTCAGATAAGAGCTGCTGCTCGCAAGGCCAAAGGGGAAGGGGAAGGGGAAGGTGAAAACAATACCCATCTTTAACAATATGTTAAAACCATCTTCTTCTGAGGACCGAGGGGGAAACTGAGCTTTACACATTGATCGACATGGGATCAATGCTATTGTTGCACTTGCTGGTACTAGTTTATTTTGCTTTAATTATCACTGGTAGTTACTCTTGTTTGATGCAAAGACCCCAAGTAATAATAATGTTTTGGTAAAACAAGGAATCATTTTTTCTCGGAACTTTCATAAACTAATGTGTGGATTGTGAATGGACATTTTGCTCCTATATCTTTTATCTAGATCACTGATCACTTCAAACAGATCATCTTTGCCACATTGCTATTTTGAATGTGCGTGGGTTATCAGTAAGGTAGTAATAACAAACAGTCAGACGAATAATCTTGAGTTGTGTGATACCTAAAGTCACATTTTATTTGTTCAGTTTTCTTGAAAGAACAAAATTATGTTGAGCCATATTCTAAAGCCGTTTTCTTTGTACTGGAAATGGAGAGAACAGATTGGTCAGTATTAGTACACCAGGAAGTCTCTTTTGTAAGTATTATTAGAGGAGTAAAACTTAGATACAATGGCTGTATGAAAATTTTGATTCTCTCTCTCTCTCTCTCTCTCTCTCTCTCTCTCTATATATATATATATATATATATGCTTGTACGGTTTACGAAGAGATAGGGGGTCCCACCTGTCATACAGTGGTTGTAACAAATTTTTGATACAGCCATCTGTATCTAAGTTTTACTATTATTAGAGCATCCACAGTGGTAGATGTTTTAAATGCTAAATTTTGACTTTAGTCAAAATTTGTAGCACTTGAAGGCTGCAATGGATACTTGTGCATACTTAAAAATTGCTAGAAGTTACAAGGCACTCCAGATTTGGAGTGTGTTCTAGCTTCTCTATATTAATTGATGGGTAAACCAAAAGTAATCAAACATGAAAGAAAAATAAAGGAAAAATATTATCAAATAGGGAAGGAAAAGAAAAGGAAAAAGAAAAAATAAACAGGAGAAATAGGAGATTAATTTTGATTGTTTATTTAGAGTGTATCATTGTGTGTCAATATTATAGGAGTACTTTAAAAATAATAATTTATACAATTTTTAATAATTTAGAGTATTTATTTAGAGTGTTGTCACTGTGAATGCTCTTATGTTAATATATTGTGCAGGGAAGGGAATATGGTTCCTAAAAGTGCTGGTAGAAGAGGGGTTGTGACTTGCACGGGAATTCCGAATTTCCATTTCCACGATGGCCAGCTGATTTGTAGCCATCTATTTTAACACTTGTTGGGTGGCCCTTTGGATAGGGAAACGATAAATTTTCCACTACTGAAACTTGTAGGACTTGGGGTTTTTTCTTCTCGTGATTTTTTGTAGATGTCCCTCAAATCTCTGTTAATAAAATATTTAAAATCTCATTAATTGTTTAAAAGTTCTCCAAATCAATAAGGTGATCCGTCTGTCTGTTTTAGTTTGGTTTATCTTAACCTAACCTAAGCATTAATATAACTAATAGATGATTTTGTTTTTGTTAACCACCAAAACTTTGTAAATGGTGGGAGTTTGGGGACAAAAGGTCAGTGGATCGAGCCACGGAGGCTTATTATTCCTTCTATTTATAAATGGTGAAAATTGAGGACAATGGACCTAAAGACATGCAATGCAGTGTGTATAAAAGTTTCGAACGTTACGCGGGATTCCGTACGTTATGTCGGGAAGTCAAAAAAAAAATCCACCAAAACTTTGTTATTTCCCAAATTTGTTAACAAAAATCAACTAAATTATTCATTCCCAAATATATATATATATATATATATATATATATATATATATATATATTACACCATGTTTTTGTTGATTAGTAACATGGTAAGCTTAATAATTGGCTGACAAAATATTTTCAACAATATTTCTATGTTTAAACATATGAATATTAATTACTGGAATCAGAGCCGTCTCAAAACAATTGGGGACCCTAGAAAAATTAAGGAGATAATTGCTCCCCTTAAATCATGGGACATTACGTCAATTAAATAATTAATAAAAAGAGATTATTGTTGTTCCCTTAAATCATTGGGACCTTAGATTAATTAATTAATTAAGAAGATAATATATATATATATATATATATATATATATATATATATATATATATATATATATATATATGAGCCATAGACTCATATTGCTACATGAGCTAATGCATATGTGGACCAATAAAAATGGAGTGTACTAGTGTACATGGGTGTACATGAGATATAAGAATTCATTCATATTGGTCTATATGTACATGACTCATATAAGTAGACTCATATTCCATTTATCTCTCTCTCTCTGTCACGCTCCAGTCCCAAAATGCCGAGGGACTGAGCACGTGAGCAATGGCCAGCAGCACGCACCGATGGACAACCCAATTTAATGGATCCATCAGGGCATGCTTAAGCTGTAGTCTAGCAGGACTAAGTACAAGTCTCAGGTATTACTAATCTCATCCACAGAATAACACAGATTAATTGCCAGAAATAATGCAATGGAAATAAATATGCAATAACAAATAAGGTTGTCTCGGGAAACAAATCCGAGAATTATTCTGTTACAATTAAGGAAAATGGACAGGAATTGAAATGCTGAAAATGGAAATACTGTGTAGCTGAAGCCGGTGCTCAGGAGAAATCTTCGGCCACTACTTCGTCCTCTGTTCCTTGTTCTGCTCCAAGGAGTGCTCCGGTACCGTACACCTCTGGGTAGTACTCTTCAGCTGTACCTGGGGACATAATCCGGATCCAGGTCCTCAGGGGACAGCAAGGTACAGAAAATACAAGCCAAAATAAACACAGTGCAGCAGTTAATTAAACAAGAGGGTAAGCTATGTAACCAACTAAGTGATATGCAATATGAGAGTCGCACTAGAACTCAGGCTGAAGCCACTACAAGCTCTGTGTCGGGGAGCCGGTAGCGGCAATACCTATGAATTATACTCTGAAATATGCTATGTTTTATATATATAATATCAGCCTGTAGTCTGTGTGTCTCTCCCCACCCAATGTAATCCCACGTCTCATGTCCATGACACGCAAGATCATAACTAATGCAGCAAGTCTGATAGCTATGAATCAAAGGTCTAAGAATGTAAAATCTATGTCATAACCATGCATCCTATACAGAATCACCTTGAATGTCTCAGGAAGACTCTGTCTCATGGAATAGTGTCAAGTGTCCTGGGTTCTGGTGTACTTGATAGGACAAGTACGAGAATAAGGGTATCGATTGTCCATCTCTAATGACGTACCCAACACCGCGTACGGGGTTGGCACCCGACTATGATCGGACACAAAGCACGTCACACGTTTCCTAGGTTAAGCAGTTAAAACAAGTTACATATGGATCTACCAGAATTCAAGTAAAATACTATAACAGAAATTACTGAGAATTTACAAGCTCTATGTTCTTACTGATGCAAAATTAACCAAGAAAAATATATAGCAAGCTGCAGCGTTTGGCAAGGTACACTTGCCTGTGGTTCCTGTTCCAATTGCGGCTCTGACTTCAGCTGGAATTGCAGGCGGTACTCCGATTGCTGAAACAAATATCACCATCAGATCCAGAAAATATCAATCAGCTAGAAACGCCTGTCCTTGGGTCCAATTTGGAGACAAGGGCAGAAACGGCAGTTTCGGGCCAAAACGGGGTCCACCGGTGGGCCCGCTTTGCACCGAAAAATGCGTCCGGGTCAACGGTCTCCAAATTCACCAAACTTAGTGTCAACAGGTCAGGAACGATGATACGAACCCAACGGAACTTCCAGAATTGGATTCCGATGAGCCGATCACAAAATCGCCCGTCGAGCGGGGCCTGTGGGGCCCACGACACGCGATTTCGTCAACGTTTTCAGAATCGAACCAAACTTGACCCACAGGACCAGCGTATCGCTACGAGTCCGATGGCGCAAGTTTCGTCTCGATCCGACGTGTGTACACAAAGTTAGGTCGAATTGCAGAAAAGTCGGATACGGTGCGATGTCCGCGGATACGCGTTGATTCCGGTGTGCACGCACACCCGAATCAGCTTCTGCGAAATCCCACACGTCCGTATCGACGAGGCGCTCGTGTCTGTGAAGACCGCGCGCGACCAAGTCGTCCCGTTTGGCGGGGCGTACTCAGTTCCGGGGTGAAACAGGGTCTGATTTTTCCTGTTTTTGGATCGCGGTGTGCGATCGCCACAGGCCGCGATGCCTCGAACAGTTTGTCCGGGCACCGAGAGGGTCATACAGGCTTCGCGTAGAAATTTACGGAATCGAAATCCGAGCTACAGGGTGCAAGATATGGATACCTGAACGAGGCCCGAAAAGCTGAGAATACTTCGTGTCCTACTCGTGTCCGACACGAGTCTTGGCCGTGTCCACTGCCCGTGTCCTGCTGGGACCGTGTCTGGCAGCTAGCCGAGGTCGGCGGAGGGTCGGCGAAGGACTGGACGGCTACGGCGGGTGGAGAAGCGCCAGGGGAGGCCGGCCGGAGGGCTGAAACGCCGGGGTCGGGGTCGGCTTCGACTGGGAAGGGAGAGGAGGAAGGGGAGCTAGGGTTTAGCTCTGGAGGAGGAGGAAGAAGAAGGGTCGGGGGTCGGCGCTGGAGCGAGGCCGACGTGGCGCTGGGTCGGGCTCCGGTGAGGGGGTGGCCGGAGTAGGGTAGAGTTAGGGTTAGGGCTCGGTGTTTGGGGGTGGAAGAGGACGGAGGAGGGGATATAAATAGGGGGCTGCGGGGGCTCGGCCGGGGTCGACGTGGCCGCGGGATCCGGAGGGGAGCGACGGGTCGGGGCGTCGTGGGGAGGTTCTCCGGCCACGTCGCCGGAGAACGCGGGTTCGAACGTGGGAGAGGGTGGGGGTGATGCGGGTTCCGGGTCGGGCGCGGATCCGGACGGGGAGAACCCGCCCGACCCGTTAACAGGGGACTGGGCTGGGCTCGCTAACGGGCTCGGCCCACTGGGCCGGGCCGGGCCCTAAACCGAAAATAATAATAATAATAATAGAAATAATAATAATAATATTAATAAATAAATATCAGTAAATTAATTAATTAAATAAATAATAAAATACTTTTTAGGTATTTAAAAATAGGTCCGGGGTCCGATAAATTCCAGAAAAATTGCCCTAAGTCCAGTTTTTCATTTTACATCCAAAAATATTATTTTCATAATATTTTAATATTGTTTATTATCATTTAAAAATTATTTAATAATTAAAACCATGTTTTTAAATTACAGAAAATTCCCAGAAAATTCCAGAAAATTGTGAAAAATCCAGTTTTTAAAATTTTGAAAAATCAGGGGGTTTACACTCTCTCTCTATATATATATAGATAGATAGATAGATAGATAGATAGATAGATATAGAGAGAGAGAGAGAGAGCAAGATAGTATGAGTTTTTCTTCTTTTATCTGGTGTAGATAACATGTAAAAATAAAATAAAGAAAAAATTATAAATATATATATTAAATCTTCCTATATGAAATTATTAATATAGACCTAGACTTCTATAATCATTATATTATACGATAAACGATACTTATCGCTAGCTTACAACCTAGTATAGACCAAATACTGCTATTGCATCTGCATGACTTCGTAAAGAGTGAAATTAAGTCTAAATTTCTACATCGATCGTACATCATAGTCATGTAGTGAATTTTAGTTGAAAAATTATGTAGTTATGTTTAAAAATAAAAATACTTTATTCTTGTAACAAAACTACAAAATTATATTTTAAATTAAAAAGATATTCAATGTCTTATACTATAAAGTATTCATAGTATACTAAGAAGAATCATTGAATTACCTAAAATTAAAATTGAATATCAATATGGCTACTTTTGGCATAAGTATCTAGAAGTATCCGAGAAGTACAAGTATTCAGTACAAATACGTTTAAATGGAGTATCCATATTTCTATGAAGTTAACTTGTTTTGTTCTTTTAGTACTTCCATAGTGTAGTGCAACCGATACAATCAATTTTTGCTAACCATTAAAAATAGACACTGATACAATTCATGCTATTATTAAGTGTACAGGAGAAGAGAAAAGAGAGAGATGATGCTCCCGCTACATAATAAAAGAATTTTATTTTATATTTTTTGTTATGTTCCTACGGTCAATGATACCATAATAAAAAGAGCTAAGATAAAAAAGAATAAGTGTATTGTTGCTATTCTTGTTCCTTGAAATGTTGGAATTGTAGATTGGTGGTATGGTAGAATGAACTGAATGCTTCACTATTGTTGGGAATTAAATTTATACTCGGTATTGTATGAATTGAGTATAAATGTTATATGTTTTAGATTATGGCAATGAAATGTGACTTACGAGCAATGGCTCGAGGAATGTGATATATGAGCGATGCCTCGAGAAAAATGGAATATGGATATAAATTGGGTGGTTTCCAATTACAAGTCGTTTTACTACCATAAATATTATATTTGTAGATATATGTGTATACATAGTTATGGATAACTTGTAAAAAAAAATTGATTTCTCGAACGGTATATGAGGTCATTGAACCATATCAGCCTAGAAGAAAACTTGATGTGAGCACTGTGATTACGAGACATTTCAGTGATGCCAGCTACCTGCATCAAAATCGATGTCGTACTAATAGGAATAGTCCTTATTGGTGCGTTCACCAATGACCGTCATATAATCAGATTGAATGTGTTTTGAATGGAAGTACATTCTAACCCTTGTTTTGCATAGAAGCTAGAAGAAATGGTCGTGGATAAGATTCACTAGTAAGTGTTGATAATTTAATTATGTTATTATGAGTTGTCTATGAACTATTAACTGAACTTTTTAGAGTAATACAAAGGTCACCTAATAACTTTGTTTGATTTCATATGATTATTGTGTTGGTTTATGTGAGTCAGACTAATACCGTTCACAAGGGATCAGGGTGTGGCAATGCACACCTTCTTGAGGGGAATCCTCTCTTGCCTCCACTAACGGGTGAGGACAAGGATCCCGCTCCACTATAGGTAAGGGTGCAAACAAGCCAAGCCGAGTCAAGTTTTTATAAACTTTAGCTTGGCTTGATTAGAATTAATCGAGCTTGAGCTTGATAAATTTTTTATTTTAGAGCTTGAGCTTGGCTCGAGCTCGTTTATATTAAGCTTGAGCTTGGCTTGGTTTGAGCTCGAGCTTGGCTTGATTCAAGCTTGATAAACAAGCTTGATAAGCTCAAACTCGTTAAGCTTGATTTTAAGCTTGTTCAGCTTTATTTCAAGCTTAACGAACTTGATTTAAAGCTAGTTAGGCTTGAATTCAAGTACCTATAATATTAACAATTTATTTATAAAAAATTAATTTAAAAAGTTTCTTAATATCAATTATTAAGGACATATAATTATATATAATGCACACAACCATATTGTTGTACAAACATGCATAAAATTAGAATTCAACAAAGAACAAATTTAAATAACAAAATAAATTTGTAGACTGTCAGCAACGAGCTCCTAATCGAGCTTCTAAACGAGCCAACTTACGAGTCAGCTGACAAGCTTCTAAACGAGCCAGCTCGCGAGCTCAAACGAACCGAGTACTTCTAAGTTTGAGCTTGGCTCGTTTATTAAACGAGCTCGAAAATGAAGTTTGAACTTGACTTGTTTACTAAACAAACCGAGCTCAAACGAGCTTTTATCGAACCGAGCTTCGAATAGCTTGCGAACGGCTCGACTCATTTGCAGCCATAACTATAGGCCTTCCTTTTCTGTTTACACATCTTTTCCATCAGAGTAGTGGAATCCCCATCTAGCTCCATGGAACCTTTGACGAACACGAATTTTAAATTGGACCATTAACTTAATACAAAGAGCTCAAGTGCAAGTTGTCCATATTTGCTGCTAGCTTCTCAAGATATTGGACAATCTCAGTTGAACTTTCTACTTGTTGCCCTGCATATTCAGACTTGATCGATCCCTTGCATCGCTCGTCTGGTTTGTAGAAGGGGTTGGACACCTCAATGCCATTGCACTTGATTGTCCATGTTGGAAAGTTTGGGTTTGGACCTTGACAATCGACACATATACCACCAGCATGTACAATACACTCAGGCTCAAGTTGGAGGTTGCGACCTACACGGTCTCGTTTGGTTTACGAAAAAAAAAAAAACAAAGAATTAATTATTTACTCATTTCTTTTTTTATTGAAAAATTGTAAATTTTAGCAATTTTTGTTCGGTGTTTAAAACTATCAGAAAAATTGGAAGGAAAAGTTATCCTTGAGATGGATGTGAAGAACCATGATCTCCTTTTCTCAATTTTTTTTTCTTTGAAAATTATTTTTCTTTTCTGTTCAATTTTTTTTTTTTTTTTTGGCATCCAAACAAAATAAATAAAATATTCTATTCCAACGTCCTGATTCTAAGATTGAGTCCAGCTACTTGAAAGCCTAGTGTGAGTACAATTTCAGACAATAGTTTAAGGACTATTTGATATTACCGCCCTCTTAGATTAGGTATATTGATATTACTTCCCTGTTAGATTAAAAGTTGAAAATACCCTCCTGAAAGTGTCGTTAAAAATCTGAAAGTGTCGTTAATATCAATATACCTAATCTAAGATTGGAGTAATATCAAATAACCCTAGTTTTAAAGGGCGAGTACGATCTATACTTTTCAAACTTGGGCTCGGCTCGAGATCTTGAACATTGGAATTTCGAATTCGGCTGGGCCTACATTGAAGCCCTGTAGGATTTGCGGGTGACCGCCCCGGCCCAATATGACCCGTTAACAGCTCCTGTATAACCTCACCCCTTTCCGTCAAGAGTCCTCATTCCGCGCTTCGTTCGCTCCAGTGCTGTGTGCCAACATCAGGTGACAATCAACCCAAAACCCTAAAAAAACAAAACAAGCGAAATCAACAAATTTTCCCCATTTTCTCTCTCTTATATTTCTCGATCTGACGTTACTTTCTTCTTATATTTATATATTTATTTGATTTCCTGTCCATTTTTTTAGATTTAGGGTTTCAATAAATTTCTCTCTCTCTCTAAATTTCTTGTTTGTGTGGAATGTAGTTTTTTTTTTTTGTTTCGTTTAGGAAGAGAAAGCATGAGTAGCCGCTCGACGCGAACCCTCTACGTGGGCAACCTCCCCGGCGACATCCGCGAGAAAGAGGTAGAAGACATATTTTACAAGGTCCGTTTTTTTTTTCTACCAGCTCTCTCTTAATTTTTCTTATTGTTTTTTTATTTTTGCTAGAAACCCTAATTCATTTATAGACTACATTTATTGTTGACTGAAAATTTAAGACTGAAATTTTAACCAGAAAGATCGTATTTTTAGAAGAAACACTATTTCATGTCAAAAGAAAGCAAAGTCGCTCTCTGAGCTCCCAACTTATCCAATGTAGTTGCCTGTTAAAGAAGCCATTTTGTTTGAGTTACATCGTGGTAACAGACTGCACCTTTGGAAAGTACACTATTTTGGTAGTAATTTTCGAAAGTAATGGTTTAAATGATATATTTAAAAAAAACTTCATTTACTCGAAACCCATCTGCCATATGCCTCTTTCCAAGTCTTCTTCTTTCATAGAAGAATGCAACTCTTTCAAAAAACCGGGATTTGAATAGTAGGTAGGGGAACCATTTTGTTTTGGTTCTTCTCCACATTCTGACCGACAGGGTGGATTTACCCTTTTTTTCCATCGAGGGTATTAGCCATATGCTCTATCTAAGGGACATTTTTCTTTGGGTCCTTAGAGCGTGTATTTTGCTTCCGCTCGCGTTTTTCTGAAGAGTCTAAGCCATAAGACGATTGGTATTGCAATATAATTTCAGTCACCTATGGGAGGTAGCATAGAGACTTGATTGGGTACCTTCCGATGTTGTGGTACTAGAAGGGATGAACAAGGGCCACGGCCAAGAAATTAAGAACAAGAGCAGCACATACTTTGCTGCTATGCTTTACGAAACTCCCATTATCTGAACATAGACATGTACATATATATAATATTAAATTGGTACTGTTATTTGATACAAGTCTTCGTCTGACAAGTTTGTTGCTCACTGCTACACAGTGCATGAGCCCACCCAATCGTTGTCCTAATTAGTAGTAGTTTTTTGTGTCATGTCGACAAACATTTCTGTCGTACTTCTCTTACAAAGCTAAACTTTGAGGTTGAATCGGAAAGATTTGTAGTAGATCATGTAAAAGCAGGACCTTCTTTTGTACCTTCTAGTGTTTCATTGCTACTATGTTTTGACTTCCACTTTTGCAGTATGGACCTATTGTGGAAATTGATCTGAAGATTCCTCCAAGGCCTCCGGGTTATGCCTTTGTTGAGGTACATTCTTACAATTGTATTTGTGCGGTGAAAGTGCGCCTCTAACTGGATTCCTTTCTCAATTTGTTACTTTGTCAAATAATAAATTCAGCAAAAACCCATTGTGGTTCTAGTGACTTGTTTACATGAGGATATGCCGCTCCCTCAGTTTATATGTGGATGGCTGTACCAAAGGCATCTCATTTTTTAAGGTGTTGATATTACATGATTGCTGTGTTTTTTAGTTTGAAGAGGCTCGTGATGCTGAAGATGCTATTCGTGGTCGGGATGGTTATAGTTTTGATGGGCACAAATTACGGGTACATTTCTTCGGATACATATTCTGATACTTCCATTGCATTGTACATAATTTCAGAATGTCTTTCTAACTTTTTTCTTAAAATATGTATGCAGGTAGAACTTGCACATGGTGGAAGAGGGTCGTCATCTTTCGATCGTCATAGCAGTCGCAGCAGTGGTGGAGGTCCTCGTGGTGGTGTCTCAAGGCGCTCAAACTTCAAAGGTACACCTGCATACTAGTTCTATTGTAGAGGATGGTAAAAACATGTAGGAGAGTGGTTTTCAGGTTTCCATATGGATGTGTGTGTGTGTGTGTGTTTTGTTGTTTTCTTTCAGGCTCTCATTTGCTACCTTATGCAGTTCTTGTTACTGGTTTACCATCCTCTGCATCATGGCAAGACCTGAAGGTAGAGTTCAATTGTGCTTCTGTGATTTGTTTTCTTTCTTCCTATTTACTTAAATGTATAATGGAATTAATTGCTCATCCTCTGCAACAGGATCATATGCGTCGAGCTGGCGATGTTTGTTTCTCTCAAGTATTTCGTGAAGGTGGAGGTGAGCTACTCTCTTATATATTTATTAGAGGTTATATATATTTTTGGTCAGTTATAAGAAGTGCCTCCTAATCATTGCTCCGGTCAGAGTCCTATTAGATAATAAAAGGTTCGAGCAGTATTAGATTATTAGTTATTGGAATGTTGGAAATTAGCCGACCCCAAAAATTTGGGATAAAGGCTTTTGTTGTTGTGGAATGTGAAAAAATTATGTTCAAATGAACTTGCAGTGTTTTAATCTCTTGACCAATTCATTTAAATATTTGAAATTTATGAATCGACTCTGGTCTTGTTGGCATGGTTTCTCAACATATTATGTAGAACTTGTAAGTTCGTATTATCTGCTTTATGCTCGAGTTATATGTTTCTCTATGGAACAGTGGAAACCTGGCTTTTCCTTCTAGGTATAAACAAATTTCTGTTACTATTTTTCTAAAAGTTTGTTTTAAAATTGTATTTATTTGCTAGATATTCTAAAAAGTTAAGGAGCTATTTGGATATACCTAAAGATCAAATGGAATCCCGCTTGCTTACTTTATTTTTGAACTACAAACCTCTGCCATCTTTCCACAATTGTAGTATTTGTTGCTATCCATTTAGAACATTGTTTGCTTTGTATTATATCTTTTGTGACTGTTCTTAAGGTTACACCAACGAAAAGCCCTCATGTGCTTCCTTCTATATGTCTGCTCTCTGTTTCTCCCTTTTTACCTTTTTTCTACTGGACCAGCTTACTTTCTCTTGTTCAAATTGATTTTTCATATAACAAAATAATAATAAAATTTGTTTATACCCTATGTTTGCAGGCACTACAGGAGTTGTAGATTATACAAACCACGATGATATGAAATATGCGGTAGGCTTATATGTCTTCTCTCATATTGAGCAGCGAGGCAATTCTCACATTGTATCCTTGGTGAATTATTTGTACTATTTTTGTAGATCAGGAAACTTGATGACTCAGAGTTCCGGAATGCATTTTCCCGATCATATATAAGGGTATATTACCTTTTACCCATATTATGTTGTAGCTTTCCTCTTTTATGTAATAAAAGATACTATGTTCCTTGATTTTATAGGTTAAGGAGTATGATTCCAAGAGAAGTTCATCCATGGGACGCAGCCGTAGTCGTTCTTATTCAAGGAGCCGAAGCCGCAGTTCAAGCCGAAGCCGTGGTGGAAGGTCTGGTGTTTTTAATTGTTGTGGCATTGTTTGGAACTGGACTGAATTTTCTTTAAATTGTACTGATTTTTTTGCAGCAAATCTCCTAAAGCTAAGACAAAACAGCGTTCTTTGTCTATATCTCGGTCCAGATCTCGTTCTCGTTCAGCATCAAGAGGACGTTCTTTGTCAAGGTATGCCCTTCTATCCATGTGAATTTCCTTGGTTTTTATGCTTTTAATTAATTCATTACTTGGTTTGGATCATCTGGCATGCCCGCACCCTTCACCCCTTCCCCCCCTCTTCTCTTCATAGATGGAGAAATTATTGTAGATCTTGTGCTCTTTTAACCTTTTAATTATGAGATTTTTTTGGGTAGTAATTGGTTCTTTGAAGATTTGAATAAGAGGCTTCGGGGGGTTGTTTAAATGCCGTTGGTGAATTCCAATTTGTCGCCAAAACTCTGATAATCCACTCTCTACTTCAAGGAAGATATTTTTGTGTCCACTAGTAGAATACAATGTTATTGTTCTTCTGTCCACCAGTTGAGGGAATACTGTAGATGTCCAAACTTCAGGCTATCCTTGTTCTCAACTTCGGTGGCTATCCTTGTTTTTACGCGGGCCTGTATAAATTGTTTGGACAATTTTAGACAGATAGTTTGTTGAGCTTGATTAGAACATACATGATGACAGGTGAGATATGCAATGCTGGGGGCTTTTTTTAAAGATTGACTTTGCACAAATTGCTTCTTGAACTTGATTCGAACCTTATACGGGCTTATGCATTAAGTTGAATAGTGAGGGCAGCTATAACTAAGCGTAATATCCTTGATTAAGCAACGTTTTATCTCGTCTTACGAAGCCACCGTCAAGTATTATTTTTGAGGTGGAAAGTGGTTTTGTAAGAATGCCTGGCCCTAAACGTGAAATTCCTGTAGTTAAATATATGGAAACCAGTTTATGGAAAATGTGAGCATTCAGCATCACTTTCTGTAACACTTCATACAAGCTAAAGTTGGATATTTAAGGCTTTAGTTAAATGATTTCCTGTATTTAAACCATTTTGATAACAGTGCAATTTTCTGACGGATGCCAGTCTCTTATTTGATGAGTGAGATGTACCATAGCTAGATGCACTTGTTTCTCGTCTTCCCTTATATCGGATTGTCATGTAGGGTTTCAGTGTTACCAGGGGTGATGGTAGAGGGCTTGAGGAGGGGCCATGCCCTCACTCCCAAGCTTAACTTCTCAAAACTTTGTTTTCTATTATGTATATAAACTATTATATTAAGGAGGGGGCATGCCTCACAAGCTCAGTTTGGGCAATTCGATCAAACAGAAACTTTATTCTCTATAAATGAACTTCATTAAATTATTTATTGGAAGCAACCGATCACCTATACTGAAGAAGAAAAATAAACATAAACATTATTATCTTGGCCCCACTGCAAAAAACATTGTAGAACTAATTTGTTACAAGGAATTTGGCCAGGTTGCAATCCAGCTGAGTCAAGCTTGGCATGTTCAAGCTTGGCTTATTTATGGCCTGAAGCTTATTTATGGCGTGAAGTTAGCGAGTTTGAGTTTGAGATGGAAATTATCGAGCTTGAAACTATGCCCATACTCGTACAACTAGGCTCGTGAGCAGCTGTACTCTCGATATGTGAGCAGATTGCAAGCTTCACAGCTTGTGCTTGGGTCAAGATGAGTGTATTCGACATGCAATATTGCAGTATAAAGGAAACAAACCATTATGTTATGGAATGTGCTTGTTTTGTATAAAAACTAGTACTTGCGATTTCAGTTTTGGTTGGACTAAGGACTGGGCTGGTTTCTCTTTAAAAACAACCAAGTACTTAAAACTTGAGTCAAGCCTAGTGGAGTCCAGAGTCCAAATCGAGTCAATATATTCGATCATAGCCTAGTACTCATCGAGCTTCATGAAACGAGATTCCTATGTTGAAGCTCGGTTCGTTAAGGGAACCGAGCTTATTTTTCATGTTGAAAAGCTCGGCTTATTAATGAAG
This sequence comes from Iris macrosiphon, assembly GCA_036927795.1. NCBI lineage: Eukaryota > Viridiplantae > Streptophyta > Magnoliopsida > Asparagales > Iridaceae > Iris > Iris macrosiphon. The sequence continues at coordinate 15,541,128 of JAYESA010000019.1, read as the reverse complement.
AATGAGGGTCGAGTTTGAGAGCGGCTGCGATCATTTACAGCCCTATATCTGCAGCCACCCCCCCACCCCCTCCCCCCCCCTCCCCCCCCTCCCCCCCAACCACCACCACCACCACCACACACACACACAACCCACCCAACCCAACGCGCGCGCACACATCCTGGTTTCACTTGTAAGTTTTTCAACTTGTAAACCAATGATGTTATGAACTGAATCACTTTTGGGAGGAAACTATGTAAGATAGAACAGCCATGAATTAGATTGGTAAGGACATGTTTATATAACTGGAGATTTCACTGACATGCATGCATTATGTAGTCGGTGGTGTTAAATAAACATCGTACATTTGCCCCAGAATTTGAACATGGAGCTGCACCAAATCATTGATTGTGATGTGGACAGTCTGATGGTCTAGAAATCAGTCATGAGAATTTTGAATAACGTTCTGTGTATGTATCAAACACGTATTAAACATGTCATCTTTCGGGCAAGGACATCAAATTCACGCCTTCTCTGTATCAAATTCGTGCAATTGGTAATGTTGATTTCAGAAAGATGCTGATAATGATGATGTAGAATATATAGAGGACTCCCATGTTATACTTGTGTCCAAGGAAATCATTGGGAATCAGTGCTTTTGTGACACACTGGACATGAATAAATGTTTTTTTAACATAGATTATCTTGTGCTCTGTGTATTAGAGCAAATATCCTGCTAGTAAGAATTTTATCTATTACAAAAAAGATATCTCAAGCCATGAATAACTTTCATGTTATTTTTATCTGTATTGTTGCGGGTTTGTTCATACCTTAGACATTGATAATTCATGCTTGTAAATCTTCTGTTGAGCACCTTTTTAAGCCTCTTAGAAGCTCATTAGTCCCTTTACCATTTCTCTGGAGAATTGTTATTATGAGTGTTGCCTCCTGCATGCCTCTTTTATGCTACTGTGAACACGCAATTTACCTGCAGCTCCTGATGTACATCTTTCATTTGGTTGCTACCTGGTTTCCATTTGTGATATTGGAAATTTTCCAAGTGACTAGCCGTAATTAAGAACACTCGAATCCATCTGATTATCACGTGTATTTTGAAAGCTACTCTCTTTGTTTTCTAGATATGGGCTTATGCGACGTTCCGGGGATTGCATAATAGGAACTTGGTTGGATACTGTCATATGTGGGCTGCTATTGGAACCCACAGCAGTTTGATTCTAATGTTTGATATTCATTGGAGCTGAGTGGGGACAGAGGATGGCTCACAATTTATAGCTGGATTGCCATGAATCTAATTGGAACATGGACTCACCAACCAGCGGTGGGAAATGATTTTTCAGTATACATCTCTACTCAAACGTCATCACTCTAGTAGGAAGCATTCTGGAGTCTGGATGGGGATTCTGGTCTGGTACTAGATATAACTAATTCTGCTCTTCTGATAACTATAGTTTTGTTACACTTGCTTTCTAGAAATCAAGACATCTAGTTTGGACAGACTGCTAATATATGTAACCTTGATTAACGTCCAGATTTCGTTGGGTGTCTTCGTGCATTTTAAATGAATAGCTTTCTGTGGATCTACTTTTGCTTAAGAATCGGATTCTAAATTTTTCATGAGCTTTTCCTTCCTCCTTTCCAATATGGCATCTCTGTTGTGGAAGAGGCATCCAGGATTTTGGATCCAGGTGTATTAAAGCAACATAGTGGAATTGAATTCAGTTGTTTGTGGAACTTTTTGCAGATCACGATCAAGATCCAGATCCCCTGTTACTTCTGTAAGTCAATCATATTTACACTTATTTCTAAGAATATTCTTATATATATTTCCCCTTGGAATAAAATTTGAAACTTAGGCAGTTTGACATTTTCTTACATCGTCATCACCACCACCATCATCATATAAAGCTTTTTATCCTCAAAAGATGGTTGACCATGTACTACTAGTAGGAAACATGACGCCACTCTACTACTCGATGTTCTAATTTTGACTGAATACACTTCCATGGGATAAAATAACCCGAAATTGATGTTTGTTCTTTAGGGCACTACAATGCTGACATGGTGAAGTGCAATACACTATTTTTGAGTGGCTAAAACGTATTTTCAGTGTGATTTACAAGATTTATCTCTTTTTTTGGTCTTTTGATTAAATTTGTTATGCAGCCTCAAAACAAAAGATTGAGCAAAAGCCCGAAGAAGCGGAGCCCTAGCAGGAGCAGGAGTTCATCACGGTCTGGATTTCCTTTTGAATAGTCATTGCTTTTGGTTGACTGCTGTACCTTTGTAGTAATTCCTACAGGGAAATGCTAATTATCTTTTCTACAGGTGAAGTTCAATCTCGGCTAGCCAGGTTATCTCGGGTCCCTTTAAGAACATGGAAAAGTTGGACTGGTGGTGGCCATATATGGATAATTTGTGGAAGTTTGGAGTTTATGTTAGCTGTAGACAATGCTTATGAAGTATGAACTATGTTGGGTGTTACTTTATTTCGTTTTGGCAAACCTGTTTGATGTTTATTTTTGGTGTCAGTAGCGTACAACTTTCACTATTTCTATTGTAATGCTATCATTTAAGTTTGGAGAACATTTGAATTGCTATGATATTGTTGTAATTGGGTGGATTGTGCATTATACCTTTGTGATAATGTTAATGTGGTTCAACAGCGTGAAACTTCCCATGATACCAAGAAGAGCCTTTTGGATTATCATGCCAATTTGTTTGCTATCTACATTTAAAACATCTGTTATTTTTATTTTTTATTGGTGCCAAACTCTGGTTTGAGTTCACATGTTTTCAAGTTTCTTTATGTACTTGTCGTCAACCTTGAGTGGTGGTTGTTTGGCTGCCTATAATTCTGCTTGTAATCGACCGTGGTAACAAATGTTGCTGTACGCATTTCCAAATTCTAAGTAAATCAAAACAGTGAGTTAAATATTGCAAAGTTCCCAACATTATTTTTAGTATCAATGGTTAGTAGGGGTAAACATTCGATTAAATGTCAAAACTCAAACCGTAACATAGCTGAAATTAGTTAAAACCGAATCGAGCCGAATAATAAATTCTGTTTATACAGTCTTTTTGGGTTGGAATTTTTATATTGTTTAATGAATTGGATCAAAATTTTAATTGTGTTTAAATTATAATTTAAAAATGAATACATTTGTTGTTTTTTAAAGTTGCGTCCAAAGTTTGACTAATTATTAAATTAATAAAGTTGGGTTTTAAAACACATAAATAAAATTGTTGTTTTCAAAATATATACATTTTTAATCACAAAATATGCATTTAACTCGGAATATTTATATAATTGCACAATTTTTATTCGATTTTTGTTTTTGACCGAAAATGAATGAGAAAGTTTAGTAATTTTAAATCTCTCAAATCGAAACCAAACCAATTTTTTTTAAACCAAACCTAATATCTTATTAGGATCGATTCGAATTTCGGTTCAAAACTGAATAATGCTCTCCGCTAATGGTCAACATCCTATATTGCAACATCTGTCACTTTGTGCTCACTTCAAGCTTTTATGTTGTTTTTAAATATTCATTTCTTTGCCTAAATCAAACTCTCCTCCAACATGTCAAGCATGTCAAAATCAAATTGAATACCAATATGCAGCATGAACAAACCCAGAATTCTCTTTTTTTCCTTCATATATTATGGTTTGGAGAAGGACAATTTGAACCTAGACTAATACAACAACAAGGTAGTGACTAGTGAATGTTCTTGAACCATTTCTGGAGGCTTGCCTCTTTCTTGCTCTATTTAGTCTGTTCCAGGCATCTAGAATTGGCCTACTGGACCACCATGCAACCGCCAAAAACATGAACAACACCAACTTTAAATAAATGTAAGCAGCAAAATTTGAGCGGAATTTACATCCTAAGCCGACGCAAAAAAATTCACACAGCTACTATCATTTAAAATTTGTGGTTCCAATATGAAAATTGTTAAATGGTAGACATGCTTGAGTGCGAGTTGAGGGTTGAAACTGGAGATTGAATTTCTTCACTTTACAAAGTGGTTTATCTAGCTTGTGAAGATCTTTTAAGTAGCCAAAAAGATTTTAGCTTTATCTTGATATGTACAAAACTGTCAAAATTTTGATAATCCTGAATATGTACAAAATTGTAAGAATTTTGGTAGTCCTGAATATACACAAAACTGACAGAATTTTGACAGTTCTAAAACTGTCAAAAGTGTGTTGTCCTCTAGTAATCTTTGTAGTACCCTTATGTATTTTTTATTATTTTGCTTTGTTGTTTGTTATTTTTAGACATTTTTTTCTTTACCGGAAATAAAACGATGGAAATGAGCTATTGTGTTTGTTGGAGATGGAATGATGAAATAATAAAATGATGGAAATGAGTTATTAGCAGTAATGTTGCAAAGGATTGCTAAAAAATATTTAATTTTTTGTTGATTTTAAATATGTTGTGTTCAAATACAAAATCGATCTGCAGTACCAAATCGAACCAAGTCAATCGGTTTCAAAACCGAACCGACCAGTTGGTTGATTTGATTCGGCTGTTATTATTCCACAATCGAATAATTTTGGTTTGGATATGGTTGTGACCAAATAGGTGAACCACTGACGGAGGTACAGTCCTAGGTTTCATGGAAAGGGGAAAGCAACATGGTGCATGCACCTGCGGATGCAATTATAACGGAAAAATATAGCTACATGGCATTACTCATAAACTCCTTACTTGAACCAATCAGGTTAGGAAGCAGAACCGTGAAAGCAATACTTCGATGCTAATAAAAAGAAGCCAATTTAGTAGAGCAGTACTGGTGCCGCACCAAAATTACTACAATCCCTATAGTAATTATCTTGAATTTCATCACATTCCAAATAAAACCATAAAACCATGTTGGAAGAAATTCCTAAAACATGCAATCAAAAGATATAGAAACTAAGAAATAGAAATTAAAGTAGAAGATTCGAAACATATTGTAGACATCTTTAGAATATATTTTTGTTCCCTTACGAATAGTGCAGCAGGTTCCTGACGATCTATTCATGAAATACAACGAATAGAACGACCTGCGACACCGTGCACCCAAAGACGAGTCCAGCGATCGATCACAACCCTTGCCCAAAAGAGAAAATGGATGAAGGAGGAGAAAAAAAAATCTGGTTATTTTCTTTTTCCTCTCTTCTGTGCAAATATGAACATGAGAACAAATCTGCAAAAGACCAGCAACCGAACTGGATAGAAATAAATAAATAAATAAAAAGGAATGAGAAAAATGTCAAGTACGTGACTAATAAATGCCTCAAAAATGTGCACCCGCTCGCAAATTGGATATAATTTAGTCTATCCTCCGCAAAATTTACTTACCCAATAAAGTGAATAAAATACTTTAAAAAAGGAGAATGATGTCTCCAATCCGATGTGGGACTAAAAAATATGAATTCTTACTTAGTCACATGCAACAAAACCAACGAACCATACTTCATCCCCCAAAGATCTTAATCAACTGCCCATGCTCATGATCTATTTGAGATTCTGAAAGTATTTGTACATATGCTTTTGTGAAGTACAGTAAGATGATAACTAGCCTGAATGTATCACTTACATGAGCAAAAACTAAATAAGTGTAAGAGATACAGTTGGGAAGAGCTTTTGATAACAAGAGGCCTGGAGCCATAATTTTACAGTCAGCAGCTAAAGACAAATATACAGCGGTCATGAAGGCCTCTTTCTATGAGTAATATCAAAAAAATCATCACAATATAACAATAATAACAAGGACTTCACTGCTGGCAGCTCCAAACTCGGTCTTCTTTACAACTCTCTTAAAAGAGCTCTTCAGAGTTTAACTTGTTCCAAGCTTCCTGTTGCATTTCAAGGAATGAAAATATATCTCAGGAGACTAAGTAGCTTGATATTACAGTACAAAACCAAAAGATGCTGAGCCAAATTTTGTTACTTCTGAGCCACTAATGGTTCATTTGGATGTACAAAAAGATCACACTTCATGGTATTTCAATTTCAAATAGATAGTAACAGAATCTTAGGATCGACGTTTGGAATACTTTGAATCACAAAAAATAGAATATTATAATTCTTACAATGAAAACATCATGTCACAATCTAGAATTTTGTTTCCAGCACTTCCTGATATGTGATTATATCATATGTTGTATGACATCATCATCTTAGGGCATAGAAAGCCAAATGACATGAATTAAGAGTCCAGTTTAAACAACAGACGTGACTATATGACATAAGTTACATAAATATAACCTGTTTTTTCCAGTCCAATTTACAAAGTAATAAAACAATGGATAAATCTAGCCTAAGCCTATATCCAACTTGACATAACATATCCATCGTAGCTTATTAATCTAAACGAGTGAAATTTGACCCAACATGTTCAAATAACCCAAAAAATAAAATGAGAACTACAATTTGCCTACCAGCACTATTCAACAAAATCGTCCGTTCTTGAGCTCTACGATCCGGCATTTGGACCAAATAACATGGCTCCGTTGTCAAAGAAATATCTAATGCAGCAGCCTACTTTACGTGAGTGTAGTGAGTATGACATGTCAGACCAATAATAAAGCCAAATCCTTGGCTATTCTATCTCCAAGACTTGAAACCAGTTCACCATTTCAGGTGGTTTGCTAGTTTCGCGCGGGACATTTAGAACCTATGTGCTAGAACAAAACGAAGAAAATAAGTCTAAGAAAGTCAAATCAGTTGCATCAGCATTGCAAATACATTGTGGGCATCATACATTCATGACGTTAAATATTTTTTTGAGATGATTAGTTAGTGGCAGTGAATTCCGCTAGCATTAACTCTCCCCTGAAGGCCAATGCAATAGTATTGCTTACTTGGGATTGATTACAATCAGAGCCTTCATGGCTTTAAAAGAGCAATAGTTCACGATATTGGCCGATCCCCATACGATTCAGCCAATACGTACCAGTTTTGGCATGTCACAATCCGATACCGACTGCTATATATTCTTTTGAGATAATTAGTTGATGACAGTTAACTAATTAGTTGGTGACAGTTAACTCCACTAGTTTAGCTCTCTCCTGAAGGCCAATGCAATTATAGTATTTCGTACTGGGATAGATTACACTCAGAGCCTCCATGGCTTTAAAAAGAGCAATAGTTCATGATATTGGCCGACAACCGTACGATACAACCAATACATATCGGTTTTGGCATGTCTCGAACCGATACCAATCGCTACCAATACCGAAGTTGGGATCTCTTTTCCGGTCAATTCAATAGAGAAAAATAGAATGAAAAAAGTAGAAGAATGAAAAAATATGTTTCAACACAATGATTCGGTCGTAGCGAACAATGATTCAGTCGTACCAAAGATTAACAATGTTCCAGTGTGTCGATAAGGATAAGATCTCTTGCCGATAATTGTGACTATTACCATTTGTCAAATTTGTATATCTATAAATACACAACATTTATCCATATTAATATTATTATATTCAGAACTATTTATTGTGGTTCCACTGTCTAAAGGCAAGTAAATAAATAATAGTATATATTGCAAGTGGAATATTATTCCATTTAAAGCTAACGAAAACAACACATAATATATATATATATATATATATAATTGTGTAAATGTATCAAATATTTTTTCTAGAGTTGTAAATACTTTTTTTTTCCTTTTTTTGGCTTTCCTAAATGAAGAGCTGATACTTCCATCCAACGAGAATGGAAAAATAGTGTGAACATAATGATTCAATTGTACCGAAGATCGACAATGTTACAGTGTGCAAAGTGTCGATAATGATAAGATTTATTATCGATAATTGTGACCATTATCATTTATTGAAGTTGTATACCTATAAATTCGCAACATTCATCTATATTAATTTTATTATATGTCGATATATTTATTGTGGTTGCATTGTCCAAAGGCAAGTAAACAAATAAAGTATATATTGCAAGTGGAATATTATTCCATTTAAAGCTAACGAGAAACAACATATAATACATATAAAATTGTCTAATGTATCAAATATGTTTCTAGATTTTTAATCATTTTTGGCTTTCCGAAACGAAGCTCTCAATATATCTAAATGGATCAAATATTTTTCTACCTATTAATTTTTTTTTTTATCATTTTTGGGTTTCATAAATGAAGAGCCCGATACTTCAATCCAAAATTGTCCATACCCATACTCGTAGGAAGGACCTGAAACCAATTCCGATACCGATATTACGATTCTTATTACAGAGAACCCCCATCCCACCCCTAAATATTTTGCCTGGTTACAGGAGATACCCCACCCATAAAAATAAACAAAAATAAAAAAAGGATGTCCCAATGCAACGTGACGCCCGCTTATGCAAAGGGTCTGGGGAGGGTCAAAATGTACGCAAACGAACCCCCATATATAGAGAGAGGTTACTTTTGTCACTCGAACTGCATCCTCCAGGGTGCAAGCAACAAACCTTACCTTCACGTGGGACGATACCTCTAAATATTACACAAAACACCCATAATGTTAAATTTTGTTCACAACACACTCGGCTATTAGATATCCATTACTTTCTAAATATTTTCATATATTTATTGTTATCTATAATTTTTTCCAAAACCAAAATACTAAGGTGGGTGCAATCTTCTATATTTACAGACAATGGTTATAAATTTTTCAATTTTTTTGTTCTTTTTGACTCCAAATTTTGATAATGGGACTTACTTCCAAAGAAAAGGAAAAAAAGGATGCAAGTATTTTTGTTCTTTTTGACCCCGAATTCAAAACTTTAGATCAATAATTGTACACAAGAATTCTTGATGCAATATAACAGACTCTTGCTATTCCAACTATAATCATATCAAGGTAACAAGACTATGTTCTTCAAAATTCTTTGCACGGGCAAATTCCAATAGACCTATTATCATGTAAATGGAATATTGGTTTTTCGAAGTGAAACTACATTAAAATTTTACAAGTAGTGGAACCCTCGTACTATAAATAATTATAGACAAGATCAAACATTATGATTAAATTATGTGGACTGTAAACCATGGAAATGAAAATGGGACATGGGTTCGATACTAAATGGTTACGTGATGTAGGCAAGTTTCTAAAACTAGGCCATCAATATGGCGTATAAAACACACAACATTAAGCAAACCCAAGCATGATAGAATAAAAATATAAAAAAATGCGGGAAAAAAAATGCAAATATTACCAACTTCCCATATTATATACAAACACAGCAAGTTTGTTTGAAGTTGTAAGTAAATTCATTTTGCATAAGTATGAACATAGGGAGAAGATACTAAATGATTTATACAAAAAAATAAGGCATTTTTAAAAATTGATACGACACATTAGAGATAAATCTATCTGAACTTAAGCACACATGCATATATCTACTTTTATGCATTCCTCCTAGCTCTTTGGCTTAGTCTCGTAGAAATGAATCCAATTTATGTAGCAAGTCATATCATCTTACCTGTTGTCTAGACTCTTTTCTAGTCTAACACAAATTAGAGGGGGTACTATTTGGTTACGTGAACTCAAACTACATGCCCAAGGCAAAAGGTCCCTCTACCAACCAACCAACCAACTGGTAGAAACATGACCCGCCCACTTAGTGACGTCAGGATGATAGACAGTCATAAAAACTTTGTTGGTTCTTTGTAAACCTTTCTCCTGCACTGTAGGGTACCATAAAATCCTCATCTCCAATTGGCAATCAGTAATTTCTTTACAAACCTGACCCATTTTTCAAGTTCAAGATTATACATGTAGCAGAAAGTCCATCTGTGATAGTTTTGATACATTTATTACTTGTTATAAAGTTAACTCTTAATTACTGATTTGTTAACATTTTGGTTGTTGACCTAATATTGTATATTAGCATAAATCTTCATAAGAAAATCACACAACAAGATTTGAACTCCATATATTTAGATTCAAGGTGACCAATTTGTAATCTTGAAGAAGTTAAAAGCTCTATATTTAACCAAACATGTACCTTGAGAAGATCAAATACTTTCTCCGCAATGTACTTCTGCTGGAGAGTAGCACCCTTTTGCTGCACCTTATCAGGATGAATACACAAGGTTGCTTTTCTATATACTTTTTTCACCGCGGCACCAGTAATCAAATCAGTCAAAGATACAGGTTGCCATCCACACTCAGGCCAAAGTACCTACCAACAATTAGTAAAGCAAGTTGATCTCTTAGCATATGACTCGTGATCTGTTAACGCATTAATATATAGTGAATTGATCTTGTAAGTAGTTTTCTTCTTCCAAACAATTTATTTGAGAGAGTTAAAATGGGAAGATGTGCAGATAAATCGTTACAAATATCTTTCCCTAGCTCTACAAAAATACTTTACTGCAAATATGCAGCGGCTATCATTGCACTTATCCTTTTTCACAGTATAGTTGGTCATATAAGGCACTGCACCAACAAGAGGCTTGGGCTGCGTGTAATGTATGAATAAACACACAAGTTTCATGCTTTTCTTAGCTCGATCACTAGCAAATAACATATCATATTTTCCTAAGGCTGGGTTCTCATGTAAGGGAACTTTTGCTAGTGTGAAATCAGAACTGTGACAAAGTTATGTAACCAGGTTCCTATTGAAAAATACATATCCATGAGTACTCATATTATCAGTTAGGAATATGGGAAACACACAAGTTAACTATTAGATCTTGTCAAAAGGTTTGATGGTTGCAGACAAAATATTGCTTGTGAAGTTGGTAAATGTCATCGCAAGAGCCACTTATCAGTTTCAGCAGAAATATATTCATTCTAAATGGTGACCAACAGAAATGAGGTTGGGAAAAATTAAAGTGGACATAAATGTGGAGCAGATATCTTAAAGTGAATAAGGGAAATATCCTACCAATTTCAAGGAACGATGACACCCGAAAAACATAGAAGAATGAAGAAGATGACGATATACTGTCCTCTGTACCCCATACTCCCTATAAAGTTCCGCATGACTTATATTAGAGAGTTGTCTTATTTTACTGTTAGAATTACTTTCACATTCAGTAACTAATAAACAGCGAACGTCTGTGAAATGATAAATTATCAACCATGGCCAGATTTGTAGAGTGTGGTGTATGTCAGTGGTTTACTTCTTTTCATATTCTCTCACAAACCTGAATTTTTTTGAAACAATCTTTGGACACGAACTAAGAAATCTTCCCAACAGGTAGGTGTTTCATAAATATAATGTTCAATTGCATAGTTAAACATTGAAGGGCAGAAGATAATAAATGAAGGAGAGGAGGTAGCAAACAAGATGTGGGTATGGTGTGGTGTGGTTGGGGGTGGAGAGTAAGACAAGGGGATGAGGAGGGACAAAAGAGTAACTTCTGCGAGTTAGATAAGAAACCTAAAAAATGCATATACATGAGAATATCAAAATATTCTTTTAGCAGGAAAAACTCATAAAGGTCTTCAATCTATTCAGAATCTTAAGGATAATGTTACTAAGCAATAATCCTCCCTAGATGTCACTTAAATAATATGAGAGACAATCCAATAATGATGCATCATTATATAAGTAGGCAGTTTGCTAAATCTCAAAACTTTTGGAGATAATCTGTGAACCATCAGCACCCCACAGCATTCATATCTTTAGCTATCGAAGACTAACAATGGACTTTCAAAGAAGATAACAAGCATTCAAACGACATACTCTACAATCAAGTCCAACACGAAATATGTGGAACATGGAAGATCCCTGGGGAAGAAATAGGTCAAAAAACTTTATACAAGGTATAGACAAAGCTAGTGAAAAGTGTAATGTTAAGATAAAGAAACAATCATTGAGAAAGGCAAGCTGTAAAATGATGTCACATTCAGAATATTGACCCACATATTGCAATGTTGATAGCAGAGCACGCAAGTTGCCTTCTTTCCCGGCTGCCCACCGTTTTACCTCCATATCCAGGGTTTCAGCAAATCTCTGAGCACAAACAAAATACAAAAGAGAGAGAATGAGATAAGAGGTCTGACCTAAAAAGAACCCAAATCTATTCCAATTATATATCAAAAGTTTAGTGCAGTGGGTTTTGCAAGCATTTCCTAATACCTCTGATTATCTATATAATAAAGCAGGGTTGTCTTCGCAATGAAAGATACGAGGATAAAGAAGGGTGGAGATTAAAGATATTAAATAAGTGTCACGATTAAAAGAGTGGTCTTTCATGACAAAACATAAGTGTCATGATATATGAGTAAAAATATTATTAAATATCTATAAAATAATAATTAAAGATATTAAATGATATAAATAAGAAAAAATTTGGTTATCAAGGAGTGCCGGAGGCACAGGGATTACTAGTAGTATATAAATCATAGGGTCATAAAGCCTACATGTCTTTCTGCCTGTTCCCTCTGCATTTGCATATCTCGCTCGTTTTTCTCAGCAACAGCTTTTTCCTGTACATGCACAAGTAACACAAGGCATGGAAAGGAAATAAGGACAACCACAAAATAGTAGGATTATGGTTGAATATAGTCAACATAAGTGAGACTGTATGTGCATGTTTATCTCAGTTTTAGGTATTATCATCTTGATAACTACAACATTATAAAAAACTATACCGCACGCTCAGATGTCCTTTGGTGCCGTTCAAGTCTGGCTCTCCTCCTCTCTTCACTCTCTCCTTCGACTTCTTGAAAATCTCCAGATGATGGAGTAGCTACCCAGAAAGAATCAATAAATCAAAGGGAACTCACTATTAGATAGAGCCGCTTAGTGCAGAATATCAAGGAGCAAGTTAAGCAATAAGATTACCTCCAAAAATAGAACTCAGGTCATCCACTATATTCGTAGTAGAAGTTGCTTTTCTAATTGTGGATGAGGAAGTGGAAGATGCCCTCCGTGTACCATCTGCTGAGCTTCTGGTTTGAGCTTGGTTATCGAAAATATTTTCCTGAAATATGAAATTAATTACAAAACAATGGTGACTCGCGAAAGAAACTGCTAGCAATGACTAAAAATTAGGCTCACCGAGGTTGTAGACCTTTGTTTTGGTGCACTGCTTGGACGGGAACCCATACCAAAAATGGAGTCCAGATCATTTTCAGTTTTATGTTGTTTTTCCCTCGCAGCTGCAGCAGCCCTTTCTCGAGCTTCAGCATTAACTCTGTCAACTGCAACTCTTTCAGCCCTAACCCGAGCTTCTGCTGCAGCTCTATCCACAGCAGCCCTCTCCCTAGCAGCCTTTTCCCTCGCCTCTGCCGACGCCCTTTCCCTAGCTTCTGCAGTTGCCCTTTCAGCTCTTTCCCGTGCCTCTGCTGCAGCTCTCTCACGTGCTTCAGCTGCTGCTCTCTGAACTGCATGTCGCCCTGCACGTTGACGTGCTTCAGCATTTGCCTTCTCGACAGCTGCCCTCTCGGCTTTTAGGCGAGCCTCAGCAGCTGCTCTTTCACGAGCCTCTTTTGTAGCCCTCTCCACAGCTTGTCTGGCCTTTTGCCTTTCCCTTGCAAGTTCTTGTTCTCTCTCCTTTTCAAGTCTCCTTCGCTCCCTATCCGTCTCTTCTGTTTCCCTCTGTAGCCGCTCACGCTCTAGTTTGTCTTGATTCTCTTTGTCTTCTGAGTCCAAGATATCCGGCATTGCTTTTTCTTCTCTTTCTTGGGCAAATTCCCTACTTCTAGAAGATTTTGCATCCCGTTCTCTCTCCCTTACCTCCTTAGCATGTTTAAATTTAGCCTCAGCTCTATCCATGGCCTCCTTCATAGCAGCTGCAGATGCTGCTGCTGCTGAATTGGTCTCAATATCTTCTTCGCTGGAGAGAACTTCAGCATGTTCATTCGCATATGTCTGGGGTTTGCCCATGGCAAAATCTTCAAGTTCGTCTATTGGGGATACACTAGGTTTCCTCACAGAACCTTTTGAATAATGATAGCTTGGACTGGACTGTGAGAAATATTCATCATCCTTTCTTCTAGGGCCCATCCTGCCAACCGATGTTTGTTTAATAACAAGTTTTGGTGGGGACCTTGAAGGTGGAGGAGCACTTGTAAGTTGCGTAAATAGAGGAATCTCAGAAACAGTCAGCCACACATCATCAACTGTTTCCAAATGTTCAAAAGACTTTGGGGATTGGTCGTCCGATGCATTTCTATCATATGGACTGTCAACTGAATTTGAATTTTGAACACTACTTCTGGAATCAAAGGATCTACTAGTTCCTGTCTTTGGTATGACATTCTCAACGGATTCTGATGAAGAGTTCTGATGACTACTGTTTGGAACAGTCTTTAGTGGACTCCTGTCCTTCCTGTTGTCATTTGTATCAGATGTAAATGAGGGCATAGATTTTACTAGCCCCTCAAAAGCATCAATATCATCAAAAACTCCTCCGCTGGCAGAGGATGTCTCAACAGAACTTCCCGAGTTTGTAGTTTTACCAAGTTGTTCTAAAGGGTCACTGAACAACCCTGAAGGATGGACAGGGGTAGAAGTTGTTTCTAAAACTACAAATGGGTCTTCTGGCATAGAAGCAGGTGCAGGAACTGTTTTTTGTTGGTTGCTCTCCTGAGACTCCCTGCATATTTTAGAACAACAAATGACAAACAAACATAACAAAAACACAACTTTTAACTGAACTAAATGTGATGGTATGTCAACTACAATTTTTGATAAACAAAAAGTTAATATAGATAGTAGGATCCAACCCAATCTAGCATTAGAATCTTAATGAAAGAGTAGCAAATAACTGCAAGTTGTAGACTGCAGATACAGAATAAGCTAAGAGGAAAACGGGAATAAAGAGAATAGATGGACATCAGAAGATTATGCCAAGCCAAATCAACATTACACCATTTCTTATATAACCCATAGTATGCAGATACAGTGATACACCATAGGCCAGAGCAGCAGAATGACAGTGAAATATGTGAAATTAAAGCGAAAGGTAGCATAGATAAACAACTAAACATGAAAGGAGCCAGAATATGTTTCAAACAATCTAGCAGAGTTAAAGCTTTGGTTGTTAAGTATATTACACGATGATACATTGTAAGTTAATAAGCATTAAGAAGTTCAAGTCATTTTTCTCCCCACTTTTTCTGTTTTCAGATAGGTTTTCCATCAGTGGAAGATTTCAAACCCGGTGCACCCTCAAGTTGACAGGAACTTTTGCTTGGTTCAGCTGTAGTAGCCAGCAATTTCTTGTGTCAATCTAGTCTGTCTTCAGAAAACCTTGTGCGTCTTTTAACTACCTTCCGATAAGAAAATTATGTAAGCTGATGCAAAGCTAGTATCTTTTCATGCCACCATGCAACTGTAGAGTATATTATATTGACTCAGGTTATCAGCAGGAACAAATTACCGCAGGAACGCCACTATTCTACATACGGCAGTGGCATTGATATTTGGATATTTGATAGTTGCCAACTAATGGCCACAACTCCCCCACTAATGTGGGTCTGGGGAGGGTTAAGATGTACATAACCTTATCCCAACTTAAGGAGAGAATGTTTCCAAGACAAACCCACATCTTCTAGGATTCAAAGGTCATGAATTTACAATTGTGACAAGGGACGTGCTCAAACGACATTGATATGTTGAGAATAATAAAAGATTGACAACAGTGGATGAGCACGTGCCGAAGGCTATCTATAGGAAACTGGTCCTTTAGCTGCACTCATTCATAGACAAATAATGACAGCATTGATAAGCAATATAAGGCATCAGCTATTTCTGAAACCCACACCTAGGTATCAAATGTCAATCACCAGGGCAAGGCAAAATTGTATACACTAAAATTTATTTAGGGTTACCAAATCAGACTTTCGACGATGGTTCTTAATGGTCTCTGAGAGCTGCACATGTAATAATTACAGAATATAGTCAGACAAGGTACGTATGTTCACATTATAATCCTTGACATATTGTAAACTACAATAATAGTTTAAATTATTAAGATCATGAAATGCACTCTCGGAGCCATGGAGAAGCCCTATCTGGTAAAAAAATAAGGTGCGGCATCTTCCTCTTCTGCACCCCCCCCCCCCCCCCCCCCCCCCCCAACCCCACCCCACAACACACACACAAGTGTGGTTTCATGGGGAAACAATGGGACCGTTCAGCTCTCCTATTTAACAAACATTTCTTCTCATGACCACCCCAAGCTAGAAGGCCAGTAGGTTAAAAAAAATGGTAGCATAATTAAGACCGTTCAACGAGAGGATGGTAGAGCTTCAAGAAATTAGCAGCACCAAGAAGATGGTGGAGCTAGAAAGCCTAGAATACCTTAAGTGGTCTCTGTTATGTGCTCAGTCCATTGCTCTTTTTATTCTTAGTTGCAAATTTGCAGTGTATTGCTTTCTAGCCGTCTTATATTGCTTGTATATGTTGTAGCTACATGTAGGTGTATAGGGGCCTCAATCAACATGCTAACTTTTTCCAGGACCTGTCCCAACTGGAAAAGTCAAAGGAATCATAACCAATTCTTCAAAGGACCTAAAACTAAATGAAACATAAAAAATTACATGACCATGATGATATTCTTACTGAGTTACGAAAATGTTTTTAAGACAAATAATTGGTGCAGCTCAACAATTAATTTGCAGGATCGAAATTCTATAAGAGAGTAAATAGCAAAGACTAAAAACAAAACAAGTATTTCAAGTAGTATCTATATTAAGATTATCAAGAATAAGTATGATTGAATTCTGAATCTTTGACTACTACAAGCAGGGCCGGCCCTAGGGTAAGCCTGACAAGCCATCGGGCTTGGGCGCCCCCCCCCCCCCTCCTCTCGTTACTAGGGAAAACTCCCACCCCACCCCCCCCGCCCCTAAGTCCCCACCTTTTCACCAATAGAGCCTCCGCGGTTCACCCAAACTCCTCTTTGCTAGTTGGACTAGCAATCCACAAGGCCCATATTTTGAGTTTCTACTGAGAAGGCCTCGAGTAACTCAATGAGAGGAACTCGAAATTCGAGCTCCACGTCGCCGTCAGAACCGGAGACTTCGACGCCGCTGCCAACCCCGTTGTGAATATAAAACTTATCTTGTCTTCTTTGTGTATTGGAGAGGGTTTGTATGGGCAAAAAAGCTAATTGCTTCAGGCGGCAATCTTACTAATTATTATTCCCTTCTTGTTTGGACTATTTTAAAATATTGCTTCATTGTTCTGTATTCGGTATATGTTCTTCCAGTATTTTCCAACATGCCAAGTGACAATAGGCTTCTTAGCGTTTGTTGAAAATCATTGGCCTTAAGGCCACAACATTTACTCCAAAAGTTAATGTCAGTTCAACATTTATAGCTGTCATATTGTTATAATTTTTTTGATATCTTCTTTAGGAGTCAAGGGCTACGGGCAACCAAATTTAGCTCCAGCTAAGACAACCCAACCCCCCGGCCCGGCCTTGATTACAAGTATGGTTGGAGCATAAGCATCTCCATTTCATCAGCATTGACCGACATTAAGAATCAGCATTATGAAGCACATCCATTATGAGATTATATGATGTATACGCTTCGTTGATCATATTGTGATGGTTTATGAGACAAAAAAAAAATATAATGAATCTTCAGAATCTATAAGATCTAGAATTGGCATGACATGAATGGAGTGTATTAAAGGTATGTTTGTCAAAAGTTCAAGAGTATACCACATGGATGGCCAAAAGAGTGGTTTTTTTTCTAGCTATCGACAATCAATTCATCGTGATGGAAAGAATGAGATAGATGCTCAAAGAATTTTTTTTGACCGTAGGATACAGCTTGAAAGTGAAAGAAAATTCTATAAGAGTGGTACAAGGTTGCGAAAAGCGCTAGGCGCTAGTCGGACGGATACCCACCGTCTAGCGCCTAGCACGCCTAGGCGGCCGCCTAAATGTAGGCGGTTCAAAAGATATAAAAAAAATTCAAAAAATATAATAAAAATTGCATAAAAAGTCCATAAAATTCCATAACATGCATAGTCGGGTGTCGGGGGAACCAAGCGGACACCTAGACGGATATCGGACGGACACCAGTCGCCTATCGCCTAGGCGGCCTCCTTTAGAATAGTGGAGTGGTATATGACCAGCTACACCTTAGGGGTCAAAAAGTTGCCTAATTAAGAAATAGCATGTCCAAAAAGTATGTAATATTATAATAAATATAAATACATGGGCTTGCCTCCTCGTAATAATCCAATATGCGAGATTCTGGGTTGCTCGATCATGGTGGAGATAATTTACTCTATATAAGATAATCATTAATTAAACTATCTATATGTTCTCATATTTAACTTTAATTATCCTAATGGCACCCCCAACTATAGCGTTCGGGGTTTTTTGGCACCTAAACTTTCTATTGTTTGATTTTGGCACCCCAATTTCATAATTTGCTCTTTTGAAGCACATCGAGACCATTTCAAAAACATATCATGTAGTACAAAAGCGCAATTTAAATACTTGTATTGCCATATATTCTTTTGAAGTGGCCTCGATGTGTTTCAAAATTGACGAAATGTGCTTCAAAAGAACAATTTATAAAATTGGGCCGCCAAAATCGAACAGTGGAAAGTTAAGATGCCAAAAACGTCCGAGTGTTATAATTGGGATGCCATTAGCGTAATTTAGCCTTTAATCCTATTCGAGGTCCATATGCACCAATAACATTAACATCATCATCCCCAGATACTAACTTTATTGACATTATCTTATTTTCTTTTGATATCTTATCAAACAACTTTATTGACACTTGTCTTGTTTCCTAGTATTTTCTTTTAATATCCTATCGGCCTAAAAATACCAAGTCCAAATCGAGTATTTTTCAATTTTCCTACATTGTAAACAAGTAAAAATTAAAACTTTCCTACAAATGACAACTACTGATCAGCACTCTGACAGTCCAATTTGAAGAGCAGGAATTGAGCTTCCATTTCCCAACTGAAAATAACCAGAATCAAGAAGAAGTACCTCTTCTTCGGGCGGCTACTCCCTCCGAACCCGGGGATCAAGTCGTCGAACGCGTCCGAACCCTCATCCTTCCTCCTTGGCCCCGTTGCCGAGCCCTTCCCCAGGCTCGCCAGCAGGTCGTCGTACGGGTGGGCCCCGTCCGCCGCGTGCCCCTTCTTCGGCAGGGACGACATCGAGCCGAACACGTCGTCGTACTGGACCTTCGTCGAGCTCCTCATCCCCGGGATCCCGTCGAATATGTCGTCGTCGTAGACCGGCTTGTCGAAGACCGGCGCCGGGTCCGAAGACGGAACCGGGTTCGGGTCATTGAACCCGTCGAAGATCGAGCCGAATTGGGACTGTGGGGGGGAGGCGGATGCGGGTTGCGGGTAGGGCTGGTTCGGGTGCCGCGGCGGCACGCCGAAGACGTCGTCGTAGGTGGGCGGCGGGCTCGGGGGAGCGGCGGATCTAGCGGATCCGGATCCGGCGCCGGAGGGCTTCAGTGGGGCGGAGCTTCGCTGCTGGCGGAAGCCGAAGTCGCGGGCCAGGAGGCCGGGGAGGTCGTCCATGGGATGCGATAAGGGGGAGATGAGCTTAGGCGGGAGTGGATCCGATAGGGTATCCGACAGGCGGAGGGAGGGGATCCGACGAGTGTTGGATCCCAATGGGAGTCGGTGGGAGAGGGGAAGGAATTGCCCCGAAGAAGAAGAAAATGGAGTATGATTTAATTTGGCCCCATGATAAACACACTACAAAAAAAAAAAAACTCGGACCAGTCCAGTGTTAGTGCTAGTCCAGTTACAAATAATTTTTTTCCAGGTTAGATCAAATTTTACTAGGACTGTCCATCTCTCCTCCTCCTGCTCCTCCTCCACCCCCATCCCCCTCCGGTCTCTGCGTCCGTGCCCCAACTACCGGATGCGTACGAGCACAGAACAGCCGACGCAGCTGCTCTTGCTGCCGCCGCTTATGTTGTTCGAGAAGGAGGAGGAGAAAGATGACGAGGAGGAAGGAGAAAGATGCGGAGCTGCTCGAGAAAGATGACAAGGTGGAGGAGGAAGACGACCGCTGCTGCTCTTGCCTCCTCCTCCTCCTCCTCCTCCCTTGTTTCGTCTCGACACCCTCCCCCTCCGGACTGTCTAAATTTTGACAATTCTAAAAAATCAACATATATTTTTTACGACTGTCAAAATTTTTAGAGTAGGAATGTCAAAATTTTGAGAGTCTTTCATATTGTTATGACTGCCAAAATTTTGACAATCCTAAAAAATTAAATTGGCAGTCCTGATCAAGTTTAGAGAATGATAAACTTGTAATTATCTAAAAAAAATATTGGACTGTCCTGAATTTTTTTTACAATGCCTTTATCAAGGGTCTTTAATTTTTGGTACATTTTATTAAAAATTAAATATAAATAAAAGTGTTGGTAAATTACTTGTAAATCCCTCTAATGAGACCATTTGTAGTATTTGATGAATTTTTTATTCGTGTAACATTTTGCATGCATTTGTAATATCTAAATTTGCACTAAATTTATTATAAAAAAAATTCAGTAGATAATTAAATTAATTATACAGAATTAAGTTCGAAAAAATTGTATGCCAAGAAAAGAAACCCTTATAAGGGCATTTTCGTTTTGTTCGAATATTTTAATAGAGTTAAAGTTGAAAACTTTCCTAACAATGTTTATAAGGGATTTAGAAAATTTAGTCGGTAACTTTAATAAATAAAAAATAAAAAATTCACAAAAACATTCTTACCGGGGACGTTTTCAATTTTTTTTTCCAGACCCGAACGTAATATTCTTACTGTAGTTTTTTTTTTTTGTTTGTTCAATGATAACTTATTTTATTTTGGATGTTAAATTTTATTTTTTTCTAATTTATTTTTAAAAAAAATTTGCTACAACAACTTTTTAAAAATAGAACTAAGCCTAAATAAAACTAAAAAAAAAAAAAAAAAAAAACCATTGTCATATTTTCGCCAACTCAGTTGGCGAAAATTTGGCAAACCCAAATTTTTCTCAACCCAGTTGGCAAAAATTTAAAAATAAATAAAAAATATTATTTCATATTTTCGACAACTCAGTTGGCGATATGTATCGTAATTTCAAAAAATTTCAAACTTCTATCGATATATTTAATTAATATAAATTTATTATCGATACAGTAAATTTTTTGAAAATAAATACTTGGATGGATGGAGAACTAATATAAATTTATTTTTTCAATACCATAATTTCGAAAATCAAAAGTTCGTTCTACTTCTCACATGTGAGTACAAGGCTCTCGTGGTTAAAGAGAGAGAAGTGGAAAAAAAATGGAGTAAATGGTGTATTTATTCGGAAAGTGCATTACTTTTTTTTGTTTCTTTCATCAAACACCAAACACAAATAAAGAAAACAAAATATAAAATTTGTTTATGTTTTTTTTTACTTTTTTTATTCTTATTGTCCAACGGAAAGAAAAAAATATTGGATAGTTTGGACTCACTATCTTGCTATGGTGAATGGTGAGCCCGACCACTAATTTCTTTATATTTGATATAATCTACTATATCACTACACTTCTCCCATTTGCTAGGTCATTTTTAAAAAAAAATTTGAAAGTTTTTTTTTTTATATCAAGTGAATTTTTATATATTATATATATTTTTTTATATTTTTTTAAAAATTTAATGCCAAATATTATGCCAAGTATAAAAAAATTAGTGGTCGAATTCACCATTCACCGTAGTCAGGTGGCGAGTCCGAACCATCCAATAATTTCTCGTCCAACAGAACATAATGTCTCGTTTCGGTCACGAAAAGAAAAAGGAAGAAAATTAATATTTTATTTTTTCAAATTTAATTTTAGTTTTTTTTGGTGTGTGTTTGAAAAGATCCAGAGATTTAGAAGGAAAAGTAAATTACTAAATACGATAGGAGATTAATTACCTACCAATTATCTTTATCTTACATAAGAAATAGTCAAAAAAAAAAATCATCCATCAAAATTTGTGTGGATGTTCACCATCCCACTCAAGTGTCTTGTCAAATTATAATCATTATGGTTTTTACCTTAGTGGAATAATGAACATTCACACAAATTTTTACAATTATTTCATACGTGATAATTGTTCGTGTTGAATGAGATTTTCAACCTATGTAGAGAATATCTCGGAGTGCAACGAGCGTTATCCGTGGGTCGGAGAGGCTTGAAAAGTTGAAGACGGCAAATGTGACTCGATTTGAGCGCGTACCAGCTGAAGCCATTAGAAAAAATGTAGACTGTGGTACACCATTGTCGGCATACCGACAATATACCGATTTTGATGCAGTTGGTTCTGGAATAGGTTATGACTCAAAGTGACATTTTTTTGGTATATCGTTGGCATCAAATAAATGCTCACTACAAGAAAATGTATGTTCAACGATATAAGTAATTTGTAGTGCAAACTTAGATTTTTGTCGCCAAAACCTTTCTGCGACATATCTGGCTATGTCGTTGTAGTCTTGTCTAGGAAAGTCTTTGGCGACACGAAATTTCCTATGTCGCAGAATGTAATCACTTTTGGCGACGTATCATATTTTTTAGTTAAAATAACTTTTGGCGACATGTGTCTTGTGTGTTGTAGAAAGGTAATACATTGGCAACATAACACACTGCAGAGAGAGATCAAATTGCCATCATCTATCAAAGAGAGATCAAAAGGATAGAGCTCTCAAAGTTTACAAGTTTCAAAGAAGAGAATGAATTTAGAACTATTTAAAAGAAAAATCGCTTCAGGGAGATCATCATGAGTGATTGGTTCTCGACAATATCTTCGTCTTCGAGAACCTTTTCTAATCTGTTTTCATTACTTTGAATAGTTGCGATGATTCATTTGGATCGGTTGGAGAAGTTTGTATAGGATGCGGTTGGAGAAGTTTGTATATGATGTAATCTCTATTTTATTAGTGAAAGTTTTTCAGGGTTGGATTCTGATTGTCCTGGATTTTTTTTGCAATAATTTTTTATGTCCAAAAAATATTTGTGCTTGCGTTGCGTTGCGTTGCGTTGTGTTTTTTTTTTTGACAACTTACTTTGTAATTTTTTCCGATTTTTCCACAATCTTTTGATTTGGAAAACAGTTTTTACGTTTCGTTTCCAACAACAATCCTGAATGGAATAGTGAACACCTAGGTAAGTTTTGGTAGGTAAATAAAAATGAACTCCTACAAAAAAAGGCTCTTGATAAAGGCACTACAAAATTCACTTGGAGCAGCCCAAATTTTTACTATTGATAATTACAAGTTTGCCACTCCAAGAATTTACTCACCGGACTGTCAACTTCCAATTGATTTTTTTTTATAATCAGGACTGTCAAAATTTTGACAGTCCTACAAATTGGAAGGACTGTCAAAATTTTGACAGTCCTTCCAATTTGTAGGACTATCAAAATTTTGACAGTACGGAAGGGAGAGTTACGCGAGGTGACACGAGGCTGGACTGCGTGGAGGCCGGAAGGGGAGACGAGGCGGAGGAGCGGGAGGAGGAGGACGAGGAGGAGGCGGCGGCGGGAGGCGGAGGAGGAGGCGGAGGCGCGAGCGCAGTGGAGGACTGGGCCGCTGCTGCGCGCGGAAGCGACGGTGGAGGATGGGGCCGTTGTTGCGCACGGGGGCGGCGGTGAACGGTGGGGACGGCGGCGAGCGGTGGAGGACGGGACCGCTGCTGCGCGCGGGGACGGCAGTGAGCGGTGGGGAAGGTGGCGAGCGGTGGAGGAGCGGGAGGGGGAACGGGAGGAGGAAAGTGAAGATGGTGGACAGTCCTAGTAAAATTTGGACTAGCTTGAGTAAAAAAAAATTATAACTGGACTAGCATCAATACTAGACTAGTCCAAAGTCTACTTTGTAGTGTCTTTATCACAAGTCGAAAAAAGTGAATTTAGAATCTCAAAAATTTGTAACGAGGAGGGATATTGTTAGAAATTTGTTGTCTTTTACTTTTTGAAAAATATCATAATACAAAATAAAATTAAACAATGTTACCGGCCTCTGGGTAAGTCGTGCACGAAGCACTGCCCTAAGAGTTTATTTGGGATCTGTGTGCAGACGTACCCAAAGCTCCTAGTGGTAAAATCCCCGCACTACCGGTATCTCGTTGCCGCACACGACTTGGAGAGAACGACCAGGACTTAGCTCTGCCCAGAGCTTGGAGATGAAGACGAAGAACTGAACAGAATGTTGACAGAGGTTTCGTAAGAGTTTTTTCTGATATGATTTACAAAGAACACAGAAGTATATATAAGCTGATAGGAAAACGGTCTGAATTAATTTTTGATTAATTCAGCCGTTACACAATGGAATTAAATGGGTGAACCTGGACACTTGAAAAAAAATGTTTCAAACAATCCGTAACTGACGAAATTGATTTCCAACGTTCAGAAATTAAATAAACAAAAATGAAGAGGAGCAAAAAAAATTTTAGGGTCCCAGCCCGAACCCGAAGAGAAAATCGGATCGGCATTTGGCGCCCGCAGATGTGGGCGCGTACCCGCACCCGTTACGCGCGCCGAACCGAACCGAACCGAACCGAGCCGAGCCGGGCCGGGCGGCGGCGGCGGCGCGCGCGTGTGGCCCAAGGGGTTCCCCACACAACAACTTAATAGAGCAAAGGAAAGAAACTAATATATGTACATAGGAAGGCTTTGCCCCATCCGATGTGGGACTAAAGAAAGGGACAGGAATTGAACTTTTGCAAAAGAACAAACAAAAACCAACAATCCCCCCCCCCCAAAAAAGGTCAAGTTCCGAAACAGAGATAAGAGTGAAGTATATAGAGAGAGAGCATCTGGGCAGTAAAATATTATGCATAAATGAGATGGACTACAGCCTTGAATCTCACGTAGTGACTATTGCCTTAATCTGAAGAAGTGCTTGATGGACTATGCCTTGAATCAGTCTTCTTGAACCAGATTTAGAAAAAATAGCACACATAGTACGCTAGAGGTCCTTGATCTATCGGGTGGCGCTTTTAAATGGCCATGCGCACTTTCTACATTCATGAGAGTTGTCTGGGATCGCCCTGTCCCATAGTCACGGCCTTCACGACCTCTCATATAGGTAAGTCCTTAATGGTTGGTGATATGAATCAACCCAGCATTACAGCTTGGACCTATTAAGAGTTTTAAAACTCATCCTAACCATATCACACAGGAACACTGTCACCATAGGGATGGGGAGTTATTGTACACATGTACAGCCGCTTGGGCTTTATTTTAATGAGATTTTAATCTTGAGTCAGTGTTCCATAAAGTCACCTAAGTTCAGCTTGTTTCTACCCATTGAACCGGCTTCTTGGGATCTCCAGTCAGACTCCGTTGGGTTGCCACTGCTGGTGACTAATTTATGGGCTTAACCCCATCCCCCTCGATGATTCTAGGATCAAAGTCCTAGACAGACCCTTCGTCAAGTGATCTGCAAGGTTCTTTTCTGACTTTATATAGTCAAGAACCACATATTTGCCTAGTAGGCTTTTGATTGACTTGAAGCGCAGCTGCAGGTGCCTGTTCATCTTAGCATTCACAGAATCATGCTTTAGTAGTTCAATAACAGATTTATTATCACAATTTATAGAAATTGCAGGAACAGGACTAAGAGAAACAGGTATATGCATAATAAGATTTTTAAGCCATTCAGCTTCTGTGCAAGTTGTATCTAAAGCTATCATTTCAGAGTCCATTGTACTCCTAGCTATGATAGTTTGCTTGCAAGAGCCCCAGGATATTGCAGCTCCTCCTAGAGTAAAAACATATCCAGTAGTAGATTTTATATCATGTGAGTCGGCTACCCAGTTTGCATCTGAATAACCTTCTATGATATCAGGGTGCCTAGTAAAATGAAGTTTGTAATCTAGGGTGCCCTTGAGATATCTAAATACCCTATCCAAGGCAGTCCAATGTGACTGATTTGGGTTACTGGTATATCTACTCAGTCTCCCAATAGCAAATGCAATGTCAGGTCTTGTCCTGTTTGTTATATACATAAGGGAGCCTATCATCTGTGAATATTTATGTTGTTCCAAAGGTGATCCTCCATTCTTTTTCAGTACAATATTGCTGTCATAAGGAGTAAGGACAGGTTTCTTATCAAATAACTCAAATCTTTTTAGCATTTTTTCAATTGAATGTGCTAAAGATAGAGTATAACCCTCTTTGCCTTTGGTCACTTGCATTCCTAAAATTAGGTTGGCTTCTCCTAGGTCTTCATATCAAACTGGCTAGATAAATAGTTCTTTGTAATATTTATCAATTCCAGTGATGAACCTAGGATAAGGATATCATCTACATACAAGCATAAAATGACACAACTTTTACATGTACCTTTAGAGTATATACATTTGTCATACTCATTTGACAAGAAACCATATTCACAAATTACTTTGTCAAATTTGTTGTGCCATTGTTTGGGAGCTTGTTTCAAGCCATAGAGGGATTTTACTTGTCACGACCCGCACCCGGTTATTCGGGCACGAGTGCGTGGGCACGTCCAGCCTACGCCGCAGTGTCGGCGGTAGTACGCTGTCTAGGTCATTTCTGGGGTCAAAAAGTATCTATCTCATCCACAATAATGAACATGTAAGAATAATCACAGGAAAAAGAAATGCTAAGATTTCATAATATTTAATCTGTGACAACTAAACTACAGTTAATACAAGCCAGAAGATAAATCGGGGACAAACCCGAGTATGTGCTGAAAGGAAAAAATAATAACTAACTGGCTACTCCTCAAAGGTAGTCTCCGGAGTGGGAACCGGCTCCTCAATGTGTCACCTGCTAACTCATGGGGCCATAATAGGTAGGGGCAAAGTCCTCATCATCGCCTAAAACAACGGATCCAGTCAGGAAAGGAGCAAAGTACACAATGCACAACAAGATTAAGCTAAATATTCATGACAATTAAAAATGAACTGACAGGTATCATGTTGAGGATATGTATAAATAAATAGTAACAATAACTAAGAGTTAATTGCTGTAAGACAGGGACATGAGTAAAACAGGAACAAGGTGACAGGAAAAATGAACTACAACCAGACAATAGGAACTGTAACAAGACAAGAAACTATGTGTGTGAACTTGTGTATTTAGAATACCTAGTTGGCATGTAGGGGTTTATAGGGTTAAACCGGCCGCCATAGACGGCTATTAAACAAGAATAATCGAGATCCGGCTGATGGACAGTCATGTACCAACAGCTATTAATCATGGCAAGAGTCAGGGTAAGCTACATGCCTTTCAGTATTCTTCCACCCGACATGAAAAACAAGACATGAACTCCAATATTCAAGACATGAAATCCAGTATTCTAGCACTACATGTAATCATCAATGGTACAGGTAAGGCAGGGAATTAACTATCACAATATAAAGATTAAACTTGAAGTGCAGGTACTTGCCTGTTGTTTGGATCTGATTAATAGTTCTTCGGGGAAATATCCAAAGATGAGTCCAAATGCTGAAATAGACATTACCATCACACTCAGAAGATGTCAAATAGCTAGAAATGCCTGTCCTTGGATCCAATTTGGAGACAAGGGCAAAAACGGCAGTTTTGGGTCAAAACGGGGTCCGCCGTTGGGCCCGCTTTGCACCGAAAAACGCGTCCGGGTCAAAGGTCTCCAAATTCACCAAACTTAGTATCAACAGGTCAGGAACGCTGATACGAACCCAACGGAACTTCCAGATTTGGATTCTGATGAGCCGAACACAAAATTGCCCGTCGAGCGGGGCATGTGAGGCCCACGACACGCGATTTCGTCAACGTTCTCAGAATCGAACCAAACTTGACCCACAGGACCAGCGTATCGCTACGAGTCCGATGGCACAAGTTTCGTCTCGATCCGACGTGTGTGCACGAAGTTAGGGTGAATTGCAGAAAAGGCGGATACGGGGCGATGTCCGCGGATACGCGTTGATTCCGGTGTGCACGCACACCCGAATCAGCTTCCACGAAAACTCACACGTCCGTATCGACGATGCGTACGTATCTGTGAAGACCGCACGCGACCAAGTCGTCCCGTTTGGCGGGGCGGACTCAGTTCCGGGGTGAAACAGGGTCTGGTTTTTCCTATTTTTGGATCGCGGTGTGCGATCACCACAGGACGCGATGTCCCGAACAGTTTGTCCGGACACCGAGAGGGTCATACAGGCTTCACAACGCAATTTGCGGAATTGAAAACGGAGCTACGAGGCGAAAGTTACACGCACCTGAAGGAGACCCGAAAAATCAGGGTCGAGTCGTGTCCGACTCGTGTCGGACACGCGAATCCGAAATTAGGGTTAGGGTTAGGGTTCTGGCTGTAGGCGGCGGTCCGGCCGGAGGAGGGCGGCGCCTCTGCGGGGAGGCCGGCCGGGGCTGGGCGGCGCCTGCGTGGGCGGCACGGCGAGGCGGCGCGGCCGGCTTGATGCGGCGCTGGAGCTGCTGCTGTCGGCTGCGGCTGGGCGCTGTCGAGCGGGGCCGGAGGCAGGCGGAGGACGGGGGAGAGGCGACGGCGGTGGGAGGAGCGAGGTGGCCGTGGCGGCGTGCGGCGGAGGGGAGCGTGGTGGCGGTGGCGGTTCGGTGGTCGGAGGGAGAGGGGGGTTTATTTATAAGGGAGGAGGAGAGGCGAGGTGGCGGGGGCGAGGCCGGGAAGGGCGGCGGAGGGGGCGGAGTCGTGGCGCTGGCCGGGCGGAGCGGCGGCGTCCGCGGGCGGCGGCGGCGGACGCGGGGGCGACCGCGTCGTGCGGGGAGGGGGCTGGGTCACGGGTGAGGGGGAAGCGGGTCCGGGCGGGTCGGGTTCAGGCGGACCCGACCCGACCCGTTAGGGTGACGGGCCGCGGGTTGGGCCGCAGGCCGGGCTGGGCCGGATGGGCCGAAAAAAAATAGAAAAAAATAATAATAATAGAAATAATAATAATAATAGAAATAATAATAATAATAATAATAATAATTTATTTAATTAATTAATTAATTAAAATAGTTTTTAGGTATTTAAAAATAGGTTGAGGTCCAAAAAAATCCAAAAAAATTACCCTAAGTCCAGTTTTTAATTTTACACCCAAAAATATTATTTTCATAATATTTTAATATTATTTATTACCAATAAAAAATTATTTATTAATTGAAAACCTTGATTTTAATTACAGAAAATTCTCAGAAAATTCCAGAAAATTGGGAAAAATCCAAGATTTAATAATTTGAAAATTCAGGGGGTTTACAACCTACCCAACTTACAAAAATTTCGTCCTCGAAATTTAAAATTAAGCCATACTCTGTTAACCTTTCATGTACATCAATCGCAATCTCCTTGCGATAATTTAAATTCTAATCATGTCCACTGCAACCACTTCAAGGCTAAGACGACTACTTGTTCCCATCAAAATTCAACCTATGGTTATTACTTCTTACTTCCTCAAATTATCCACAAGCAGATTTTTAATTTTTAGTCCATATAGTATTTTCAAGATGACCTTGCCTCACGATTCGAATTATCATAATTCCTCTAGAAGTGATTCGAGTCCAACAATATTTGTATGTTTCAGCCCTTTTTAAATTACATTCGCATCCTCAATATTCCAACTAGGTAGTCCAACCATCAACTTTTAAATTCTTAATTCAAATCATCAAATTGAAAAAAAAAATTTAAGTGTAGTCCACCAATGTTCAAGTCTGAATTACATCCTCTAAATTCAAGTTGACGATTTTACTCTCATTATTCAAAATTAAATCATGCACCTAGGATGTAACTATTGGGTCCTCGATATCAATTCATTAATCATCTTAGTCACTCCTCTAAATTTTCAGAATTAGAAATGGCTTGCTTCTTCCAATCTAACCCTTCTCGGTCACAATCCAAAGGACATTCCCCTCGAGTTGACAATTGTATTGCTACCCAACTTAGAATTTACCCATTCATCACAAAAGACTATATACTTTAAGAAAATATTCCTTAATATGGTTACTCATGTCATTCAATCCTCAAAATTTCAACGCCGATCATATCACATATGATATGTCCTCAATTACGAAAGGTTAGTCCTCAAGTATGTGATCGGCCTGGGTGGCATATCTAGTACTATCTATGTATCAAACTTATACCAAGCACATGATTTCGTCTTCCCGAAATAAGGGAAGACGAGGATCAATAATAAAGAGTTCAAGGGTGGGGTGATAGAACAGAAGTATAGGGATCAAGGCGTTTAAAGAATTCTAGTGGGATTTGTCAGGCGGTTATGGATTGAGGTTCTATTCTGGTAGTCATTTATTCGCATGCTCGTATTAGTTTAGTTATGTAACTGATACGATATGCTCAGCATGTCTAGGTCAAGTATATTTGTCTACTAATCACTACGTATCTCAATCCACGTAAAGTAGTCGTGCGAAGTACGAATCAAAATGCACTAAGGTTGATCAGACCGTAATACACTGATTCTGAACAGACACTTGTATTAGTGTACGCGTCCAATAATACACGTGTCATGAACAAGCCTGATAAAGAGTAAGCTTGCAAAACTAGGCTATAGAATAGCAGCATAAACAAAGTATATCAAAATTAAGTGCGCTAGATGATGATGAAAGGAGGTACAAAATTTAAATTCATATAATAAGCAAAATAACAGAAGACTCTACAATCTCTACAGTTATTAAATATAAAAGCATACCAGGTTATTAGCAAGTTCAAAATTACTAGGTTGGGGCTGAGGTCACGAACCAATAGGCACAAGCTAAAATAATACTAGGAAACGGTATCTACGAATCACTTACGTGCATTAGTGACTCTAAGAGTCTGCACGTTCTCCACGGTCATCGCGTAAGTTTGTCCGTGTTCTTGGAGCAGCGGGACAGTCCCTCACTTGATGTGCTGCTGAGCCACAAAGTAGACAAACACCTAGCCTCTTTCTACAATCCTTCCAAATATGACCTTGTTTTCGACAATAGCCACAAATGGGAGCTCGTTGGTTCTGCCCTTGGGTTGGATTCATCTGTGGTCGCTTTGCAGCTCTTTCCTGCTGTGCTTGGTCTGGTGCTGACGCATACGGCCGCTTCCGGCTAGACTCGATCCTTGTGGTGCACTCCACAGGTCGTGCTGCAGTAAGAACGTCTTCGTCGAAGGTAATTGCATTTGAACTGCTTGGCCTACGTGACTCTGAGCTAATTCTGTCGATGAAGTTCTCCGCTTGGTTTTGCTGAGTTTCTTGTTGAACCTTCTGATAGGCTTGCATCATTATGTAGAACATGCGGAACATCTGCTGTTCGTCCATAGGCGGTCCCGGTGGGAAGGAAGGCATCGGTGGAATAGGCTGCGTCGAGGGTGGAACGCCATCTTGACGGATTATTGAGGCAGGCTGACTTGCTTGACTGCCTTGTGATGATTGGCCTTCACCGACTGGTATCACATCATTTCCTTGGGTAATCACAACGGCTTGTGGTGTTTCTGCATGAGTCTCGTTGCTGGCTTGTGGGTCCATCTCCCTGTATCCAAAATAACCAATAAGAGGCGCACAGGAATCAAGGCAAGATGCAAGTTCATATTAGTTCGAATACGATACAGATATCAAAAACGATTCAAGCAAGTGGATGAGATCCTATAAACTTATCCTAGCTTTATTGCAGGCCTGTTCGGTCCCTGAGTTGAAACCGAACAATTTAGTCGTTGGGACCTGCATGGGCCACCACAAAAATGTGTCACGACCCGCACCCGGTTATTCGGGCACGAGTGCGTGGGCACGTCCAGCCTACGCCGCAGTGTCGGCGGTAGTACGCTGTCTAGGTCATTTCTGGGGTCAAAAAGTATCTATCTCATCCACAATAATGAACATGTAAGAATAATCACAGGAAAAAGAAATGCTAAGATTTCATAATATTTAATCTGTGACAACTAAACCACAGTTAATACAAGCCAGAAGATAAATCGGGGACAAACCCGAGTATGTGCTGAAAGGAAAAAATAATAACTAACTGGCTACTCCTCAAAGGTAGTCTCCGGAGTGGGAACCGGCTCCTCAATGTGTCACCTGCTAACTCATGGGGCCATAATAGGTAGGGGTAAAGTCCTCATCATCGCCTAAAATAACGGATCCAGTCAGGAAAGGAGCAAAGTACACAATGCACAACAAGATTAAGCTAAATATTCATGACAATTAAAAATGAACTGACAGGTATCATGTTGAGGATATGTATAAATAAATAGTAACAATAACTAAGAGTTAATTGCTGTAAGACAGGGACATGAGTAAAACAGGAACAAGGTGACAGGAAAAATGAACTACAACCAGACAATAGGAACTGTAACAAGACAAGAAACTATGTGTGTGAACTTGTGTATTTAGAATACCTAGTTGGCATGTAGGGGTTTATAGGGTTAAACCGGCCGCCATAGACGGCTATTAAACAGGAATAATCGAGATCCGGCTGATGGACAGTCGTGTACCAACAGCTATTAATCATGGCAAGAGTCAGGGTAAGCTACATGCCTTTCAGTATTCTTCCACCCGACATGAAAAACAAGACATGAACTCCAATATTCAAGACATGAAATCCAGTGTTCTAGCACTACGTGTAATCATCAATGGTACAGGTAAGGCAGGGAATTAACTATCACAATATAAAGATTAAACTTGAAGTGCAGGTACTTGCCTGTTGTTTGGATCTGATTAATAGTTCTTCGGGAAAATATCCAAAGATGAGTCCAAATGCTGAAATAGACATTACCATCACACTCAGAAGATGTCAAATAGCTAGAAACGCCTATCCTTGGGTCCAATTTGGAGACAAGGGCAAAAACGGCAGTTTTGGGTCAAAACGGGGTCCGCCGTTGGGCCCGCTTTGCACCAAAAAACGCGTCCGGGTCAAAGGTCTCCAAATTCACCAAACTTAGTATCAACAGGTCAGGAACGCTGATACGAACCCAACGGAACTTCCAGATTTGGATTCCGATGAGCCGAACACAAAATCGCCCGTCGAGCGGGGCCTATGGGGCCCACGACACGCGATTTCGTCAACGTTCTCAGAATCGAACCAAACTTGACCCACAGGACCAGCGTATCGCTACGAGTCCGATGGCGCAAGTTTCGTCTCGATCCGACGTGTGTGCACAAAGTTAGGGTAAATTACAGAAAAGACGGATATGGGGCGATGTCCGCGGATACGCGTTGATTCCGGTGTGCACGCACACCCGAATAAGCTTCCACGAAAACTCACACGTCCGTATCGACGATGCGTACGTATCTGTGAAGACCGCACGCGACCAAGTCGTCCCGTTTGGCGGGGCGGACTCAGCTCCGGGGTGAAACAGGGTCTGGTTTTTCCTGTTTTTGGATCGCGGTGTGCGATCACCACAGGACGCGATGCCCCGAACAGTTTGTCCGGACACCGAGAGGGTCATACAGGCTTCACAACGCAATTTGTGGAATTGAAAACGGAGCTACGAGGCGAAAGTTACACGCACCTGAAGGGGACCCGAAAAATTAGGGTCGAGTCGTGTCCGACTCGTGTCGGATACGCGAATCCGAAATTAGGGTTAGGGTTAGGGTTCTGGCTGTAGGCGGCGGTCCGGCCGGAGGAGGGCGGCGCCTCTGCGGGGAGGCCGGCAGGGGCTGGGCGGCACGGCGAGGCGGCGCGGCCGGCTTGCGGCGGCGCTGGAGCTGCTGCTGTCGGCTGCGGCTGGGCGCTGTCGAGCGGGGCCGGAGGCAGGCGGAGGACGGAGGAGAGGCGACGGCGGTGGGAGGAGCGAGGTGGCCGTGGCGGCGTGCGGCGGAGGGGAGCGTGGTGGCGGTGGCGGTTCGGTGGCCGGAGGGAGAGGGGGGTTTATTTATAAGGGAGGAGGAGGGGCGAGGTGGCGGGGGCGAGGCCGGGAAGGGCGGCGGAGGGGGCGGAGTCGTGGCGCTGGCCGGGCGGAGCGGCGGCGTCCGCGGGCGGCGACGGCGGACGCGGGGGCGACCGCGTCGTGCGGGGAGGGGGCTGGGTCACGGGTGAGGGGAAGCGGGTCCGGGCGGGTCGGGTTCAGGCGGACCCGACCCGACCCGTTAGGGTGACGGGCCGCGGGTTGGGCCGCAGGCCGGGCTGGGCCGGATGGGCCGGAAAAAAATAGAAAAAAATAATAATAATAGAAATAATAATAATAATAATAATAATTTATTTATTTAATTAATTAATTAATTAAAATAGTTTTTAGGCATTTAAAAATAGGTCTGAGGTCCAAAAAAATCCAGAAAAATTACCCTAAGTCCAGTTTTTAATTTTACACCCAAAAATATTATTTTTATAATATTTTAATATTATTTATTGCCAATAAAAAATCATTTATTAATTGAAAACCTTGATTTTAATTACAGAAAATTCCCAGAAAATTCCAGAAAATTGGAAAAAATCCAAGATTTAATAATTTGAAAATTCAGGGGGTTTACATTACTAGTCTGCAAACTTTCTTTTCTTGACCTTTAGCAATGAAACCTTCAGGTTGGTCCATATAAAGTTCTTCTTCTAGATCTCCATTCAAGAATGCTGTCTTTACATCCATTTGATGGATTAGCATATCATGAATGGATGCTAAGGCCAAGAGAGTTCTAATGGAAGTGATCCTAGCTACAGGAGAGTAGGTATCAAAATAATCTAACCCTTTCTTCTGGGTAAAACCTTTGGCAACTAGTCTGGCTTTGTATTTCTCTATAGTACCATCGGCTCTGAGTTTCTTCTTGAAAATCCACTTACAACCTATTGGTTTATTCCCTAAAGGTAGATCTGTTAGAAACCAAGTGTTATTCTCCATGATGGAGTTGTATTCACTGTTAATGGCTTCTTTCCAGAAGGGAGCATCAGGAGACGACATTGCTTCTTCATAAGTTGAGGGATCACCCTCTATCAAAAAAGTGAAGAATCCTTCTCCTAAATTTTTCTCAATCCTATTCCTTTTACTCCGTCTTGGTTCTAAGTCTTGTTCAGATTGAGAGCTAGGTATATGGACTTGAGAACTAGTAGAGGGTATGGAGGAAGAGATTGAACTTCTATCCTTAAAAGGAAATATATTTTCAAAGTAAACTGCATCTCTTGCTTCTATAATGGTATTGTTAGAGATTTCATTTACTTCTGAGTGAGTCACTAGAAATCTATTGGCATAACTATCTAAGGCATATCCTATGAAAACAACGTCTACAGTCTTGGGACCAATCTTTCTCTTTTTAGGTTCGGGAATTCCGACTTTAGCAAGACATCCCCAAACTCTAAGGTAATTAATCCTAGGTGCTCTACCTTTCCACAGCTCATAGGGAGTCTTATCTTTTGTCTTACTAGGAATCCTATTAAGAATGTAACAGGCAGTTAAAAGAGCTTCTCCCCACAAGTTATCAGGAGCACCAGAGCTGAGAAGCATGGCATTCACCATATCTAACAGAGTGCGGTTCTTGCGTTCAGCAACTCCGTTAGACTGAGGTGAATATGGAGCAGTTACCTCATGAATTATTCCATGTTCTTCACAGAAGTTAGTCATTTCGTTTGAGGTATATTCTCCACCACGATCAGATCTAAGGATCTTAATCTTCCTTTCTAATTGATTCTCAGCTTCAGATTTGTAGACCTTAAATCTATCTAGAACTTCATCTTTGGTTTTGAGAAGGTAGATATAACAATACTTTGAATAATCATCTATAAATGTAACAAAGTATTTTCTACCGCCTCTAGTCAAAATCCTATTTGAGTCACATATATCACTATGGATAAGTTCTAGAAGGTCAGAATTTCTTTCCACAGATTTGAAAGGTAATCTAGTGTGTTTGGCTTGAACACAAATCTCACATTTGTGTTTGTCATCTATTGGAGTCTTGGGAATAAGGTCTAAAGTCATCATCCTTTTAATGGAACCTAGGTTCACATGACCTAGTCTGCCATGCCAAACATTTGAAGATTCTATATTTGAGACAATGAGAGAACAATCAGACATTTTATTCATTGTACTTAAATGAAAAGACCGTCTTTTATAAAGCCTTTTCCTATAAAAGAGTCATGTTTAGAAAAAACTACTTTATTTGCCTCCATTACAATTTTGTATCCTGAGGCTACAAGAAGGGATCCACTAACTAGGTTTCTCCTGACTGACGGCACATGAAGAACATCATGAAGAGTTAGGATTTTTCCTAATGTCATCTTCAGGTTAACTTTTCCTCTTCCAATAATTTGTGCCGTTGAGCCATCTCCTAGGGTCACACCTCCTCCACTTGATTCCTGATAGTTTGAAAAACAGGAGCGATCAAACGAAACGTGAACATTAGCTCCAGAATCCAACCACCAATCATCAGAATGGTAAGAGAGGTTAATAAGGGGTTGAAAGCTTACAGACCTGAAGGAACTCGAAGAACCTTTGTGAAGCATGTTCGCTTCTGGTCTAACTGAGCCCTTTCCTTTGTAGGAGGTCTGGACAGCTTCCTTCTTCCTATGGTAGCAGTTGATGGCCATATGGTTTATTTTACCACACAAAAAACAAAATTTCTTCTGATCCTGAGTCTGACTGAAGTTTCTAGGTTTTTGGTTTTGGTGATGATGGTTTTGGTGGTTAGGCTGAAAGTTTTTCTTCTTCTTGAAGAAATTCTTTTTGGGTTTATAAGAAAAATTAGACTTGGGTTTTCCTTGGCCTTCTACAAGGTTTACCTTAACTTTAGATTCAGTCTTAGGCTTAGACCTCAATCTAATTTGTTCTTCGGTTCTAATTTTCTTTAGGACTTGATTGTAGGTAAGGTCTCCTTGTGTATGGATAAGATCCTTAGCCATATCAGACCAAGAGGGAGGTAGCTTGTCTATTAGGCATGCTATTTTATGTTCATTTGAGAAAGATGTCCCTTTGGCTTGAATATGTCTAAGGTATTCTTGGAATTCATGGAGCTGGTCATTCATTGGTTTATTATCTACCATGAAATACCTATTAAAGGTTGAAGAGTTAAACCTTTCTATTCCGGCATCATCACAGCCGTATTCATCTTCCAAGGCTTTCCAGAGTTCTTTAGCGCTCTTGTATTCAAAAAATATATCATACAAGGATTCAGATAATGCGCTTAGAATTCTATGAAAACAGTGGAAGTCTATCTCTTTTGGGGTTTTTGGTTTTGATGAGGTGGATACTCCTATGTCAGACTCAGTTTCATCAGAATCATTTGTGATGGGTGTGGACCCATCAATGACAGAAATAAGTCCTAAGGTTGTGAGCCAAAATTTCATTTGGCTCTGCCATCTCTTGAAATATGAACCATCAAACTTAGCAGGTTTTGCAGTAGATGATTCCTCCTTTCCAGTCATGATTGTAGTCTGAAAAATATAAATTTATTTAATAACAATGTCCAAGATAATAGTTTAGGTGGTCTTTGCTAATCAATCTTAAAATCTTTAGTTTTTCAAGTGTTGATCAACTCAGGTTAGCTGTAGGGGCCGGTTCCCAGCTAGCGGTGGTCCGAAGACTCTTAAGTACCGTGTCGCTTAGGGTTGTTTACACCCGGTTGACAGAAGGACCCTTTCGGCTTGTGCCCAATTTTGTCTCTACTTTGAAACTTTAGATTTGAAGATTTTATTTGCAATTTTCTTTTACTAAACTATTTTCTTTTTGTCCTCGATTGTTTTCAAAAATTACTAAGTGATTAAAATGAAGCAAATTTTATGTGGCAATTGAAAGAATCTTAACTATCAACTTGAATATTTTCTACAGTAAAAAAAAAACAACTTGATTAAAGCAGAGTAAAAATCAACTTGAATAAGACAGAGTAAGTATCAAATTATAAGTTACAATTGCTTAAAAACAGTAGGTACTTGAAAACAGTAGGTAATTGAAAGAATCTTAACTATCAACTTGATTAATCCTTTGCCTAAGAGATCAATAGTAATATTCTAACAGTAACTAGCCTAAGAGATGAAATAGCAAA
Organism: Iris macrosiphon; assembly: GCA_036927795.1. Classification (NCBI taxonomy): domain Eukaryota; kingdom Viridiplantae; phylum Streptophyta; class Magnoliopsida; order Asparagales; family Iridaceae; genus Iris; species Iris macrosiphon. Next base: position 15,503,341 of record JAYESA010000019.1, on the reverse strand, counting down.
TAGTGAGAATACTGTTTTAACAGTAGGAATATTGTAACAGTATATCAATTCTGACAAAATTGCTTCAATGGAAAGTAAGCAAAATTGAAACAGTAAATCAATTCTAACAAAATAATAACAGTAAGTTAACAAAATTGCTTCAACAATTAACTTAAGTGATTATAGGTACTTTAATATTTTTTCGAACAGTAAGCAAAATTACTTCAATGGAAAAGTATAGACAGTTTTTCCGAACAGTAAGCAAATTGAAACAATTGTAAATTTATAGTAACAGTAAATCAATTCTAACAAAAAAAAATAAACTCTTAGATTGTTAGAAATTTGTTGTCTTTTACTTTTTGAAAAATATCATAATACAAAATAAAATTAAACAATGTTACCGGCCTCTGGGTAAGTCGTGCACGAAGCACTGCCCTAAGAGTTTATTTGGGATCTGTGTGCAGACGTACCCAAAGCTCCTAGTGGTAAAATTCCCGCACTACCGGTATCTCGTTGCCGCACACGACTTGGAGAGAACGACCAGGACTTAGCTCTGCCCAGAGCTTGGAGATGAAGACGAAGAACTGAACAGAATGTTGACAGAGGTTTCGTAAGAGTTTTTTCTGATATGATTTACAAAGAACACAGAAGTATATATAAGCTGATAGGAAAACGGTCTGAATTAATTTTTGATTAATTCAGCCGTTACACAATGGAATTAAATGGGTGAACCTGGACACTTAAAAAAAACGTTTCAAACAATCCGTAACTGACGAAACTGATTTCCAACGTTCAGAAATTAAATAAACAAAAATGAAGAGGAGCAAAAAGAATTTTAGGGTCCTAGCCCGAAGAGGAAATCGGATCGGCATTCGGCGCCCGCAGATGTGGGCGCGTACCCGCACCCGTTACGCGCCGAACCGAACCGGGCGGCGGAGGCGGCGGCGCGCGCGTGTGGCCCAAGGGGTTCCCCACACAACAACTAAATAGAGCAAAGGAAAGAAACTAATATATGTACATAGGAAGGCTTTGCCCCATCCGATGTGGGACTAAAGAAAGGGAGAGGAATTAAACTTTTGCAAAAGAACAAACCAAAACCAACAATGCACACATACTCATGATAGAAAAGTAGGTTGATTGTGATGGATTAGCCTAATCCTTATCGAGCCATGTTAATACCATACCATGTGGCTTCTCATGTTCTGCACCATAATCTTTCAGTCTTCGAGTTACGTGTGTACACTGGGAACATGCAAATATCTTAGGATATCAAGTGCGGTATGGATATATATACAGGGAGCGGATCCAAAGTCCCGCTTCTAAGTCCCGTGAGAGTGGATCGCAGAAATTCCATTCGTGGTCTCCAAGCGGATTCTCCGATCCGATGGTACAGAAAAGCGAAACTTCGACAGAACTTCAAAAATATATCTTTTGATCCGCTTATATATATTATATATATTAGTGTCAACTCTTTCAATTAGACAATTTTTTTGGAAGATAAGTATAATTACTATTAACAAACTATGAATGCATAGGGGGTAGAATAATTAAAAAAAATTTGGGACAGTATAGTTAGGCTTAGAAAATGGAAGAATAATAGTAATTAATTCATATATATATATATATATATATATATATATATATATATAAAAGGAATGGAGAACATAAAGCACATAATTTTGCATTTTTTTTTTTCAAAATTCAAACCAGGACTCTAGAGTGTTGCACAAATGAACAATACAACACAACACATTTTCACTGCAGTGTAACGGTATAATAATTATTTTTTAGTCCATTTAAGTACTATGTTTGATGCAAACGGTGAGATTTAAAGACATGGAGGCTGAAATTTAAAATTTAACCTGATATATACTTTGTAGTATTCCAATATTCTCGACTAGATTTTTAGAATTAAACATGGATCCCCTTGAAAGTTGAAAGCAACCCTGAATTGAAAAGCAAACTTATTCTTCCAATTACTAGTGTAATTAAAGACCCATGGTTGTGGTTTTCAATCTAGAGGCTGTTCCTGATGTGGGCATTTCTTTTTCTTTTTCCTTTTTAATGTACTGGTCAAATTAATCTTATTTTGAACAATTAATCATTAACAAGGAAATGATATGGGCCTATCAAAAGACAAAAAGAGCACAACACTTATCAGAAGTTAGAAATGAATTTCTTTTATAATATAGTATCAACCAAAATAAAGTTAGTTTCGAGCCATTATTCCCTCTCTTTTTTATAGGCTTTTTTATACGGCATTCTATAGGTGGAACTGCTGGTTTCACTAGTGCCATTTTATTCTTTACCAATAACTTAAGAGTTTATTTTTGTTCATCAATCAAAACTTAAATAATGTTTACTATTCCATTCAGAGTTATTACATGTAATCTAAAATCACTTTTATTATTATTATTAGATAAGAATAATAAAATTAAAAATAAAAATTAACTTTAGGTTAATCGGAATGGAATGATGAATATCAGTCAAATTTAAACAAAACAGACCCAATAACTTATGCCATTTTGCATATTGTAATTTGGGTTGCTCGATGTGCTGGACAATCAATAAATGAAGGATTTTACAAAAATCTGAACAATATGAGAATACACATCAGTATTCATTATTATTATATTTTTGTATTTTATGGCTACGTGCACACAATAGAGACTTTAGTGGTTCGGACCCAATAATTTATTGCCAGCATTATTGCAAACATTTATTTTAGCCCATCTTGGAATCTATTTGGGCTAATTAGCTTTTAGATTTTTGTTTTTATATCAACTTAGAATTTAAGTCCTGATATGTCAAATTAAAATTTTTTTCACCCTAAATTTTTAATTTTTTATTATATCCTGACAATGAGTACCAGGGACAACAAACAACATATGCTGGAAATGGGATACAATGAAAAAAAAAATCCAAATCTAAAATTTTCAATTAAACATGTTAAGCCTTGAACTCTAAGCTCATATAAAATTTAGGATGTAATTTCTAATTAGCCTCTCTTATTTTTACCTTTATTTAAGTATGGCCCTCCAGTACTCCACTACAATTGATGCTATGGCTATGCCCACATGCAGATGTTAGGAAGATCTCTTCACCTGATTTTGTATTTTGTTATTTACGACAGACGACGAGAATAATGGTTTGGTTGGAGCTTCCAGTTTGATGGGTCTCTAAACTCACATGCTTTCCACAAAAGCAAGCTCTCTATTTTTTATTTTTATTGGAGTGGAGCGTCATGCAAGGAAACATGAGGGGGTTGGTCAAAGATTTATGTGTCCCTAAAGTTCTAGTTCTACTTGACCCCAAATAAAAAATAATCCGAATATGCACGAAATCTATATTACGTGTTTGGATTTGTTGAACAGGCGAGCAGCCTCCCCACCAGTGCATTCGTGTACTGATAATCCACCAGGTTGTTTGCAGGGTGCGGGAGAACCTCGTTCGGTGCGGATGCCTCATTCGTGCGTGCTAAGACGTAGAGTTCACTCTGGAGCCTTGGAGCGTTACGTCCGGAACTGAAACACATATACAAGACATAATGTTGGAACATCGCTTGTACATCATTCCACAAATGTAGCCACTTGACACCCTTTTACTGTTTCAGAGAGAGAGAGAGAGAGATCTGAGCGAATTGTAATCTCGGCCAAGCGCCGCCTGTAACACTTGTTTATATCAATAAAGAGTTTGTTTTACTTCAACTGTGTTATTCAATGTTTTCGCTATTGTCGACTCAGTGAACTTGTTACCAAATCGCCTATGCGTTTATAATTCCGCTACACTCGGACAATCTGTGCTACTCTGTGGCTTAGACTTCTTACCGCCAGCCAACGAACCATGGCCTTGCACGAGCGCGGTTCACGCTCGTTCGGCATCACGCCCAGATGGGCCGAAGCGATCGTACTGCGGGAGCGTTGACGCGGTGATTCTCGCCTAGCGGGGACGGCTGATTTGCCTGCGGGAGATCGGGGCATGACAAGTGTACACTACATGCGGCCTGATCGTCAACAGAGCATGGGGGCCGCATAAAGACCCCCCTGACACAGCATCCGATGTATGCCAAACTCTCTGACACATCACTCATCACACTGAGACGCTTCGAGACTCGTGAAGACGACGGCTCAAAAAAAGACGAAAGGTCATATCAACTCATTACTGGTCTCGTCAGACGTGCCACGTCACGTGCCCATTCATATGCGGCTATGTTTTCATGTGGCCTCGTCATCATGCGGCCAGAGTGGCCATTTGATCAAGGCCAGACGAGAGTTTGCATGCGGCTATATACCCATGCGGTCTCGTCATCATGCGGCCAAAGTGTCCATCCGACCAAGGCCAAACGAGAGCACGTATGTGGCTACGACGATATACGGCCAAAGCGTTATGCGGCTCTCAACTTACATGATCTTTTTGTTACAACCGAAGATGATATCTCGCACAATCAGTGCTGACTACGTGTCAAACTGACCAAGTCATGCACGCAACAACCTCGAGATCTCTTCAACAATATATCATAACCAAGACCACGTGGTAGCCTGTCCGTAGCATGCGACTGCAGTTAAAACCACATTCTGTTGAATGAGCCCCCATGCGGCCACCAAACAGAGGCATATGCGGCATCTATAGTCCGTTAGCCTGACGGCTATAAATAGCAGGGTAGCACACCCACACAGAAAAGGAGGACAACATGTCGAGTTTGTATTTCACTTAGCCGGTTACATAGCTTGCCCTGAGGATCTGCTTTTATTTACTGTATTTCATTTGGCTTGAGTGTTTCTTGTACCTTGCTATGTCTCCTGAGGACCTGGATCCGGATTATATTCCCAGGTATAGCAGTGGAGGATTATCCCGAGGTTTATGGGATAAGAGCTGACGTTGGAGCGGTACTGGCATCAGAGGACGAGGTTGTGCCAGATGATTTCTCCTGAGTACTCAGTTACTTACTTTGTTATTTATGCTTAGTGTTATTTTATATTTGGATTTGGACTTATGGACATATGTATTGGTGTTATTCTCTTTTATTTATTGTGACGGGTTGTTCCCCGAGACACTACTTATGTGGACTTGATGATGGACTATTTTCTTTTTATCTATTATCTTGACTGGTCTATCATATTATATTGTAATTATTTTTTGTGGATGAGACAAGAATTGTACTGTGATAGATGGGGTAGACTTGTATTTATTAAAGCTTAAGAGCACTACAACGGGTCCATTAAATTAGGTTGCCTATTGGAGTTGTGCTGCTGACCAATATCGCGTGGCTAGTCCCTTGGTATTTGGGACTGGGGTGTGGCACATAGGAAGGCCTTTACTCATGCAATCAAACTTACCCGTTTCAGCTTGGGGACATATCATATTACATGCTGCTAAATTGATCATTGTTAGGCCAACTATATATCATAAATTTTCACCATCACAACTTGTGACAGGCCATCAACCTAACATCTCTCATTTGCGTAAATTTGGTTGTGCTGTTTATGTTCTTATTCTCCCCCCTCAGCGCTCTAAAATGGGACCGCAGCGTCGTTTAGGAATTTATATTGGTTTTCATTCGCCCTCAATCATTAGATATTTAGAACCTTTAACTGGTGATATTTTTACTGTATATTCGCAGACTGCCATTTTAATGAGACTAAATTTCCGCCATTAGGGGGAGATAAGAAAGAAAAGAATGTTCTTATAGAACCATTCGCCACAAATAAACGGCATAAATTATCGTGGGATAATCCCACTCTGTCTCATCTAGATCATCGTACTAATCAATGTGAAACTGAGGTACTAAGGATATTGCATCTACATGAGATTGCAAATCAAATGTCAGATGCATTTACTGATGCAGCTAAAGTGATTAAATCACATGTGCCCGCTGCAAATGCGCCAGCTCAAATTGATATCCCCGTAGAAAAAAATAGCAGAGTGGCTAATGAATATACTTCACGCCAGAAGCGTGGTAGACCTATAGGTTCAAAGGACTTAGTCTGTAAACCCCCTGATTTTTAAATTTTTTTTAAAATTAATTTTTCACAATTTTCTGGAATTTTTTTGGTATTTTTAACTAACTAAAACTAATTTATTTTGAAAGTAAATAATTTTTAAATGATGTTAAATAATATTAAAATATTATAAAAATAATATTTTTATGTGTAAAATGAAAAATTAGACATAGGGTAATTTTTCGGAAATTTATTGGACCCGGAAGCATTTTTAAAGCCCTAAAAACTAAGTTTATAATAAACCAAATAAACTATGAATTAAACCCGATTTATTTGAAAATAAACTAAACCAAACCGAACCGAACCGAATCGAACCCAATTCTTAACGGGTCGGGTCGGAACCGAATTGAACCCGACCCGGACCCGTTAACCCGCTGAAAACCCTAACCCCCAAACCCTTCTTCTCCCCCGACTGTTCTCCTCCCCGGCGGCCGTTTCCGCCGCCGTGACCGCCGGCGACCCGACGTTTCACCTCCGCCCAACGCCCTCCGTCGTTTCCCCTTCACCTTCCTCAACCTCCGGCCATTCGCCTCCCTCCCTCGCCCTATAAAACCCCCTCGACCCGTCGACCCGAGCCCCCGCTACCACAGCTCTAGCTCCGCCCCGCTCCGTCGTCTTCCCCGACGCCCAGCTGCCTCGACCCAGCCACTGCTCTCCCCGCAGAGCCACGACCTCACCGTCCTCTGCAACAGCGCCTCCATCTCCTCCGCCCCGACCTCGTCGACTCGCAGCAGCAGCTCCGGCCAAGTTTCCCCGACCCCGGCCGCCTCGATTAGCCGATGACCTCGCCGCCGCAGCTCGCCTGAGCTCCGCCGCCTCCGACAGCGCCTTAGCCGAGCCGCCTCCGCCTCCCTCAGCTCCGGCGAGTCGATGAAGCCCCAGCCACTGTTGATCGAAATCCTAACCCTAGAACAGTACCTAGACACAGTACCGTGTCACGGTGTGTCATGTCGCCTCGCGGACACGAGAAATTTGATTTCCGCGGAGCCCTGTTCAGGTAACCCTTTCTCTCTCCCCGCTGCCCCATTTTTTTTGTCTGTTGTGACGCGTAGGATGCGTAACCCTCTCGATGCCCGTGCAACCCGTTCGGTGTGTCGCGTCCTGTGGTGATCGCGAACTGCGATCCAAAAAAGGAAAATAACACCCCATTTTTCCCCGGAACTGAGTACGCTCCGCCAAACGGGATGACTTGGTCGCATACGGTCTTCACAGAAAGGTGCGCGCCGTTGATACAGACGTGCGGGATTTCGCATAAATTGATTTGGATGTGCGTGCACACCGGAATCAACGCGTATCCGCCGACAACGCCCCGTATCGGCCATGTTCCAGAACATGTTGTAACTTTGTGTACACACATCGGATCAAAACGAAACTTGTGCCATCAGACTCGTAGCAATACGCTGGTCCTATGACCCAAGTTTGGTTCGATTCTGAGAACGTTGACAAAATCGCGTATCGTGGGCCCCGCGGCTCCACTTGACGGACGATTTTGTGATCGGCTCATCGGAATCCAATTCTGGAAGTTCCGTTGGGTTCGTATCATTGTTCTGGACTTGTTGACACTAAGTTGGACGAATTTAGAGAATATTAGTTTTGACACATTTTTTGGTACGAAGCGGGCCACATGTGGACCCCGCTTTGACCATAAACTGTCATTTTTGCCCCTGTGTCTAAATTGGACTCAAGGACATGCGTTTCTAGCTATTTGATATTTTCTGAATCTGATGGTGATGTTTATTTCAGCAATCGGAGGACTACCAGCAAATTCCACTGAGACCAGAGCTATAGTTGGAGCCAGAACCCCAGGCAAGTGTACCTTGCCAACCTTGCAGTTTTGTTATATATTTCCTTGACTTGATTAAATGTTGTACCTGCTTAACTTAGGACCGTGTGACTTTACTTAGCGTTCGATTAATAGTCGGATGCCAACACCTTACGCGGAGTTGTGTAACGTCACCTAGAGATGGATATCGAGACCCTTTACATTCTCGTGCTTGCATTATCAAGTACGTTATAACCCAGGACACCTGACACTATTCATGAGACAGAATATTCCTGAGATATTCATGGTGATTCTGTATAGGATACAGGTTTATGACATCTACTTTATACATTCTTAGATATTATATGACTTGTTGCATTAGTTATGATCTTGCGTGTCATGGATATGAGACGTGTGATTACATTGGGTGGGAAGAGATTTACCATACAAAAGGCTGATATATATATATATATTTATCTGGAGGTATCTTAGACTCTGACACAGAGCTTTGACACATGTACTGTCCCTTCGAGAAAATACTGCTATGGGTTTCTCCGACACAGATCCTATAGTAGTCTCAGCCCGAGTATGACTAAAACTCTCACTTGCATATCACTTAGCTGGTTATATAGTTTATCCTATTGTTTCATTTATTGCTGCACTGTATTTATTTTGGCTTGAGTTATTTTGTACCTTGCTACGTCACCTGAGGACCTGGATCCGGATTATGTCCCCAGGATTAGCAGACGAGATCTATCCCGGGGTATACGGGACCGGAGCATTAGCAGGAACAGAGGCAGGAACAGGTGCATACTTTGGAGCAGAACTAGGAACCGAGGACGAGGTGATTGCAGAGGATTTCTCATGAGTATATGTTTCCTCTATACTCAGTATTTGATGCTATTTAAATTCTTGTTTAATGAACAATTGTATCAGACTTGTTATCGGGTTGTTCTCGATTTATTTACTTGTGACTTGATGATGTTTTTATTTTCTTTTGTTGTTAATTGATGTATTCATTCTGTGGATGAGATTAGTAGACCCTTATTGTTGTATTATAGCTTAAGTACGTCCCGATAGATCCATTAAATTAGGTTTGTCCATCGGTGTGTGCTGCTGGTCATTGCCACGTGTCTAGTCCCTCGATATTTTGGGACTGGGACGTGACATAGTCCCTAAAAAGAGAAAATGCCCAAGTAACGCTCTTAAGGAGGTTACACATAATGCTCAAGAAGAGGTTATGAATGACAGATCCATACTCTCTGAAAACCCAGAAGAGGTTATTGTCTGAGAAAAGACACAAGCCCAAGAGGAGGCTCAGGTACCTGAAAGCAAAGAGATCTCTATATTTTATACATATACAAGAGATGTATGGAATCGCAAAGATATAACAATAGATGAGATATTATCATTCTCAGTAGCTACTAAAATATCTGTCACGACCCGCACCCGATATAGGGGTACGAGAGCATGGGTACGTCCAGCCTACGCCGCAGCATCGGCGGTAGAACGCTGTCTAGGTCATGTAACTATCTAACCAATCTCACGTGAATATCCGACTCCATAAGGAGACATGGATATCACAACATAATGCTGAAAATACTCAATCACATAAGCTAAAGCACGATAAGATATTGAAGCAAGCAATGAAATGCAAGACAAGTCTAACGACAAGTAACCATACCTGAAATTATGATTATCCAATCCCCAAGTGTGTCGGAAACAAGTCCACTATGTCTCAGTCTGGAAAATATATCCAGTCAGGATTGGAACGAAATACACCTCTAACAGCAGTTCCACATATATTGATAAAAAATCTATAGCACAGTGTAAAGAAATACAAGACAGATAGGAATACTGGCAATAAAAAATACTGACGAGCATGGATGTACTGGAAATAGAAATACTGGAATAAATGGAATACTGGAGCATGTCATCATCAATGTACATCTAGAAATGGAATAGAAATACAAGTACACGCAAGAACAATGAACTGGTATATAAGTGTGTACAAGAATAGTAACTAGAACATATGGGGATGCTAGATCAATACACTAAAGATACATGTCAAGAATCATCTAACTAAGTGTGTAAAATATCAGCATATCATGTGATCGGCTTGGGACTGGTAAACTCATTACATTGGTTAGCGATCATCCTTGAGGTCAGGCTAATCCATCCGGATAGCTATGATGCGAGTAATAGTCAGGCTAACCACATGTAACAGTGATGAGGCATGTAATGGTAAGGCTGCACCGACGTGAGACGTGGGTGAGCTATGATGCATGTAAAATTGGGTATGATCACATAAGCTACTAATATTTTCCCATTTTTTGCACGATGGATTCCAGATCACGACTCCTCGTGACGGTCTCAATGATGCCAACTCGTGTAAAGAACAGTGTCAGAGTCATGTACGCTATACAACAAGAGTTATAGAAATAATCAACATAATGGAAACTGTCAGAGAATGTACTCGCCTTGGGTCCTTAGCTGGTGAAAACCAATGTCCTGCTCCTGAAGTCTCGCAGGACGATCCAATCGTCCTATACACATATAATAAAATAATACAACATTGTATCAGATATTACACTAATCACACAATCAAATATACTAAACGCGGGACTACGCTAGGTATGATACTGGTCAACTAGGGTCAGTGTGCGTCAAGTTGCACGGCGTCGTGTCTGAAATTGTTGTGAAATCAGACAGTCAAAGATACGGTCCTGCCAGTATGTCGGTGTACATATGGCAGTCTGCTAAAATGCTACGTGGTCATACTTGGGTCATCTAGTAGAGATATATATAAATATACTTATTATACTGTAATTTCCCTGATTTTTTAAAAAAATTTAGATTTGGATTTTCACAATTTTCTGGAATTTTTTCTGTAATTTTTAGTAATTAAAACTGAGCTATTTGAATATTGAAAGATTTTTAAATGTTAATAATTAATATTAAAATATTATAAAAATAATATTTTATGGTGTGAAATGAAAAACTGGACCTAGGGTAATTTTCCGGGAATTTATTGGACCCCGGAAGTATTTTTAAAGTTCTAAAAACTTTTTTATTAATTAAACCAAATTGAACCCTAATTAAACCGGGTTTATTTACATTAAACCAAACCCAACCCAATTTAAACTAAACCGGCCCAACCCCCTTAGCGGGTCGGATCCGGGTCAGACCCGACCCGCTTGGACCCGCCCGACCCGCTAGACCAATCCCTTCCCCTTCCCCCAGCCGTTTCAGCCTCGCCGCCGGCCGCCTCCCGCTCGCCTTCTTGCGTCGCCTCCGCTCCCGCAACGTCCGTCGAGCCGCTCCGGTTCCCCTCCCCCTCACCGGCCGTCTCTCTCTCTCCCCCGGACGCCTATAAATTCCCTGCTCTCCGTCCGTCCTCCGCCCCTGCCCTAGCTCCGCCGTCGTCTCCGGCCACTCTCTCCTCGCCGGCCACCTCCCTCCGACCTTCCCCTGGCCTTCTCTACCTCCTCCTCCCTCGATCGGACCTCGCCGCAGAGCCGGCCGACCAGCGTCTCGGCCTCAGCCTTCCCTCTTCCTTCTTCTCCCTCCTCCCTCCGCGAGCCCTCGAGTCGGCCTCAGCGCTGCCCCAGCCCCGAGCGCTCCGCCAGCGAGCCCAGCCGCTCCGCCTGAGCGCCACCCCGCAGAGTTCTCCCTCCGCCCAGCTCCTCCTCTCCCCGGCCACCTCCGGCTCTGTAAACCCCCAAATTTCAAATTATTAAATCTTGGATTTTTTCCAATTTTCTGGAATTTTCTGGGAATTTTCTGTAATTAAAATTAAGGTTTTCAATTAATAAATAATTTTTAATTGGCAATAAATAATATTAAAATATCATGAAAATAATATTTTTGGGTGTAAAATAAAAAATTGGACTTAGGGTAATTTTTCTGGGCCTCAGACCTATTTTTAAATGCCTGAAAACTATTTTATTAATTAATTAATTAATTATCTATTTATTTAATTATTTATTATTTATTATTTATTTATTTTTTTTATTTTTTTTGTGGGCCGCCCAGGCCCATTGGGCCGCGGCCCGGCCCGTTAGCCTCAGCCCAGACCCGTCCTAACGGGTCGGGTCGGGCGCACCCGAACCCGACCCGCTAGCCCGCACCCCCCTCGACCCGGTCCCCCTCTCTCCCTCGCCTCCGCGTCGCGCGCCGCCTCCGCCGCGCCCTCCCCCGCACCGGCCGCCCTTGCTCGCCCCACGACCGCCACGTCCTCCGCTCCGCCCGGGCTGCGCCCCTCTCCTCCGCCCTATAAATGGCCCCCAAACCCCTCGACTCCGGCCATCCCTCCCCAGAACGCCACCCGCCGCTCCGCCGCTCACCGCCACCGTCGACCCCCGCCGTGCCCAGCCCCGCACCGCCAGCGCCTCCCTCCTCCCTCGCCGTGCGCCACCGGCCGCCGTCTCCTCCCCGCAGCAACCGCAGCAGCAGCACGCAGCTCCCACCGCCGCTGCCGGCCGCCCTGAGCCACCGCCAACCGCCAGCAGCTCCGCCTCGCTCCGGCGAACAGTCCCCCGCCCTCGCCGGCCGCCCAGCAGCCGCCCTCCGCCGTCCACGACCGGATTCCGACGAGAACCCTAACCCTAGCCCTAATTCCCAATTTCCGTGTCCGACACGAGTCGGACACGACTCGACCCTGAATTTTCAGGTCCCCTTCAGGTACGTGTAACTTTCGCCTCGTAGCTCTGTTTCCAATTTCGCAAATTGCGTTGTGAAGCCTGTATGACCCTCTCGGTGTCCGGACAAACTGTTCGGGACATCGCGTCCTGTGGTGATCGCACACCGCGATCCAAAAACAGGAAAAAACCAGACCCTATTTCACCCCGGAACTGAGTACGTCCCGCCAAACGGGACGACTTGGTCGCGTGCGATCTTCACAGATACGTACGCATCGTCGATACGGACGTGTGAGTTTTCGTGGAAGCTGATTCGGGTGTGCATGCACACCGGAATCAACGTGTATCCGCGGACATCGCCCCGTATCTGCCTTCTCTGTAATTTACCCTAACTTCGTGCACACACGTCGGATCGAGACGAAACTTGCGCCATCGGACTCGTAGCAATACGCTGGTCCTGTGGGTCAAGTTTGGTTCGATTCTGAGAACGTTGACGAAATCGCGTGTCGTGGGCCCCACAGGCCCCGCTCGACGGGCGATTTTGTGTTCGGCTCATCGGAATCCAAATCTGGAAGTTCCGTTGGGTTCGTATCAGCGTTCCTGACCTGTTGACACTAAGTTTGATGAATTTGGAGACCTTTGACTCGGACACGTTTTTCGGTGCAAAGCGGGCCCACCGGCGGACCCCGTTTCGACCCGAAACTGTCGTTTTTGCCCTTGTCTCCAAATTAGACCCAAGGACAGGCGTTTTTAGCTATTTGACATCTTCTGAGCATGATGGTAATGTCTATTTCAGCTTTTGGACTCATCTCTGGACTTTTCCCCCAAGAACCAAATTAATCAGATCCAAACAACAGGCAAGTACCTGCACTTCAAGTTAATCTTTATATATTGTGATAATTAATTCCCTGCCTTACATGTACCCTTGATGATTACACCTAGTGTTAGAAATACTGGATTTCATCTCTTGAATAATGGAGTTCCTGTCTTGTTTTTCATGTCGGGTGGGAGAATACCTAGAAGGCATGTAGTTTACCCTTCCCCTTGTCATATTTAATAGCTGTTGGTACACGACTGTACCTCAGCCGGATCTCGATTTCCCCTGTTTAATAGCCGTTCATGACGGCCGAATTAGCCTTATAAACCCCTACATGCCAACTATGTATTCTAAAAACAAACACGAGTTCACACAGATAGTTTCTGGTCATGTTATATTTCTTGCTGGCTATTGTAGTTCCATTTCCTGTTTCATTTATTTCTGTTTCTCATATTCCTATTTACAGTTTAACTCTGAGATAATAATGTTCTGTTATACTGTTTCTCAACATGATATCAAATATTTAATTGTCATAAAATATTTAGTTTAACCTTGTTGTGCACTGTGTACTTTGCTCCTTTCCTGACTGGATCTGTTGATTTAGGCGATGATGAAGATCTTGCCCCTACTTATTATGGTCCCTATGAGGGGACTGATGATACCTATGAGGAGCCAGAACCCACCCAGGAGACCCCTGCTGCTGAGTAGCTAGTAGTAGCTATCTTTCATTTATATTCTCATCTTATTTATCGGGTTTGTCCCCGATTTCAATATTGAATTCCTGTACTAAAACATTTGAATCTGTTGTCACATTTATGTTCAGTTGAAATCTTAAGTTTCATTCTCATTTTTATCTTGCCTATGTTATTTGTGAATGAGCTAGTTAGCAAATAATGGATTGACCTAGACAGCGTACTACCGCCGACTCTGCGGCGTAGGCTGGACGTACCCACGCACTCGTGCCCGAATTTCCGGGTGCGGGTCGTGACACATTTTTATGGTGGCCCATGCAGGTCTATCCTTAAATAGGATAATACCCTAGGACAGGGTATGGAATAAAATTGAGGATTCTAGAAAAAGCTCATTCACAGTATAGGGTCCTTATTTCAATTCTTGATATCTTTGCTGCTCAATTTTTTCTATCGCCTTTGATTTCCAAGTATTCTATTCTGATCTTCCTATCCCTTAATCTTTCAGAATGGTCCAGACCAGGAACACAGTAAGAGGCACATCGGAACCAGCTGAGCAGAATGTGCCCGAGACTCTTGCACTCCCGCCGCCTCCATCTGTTCCGGCAGTTACTCTGGATGGGGCACAACTACTTGGAGTGTTCCAGGGACTGGTGGAATCCCAGAAAGAACAGACTGCACTTCTGCGGACCAGCCTCTCAGAAGCTCTTAAGTCCCAGGAGACGTCACTCAAGAGGCCAGGGAGTGCCAAAGACTTCAAGAATCTAAGACCCCTGGAATTTTACGGAACTGAGGGCATTCTCTATGCCGATGAGTGGATAGAGAATGTCGAGAGACTCCTGAAGACCGCTCGGGTCCCCGATGACCTCAAAGTGGAGTCCGCAAGCCTGCAACTGTTCGACATTGCTCGAACCTGGTTCAGAGATGAACCCCAACTATCTGCTCCTGACATCACCTGGGAAGACTTCAAAAGGCTATTCAAGGAGAAATGCTACCCCGAAGTGGCTCGGAAAGCTCTCGAAAGCCAATTCGAGAGACTGGAACAAGGTAACCTGTCTGTTGATGAATATACTGCTGAATTTAGTAGGTTAAGCCATTTTACGGAGTACATGGTTCGTACCCCGGAGGACAGGGCCCGTAGATTCAAGAAGGGGCTGTCTCCGGATATTCGCCTTGCTGTCACCACCAGCCGAGCTCGTACCTATGAAGAAATCCTGAGCGTGGCACAAGGCGTAGAGAGAGATATGGGGCATAAACTGAAGCGGGAAAGAGATACCAGAAATGCAGGACCCAACAAACGCCCTTTTCAACAACAACAACAGCAACAACAGCAGAGGGCCCCGCAGCAAACTCAGCGTCCTCTTCCTCGAGCTCCAGCACCCCAACACCAGGCTCAGGGACAGAACCAACAAGCTGCTGCTTGTAACTTTTGCCAAAAACCAGGTCATACTTGGCAAGTCTGCAGGAAGAGGCTAGGTGCCTGCCTTTACTGCGGCTCAGCAGCACACCAAATGAGGGACTGTCCAGCTGCTCAAGGACGCACCGCTGCACCCAAGGCTCCAGCCCAGGCCAGGGCCCCAGCAGTACAACAGAGGGGACCCCCACTTCCAACACAACAACAATGCTTTGCTCAGCACCAGCAGCAACAGAGGGGTGCACCGCAGCAAGGCCGTGCTTATGCAATGACTCTGGAAGAAGCTGAGGCCACAGCAGACGTGATTACAGGTTCTGTGCTTATAAATTCAATACCAGCTATTACTTTATTTGACTCTGGAGCTTCGCATTCATTCATGTCAGTAGATTTCCTTATGAAGCATAGCTTAATCACTAAACCCCTTTGGAATTATTATAAGATCATTACCGGTGGAGGAATCATCCCGGTTAGTGATGCCTGTAACAATTGTCCTATTACCTTATGTGGAAGAGAACTGTATGCTAGACTACTTGTAATGCCAGTGCCCAGTTTTGACATTATACTGGGTATGGATTGGTTAAGTCAACATCATGCTACTATAGACTGCCACAGAGGTAGTGTAATCTTCAGGCCCCCTGACAAGCCAGAATTTGAATTTGCTATAGGTTCTAGAGAAATGGGTAATAACAAAATTTGTGGAGCCCTAATAACAGAAGAAGTGCCACTACCTATCATCTCTGAATACCTTGATGTCTTCCCTGAGGATCTCCCAGGCTTACCCCCAGACCGAGAAGTTGAATTCTCTATTGACTTAGTGCCAGAAGCAGCACCAGTATCTCAAAATCCCTACAGAATCAACAAGAAGGAGATAATAGAACTAAATGAGCAAATCAAAGAACTAGAAGACAAATGCTTCATTAGGTCTAGTGTCTCACCCTGGGGAGCTCCAGTATTATTTGTGCCCAAGAAGGACGGAACATCCCGAATGTGTATTGACTATAGGGCCTTGAATGCCTTAACAATTAAGAATAAGTATCCCCTGCCCAGGATAGATGACTTATTTGACCAGCTGAGTGGAGCTCGGGTATTTTCAAAGATTGATTTAAGGTCTGGTTACCACCAAGTAAGGGTGAGAAAGGAAGACATCCCTAAAACTGCTTTCAATACCCGGAACGGACACTACGAATTTTTAGTAATGCCGTTCGGGTTGACGAATGCTCCAGCAGTTTTTATGAACCTAATGAACAGAGTTTTCCAGCCATACCTAGACAAATTTGTAGTAGTCTTTATTGATGATATTTTGATCTACTCCAAGACCCCCGAAGAACATGAAGAACATTTGAGGTTAGCATTGGAGACTTTGAGGAAGGAAAAACTTTATGGAAAATTTTCTAAATGTGCTTTCTTCCTAGACAAAGTGGAATTCTTGGGACATGTTGTGACTGGAGATGGAATAGCAGTAGATCCTAAGAAGATAGCGGCAGTAGAATCCTGGCCCACTCCAGACTCTGTAGCTGAGATTAGAAGCTTCCTGGGACTAGCTGGCTACTATCGGAAGTTCGTGAAGGATTTTGCAAGAATTGCGGAGCCCATGACAAAATTAACAAGAAAGGATGAAGAGTTCACCTGGACTGATGAATGTCAGCGTGCTTTTGAGGAATTGAAGAAAAGACTGACTTCTGCCCCTATTCTGACCTTACCTTCCGGAACCGAAGGTTTCGCTATTTATAGTGATGCTTCTGGAAAAGGTCTAGGTTGTGTACTGGAGCAGAACAAGAAGGTAATAGCCTATGCCTCTAGACAGCTTCGACCCCATGAAAAGAACTATCCAACTCATGATTTAGAATTGGCAGCTGTCATTTTTGCTCTTAAACTATGGAAGCATTATCTTTATGGAGAAAAGGTGGAAATATTTACAGACCATAAAAGCTTAAAATATATCTTCACCCAGAAAGAGCTAAACATGAGGCAAAGAAGGTGGCTGGAACTAATGAAAGACTTTGATATCACTCTTCAATATCACCCTGGGAAGGCAAATGTAGTTGCTGATGCTCTAAGCAGGTATCCTATGGCGATGTACTTGACTATGGACAGACACCTGCTGGAGGACTTGGAAAGTTTAGGTATTGAAGTAATTATCCCAGGAAAAGAAGGCCAAATGATGAACTTGCAGATTCAGTCTACTTTAATGGACAAGATCAAGGAGACTCAGTTTCAGGACGAAGGCCTGCGAAGCCTTCGAGGTCAAGTGCAAGCTGGACTAGTAGAAGAATTCAGAATTCATGAAGATGGATCACTGAGGCATGGCGATAGATTATGTGTACCTCAAGGAGACATAAGAGAAAAAATCATGCAAGAGGCACACAGATCGCAATACTCTATACATCTAGGAGCCAACAAGATGTACAAGGACCTGAGAACGCATGTTTGGTGGCATGGCATGAAAAGAGAAGTAGCCAGGTTCGTATCTCGTTGTTTAGTGTGCCAGCAAGTCAAGGCAGAAAGACAAAGACCTGGAGGATTGCTTAAATCCCTACCCATTCCGGAGTGGAAGTGGGAACATATCACAATGGATTTTGTTTCCGGACTTCCAAGGACACCTAGTGGAAAGGATGCAATTTGGGTGATAGTAGATAGACTGACCAAGTCTGCACATTTTCTACCTTTCAAAGTAGGGCTATCTACAGAAAAGCTAGCAGATTTATATATCAGACATATTGTTAGGCTGCATGGAGTTCCAGTAAGTATCGTCTCCGACCGAGATTCAAGGTTCACCTCTCACTTCTGGAAGAGCTTACAAGCCAGCTTGGGGACGCAACTCAAATTCAGCACAGCTTATCATCCCCAAACCGATGGACAATCGGAACGTACAATCCAGACACTTGAAGATATGCTCCGTACATGTGTTTTGGATTTTGGAGGATCCTGGGAAGACTATCTATATCTTGTGGAGTTCTCTTATAATAACAGTTACCAAGCAAGTATTGAGATGACTCCATTTGAAGCTCTGTATGGACGAAGATGTCATACCCCGCTATCATGGGACGACGTTGGAGAAAGTGTCACGACCCGCACCCGGAAATTCGGGCACGAGTGCGTGGGTACGTCCAGCCTACGCCGCAGAGTCGGCGGTAGTACGCTGTCTAGGTCATATCCACAGTTAACTAATCTAGCTCATTCACAAATAATAAAATAGGCAAGACAATAACAAGAAAGAATACTGAGATTTCAAATGAAATAAATGTGACAACAGATCAAATGTTTAATACAGAATCCAGAATGAAATCGGGGACAAACCCGATTACTAAGATAAGGAGCAAAAATAAAATAGCTACTGCTAACTACTCTGCAGAAGTAGTCTCATGTGTGGGAACATGCTCCACAACTGCATCACCTGCTGCCTCATAGGGGACATAAAAGGTGGGGGCATAATCCTCATCATCGCCTAAAACAACGGATCCAGTCAGGAAAGGAGCAAAGTACACAGTGCACAACAAGGTTAAACTAAATATTTTATGACAATTAAATATTTGTTATCATGTTGAGAAACAGCATAACAGAATATTATTATCTCAGAGTTAAACTGTAAACAGGAATATGAGGAACATAAATAAATGAAACAGGAAATGAAACTACAATAGCCAGCAAGAAATATAACATGACCAGAAACTATCTGTGTGAACTTGTGTAGTTAGAATACATAGTTGGCATGTAGGGGCTTATAAAGCTAATAAGGCCGTCATAGACGACTAGCAACTAGGAATAATCAAGTATAAGGCTGATGGTACAGTCACGCACCAACAGCTAGCAACAATAGGGGGAAGGGTAAACCACATGCCTCCTAGTATTCTTCCTCCCGACACGAAAAGCAAGACATGAAATCCAGTGTTCTAACTCTACATGTAATCATCAATGGTACATGTAAGGCAGGGAATTAATTATCACAATATATAAAGATTAACTTGAAGTGCAGGTACTTGCCTGTGGTTTGGATCTGATTAATTTAGTTCTTGGGGAAAAAGTCCAGAGATGAGTCCAAAAGCTGAAATAGACATTACCAACATGCTCAAAAAATATCAAATAGCTAGAAACGCCTGTCCTTGGGTCCAATTTGGAAACAAGGGCAAAAACGGCAGTTTCGAGTCAAAACGGGGTCCGCCGGTGGGCCCGCTTTGCACCGAAAAATGTGTCCGGGTCAAAGGTCTCCAAATTCACCAAACTTAGTGTCAACAGGTCAGGAACGCTGATACGAACCCAACGGAACTTCCAGATTTGGATTCCGATGAGCCGAACACAAAATCGCCCGTCGAGCGGGGCCTGTGGGGCCCTCGACACGCGATTTCGTCAACGTTCTCAGAATCGAACCAAACTTGACCCACAGGACCAGCGTATCGCTACGAGTCCGATGGCACAAGTTTCGTCTCGATCCGACGTGTGTGCACGAAGTTAGGGTGAATTGCAGAAAAGGCGGATACGGGGCGATGTCCGCGGATACGCGTTGATTCCGGTGTGCACGCACACCCGAATCAGCTTCCACGAAATCTCACACGTTCGTATCGACGATGCGTACGTATCTGTGAAGACCGCACGCGACCAAGTCGTCCCGTTTGGCGGGGCGTACTCAGTTCCGGGGTGAAACAGGATCTGGTTTTTCCTGTTTTTGGATCGCGGTGTGCGATCACCACAGGACGCGATGTCCCGAACAGTTTATCCGGACACCGAGAGGGTCATACAGGCTTCACAACGCAATTTGCGGAATCGAAAATGGAGATACAGGGTACAAGATACGAGTACCTGAACCGGGCTCTGAAAAATCGGAGAAAAACCGTGTCCGTGTCGTGTCCGACACGGAAATTGGGGAAATTAGGGTTAGGGTTTTGGCCGTAGACGGCGGGGGCCGGCCGAAGAAGGCTGGGGATGGTTCGCCGGGGCAAGGCGGAGGCGATGGGAGGCGAGCGGAGCCGGCCAGAGGCTCGCCGGAGCCGGGTCGAGGGCTGCCGCTCGTGTCCGCTGCTGCGTGAGTTGGGGACGCCGGAGACGGTGGAGGAGGGAGGTGGAGAAGGCGTGGCGGCTGCGGCGGAGGTCTGGGCGGGGCTGGGGCGAGGCGGCCGGTGGTGAGGGTGGCGGTGAGCTCGGCTAGGGTGGTGCGGATCTGGCCGGAGCCGAGGGCTTTATAGAGGAGAGGGGTGCGGGGTCGGCCGGGGATGACGGCGGGAAGAGAGGATCGACGCCGGGAGGAGCGGGGCATCGTGGTGGGGCGTGGCGCGGGCAGGGCGCCGCGTGGCCGGCCGGGGCGGCGGGAAACGCGGGCAGCCGGTCGTGGGGAGGGGGTGAGGGTGACGGGTCGGGGCGGCGGGTCGGGTCTGGGCAGACCCGACCCGACCCGACCCGGAAGGCAACGTGGGCCGGGCCGGTTGGCGGGCCGCAGGTCAGCCCAGTGGGCCGGGCTTTTTGGGAATGGGCCGGAAAAACGAAAAAATAATAATAGTAATAATAATAATAATAATAAATTAAATAATTAATTAATTAAATAGTTTTTAGGTGATTAAAAATAGGTCCGGGGCCCGATAAATTCCAAAAAAATTGTCCTAAGTCCAGTTTTCCATTTTACACCCAAAAATATTATTTTCATAATATTTTAATGTTGTTTAATATCAATTAAAAATCATGTAATAATTCAAAACCCTGATTTTAATTTCAGAAAATTCCCAGAAAATTCCAGAAAATTGTGAAAAATCCTAATTTTAATATTTTTAAAAAAATCAGGGCTTACAATCTACCCAACTTATAAAATTTCGTCCTCGAAATTTAAATTATGGCAGCGTTCTCTCTGTCTAAACTCACAGTCTCACGGGTTTCTTTCAGGTGGACATTGCGGTCGCTACCCAACTTATAGTTTTACCCATGTATCCGCTAAGGCCGTACAACTAGTGAGGCTAGGTCTCAACTTAATAAATCATGGTATTGAAATTTCAGGTCTGCAACACAAAATACAGCACCTAGGGTCTTGTCTTAGTCATAAAGGGTTATCATCAATTCGTCCGGTCTGAGGGGTATGTCTAGCATTACAAATCAACTTATACCAACTACAGGTTTTTGTCTTTCCGAAATAAGGGAAGGCGAGGATCAATAATAAAGAGTTTTAAGGGCGAGGTGGTAGAACAGAGGTATAGGGATCAAGGCGTTTAAGGAATTCTAATGGAAATTGTCAGGCGGTTATGGATCGAGATTCTATTCTGGTAATGCTGATACGATATACTCGGACGTATTTAGGGGGGGAGGGCAAGTGTACTAGTCAACTATATATCTCAATCCATGTAAAGTAGTTGTGCGAAGTGCGAATCAAAATGCACTAAGGTTGATCAGACCGTAGTACACTAATTCTGAGTAGACACTTGTATTAGTGGGGTTGATCAGGCCTCAATAATACAGGTGTCATGAACAAGCCTGATAAAGAGTAAGCTTGCAAAACTAGGCTATAAAATAGCAGCATCAGTCGAGTTTAGCAAAATTAAGTGCGCTAGATGATGATGAAAAGAGGTACAAATTTATTGAAGTTCACAAGACACATATAATAAGCACAATAGCAAAAACCTCAAAATCTCTACAGTTATCAAATATAAAAGCATTCCAGGTTATTTAGCAAGTTTAAAATTACTAGGTTGGGGCTGAGGTCACGAACCAACAGGCACGAAAATAATACTAGGAAAAGGTATCTACGAATCACTTACGCGCATTAGCTGCTTCCAGAGTTTGCGCGTTCTCCACGGTCATTACGTAAGCTTGTCCACGTCCTGGAGCAGTGGGGCAGTCCCTCACTTGATGTTCTGTTGATCCACAATATAGACAGGCACCCAGTCTCTTCCTACAAACTTGCCAGGTGTGACCTTGTTTTCGACAAAAGCCACAAGTGGGAACTCGTTGATTCTGTCCTTGAGCTTGGTGTTGGGGTGCTGGAGCTCGAGGGAGAGGAGGCTGAGTTTGCTGCGGGGCCCTCTGCTGTTGTTGTTGTTGAAAAGGGCGTTTGTTGGGTCCCGTATTTCCGGTATCTCTTTCTCGCTTTAGCTTATGCCCCATGTCTCTCTCAACGCCTTGTGCCACGCTCAAGATTTCCTCGTAGGTACGAGCTCGGCTGGTGGTGACAGCAAGGCGAATATCCGGAGATAGCCCCTTCTTGAATCTACGGGCTCTGTCCTCCGGGGTACGAACCATGTACTCCGCAAAGTGGCTTAACCTGCTAAATTCAGCAGTATATTCATCGACAGACAGGTTACCTTGTTCCAGTCTCTCGAATTGGCTTTCGAGAGCTTCCCGAGCCACTTCGGGGTAAAATTTCTCCTTGAATAGCCTCTTAAAATCTTCCCAGGTGAGGTCAGGAGTAGATAGTTGGGGTTCATCTCTGAACCAGGTCCGAGCTATGTCGAACAGTTGCAGGCTTGCGGACTCCACTTTGAGATCATCAGGAACTCGAGCAGTCTTCAGGAGTCTCTCTACGTTCTCTATCCATTCATCGGCATAGAGAATGCCTTCAGTTCCGTAGAATTCCAGGGGTCTAAGGTTCTTAAAGTCCTTGGCACTTCCTGGCCTCTTCTGTGGTGACTCCCGGGTCCGAAGAGCTTCTGAAAGGCTGGTCCGTAGCAGGGCAGTTTGTTCCTTCTGGGATTCCACCAATCCCTGGAACACTCCAAGTAGCTGTGCCCCATCTAGAGTAACTGCCGGAACAGATGGAGGCGGCGGGAGTGCAAGAGTCTCGGGCACATTCTGCTCAGCTGGTTCTGATGTGCCTCCTACTGTGTTCCTCGTCTGAACCATGCTGAAAGATTAAGGGGTAGGAAGATCAGAATAGAATACTTGGAAATCAAAGGCGATAGGAAAATTGAGCAGAAATGATATCAAGAATTGAAATAAGGACCCTATACTGTGAATGAGCTTTCCCTAGAATCCTCAATCTTATTCCATACCCTGTCCTAGGGTATTTCCCTATTTTAGGATAGGACCTGCATGGGCCACCATAAAAATGTGTCACGACCCGCACCCAGAAATTCGGGCACGAGTGCGTGGGTACGTCCAGCCTACGCCGCAGAGTCGGCGGTAGTACGCTGTCTAGGTCATATCCACAGTTAACTAATCTAGCTCATTCACAAATAATAAAATAGGCAAGACAATAACAGGAAAGAATACTGAGATTTCAAATGAAATAAATGTGACAACAGATCAAATGTTTAATACAGAATCCAGAATGAAATTGGGGACAAACCCGATTACTAAGATAAGGAGCAAAAATAAAATAGCTACTGCTAACTACTCTGCAGAAGTAGTCTCCTGTGTGGGAACAGGCTCCACAACTGCATCACCTGCTGCCTCATAGGGGCCATAAAAGGTGGGAGCATAATCCTCATCATCGCCTAAAACAACGGATCCAGTCAGGAAAGGAGCAAAGTACACAGTGCACAACAAGGTTAAACTAAACATTTTATGACAATTAAATATTTGTTATCATGTTGAGAAACAGCATAACAGAACATTATTATCTCAGAGTTAAACTGTAAACAGGAATATGAGGAACAGAAATAAATGAAACAGGAAATAAAACTACAATAGCCAGCAAGAAATATAACATGACCATAAACTATCTGTGTGAACTTGTGTAGTTAGAATACATAGTTGGCATGTAGGGGCTTATAAAGCTAATAAGGCCGTCATAGACGACTAGCAACTAGGAATAATCAAGTATAAGGCTGATGGTACAGTCACGCACCAATAGCTAGCAACAATAGGGGGAAGGGTAAACTACATGCCTCCTAGTATTCTCCCTCCCGACACGAAAAGCAAGACATGAAATCCAGTGTTCTAACTCTACGTGTAATCATCAATGGTACATGTAAGGCAGGGAATTAATTATCACAATATATAAAGATTAACTTGAAGTGCAGGTACTTGCCTGTGGTTTGGATCTGATTAATTTAGTTCTTGGGGAAAAAGTCCAGAGATGAGTCCAAAAGCTGAAATAGACATTACCAACACGCTCAAAAAATGTCAAATAGCTAGAAACGCCTGTCTTTGGGTCCAATTTGGAGACAAGGGCAAAAACGACAGTTTCGGGTCAAAACGGGGTCCGCCGGTGGGCCCGCTTTGCACCGAAAAATGTGTCCGGGTCAAAGGTCTCCAAATTCACCAAACTTAGTGTCAACAGGTCAGGAACGCTGATACGAACCCAACGGAACTTCCAGATTTGGATTCCGATGAGCCGAACACAAAATCGCCCGTCGAGCGGGGCCTGTGGGGCCCACGACACGCGATTTCGTCAACGTTCTCAGAATCGAACCAAACTTGACCCACAGGACCAGCGTATTGCTACAAGTCCGATGGCGCAAGTTTCGTCTCGATCCGACGTGTGTGCACAAAGTTAGGGTAATTTACAGAAAAGGCGAATACGGGGCGATGTCCGCGGATACGCGTTGATTCCGGTGTGCACGCACACCCGAGTCAGCTTCCATGAAATCTCACACGTCCGTTTCGACGATGCGTACGTATCTGTGAAGACCACACGCGACCAAGTCGTCCCGTTTGGCGGGGCGTACTCAGTTCCGGGGTGAAACAGGGTCTGGTTTTTCCTGTTTTTGGATCGCGGTGTGCGATCACCACAGGACGCGATGTCCCGAACAGTTTATCCGAACACCGAGAGGGTCATACAGGCTTCACAACACAATTTGCGGAATCGAAAACGGAGATACATGGTGCAAGATACGAGTACCGAAACCGGGCTCTGAAAATCGGGGAAAACCCGTGTCCGTGTCGTGTCCGACACGGAAATTGGGGAAATTAGGGTTAGGGTTTTGGCCGTAGACGGCGGGGGCCGGCCGGAGAAGGCTGGGGATGGTTCGCCGGGGCAAGGCGGAGGCGATGGGAGGCGAGCGGAGCCGGCCGGAGGCTCGCCGGAGCCGGGTCGAGGGCTGCCGCTCGTGTCCGCTGCTGCGTGAGTTGGGGACGCCGGAGACGGTGGAGGAGGGAGGTGGAGAAGGCGTGGCGGCTGCGGCGGAGGTCTGGGCGGGGCTGGGGCGAGGCGGCCGGTGGTGAGGGTGGCGGTGAGCTCGGCTAGGGTGGTGCGGATCTGGCCGGAGCCGAGGGCTTTATAGAGGAGAGGGGTGCGGGGTCGGCCGGGGATGGCGGCGGGAAGAGAGGATCGACGCCGGGAGGAGCGGGGCGTCGTGGTGGGGCGTGGCGCGGGCAGGGCGCCGCGTGGCCGGCCGGGGCGGCGGGAAACGCGGGCAGCCGGTCGTGGGGAGGGGGTGAGGGTGACGGGTCGGGGCGGCGGGTCGGGTCTGGGCAGACCCGACCCGACCCGGAAGGCAACGCGGGCCGGGCCGGTTGGCGGGCCGCAGGTCAGCCCAGTGGGCCGGGCTTTTTGGGAATGGGCCGAAAAAACGGAAAAATAATAATAGTAATAATAATAATAATAATAATAATAAATTAAATAATTAATTAATTAATTAGTTTTTAGGTGATTAAAAATAGGTCCGGGGCCCGATAAATTCCAAAAAAATTGTCCTAAGTCCAGTTTTCCATTTTACACCCAAAAATATTATTTTCATAATATTTTAATGTTGTTTAATATCAATTAAAAATCATGTAATAATTCAAAATCCTGATTTTAATTTCAAAAAATTCCCAAAAAATTCCAGAAAATTGTGAAAAATCCTAATTTTAATATTTTTGAAAAAATCAGGGCTTACAATCTACCCAACTTATAAAATTTCGTCCTCGAAATTTAAATTATGGCAGCGTTCTCTCTGTCTAAACTCACAGTCTCACGGGTTTCTTTCAGGTGGACATTGCGGTCGCTACCCAACTTATAGTTTTACCCATGTATCCGCTAAGGCCGTACAACTAGTGAGGCTAGGTCTCAACTTAATAAATCATGGTATTGAAATTTCAGGTCTGCAACACAAAACACAGCACCTAGGGTCTTGTCTTAGTCATAAAGGGTTATCATCAATTCGTCCGGTCTGAGGGGTATGTCTAGCATTACAAATCAACTTATACCAACTACAGGTTTTTGTCTTTCCGAAATAAGGGAAGGCGAGGATCAATAATAAAGAGTTTTAAGGGCGAGGTGGTAGAACAGAGGTATAGGGATCAAGGCGTTTAAGGAATTCTAATGGAAATTGTCAGGCGGTTATGGATCGAGATTCTATTCTGGTAATGCTGATACGATATACTCGGACGTATTTAGGGGGGGGGGCAAGTATACTAGTCAACTATATATCTCAATCCATGTAAAGTAGTTGTGCGAAGTGCGAATCAAAATGCACTAAGGTTGATCAGACCGTAGTACACTGATTCTGAGTAGACACTTGTATTAGTGGGGTTGATCAGGCCTCAATAATACAGGTGTCATGAACAAGCCTGATAAAGAGTAAGCTTGCAAAACTAGGCTATAAAATAGCAGCATCAGTCGAGTTCAGCAAAATTAAGTGCGCTAGATGATGATGAAAAGAGGTACAAATTTATTGAAGTTCACAAGACACATATAATAAGCACAATAGCAAAAACCTTAAAATCTCTACAGTTATCAAATATAAAAGCATTCCAGGTTATTTAGCAAGTTTAAAATTACTAGGTTGGGGCTGAGGTCACGAACCAACAGGCACAAAAATAATACTAGGAAAAGGTATCTACGAATCACTTACGCGCATTAGCTGCTTCCAGAGTTTGCGCGTTCTCCAGGTTATTTATTTTACTTTATTTTTTATTTTTTCTGCGGGCCGCCCAGGCCCATTGGGCCGCGGCCTGGCCCGTTAGCCTCAGCCCAGACCCGTCCTAACGGGTCGGGTCGGGCGCACCCGAACCCGACCCGCTAGCCCGCACCCCCCTCGACCCGGTCCCCCTCTCTCCCTCGCCTCCGCGTCACGCGCCGCCTCCGCCGCGCCCTCCCCCGCACCGGCCGCCCTCGCTCGCCCCACGACCGCCACGTCCTCCGCTCCGCCCGGGCTGCGCCCCTCTCCTCCGCCCTATAAATGGCCCCCAAACCCCTCGACTCCGGCCATCCCTCCCCAGAACGCCACCCGCCGCTCCGCCGCTCACCGCCACCGTCGACCCCCGCCGTGCCCAGCCCCGCACCGCCAGCGCCTCCCTCCTCCCTCGCCGTGCGCCACCGGCCGCCGTCTCCTCCCCGCAGTAACCGCAGCAGCAGCACGCAGCTCCCACCGCCGCTGCCGGCCGCCCTGAGCCACCGCCAACCGCCAGCAGCTCCGCCTCGCTCCGGCGAACAGTCCCCCGCCCTCGCCGGCCGCCCAGCAGCCGCCCTCCGCCGTCCATGATAGGATTCCGACGAGAACCCTAACCCTAGCCCTAATTCCCAATTTCCGTGTCCGACACGAGTCGGACACGACTCGACCCTGAATTTTTAGGTCCCCTTCAGGTACGTGTAACTTTCGCCTCGTAGCTCTGTTTCCAATTCCGTAAATTGTGTTGTGAAGCCTGTATGACCCTCTCGGTGTCCGGACAAACTGTTCGGGATATCGCATCCTGTGGTGATCGCACACCGCGATCCAAAAATAGGAAAAAACCAGACCCTGTTTTACCCCGGAACTGAGTACGCCCCGCCAAACGGGACGACTTGGTCGCGTGCGGTCTTCACAGATACGTACACATCGTCGATACGGACGTGTGAGTTTTCGTGGAAGCTGATTCGGGTGTGCGTGCACACCGGAATTAACGCGTATCCGCGGACATCGCCCCGTATCCGCCTTCTCTGCAATTCACCCTAACTTCGTGCACACACGTCGGGTCGAGACGAAACTTGCGCCATCAGACTCGTAGCGATACGCTGGTCCTGTGGGTCAAGTTTGGTTCGATTCTGAGAACGTTGACGAAATCGTGTGTCGTAGGCCCCATAGGCCCCGTTCGACGGGCGATTTTGTGTTCGGCTCATCGGAATCCAAATCTGGAAGTTCCGTTGGGTTCGTATCAGCGTTCCTGACCTGTTGACACTAAGTTTGGTGAATTTGGAGACCTTTGACCCGGACACGTTTTTCGGTGCAAAGCGGGCCCACCGGCGGACCCCGTTTCGACCCGAAACTGTCGTTTTTGCCCTTGTCTCCAAATTGGACCCAAGGACAGGCGTTTCTAGCTATTTGACATCTTCTGAGCATGATGGTAATGTCTATTTCAGCTTTTGGACTCATCTCTGGACTTTTCCCCCAAGAACCAAATTAATCAGATCCAAACAACAAGCAAGTACCTGCACTTCAAGTTAATCTTTATATATTATGATAATTAATTCCCTGCCTTACATGTACCCTTGATGATTACACCTAGTGTTAGAAATACTGGATTTCATGTCTTGAATAATGGAGTTCCTGTCTTGTTTTTCATGTCGGGTGGGAGAATACCTAGAAGGCATGTAGTTTACCCTTTCCCTTGTCATATTTAATAGCTGTTGGTACACGACTGTACCTCAGCCGGATCTCGATTTCCCCTGTTTAATAGCCGTTCATGATGGCCGGATTAGCCTTATAAACCCCTACATGCCAACTATGTATTCTAAAAACAAACACAAGTTCACACAGATAGTTTCTGGTCATGTTATATTTCTTGCTGGCTATTGTAGTTCCATTTCCTGTTTCATTTATTTCTGTTTCTCATATTCCTGTTTACAGTTTAACTCTGAGATAATAATATTCTGTTATGCTGTTTCTCAACATGATATCAAATATTTAATTGTCATAAAATATTTAGTTTAACCTTGTTGTGCACTGTGTACTTTGCTCCTTTCCTGACTGGATCTGTTGATTTAGGCGATGATGAGGATCTTGCCCCTACTTATTATGGTCCCTATGAGGGGACTGATGATACCTATGAGGAGCCAGAACCCACCCAGGAGACCCCTGCTGCTGAGTAGCTAGTAGTAGCTATCTTTCATTTATATTCTCATCTTATTTATCGGGTTTGTCCCCGATTTCAATATTGAATTCCTGTACTAAAACATTTGAATCTGTTGTCACATTTATGTTCAGTTAAAATCTTAAGTTTCATTCTCATTTTTATCTTGCCTATGTTATTTGTGAATGAGCTAGTTAGCAAATAATGGATTGACCTAGACAGCGTACTACCGCCGACTCTGCGGCGTAGGCTGGACGTACCCACGCACTCGTGCCCAAATTTTCGGGTGCGGGTCGTGACAGGCTACAGCACCGATGTAACGCCCCGCTCCGCGCCGGCGTTATATATCAAGGTGAGTGGGCAGAACTTCGTTCTCTGATTCTTGTACGCCTTAATAATAACCTGAGTTTTTGCTTGCAATATTTTCTTAAGAGAATGATAGAACCTGCCTTGCATGTTAATGAACGAACTCACCTAGCTTGTCTTTGAAACAATGCCTGCTTAACGAGAATCCTGAATTGCCTGCTTAGAGTGCATGAATATGTTCACTATCGTCTATGCTTCGAGAGAACCATACTGTGCCTGAACGTGTTTAAGTGATAAGTCGGATTGCCCCGCAACAATGAGTGTATTCTGATGGTTCGTCTCGTCTGCATACTAGAGTTTATTTGATAGTGTTCCATGCATTCGCACGCGGTCGGACAATGGCTATTGGTGGAGAGCTGAACTGCATGTGTCACGGCTGCTACCATGATAGTGCAAAGCAACCATGAGTCATAGCTGCCTCTAGCATCAGATAAAGAGTCATTGGTATGCTGTTCCACCAGCTGCCGATCCTGAGATACTCGGGGACCGCCTGCATATAGCTAAGTCATTGTGTTGGCTTGGATAGTGACTGCCCCTAAGAATGTGCATCGTGCGTCTAGCTATGCATCTGCCCTCGAGTCGCACAAGACACGCTATGCACACCCTGAAACATGAACGGTTTGCTTGCTTGCATATTCAATTATGAAACTCTGTTTCCAAACATGTTTCTAAACAAGTAAATCAACTCTGCTAGCGAACTGCATGAAACGAACCTAGGTAAAACTAGAAAGATCACTAGTAATGTAATATTTTATAACATGATTACTTAGAGCCTGTTTGAGTGAATGCTTGTTTCTGTTCAGTTGATTTATCTCACCAGTACTTGTATAAAGTGCTGACCCACCAACAGTTTACTTGTTCGCAGGTACTGGATCATCCGAGGGAGCGATAGGCGTGCCACAGTCCCGAAGACCCGGAATCCTGGTTTTGATTGTTGCTCCGAGAATGCTATCGTATAAGGGGGCATAATGTATGGAACGAACGTGTGCCTTTGCTAAAGGAAACCCAAGTTGCCTCGATTGTCCCGAACACTCAGTTGGCTAATGCATTGCATTGCAACAAGTCCCTTTCCGCTGCTTACTCGATTGATGCGATGATAGCCAACTATCAACTTAAACGATTGGCCTTGCACGGACGCAACCCCAGGCCCGTGCGGCATCATGTTCCCCGAAAGCTCGAACGGGCCATTCGCTTGGCTCCCTTCCTCCCTTGCACCCGTGGGACGGGCACGGTGATTCGCGTCCGGCGCGCCGAGGCACGGTGATACGTGTCCGGTTCGTTAATTCTCGGCCGCACGGGGCGGGACAGGGCGGAGCGGCAACCCCGGGCGGGACCGTGACAGCCGACGTCGTCCCCAGCAGCCCCCGGCCTCCCTCTCCTTCTCCTTCCTCTTTTTCCTCCCTCAACAGCCGCAGCCGCAGCTAGCCCGACGACCCCCGCCCGCTCCGGTGCGCCGCCGCCTCCGGCCGCTCAGCCTGAACTCTGCGCCGCCGTCCCCGGCCGCCTCCGGCCGCCTGAGCTCGAACCCTAACCCTAGCTTCTGTGAACAGTACCCTGACACGTGTCGGACACGAGATTCACAGTTTCCCGGAGCCCTGTTCAGGTACTCATAACTTTCTCTTCGCAGCTCTGATTTTAATTCTGTCAGTTGCATCGTGTAGCCTGTATGACCCCCTCGGTGCCCGTATAAACCGCTTGGAGCATCGCGTCCTGTGGTGATCGTGAACCGCGATCCAAAAATAGGAAAACCAACGCCCTGTTTCACCCCGGAACTGAGTGCGCCCCGCCAAACAGGACAACTTGATCACGTGTGATCTTCACAGATACGTGCGCGTCGTTGATATGGATGTGCGGGATTTCGCAGAAGCTGATTCGGATGTGCGTGCACACCAGAATTAATGCGTATCCGCGGACACCGCCCCGTATTCGACCTTTTTGGTTCTCGCTGTAACTTAGTGTACACACGTCGGATTGAGACAAAACTTGTGCCATCGGACTCATAGCAATACGCTGGTCCTGTGAGCCAAGTTTGGTTCGATTCTGAGAACGTTGACAGAATCGTGTGTCGTGGGCCCCACAGGCTCTACTTGACGGGCGATTTTGAGAACGGCTCATCGGAATCCAA
The DNA here is from genome assembly GCA_036927795.1 of Iris macrosiphon. NCBI lineage: Eukaryota > Viridiplantae > Streptophyta > Magnoliopsida > Asparagales > Iridaceae > Iris > Iris macrosiphon. Next base: position 15,471,666 of record JAYESA010000019.1, on the reverse strand, counting down.
TTCTGGAAGTTCCGTTGGGTTCATATCATCGTTCCTGACCCGTTGACACTAAGTTGGATTGATTTAGAGACCTTTGATCCTGACGCATTTTTCGGTGCAAAGCGGCCCACATGTGGATCCCGTTTTGCCCCGAAAATATTGTTTTCGCCCCTGTGTCCAAATTGGACTCAAGGACAGGCGTTTCTAACTGATTTATATTTTCTGAATCTGATGGTGATGTCTGTTTCAGCAACCAGAGTACTGCCTGCAATCCCCACTGAAGTCAGAGCTACAATTGGAGACAGAACCCATGCAAGTATACCTTGCCAAATCCTGCAGTATTGCTACTTATCTCCTGGATTTATTTTTTATTATCGTGCAAGATACTTGTACAATATTTGCATGCTTTCCTTTTCAGTTGTTACTTTCTTGTCATATATAGTTCTTGATGCGTTTGAATTATTCCTGCTGCTCTAGTCATATTTTCTCGTTTTGAGTGCATGTACATTATTGCTCTTCTCCTTGGATCACTATTTGTTTCATAGACATATTGTAATGATATATGTTTAATCTACATTCCTTGAATTGACTTGACTAATTTCTTAGTTCCTAGATGATTGTTATTGGGCATTGACTACACTTGAGCATTCTCGATTGTGAGTACCCATTGTGCTGCAATAGAGACTTGTTCATTTGACCACCTCATTCGTGAGCCCCCGTTGGGCTGCGAAAGAGCTATACTATAGATTGGGAGTCCCCATTGGACTACTTTCTATAGGATCGTGATCTCCCATTGAGATACGGTTACCCTGATTGCTTGTAGTCATGTTTGATAGCATCATTGGCATGCCAACGTCTTAGATGTAGTGATTTCTCGTGTCTTATTTGCTTGTGTTTACTTTCTTCTCTATCTTGCATATTCATTTACTGTATTTTGGCTCGTATTCTTTTGTATCTTGCTATGTCCCCTGAGGACCTGGTTTTGTTCTCCAGATTTAGCAGACGAGGAGTACCCGCAGCTTACAGGATCGACACCAGACGAGGGTGCGATAGCAGTTGATGGCCCTGCTTATACTTAGTTACTTTCTAGCATATTTTAGTTATATTTTCTTGTCTTTATTCTCTTGTTTATCGGTAGTGGATTTGTCTCCACCCGACTCTGTATTATTTCTTGCTGGATATTCGACAGTATCTTTACTTTCAACATTTATTCCAGTATTATTTTTAGTTCATGTTGTTCTGTGGATGAGATTAGTAAAACCCGATATTTGTAATACAGCTTAAGTATGCCCCGATGGATCCATTAAATTGGGTTGTCCATCGGTGCGTGCTGCTGGCCATTATCACGTGTTCAGTCCCTCGATATTTTGGGACTGGGACGTGACATATACTCATAATATATATATACCAGTTAATTACATACATAATATGTGTATATACACTTAACAGAGTTTAATACAAGTATGTTTTCCATAGTTTTATTGTATTTGATTTATCCATCTATTAATTTATACATTAAATTCCTTAAGAATATATTTATAAGCACTTATAAAATAATTTACTCTTATATTAACAATATAATTTATCTAACCAAAAGAAACATAATTAATATCCCTTAAATAACAAAATCTAAGAGCTCCATTTAATTATTCGGATTCCTAGGGACCTATACTAAAATTTCCTTAGGATGGCTTGTATTAAAGAAATACTTCCTTTCTTTTCTCTTTGTTGTATTCCAACGTGTGGTTTCATTATGACTTGTTTTTCATGAAGGAAAAGTTGGCACAGACTTCAATGAGCAAACTATTGTTTTCTTCTTCCAACCATATTCCTACGGTACCTACATAGTGGTTTGTATATGCTTAGCCATTCATTTTACTATTTCTATTCAACAGGGCATTTCTCCTTCGTATTTTTAACTTAGAGTTACTTATTATTTATAATTGATCTTCATAGCTAACGGCTATTATAATAGATTATAGGTACAACGAGAACCTGAGGGATGAAACAAAGGTTCATAAGAAATTACCAGCGATACATAGGACGATGTTTTTGAATCACCCGCGGGAGCAGTTCCTCCTTCCATCATGACTCTAGTGCTCGACGCATGGCAATGCCGGAGTCGAAGGGGTTGTGTGCAGGCGGAGGATCTGGTCGAGGCGAGGCCGGAGTAGGGGACAGGTCCGCGGGATGCTGGAGGCGGTGGATCCGGTCGCTTGGAGAAGCTCGGGCGGTGAACGAGGCGGGGTCGTAGTCTGGCCCGGAGCAAGGTGAGGGCCGCCGGAGGGGATGTGTTGAGCGGGTGGCCGGGGAAGGAGCTGGAGGTCGGGAAGGAGGACATCGGCTGAAAGAGGTTGGTCGAGGAGAAGACTGGATCGAGGAGCTCGACGGGCTGGCCGGAGAAGATGACTAGCTATGAGGAAGAGCAGCGGGGACAGGCTGCACTGCCAGGCCGGAGATGAGGGAGTCGGGTGGAGCTACGCCGGAGAGGGAGGATGTTCGTGGTGGGGTGAGGCTGCTGCAGTGGGCCGGTGGAGGAGTACAGCAGCAGCCGGAGGAGATGACTAGAACGGGGTGGTGACAGGCTCGACGGGCCAGAGTTGAGCAGAGGGAGTCGGGTGCACAGCCGGGGAAGGTGGCCGGAGTACCCGGGGAACAGTGGGGATGGTGGAGATGATGGTGATAGTTGATGATGATGGTGGTGGTTCGGTCACTGGTCGGGCTTAGCCGGAGTCCAGCAGCGGGGAGCTCGGCGTAGGGAGGAGGGGAGCTTCGCCAGAGTCGGCTCGAGTGAGGCGGAGTGAGCTGGGCCGCGCCAGAGCAGCAGACCGGGGGTCGGGCTCGGGGAATCAGTGGCTCGCCGGAGCTCAATGGCCGGTCGGGTTGGCTGGGTATAGGGTTTAGGTTTAGGTGTTGGTGATGGTGGTTTATTTTGTGAAGAAATAGAAAGGGAGAGGTTGGGTTTTTGTATGTGGGAGGTGAGGTGACTCCCTAGAAATTAGGGCCGGCCAACCTAGGGATGGGGTGCTTTGGGAAGAGTGTTGAAGTTTTATGTAAGGGGTTGAGTGGTGGAGATGGCTCCATTTTAAATGAAGGGCCATAATTTAACATGGAGAAAAATGCAACAAAAGGAGGAGAGAGCGAGGTTGGGTTGACTAGTCAAAGATAGGGGTTGGTTTTCTTCATTTGGGTTAAACCAATAGGATGGTGCCACATCATTGCAATTTTGCAGTTAAGTCCCCAACAAATAAAAAATTACACAGAAGTGGGTTTATGAATTTAATTAATTAAAATTAGATACACTTGGCATTCTAAAATTAATTAGGAATACATGGGGCCAAAATTGTCACGACCCGATTCCTTGGAATCGTTGGGGCGTCCCCCGAATCGTGATGCCGTGCGGGCCTGGGGTTGCGCCCGCACAAGGCTAAAGTATTTTGCATAGCAAGCACATATTCAGAGTACGCAGATAAATTGAAACACAGATTTGAAACATAGAAAAGTACTCTTTATTGATAATGAACATCTATTACAAACTCCTGAACGAGTTAGCTAATATGCCGAACGGCTTACAAAAAGATGACTCAAAATGAGATAGCAGTCCTGTACATTACATCCCTTTATAACTCAAAAGATATAGACCTCCAGGCTGGAGGATAGCTTTGCCACGGAGCTGCATTTGTGTATGAAGAGTTGCAGCTCCTGTCTTCAAAATGCTTCAGGGGGCGCGGTGAAGATGCGCCAACAGCTGGACTGGATCGGGTAGACGACTTCGGCTCCTCGCTAGGTTCGCCTTGGTGCGGAGAACCTATTTCAACGAGGGTCAGCATTTCGAAACATGCTGGTGAAGGCAAGCTAGCCGAACTATACCAATCAACCCGTTGTTTTAATGAAACATGCATATTTGTGGGTTTCTATCTTGCCTTAGTTCATTTACAAGTAAGCAGCATATAGAATTTACTGAAATGAACGTGTCATCGTTCGGTGGATTTTACCTGCCGACTGAATTACCTGCACGATACTTACCATGCCTTCCCTGAAACGAAGACACAAGTTAGTATGCATCAGGTTTAAATATACACGATGATCACTAGCGTGGTGCCATAACGGACATAGTCAAGGACAGGGATAGCATGCAACGAGAATACGACAAGCACACGACAAGCACACGATGCGTTGCAAGCTATCCCCTCCAGCACACGATGACTACACACGAGTTCCGCCCGGACCAGAACGGTGCCAGTGCCCCAGCGACCGTCCGCAGAACTTACCCTTGTGCACAAGTTGTCCATGATCGAACAATACGTTACTTAAACAATCAGTTACGCCTTCGAGGCAACACGAGAACACGACATATCCATAATTGTTAAGAATTCATGCACTTCAGGCAACACGAGTATGAAACATGTATTTGCACAAGACAAGCAACAGTTTATGATTATTTCCAAGCGAACAAGCATGCAGTTAAGTATCCGTTCGTGCGGTTTATTGACAAGCATAATATACCAAGTCTATTCTCTTTTATCTTGGTTTCCTTTATTATTACTTGGTATCGTTTGATCGGGGCGAAGGAGTGAAGCTTGGAAGCAGGGCTAGCTAATCGGGTTGGTAGCCACTCACTTAGATTTAGGAAGGGAGAAGGAAAGAGGCGCTTCACGACTCCGCTCGCAAGCCGCCTACTGCTCGTTCACCTGCACACGAACAGCTCGATTAATACTTCTTCCTCTCTTTCCAATCTCGGAATAGAAATGCAGTTCAATGAACGAAAACAATGAAAACCATCGAAACCGTTCAAGGAAAACAAGCAAATTCTAAAACCAACTCAAAGCACGAAAGCAACAAGCGACATCGAAAACCGAGGCAATAAAAGATAGCAGCGGAGAGGTCCCTCCTGACTCTGCCGCTAAGCCGATCCTTGGGGCGCGGTCCACTGAATATGGGAATCGATTCCGAAGAAACAAATCCATAAAGAGGACGAGTTCTTAATTCAATCTATCCCGATCGAACGATACCGTCTTGTGTTTCTTAGCCGCGATCTCCGCACCGGGAGAACGGGGCGCTACAAAAATTAGGTCGGGTCATCAATATCATTAATGAAGAAGACTCAGAACAAAATATTACCCTAATTTGGGCCGCACGAAAAATGGGTCGAGGTTGTCCCCAATTTCGATTGGAACGCACAACGATACATAGTCAAAATTTATTTAGAATTTAAATAACGTCCGCGACGATTTGTTGTGCGGCTAAAATGAAGCACAAGAGAGCATAATTATGAGTTACAAAAAAAGACAGAATGGAAGGCAGGCATGTCTAGGGCAGGGTTGTAAAATTTGTTGGAAGGCAAAAGCCAGGTAGCGCCCCAAATATCGAAGCAACGACAATGCGCAATAATTAAATAAATTATGGTAATTAATTACGACATTGAATAATTAAATTCTAAATAAACGATTAAATACATAATCCCCATAATTTTGTCAGGTGTTCGTCTAGTGGGCCTCTAGGTCAAGTCTACCAGCTCAGACATTAAGAACACAGTATATAATAATAATATTTAATTACACATCTCACGAACTTATTTAATTTAAATATACCTATAATGAAATCATTTAATATAAATATTAATAGTTTAAAAAAGTCGAAAATACCCCTGTTTTCAGAATGTGGTAGTGACAATATCTAAGGGCATTGATAACATTGAACCACGTAGCATCGATGAATGTCGACAAAGAAAAGATTGGCCAAAATAGAAGGATGCTATTCAAGCCGAATTGGATTCCCTTAATAAATGTGGAGTGTTCGGACCTATAGTACAAACACCAAAAGACGTCAGACCGGTAGGTTACAAGTGGGTGTTTGTAAGAAAGCGAAATGAAAAGAATAAAATCGCTCGATTTAAGGCACGATTAGTGGCACAAGAGTTTTCTCAGAGACTCGGGATTAATTCGAAGAGACGTATTCTCCGTAATCGATGCAACAACGTTCTGTTATTTGATATGTCTGACAATTGAGAAAAAGCTAGACATTAGACTTATGAACGTTGTGACAGCCTATCTATATGGTGATTTAGATAGCGATATCTATATAAAAATTTCATATGGATTTAACCTACCCAGCTCAAAACCTAAGAACATGCATTCCATAAAGTTAAGACGTTCATTGTACGGTTTAAAACAATCCGGAAGGATGTGGTACAACCGTCTTAGTGAATATATGAAAAGGGAGGGATATGAGAATAATTCTATATGCCCATGTGCCTTTATAAAGAAATCTAAGGAGGGTTTCGCTATAGTTGCAGTATATGTCGATGATATAAACTTGATTGGGACAAAACATGAAATCAATGAGACTACAAACTATCTGAAAAAGGAGTTCGAGATGAAAGATCTCGGAGACACAAAATATTATCTCGGATTACAAATTGAGCATTGTACTAATGGAATTTTAGTGCATCAATCAAAATACAAAAAAAAAAAATATTAAAACAGTTCAATATAGATAAAGCTCATCCCCTTAGCACTCCAATGGTTGTTCGATCTTTAAATATCAATAAAGATCCATATCATCCTAAGGACGATAATGAAATGATGCTAGGACCCGAAGTACCGTACCTTAGTGACATTGGGGCATTAATGTATCTATCACAATGTACAAGGCCAGACATATCATTCTCTGTCAATCTGTTGGCTAGATATAGCTCGGTGTCAACTCGCAAACATTGGAATGGCATTAAACATGTGATGAGATATCTTTGTGGAACTACCGACATGGAATTATTTTATACTTGTGGTTTATCTGACATTGTCACGCCCCAGTCCCAAAATGCCGAGGGACTGGAGATGCGTGGCAATGGCCAGCAGCACGCACCGATGGATAACCCAATTTAATGGAGCCATCAGGACGTACTTAAGCTGTAAATAAGGTCTACTACACAAGTCACACTAATCTCATCCATGAAGATAAAGAAATAAACTGCATAATCAAATGGAAATAAGTAGCAACATCATCACAGCAAGTCAGTCGGAGCAATAATCCGACTATAGTCTGAAATAAACTGGCTCTATAGGCCAGGAACAAAAGATGTAAACATGAAATAAATACTGAGTACTGGAACAAGCACTCAGGAGAAGTCCTCGGCAGTCACCTCGTCTTCAGTGTTCGGTTCAGCTCCAGCAATAGCTTCAGCTCCTGTCCCGTATATCTCGGGATACTGCTCCTCAGCTAAATCTGGGGACATAATCCATTCCAGGTCCTCAGTGGACATAGCAAGGCACAGATAATACAAGCCAAAATGAATAAGCAGTGCAATAAATAATGAATCAGCAGGGTAAACTAAGTAACTAACCATCTATGTGATATGCAAATGAGAGCAATACTAGTACTCAGGCTGAGACCGCTACAAGCTCTGTGTCGGGGAGCCGGTAGCAGTAATAACACGTAAAGGGTCTAGCTCTGCTGGAGAGTCTACAACCTCACAATAATAGTATATATATATATAGAACAGCCTGTAGCCTGTGTGTCTCTCCCCACCCAATGTAATCACGCAAGCCATGACCATAACGTCTCATGTCCATGTTAGCGGGATTATAACTAATGCAACAAGTCATAATGTCTATAATAACATATCTCTGTCAAGTCCTGTATCCTATACAGAATCACTATGAATATCTCAGGAAGATTCTGTCCATGCATAGTGTCAAGTGTCCTGGGTTGTAGGGTACTTGATAGGTCAAGTACAAGAGTAAAGGGTATCGTAAATCCATCTCTAAATGACGAACCCAACACCGCGTACGGTGTTGGCACCCGACTATGATCGGACACTAGGTACGTCATACGTTCCCTAGGTTAAGCAGTTTAAATCAGTTTATATGAAATTGCACAAAAAATCCAGCAGAGTATTTTTACAGAAAATATGAAAATAATGACTGCAAGTTTGGCAAGGTGCACTTGCCTGAAGTTTGAATTCCACTAAGGTCCTGGTTTCGGAAATTTCTAGAGATGTCTCCGAAAGCTGAAATAAACAGTACCATCACGCTCAGAAGGTGTCAAACAGCTAGGATCGCCTGTCCTTGGATCCAATTTGGAGACAAGGGCAGAAACGGTAATTTCGGGCCAAAACGGGGTCCACCGGTGGGCCCGCTTTGCACCGAAAAACGCATCAGGGTCAAAGGTCTCCAAATTCACCAAACTTAGTGTCAACAGGACAGGAACGCTGATACGAACCCAACGGAACTTTCAGATTTGAATTCCGATGAGCCGGTCACGAAATCGCCCGTCGAGCGGGGCCTGTGGGGCCCACGACACGCGATTTCGTCAACGTTCTCAGAATTGAACCAAACTTGACCCACAGGACCAGCGTATCGCTACGAGTCCGATGGCGCAAGTTTCGTCTCGATCTGATGTGTGTGCACGAAGTTAGGGCGAATTGCAAAAAAGGCGGATACGGGGCGATGTCCGCGGATACGCGTTGATTCCGGGGTGCACGCACACCCGAATCAGCTTCCGCGAACTCTCACACGTCCGTATCGACGAGGCGCACGTATCTGTGAAGACCGCACGTGACCAAGTCGTCCCGTTTGGTGGGGCATACTCAGTTCCGGGGTAAAATTGGGCCTGGGTTTTTCCTGTTTTTGGATCGCGGTATGCGATTACCATAGGACGCGATGCCCCGAACAGTTTGTCCGGACACCGAGAGGGTCATACAGGCTTCGCGTAGAAATTTACGGAATCGAAATCGGGGTTACGAGCAGGAAGTTATGAGTACCTGAAGGGGACCGAGAAATCGGGGTTTTCTGTGTCCGTATCGTGTCCTGGACACGTGTCCTCGGCTAGGGTTCCCTGTGTCCGGTGCTGTGTCCGCGTGTCCGCGTGTCCTGCTGGCTGGGGGATCACCGGAGAAGGCCGGACTCGGCGGGGCGAGCTGCGGCCGGGCGGGGGATCGTCGACCGGGCGGTGGCTGCGACTCCGGCGGAGGGGAGAACAGCAGCCGCGGGGAGAGAGGAGGAGAGGTTCTGGCCGGCGTCGGGGAGGGTGCTCGCTGGGGCGGCTCACGGGGGACGGCGGGTTTCAGAGGAGGCCGGAGGGTCGCAGGGGGTCGGGGTCGCCGGACGGGGATCGCCGGACGGGGTAGAGTTAGGGTTAGGGCTCGGGTTTTTGGGGGGAAAAGGAGGGCGGAGGAGAGGCTTTAAATAGGGGACTGGGGAGGGCGAGGCCGGGGCGTCATGGCAGAGAGGTCGGAGGGGGAGGTCGTGGGGAGGTTCTCCGGCCACGTCGCCGGAGAACGCGGCGGGCGGCGGGTTTCTCGGGTCGTGGGGTCGATAGTGGGAGCGGGTGGGGGTGACGCGGGTCCGGGTCGGGCGCGGATCCGGACGGAGAGGACCCGCCCGACCCGCTAGGTGAGGCTTGGGCTGGGCTGGGTTTAACGTGCTCGGCCCACTGGGCCGGGCCGGGCCCAAAGCTAAAATAATAATAATAATAATAATAGAAATAATAATAATAATAATATTAATATTAATTAATTAATTTAGGAAAATAGTTTTTAGGCTTTTAAAAATAGGTCTGATGCCCAATAAAATCCCAGAAAATTATCCTAAGTCCGGTTTTCTATTTTACACCATAAAATCATATTTTCATTATATTTTAATGTTTTTTATTGGCAATTAACAATTACAAACTCACTACAGGGCCTATGTAAATTCCTGAAAAATGTATTTTAAATCCCAAAATTGATTTTAAAAATCTAAAAAAAATTTAGGGTGTTTACAATCTACCCCACTTAAGAGGATTGCGTCCTCGCAATCGAAGGATAAACTATAAAGACAAGATTTACAGAATTAAAATGCTTAGGTTACCTGATTCTGCAAATAAATGCGGATAACGCTGCCGCATAACATCTTCTCGCTCCCAGGTCGATTCGCCTGGAGAGTGCTGCTTCCAAGCTACTCGAACCAGCTTGATTGTCTGCCCACGCAGTGTCTTCTCGCTGGTGTCGAGTATACCCACTGGCTGCTCTTCGTATCTCAGGCTAGGTCCCACTGAAATCTCAGAATGATCAACTATATGGCTTGGGTCTGTCACATACCTCCTCAATTGTGAGACGTGGAATACGTCATGCACTCCCTCTAAGGACGGAGGTAATGCAAGACAGTAAGCCACCTCACCGATGCGCTCCAAGATATCGAATGGCCCAATGTACCTTGGGCTTAACTTGCCTCTGCTGCCGAATCTGATAGTACCTCTAGTGGACGAGATTCTCAGAAATACATGCTCTCCTTCCTTGAACTCCAGGGGTCGTCGGTGTACATCTGCCCAATGCTTCTGTCTATCCTGGGCTGCACGGAGATGGTTCTGAATCTGCTTTACTTTCTCCACTGTCTCCGTTACCAACTCTGGACCCAGTAATTGACGTTCGCCAACGTCGCTCCAGCATATTGGAGATCTGCACTTCCTTCCGTACAACGCTTCGAAAGGTGCCATCTGAATGCTTGCCTGATAGCTGTTGTTGTAGGAGAACTCCACTAAGCGCAGATGATCTTCCCAAGATCCTCCGAAGTCCAGTATACAAGATCGCAGCATATCTTCTAGGATCTGAATTGTGCGCTCTGACTGTCCGTCTGTCTGAGGATGATAGGCAGTACTGAACTTGAGCCTGGTGCCGAGACTCTCTTGCATGCTTCGCCAGAAGTGAGATATAAATCTTGAGTCTCGATCTGATACGATACTAACCGGCACTCCATGTAATTTTACGATCTGACGCATATACATGTCGGCTAGTACTTTTGTGGATTGTCCGACTCTGAACGGCAAGAAGTGAGCCGACTTAGTGAGCCGATCCACGATGACCCATACTGCATCCTTACCACTAGGGCTTCTTGGAAACCCAGTGACAAAGTCCATGGTAATATGCTCCCACTTCCATTCAGGGATGGGAAGTGGCTGCAACATACCTGCAGTCCTCTGGTGCTCGGCCTTCACCTGCTGGCAGACTAAGCATTTCGCCACAAAGCGGGCAATCTCCCTTTTTATTCCATGCCACCAGTAATATTGTCTCAAGTCCCGGTACATCTTGGTTCCTCCTGGATGAACCGAGTATATGGAGCTATGGGCTTCTGTCATCAACTCCTGCCTTAATTCTCCATTTGGAACACATAGGCGATTTCCGCACCTTAATGTTCCGTCCTCGTGGATGCGAAGTCCCGTCTGCAAGCCTGCTTCTGTTCTTTCTCTCAGCCTTCGGAATCTGGCATCATTAGGAAAAGCTTCCTTGATTCTCTCCACCAGCGATGACTTCACTTCGAGGTTAGCCAGCAAACCATTTTGTCCAGGTAGAACAACCTCTATCTGAAGATCTTGCAAGTCTTGTAATAGCTGAGGCTGCTCCGTTAAGAAATAAGCCGAGGGTTTTCTGCTGAGGGCGTCGGCTACAACATTTGCTTTCCCCGGGTGGTACTGCAGATCGATATCAAAGTCCACCATCAACTCAAGCCAACGCCTTTGTCTCATATTGAGCTCCTTCTGTGTATAAACATACTTCAAGCTCTTATGATCAGTGAATATCTCGACCTTTTCTCCATACAGATAATGTCTCCAGATCTTCAATGCAAAAATAACTGCAGCTAGCTCCAGGTCGTGCGTTGGGTAGTTCTTCTCGTGGACCTTCAGCTGCCTCGATGCATAAGCGATAACCTTGCCATGTTGCATCAAGACACAACCTAGTCCACTACCGGACGCATCACTATATACAACAAAACCTCCTGACCCTGAGGGAAGAGTCAAGACTGGTGCTGTTGTTAGACGCCTCTTCAATTCTTCAAAGGCATGCTGGCATTCTTCCGTCCATATGAACTCCTGATCCTTCCGTGTCAGCTTAGTCATCGGCTCTGCGATTCTTGAAAAATTTTCTATGAACCGCCGGTAATACCCAGCAAGTCCAAGAAAACTTCTCACTTCCGCAACAGAGGTAGGGGTAGGCCAGGTTTCTATAGCAGTGACTTTCTCTGGGTCCACAGACAGTCCTTCACCCGAGATAATATGCCCTAAGAATGGCACCTTGTCCATACAGAACTCACATTTGCTGAGTTTGGCATACAGCTTCTCCCTTCTCAAGGTTTCTAGCACAATTCTAAGGTGTTCCTCGTGCTCTTCGTGGTTCTTAGAGTAGATTAGGATATCATCAATGAACACCACCACGAACTTATCCAAGTACTGATGGAAGACCCCGTTCATCAAACTCATAAATACAGCAGGTGCGTTGGTTAAACCAAACGGCATAACTAGGAACTCATAATGCCCATACTTAGTTCTGAAGGCCGTCTTTGGGATATCTTCTTTCTTCACCCTAATCTGATGATAACCGGATCTAAGGTCAATCTTGGAGAATACCTTAGCACCACTCAACTGGTCAAACAAATCATCAATGCGTGATAATGGGTACCGGTTCTTAATAGTTACAGCATTAAGGGCTCGGTAATCAATGCACAGCCGTACAGATCCGTCCTTCTTGGGTACAAAAAGTATAGGTGCTCCCCATGGTGAAACACTGGGCCGGATAAATCCTTTCTCCAGAAGGTCGTCAACTTGTGTTTTCAGCTCCACTAACTCCTTAGGTGCTAGCCGATATACCGATGAGGTGATAGGTTCGGCTCCTGGAGTTAGGTCTATTGTGAATTCTATCTCCCGATCAGGTGGTAAACCTGGAAGGTCGTCGGGAAATACATCCACAAATTTCGTTATGACTCTTGGGTAACTTGAATCTTCTTCTACAGTCAATACCCTAAGAGTTGGCTGGACCCCTTGTTCTACAGCTCCTCGCAGAAATTCAAACTCAGGAAGGCTAGGGGGTCTAAATATCATTTTTCCAAGCCGGCAATCCAGTGTCGCATGGTACTGACTTAACCAGTCCATACCAAGTACAACATCGTAATCAGGCATAGAAAAGATCAGAAATTGGGCTCGCATCTCTCGGCCACAGACTACTACCGAACATGATCTACAAGTATCACTAACCGGGATAATTTCACCTCCCGTTAGGATTCTCTTCATCTTCGAGAGAGGTGCGGTAGCTATTCTATGTGTGGCTACAAAGCTAGCAGCAATAAATGAATGCGAAGCTCCAGAATCAAATAATGCTACAGCAGGAATTAAAGCTACTAATATGGTACCTGCTATCACTTCGCCTGCAGTAGCTTCCTCAGTGACTGCTAGTGCATATGCCTGACCTCGTCCCTGAGCGGGACCCCTTTGCTGACGAGCTTGTTGGAACAATGCTGCTTGAGGTGGTAGAGGTGGCCTGGCTCCTCCAGGCCCTGTCTATGTCGCTCCCCCAGCTGGAAGAGCTGCAGGTGGAGCTGGTTGATTCGGAACTCCCTCTCGACGTTCCGAGCAGTCCTTGGAGAAGTGTTGTTCAGATCCGCAAACCAGGCAGAGCCCCAGCTTGCGTCGACATTCCTTTTCAATATGTCCTACCTTGCTGCAGTAGTGGCAAGTAGGTAGGTTCTTAGTTGCTGCTCTTGGAGGCGGACTCTTCTGGGGACGTTTAGCAGATTCCCCTGGCGATGACTTGGACGGTGCTGAGGAGAAGGGACGTTTCAGGCTTGATTCCCTCCGAGTAACGCGCTCCAGCCGACGTGCTGCAGCTAGGACGTCGGTGTAAGAGGTGGGCGCGACCGATCCGATTAACTTCTGAAGCTCGAACCTGAGCCCATCAAAGAACTTCTCCGCCTTCTCCTCTTCGGTAGGAATTAGCGAAGGGGCGAAACGGCTCAGGCGAATGAATTCGGCGTTATATTCCTCTACCGTCATGTTGCCCTGGATCAGGCGATTGAATCTGTCTCGGAGTTCTGACCGAGCCACAGCAGGGATGTACATCTCCTGGAAGAGTCTGGAGAACTCCTCCCAGGTAACCTGATCATGTCCGAGCCTTCTTTCTTCGGACAGCCACCAATGATGCGCGTTGTCCGTCAGTTGCATCCTGACGGCAATCATCCATTTGTCCCTTGGTAGTTCAGCGGCCTCCAACTGATGCTGTGTGTTTGTAAGCCATTCATGCACTTCAGTTGGTCCTTCCTTGCCCGAGAAGGTACGGGGCTTGAGTTGACAAAAATTCGTAATAGATCCCGTCGCTGGCCGCCTATTTGGTGCATGCTCCAATGCTGCGACCAGGCTGTTCCTTAGGTTCTCGGCCTCTCGGCGTTGGGTCTCCTGTTGAATCTGTTGTTGTGCCTGCATCATGGCGTAGAACATCTGGAACATTTGCTGGCCGTCCATTGCCTGTCCTGGGGGAAAGACAGGCATCGTAAGAGGGAACTGGGGAGGAGGCGGGATGTCATCACGCCTGAACCTGGAACTTGGCTGGCCAGTTTGATTGCTCTGAGAGGATTGTCCTCTAGTATCTGGCGTCGTTCCAGCCTCGCAGGTAAACCCTGCTTCAGGCGGTGTTCCCAAGGGGGTCTCGTCACCACTTCTGGGATCCATTACTCTGCATCAAAAGAAAACAATGAGAACGCACAGAGGAATCAAACAGGATGCAATTCAAGCAATTAAATTGAGTTCGACATAGAGTTCAAAAATGATTAAATATATGGATGAGATCCTATAACCTATCTTATTGCAGGCCTGTCCGGTCCCTAAGTTGAAACCGAACAATTTAGTGGAGACCTGCATGGGCCACCACAAAAACCATGTCACGCCCCAGTCCCAAAATGCCGAGGGACTGGAGATGCGTGGCAATGGCCAGCAGCACGCACCGATGGATAACCCAATTTAATGGAGCCATCAGGGCGTACTTAAGCTGTAAATAAGGTCTACTACACAAGTCACACTAATCTCATCCATGAAGATAAAGAAATAAACTGCATAATCAAATGGAAATAAGTAGCAACATCATCACAGCAAGTCAGTCGGAGCAACAATCCGACTATAGTCTGAAATAAACTGGCTCTATAGGCCAGGAACAAAAGATGTAAACATGAAATAAATACTGAGTACTGGAACAAGCACTCAGGAGAAGTCCTCGGCAGTCACCTCGTCTTCAGTGTTCGGTTCAGCTCCAGCAATAGCTTCAGCTCCTGTCCCGTATATCTCGGGATACTGCTCCTCAGCTAAACCTGGGGACATAATCCATTCCAGGTCCTCAGTGGACATAGCAAGGCACAGATAATACAAGCCAAAATGAATAAGCAGTGCAATAAATAATGAATCAGCAGGGTAAACTAAGTAACTAACCATCTATGTGATATGCAAATGAGAGCAACACTAGTACTCAGGCTGAGACCGCTACAAGCTCTGTGTCGGGGAGCCGGTAGCAGTAATAACACGTAAAGGGTCTAGCTCTGCTGGAGAGTCTACAACCTCACAATAATAGTAGATATATATATAGAACAGCCTGTAGCCTGTGTGTCTCTCCCCACCCAATGTAATCACGCAAGCCATGACCATAACGTCTCATGTCCATGTTAGCGGGATTATAACTAATGCAACAAGTCATAATGTCTATAATAACATATCTCTGTCAAGTCCTGTATCCTATACAGAATCACCATGAATATCTCAGGAAGATTCTGTCCATGCATAGTGTCAAGTGTCCTGGGTTGTAGGGTACTTGATAGGTCAAGTACAAGAGTAAAGGGTATCGTAAATCCATCTCTAAATGACGAACCCAACACCGCGTACGGTGTTGGCACCCGACTATGATCGGACACTAGGTACGTCATACGTTCCCTAGGTTAAGCAGTTTAAATCAGTTTATATGAAATTGCACAAGAAATCCAACAGAGTATTTTTACAGAAAATATGAAAATAATGACCGCAAGTTTGGCAAGGTGCACTTGCCTGAAGTTTGAATTCCACTAAGGTCCTGGTTTCGGAAATTTCCAGAGATGTCTCCGAAAGCTGAAATAAACAGTACCATCACGCTCAGAAGGTGTCAAACAGCTAGGATTGCCTGTCCTTGGGTCCAATTTGGAGACAAGGGCAGAAACGATAATTTCGGGCCAAAACGGGGTCCACAGGTGGGCCCGCTTTGCACCGAAAAACGTGTCAGGGTCAAAGGTCTCCAAATTCACCAAACTTAGTGTCAACAGGTCAGGAACGCTGATACGAACCCAACGGAACTTTCAGATTTGAATTTCGATGAGCCGGTCACGAAATCGCCCGTCGAGCGGGGCCTGTGGGGCCCACGACACGCGATTTCGTCAACGTTCTCAGAATCGAACCAAACTTGACCCACAGGACCAGTGTATCACTACGAGTCCGATGGCACAAGTTTCGTCTCGATCCGACGTGTGTGCACGAAGTTAGGGCAAATTGCAGAAAAGGCGGATACGGGGCGATGTTCGCGGATACGCGTTGATTCCGGTGTGCACGCACACCCGAATCAGCTTCCGCGAACTCTCACACGTCCGTATCGACGAGGCGCACGTATCTGTGAAGACCGCACGTGACCAAGTGGTCCCGTTTGGCGGAGCATACTCAGTTCCGGGGTGAAACCGGGCCTGGGTTTTTCCTGTTTTTGGATCGCGGTGTGCGATCACCACAGGACGCGATGCCCCGAACAGTTTGTCCGGACACCGAGAGGGTCATACAGGCTTCGCGTAGAAATTTACGGAATCGAAATCGGGGTTACGAGCAGGAAGTTATGAGTACCTGAAGGGGACCGAGAAATCGGGGTTTTCTGTGTCCGTATCGTGTCCTGGACACGTGTCCTCGGCTAGGGTTCCCTGTGTCCGGTGCTGTGTCCGCGTGTCCGCGTGTCCTGCTGGCTGGGGGATCACCGGAGAAGGCCGGACTCGGCGGGGCGAGCTGCGGTCGGGCGGGGGATCGTCGACCGGGCGGTGGCTGCGACTCCGGCGGAGGGGAGAACAGCAGCCGCGGGGAGAGAGGAGGAGAGGTTCTGGCCGGCGTCGGGGAGGGTGCTCGCTGGGGCGGCTCACGGGGGACGGCGGGTTTCAGAGGAGGCCGGAGGGTCGCAGGGGGTCGGGATCGCCGGACGGGGATCGCCGGACGGGGTAGAGTTAGGGTTAGGGCTCGGATTTTTGGGGGGAAAAGGAGGGCGGAGGAGAGGCTTTAAATAGGGGACTGGGGAGGGCGAGGCCGGGGCGTCGTGGCGGAGAGGTCGGAGGGGGAGGTCGTGGGGAGGTTCTCCGGCCACGTCGCCGGAGAACGCGGCGGGCGGCGGGTTTCTCGGGTCGTGGGGTCGATAGTGGGAGCGGGTGGGGGTGACGCGGGTCCGGGTCGGGCGCGGATCCGAACGGAGAGGACCCGCCCGACCCGCTAAGTGAGGCTTGGGCTGGGCTGGGTTTAACGGGCTCGGCCCACTGGGCCGGGCCGGGCCCAAAGCTAAAATAATAATAATAATAATAGAAATAATAATAATAATAATATTAATATTAATTAATTAATTTAGGAAAATAGTTTTTAGGCTTTTAAAAATAGGTCTGATGCCCAATAAAATCCCAGAAAATTACCCTAAGTCCGGTTTTCTATTTTACACCATAAAATCATATTTTCATTACATTTTAATGTTGTTTATTGGCAATTAACAATTACAAACTCACTACAGGGCCTATGTAAATTCCTGAAAAATGTATTTTAAATCCCAAAATTGATTTTAAAAATCTGAAAAAAATTTAGGGTGTTTACAGACATCGCGAATCTAGTTGGCTTTGCAGATTCAGGTTATTTATCTGATCCTCATAAATATCGTTCACAAACTGGATATGTGTTTCTTAATAGCAATGCAGCTATTTCTTGGCGTTCAACAAAACAGACAATGGTTGCTACCTCCTCAAATCACTCAGAATTATTGGGTTGTATAAATAAGGCCTTTGCCTCCCACTATGTAATTACACTAATAAGATATCTTCTATCCTATTTTCTTCTTCCTTCTTCTACGTTTATTCTAACAGTTTTAATTTTTTGATTTGTTTTGTTAAAATAAATTCAAAAATAGCTTTTATATGACAAAACCTGTAGCATTTGTTAAAATAAACTAAAAAATAGCTTTTATATGACAAAAATAGTTTGAAATTTTGAATTTGTTTTGAATTTACGATGTGTATTATTTGAATTTGTTTTGTTAAAATATCTTTTATATGACAAAACCTGTAGCATTTGCAAAAATAAATATAATGTTGGAACCTGAAAAAAAAACTAGGTATATTTTCAAACATAATCATAACAAGTAAAACACGAGTTTAAAAAAAATAAAAGATGATTCAAACAAAAATGCCTTCGAATCAAATAATTTCTTGCTAGTATGTATATTGAAATTTTGATCAACATGCTTCGTCTTCTCCTTGCTAACAAGTTTTTTCTGCAAATGAGTTTATGTAGATTTTGTAAATTTGAGCAGTATTTTTCTAATATTTAGACGTTCTAATTGTTCGACCAATACAATTTTTATCATGGATGGAAGTTAAACGATATCCTCTTATTAATGTTTACTTATTCACGTGGGTTACTTTTGTAAGAAAAATTAAATTAAACTTAGCGTCATTAATATATGACATCGATTTTTTTACATAAAATATGGTCTTATATTCAGTTTTTGAACATGGTCCTCTGAATCTCATGACCAGCCCTGACGGCTAGCCATCTAAGCCTTACGTATATTCTCAGGTAATTAAAATTAACAAATTTTAACTATTTGTTTAACGGCGTAATATTATATATACATAATATCTTCTAACTCATATGGTTAAGGTGTGAGGCATTCTTTTTGGTTGCTTAGGTTCGAATTTCCGTGAAGTTATTAATAACAAATTTAATATTTTTAAATTTTTGTTTAACTATTTGTTTAACTACGTAATATTAATCAAATATCTCTTCTAACTCATATGGTTAATGTGTGAGACATTCTTTTTGGTTGCTTAGGTTCGAATTTCCGTGAAGTTATTAATAACAAATTTAATATTTTTTTTATTTTAATAAATAGGAGAATATTTATATACGACATTGAAAGTTGATCCTGAACAACTCTCTACTAATGAAGTCAAAAATGTAAATCCATTTTTCATAACTTTCCTAAAATCGATGATGATATAAATATTTTTTGGTTTGTTTTGTGGTGATTATAATGGGGCAGTTGTGATCTCAATAGGACAATTTTTATGCTTACATCTATTCTTATTGTACCATATATACCATTTAAACGACATACTGAAAAATCAGTATTTTTTGAGGGCCTTATGAAATGGAATAAATGCTCGAGGAACCTATAAAAAATAAGGAAAAAAAAACCCCAAAAAAATTCACGCAGATGGTCACTTAAAAAAATATCATAGAAATATATTTGGATTTCTATATACCCTCTCGAATAAAATACATGTGGTAGTAAACTGTCTTTTTGTAGTACATATTTATGAATTTGCCATCGTAAAAAATATATGTAAAATGTGGATAAAAAGAAAAGGAAAATGATGAACTATTGAGTTCTCTAAAAATATCATAAAACACAAATGTTTACGTATTTATATTCAGACATTAATACATGAAACAAAAAATATAATATAATAGCAAATAAAGTAATTTTCTGCCACCAAATATGTTCTTATATCTCTTTTCGGTAACCACAAGGATCACTCGAGTTCGATAATGCTAATAGTGGTTGTACTAAAAAAAAGGACTGATTTTTTTTTATAATTAACTAAAAGTTTATTTATTTATTTTTTGGCCAGAAGTATGAGTAGTATAATTATTGATTTTTTTTGGTAAATACATGTCTCACATTCACCTACACATTTCAAGAATAAGAACGTAGAGATCTACTTGTCAGCAATATATATGGTTTCTGTAATTTACTTGCTACCAGGGGCGGAACCAGGATTTTGGAGTAGGGTAGGCTAGCTAGTAGTTACTATAAGATTCTAAAAATTTATGCCAAAAATTCGACAGACTTTTCTTTGTAAATTCGATGATTCGATAGATTTTTTTTTCTAAATTTATGCCTAAATTTTGGTAATGTTTACTAATTGATAATTTTTCACCAAATATAATTGCTTCCATCTATTTCAAAGATATACTATGTATTTCAAAAAAGAATACTATGAAGCAATAATCTGAAAATAAAAGCCAAAACCTTGAGGAAAAAGTACTCTTGCACTCCAAGTTGTTAGGCACCAAGTAAGGTATGAACATTTGCATTTTCAGGTAACAACTGAGCAGCTTACTTGAACAACCAAGCAATCTGGAAAGATATATATAAGATCAGCTTTTAGAAGATAGTACATATAAATCTATCAGGTCCATTTGCAGCGTCCTGGTCGCCGGTCGCCGGTTGGGCTGGAATGTGGAGAAGGGGAGCACCCGGCGATGGGGAGCACCCGGAGCATCTCAGTCGTGGGTCGCGGCCTCGCGGGTCGTCGGTCGCGGGTCATTGTATAATAAACCCTAGATTATGAGACAGAGAGTGAGAGAGTCGGGGTCTGAGGTCTCTGGACTCAAATGATTCACTCTTCACATTTGTTGATTGGTATAATAGGTGAGCTTTATGGAGTATTGTGTGGGCTATAAGTCTATACTAGCATATATATAAAAAAAATTACTATTTTTTTTTGCACTGGGCTTAGCATATATATGAAAAAAAGTTTACTATTTTTTTTTTGCACTGGGCTACAGCCCAGTGCAAGCACAGTGTGCCTCCGCCCCTGCTTGCTACTAATATTCAATTTTGTCTCGTACCAAAGACATTATCCTAGTGGTTATGTGGCGGCCCATCTTGAAGTAGACCAAGGTTTGAATCCCCCCTTCGCCGGTAGGATGACTATTATAGTCACGGGTGGAGTCTAGGTATATATAAAGATAAATTTTAATTTTGTCTCAAATTATGCTAAGTAAATAACTAATAATAAAGCTTTTAAAAAAGAAAATCCTCTATCTCTATTAATATAAAATTGTTTGGAAATGACTCAAATTGAGCCGTTTAAACCGTATATATATTATCAATTAATTATTATTTTTACAAAATTAATATTGCATAAAATTGTTGAAAAAAAATTAAATTTGTTATAAATAACACTCTAGGATTCAAACACAATCAGCCAAGGAGATTACCTCCCCACCTTAACCACATGAGTTAAAATATGTGTTTTTTTTATAATTAGATAATATTAAGTAGTTAAACGATTAGTTAATTTTTTTTTTTTTATTATGTGAGGATTACACTTAGATGGTTAACCGTTTTTAAGAATCTTTATGAAAAGTAAAAATATATGCATAACAAATTATAATTAAAATATAATCAAATATATAATAAATTCTAATAAAATATAAACATATATATGATAAATCTTACTTCAAATATATTTAAATATTTAAATAATTTTATATTAATATAGAAGAAGAAAATTTATTATTATTATTATTATTGACTTTTCTGCATATGTACGGGACCCGACGTAACGTTCATGACTTTTTTTGTACGCTGCATTGCATGTCTTTAGACCCACCATTTATAAATGGAAGGAATAATACGCTCTCGTGGCTCGATCCACCGACCTTCTGCCACCCAGTCGGAGTCTTATACCTCTCTTCGGTAACCACAAGAACCACTCCAATTTAGTAGTTCCAAAAAAGTTGTAGTTATTAGGAAAATAAAATAAAATAAAAATAAAAACTATGAAAATAAGATAATTACACAAACCTAATTAATACTAGATACACCCAGGGGCTTTTATTGTCTTTCACCCATGCGCTCATTCTAAGAAATCATTTTTCCAAATCCAAACTTCAAAATCGAGAGAGAGAGAGAGAGAGAGACCCCTCCCCTCCCCTCCCCTCCCATTGCAAAAAACAAACCAACCATCAACAGAAGCACAGGCACACACGCTCGCTGCCATCATATCCCGCGTGCTCCCTCCAAATCCCACCCACACAAAAAATAGAGGTTAGGGTTTCCTCCGTCGAAATTCTCGACCGGATCTCCTCCTTCCCCACCGCAATTTCCTCCAGATCGGCGAAGTTGGCGCCACAGCGGAGGTCGCAGCGCCACGCCGGCGGCCAGATGCAGAAGGGAAACGCCGCCGCTGCGGCGCTGTACGACCACCGTCCCGACTCGTCGGCTCCCGGATCCGGCGGGGCAGACGCCGGGGACGCGGTGATGGCGCGGTGGCTGCAGTCGGCGGGGCTGCAGCACCTGGCGTCGCCGCTCGCCTCCGCCGACCACCGGGCGCTCCCGAACCTCCTCATGCAGGTAGGTTCTCTCTCCCGATCTCGGATCTCGATTTCGCACGTGCTTGGTGAATTGTCGCATTCCGATAGATCTGGCGTTATAGTTTAGTGTAGGAAATGGGAATTTGTCGATCGGATCGTCGTCACGTCCTTTGGACCTGGATTGGATGCTTGCGTCATTAAGCACTGTCGTTGTTCTTTCTGGATCATCTGCTCATTGTTCATGTTTGATTGTTAAGGAGAGAGACGATATATATGATTTAGAGCTATTGTATATGCAACTCTTATTATACACCATGACAACCTTATGATGTTTTGGAGGCTGAAATTTGCTACTTTTTGGTGATACCGGCGGGGAAATCATGTAGTTCTGCTCGTTTCGGATGCTTGCATCATGAACTATGCCTGCTTGAGTCTCGGAAACAGCTTATCCATTATTGGTGGTCATGTTGCACGGAAATGAATATGACACGGCACAATACAGTCATAGCATCGATTTCGGCGTGTCCTAGTGTATTTTGGAGTGTCTGTTTCACATCTAATACTATTCGACACGAATACAATGCCATATGGCAATGATTTTGGAGCACCAAAGTTCCTAGTCAGGTATGAATAGGAACAGCCCCCCCCCCCCCCCCCCCCCCCCCCCCCCCCCCCCCCACACACACACACACACACACACCCCCACCCCCACCCCCACACCCCCGCCCTGTACAACTAGTCATATGGTTTCCATGACATAAACTATCTTTATTTCTTTACTTAGTTTGGTCAAAGTGTATGCTTACTCATGCATTCTTAGCTTTTGCCAATGTTTTCTTCTTTCCTCTTTTTTCTCCCTCGTCTTGTTTCAAATGTCTGATTACTCTGCAAATTTGGGATGCTGCTGATATTTCACTCACAGAGAGTTCAATATACGTTGTTTAGGTAACTTAATATTTGTTTTACATAATTTAACGTTGGCATGTTAAAATAGACACGATTTGTGAGTGATTGTTTACTCAGTGTTCGTTAGTAGCGACTTACATTCTTCTATTATGTCTTAATATTCTTTGCCATTCAAAATTTCACATCATAATGAATATTCAATTTTGCTGTTAATTGCATTGCATAATTGCATTAGTTTTACAATTTTACTTTATGAACCTTGCATTTTCCTTTAATAACGGAAATTTGGTGCTGTTATTGGTAGGGTTATGGAGCTCAATCTGCTGAGGAGAAGCAGAAATTATTTAGACTTTTGAGGAATTTGAATTTTAATGGAGAATCCGGGTCTGAGCCATACACTCCATCATCCCAAAGTTTTGGAGCAGTAGGTGCAGCAGATGGATTTTATTCGCCTGACTTAAGAGGGGAATTTGGAGCAGGGCTTTTGGATCTTCATTCTGTGGACGATACAGAGCTTCTTTCAGAGGTTATTTCCTGGAACTTATTATTATTATTATCGAACAGTCTTTAAAAACTTTTTTGACCCCTCTCTGTGGTAGTTTTGTGATATCACAATGTTAGTTTACTTAATTTGATTAATATATTGTCTAATATCCACTCCATTTTAGAGGTTATTGCATCCACTCTTCATAGTTAAGGCACTGATCTTCTATCCAGTTAAATCTGAATGAAACTTCCAATATAATTTCACAACAAATTCCTTTAAATATAACTAAAGTTCAGTAGAAAGTATGTCCTAGAAAATGTTAGAGAAAGTGCTTCAAAACTTTGAAAATTCATTAGTTGACATCAGGAATTATAAAATAGAAAACTGTCGCAAATAAAGGGAACTTGTTTGATGCTTGCCGGGGTGATCAAGAGTCAAGGCTACCGTTGCTCAAAACGAGATTCAACCCTTTTTTACGTCGATTTGTTTCCAAGAACTAGCAAGTTCTGATTACGCAACTTGTGAAATGCTCTTGCTTTGTTTTGGAACGCTCTTGTTTTGTTTTCAGTTTACACCAGTCTGGCGCAGAATGCACTCAGACATGCCTTGAAGCAGTTGGATCACCATTATAGGCGTGTTGCTGCAGACACTGAAGATGAAGTTGACTGCTACTGCACACAACTACGAGACTATCAAATACTAGGTGATAGGTAGTTGCACTGTTTTGGTGTATCAAACTGGGTGCTAGTCCTCTCCTTGTATAGGAGAACCAGCCCTTTGTTAGTTATGAACTAATCAGCTAGGAGTTACGATCTGAACATACTGTAACTCTGGTAGTAAGTTCAGGCTTATAACTAACAACTGCCGAAACCGAACAATCTCACGTGAGTAAAACTGGTCCCTTTAGCTTGTTTGTATTATCTAACCAATCAGCTCCCATAACGCCCAATGCTTCATCTTTTGGTGCCATGTAGCCAGGAAGCGGCTGCGAGTCTGCCGGCAAGGTGCACAAGGGGTGCCAACTCTGCACATAAGTGCATAGTGTGCCAACTGAGTGCCACTATGCACCCTAAAGCCTTCTGTCTTTTAGCTCGAGTCTGAGCCCGAATCCGGGCTAGACTCCCCAGAGGGATTTAATAAATTGATAGTAAAAATAACTTTGGATGGCGGGATACGCACCTTGGAGCTCTCACACCCTTCCCAACTCTATATTCTATAAACCACTAGGCCAACACACCACATGTGAAATATGCAATTAAAGGGAGTTAGTCAATTGAGATTTCAAAGACAGATGGTGTTTTCACAATCTAATGTTAGTCAATCGCTGTTAGTCAACTGCGAGTCTGTGATTACAGAACATCTAAAATTGTGATTTGGAAATCACTCTTTCCATTTTACATTCATATGCATTATAGCTAGGCACACCTTTTCGGAATGGGATTCAACAATCCCTATGATCTCTCTCACTTCTCTTGACTAACCTTTATTTCATCTCCATCTTTCATTTATCCCATATCTTCTATTCCCCCATTATTTCGTTCCCTCTATCACCTTCTTCTCCATCCTCCTCATTTTCACCACTCTTCATTGAAGATTGGGTCCTTGTGGTGCCTCCCGGCTCCGCATCGCGGTTACCATAATCTTTTGCAAATAGAATTAAAAGAAGGGAGCAATTCTTCTGGTCATTGACAGAGATGAAATTGGTTGATAATGTATTGTAGATTAACAATTTTCAGTTAGTTTTTATTTTAGAGGAGCTCTAGTCGACAGGGAGATGGAGAACAACTTTAGACTTCACATTTAAGTTTATGGGATGTTGCGAAGCGCTGAAGGGGTGGTCCTTGTTGAATGGGGGTTGGAGGGGTTGGGGCAAAGTTTTCACCATTGAACTGAAAGGACCAGGAGGTGGAGCACTAGTCAATCTTATTCTATAATAATAGAGGAAATGAATAGAGAATGGAGTTTTAAGTATTATTTGGGCCTCTCTCTAGAAATAGAGATGGATAGACGAAGAAGCATATGGTCAGAAATAGTGCTACTGCCTGGACATGACAATGTTGATGGGAACACTGAAATTGAGAGGAAGAAGAAAGCCATGTTCCATGAAAATAAACTATATATGTATAAAAAGAAATATATGGATTAAAGTGTTAAATGTTATATATATATATATATATATATATATATATATATATATATATATATAGCATTTGTATGGATGTGGTTTTATAAACACAGTTTCCGAAGTATAAGTGCAAATCACACTGATTATAAAATCATTGTGTTTACCATTAAATCACACTGATTGTGATCTCAAAATCACAACCACACAATTATGATTAAATCTACCTTGACTAATCCTCTTAGAGTAACATATAATGGGTCCGGATTGTGTATGGACTATGTTGCACGAATACAACATGACATGTTTCGGACGGTGACACAGATTCCACACATATTTTTGTGCCCTAGTGTATTTTGGAGTGTCCGTGGGGTGTCCGATACGTGTCCAACACCGCACGACACGAACACATGAATTTTTGGAGTGTCCATGCTTCCTAGTGTCTAGTTTGAGGATCAAACGTCTTAAGAAAATGATAAACACCCTATGTAGATATGAGAAACTATGCTGAGCTGAAGAACCTTAAAGGCTTAAACTAAATAAAGGGAACTGGGAATGGAGATTGGTAATGATTGATACTTTTTTTTTCTTTTCCATAAAATGTGGTAATTGACTTTGTTGTCATTAGTTGATCTTAAACAGGTTGACTTTATATGTCTTGATGACAACTTTTAGCAAATAACCAAATATTTATCTCAATTGTGATATGTTATTGGATTCGAGTGTTATCTCTAATTAACATTATTGATTACAGTTCTTAATGAGTGAAATTGTGTTGTTAATGGAGCAGCTATATGGCATGCATCTCCAACTGCAATTCACATGAAGGATTAATCATCTGCATAAGTACTATCGATTACAGTTCTTAATGAGTGAAATTGTATTGTTAATGGAGCAGCTATATGGTATGCATCTCCAACTGCAATTCACATGAAGGATTAATCATCTGCATAAGTACCAACCAAGTGCTCTTACAGCTCATCAACTCTTGAACCTCAATGACTATTTCTTACCTTTTTGTTATGTGATATGCATCTTCAAAGTGACCATATTTCTTACTATGAATTGGATTTAGTCTTTCGTAAAAGTGAATATTGGAAGAAAAATTATCAATCTGAAATTGTTGTTAGATAATTACATGTAATTAAGTAAGCTATCATCATCATACAAGCTTTTTCCCTACGACAATAGTGTTACCTGGAGCTTAGAGCATCTCTTAGTTAAGAAAGCAATGAGAGGATTGCTGATTTTCACTATACAAGTTGGTTTTTAGGCTGTGGCAAATATGAATATGGACAAGAGATGTCTTCTCCTGTAAACTCAGAAGCTAACTTTGGTGGAATTGGAAGAGTTTAACTCATGTTACTAAGGACTAACATGCCAAAATCCGTCTAGGTATGAAAATATTGAACAAGCAGGAGATGACAAAGTTGGTTACAGGATTCTGCATGAACCATTGAGACAAAATAATGGGATGGGCATAAAAATGCACCCCATTATGAATTAATTTTTAATGAGCGAAAAATTTAGTACTTCTCACAATTTCACATATGAATTTTTTTTTTTATCTCAAGAGTAACTTTGTTGAGTTACATTTTGGAATCTTGACACACTGTTATATCCTTTTTATCTTTTATGTGGATGATGTCTTGGTGCTAGATTGGTCCAATTTCTCTTTTTGTTGTGTGAGATGAAAGGAACGAGAGAGTGCACATTTTAGGGTCCAGTAGCGAATGCAAAGACTCAGGCTAAGGTTATGAATGATAAAGAAACATGCTCTATTTTATTATTGAGTAATATCGTCATGAAACTGAGTGACAGTAATTAGCGTAAAGGAAACAAAAAGATGTGAAGTAAGATTTTTGTAGTCTTTTGTTTAAACCTTTAGTTGCAGCTATTTGGTTTACTGTATTTAATTTTTTTTCTAAGGAATGATGATGCAGAATATAAGTTATTATAATAGCTTTTCCTTATAAGTTCTTTCCATTTATATTGTTGAAGGTACTATTTTGCAACTATTAGTCGTCATCGATGGTGATAAAGCTGTTATTTTAATGAAAGGGCCAGCTATTGCTATTCAGGTTATGGTATCATGTTATGTATGTTTTGCTTGCAACTATTAGTTGATGCTATGTACCCTCTTCTCTCTTGGCAGCATGTAATGTCAGAACCATTTGAGCCATCGCCCTTCATGCCTGATAGAGGGTTTGATAATGACTTTGATGTCATTTCTAGCATGCAACAAGGTCCAGCAGATAGCAACCTTGGAGCAGCAGCCAATGAAAAAGAGAGTAGTGCAAAGGAGAGCAACCTAGCAAAGATTAAAGTTGTGGTATGTTGAGTGCCTGCTAGAAATTTCATAACTAGGAATAACACTATTATGCTTTAAAATCTCCATTGCATATATTTTTTCTATGTTGTTTTTTTACTCTAGAATTTCTACAAAATATTATACTACAAATATCCACATACTGCTCTTAGTTCTCTACCAACTTGGTCGATGTCTTAATCTCCTTTGTACTTTAATGTCAAAGAAGTACAAGTGCTTTCGTGATATCAGAAATATTCATTTGCTTAAAGGTAGAAATGCCGTTTCTGTGTAAAATCTTTTTCCTTGTGCTGGATTTGCACCTGATCTTTAAATTCCCGTGAGCTTCAACTGGTGCATATCATGATAAACGTTCATACTTCATACTGAACCAGGATTGAACTCTCCATGAGACTCATAGTTACATCACTTTCTCTTTCTTGTTCTAAGACAAAGCGGGATTTGGTGAATAATTTGTATACATGTTCTTTCTAGTAGTATGGAACTCGCTCCCCTTGATATAGCTATCCCTACCCTATCACGTCAATATCACAAGCCTCTAATCCATTCAGGTTCAATGAATGCAGGGAGCGAGTCAAACTAGAAAAACTCATATTGGTGTTTGGGGATAATTAGGTTCGAGCTCATGACTTCCAGTACGTGAATGTGGATACTCAGATTGGATTTCCAGCACCTGAACAATGATTCTCTCTCTGATCATCTGTGCCCTAATCTGATCATTTCTCTTTTGCAAGTTGCACATTTTTATATGAAACTGTCTTGGGCAGTTCCACTTATTAGAAGTTCACTGTGCATGTGTCATATGTGGACCTTGGTTTTCTCCTGCATGTTAATGTGTACTTTTGTCCTTGGATGTGTTTGTCCATATCATTTGGTTTGTTCCTTCATGTGACGAGGGCATGTAGACACTTTTGCCAAACATGCAGCCGGGTTAGTCTGGGGCACATGCTCTTTCACTGTATATGATCTTACTGGAGATCCTGTTTGCTTCTCACAATGAATTTTGATTGATCATATAGCAAAGGATTCTGCTATCTATAAGTTGATTAAAATGAGAATTTGATGTACATTATGGTAAGATGTATTGCTGACTGGTTGTGCTCACTGCTCTGGAAATAAACAGGGCAGGACAAATGTATATAACTTTTGAAGAACCGCTTCGAATATGTCAGAGCAAACATATAATTTTGGTAGTAGCTCGAACTTTTAGTTCATGTGCATTGTTAAACGTGAACTATGAAGAAATAGGTTCTTCCTAAAGTTGGAAGAGCTCTTGAGCGTATTTTGCTATTTTACTTTGGCAAAAGATTACAATAGCTGTTGTTAACTAAAGCATTTTCCATTTTCTTCATTGTTAGCTCTTGATGTCTTTATCATGAAGTATAGAGTTCACGGTTTTAAAATTAACAAGTCAATGATCGCAATTTAGACTATAGGGTAGGAGAAAGAGTTATAATATATCTAATTTATTAGTTGCAGGAGAAAGAGTTGTAATATATCTATTTTTTTAAGTAGGATGTCGTTTGGTGGCGCCATTAAGGCTTGTTTCTTGCATCCTGGAGGATGCACGTTCAAGTCATGAAAACAAACTCTCCATATATATGGGGATATATGGGGGTAAGGCTGCCTACATATTGGCCCTCTGGAGACCTTGCATATTAAGCGGGAGCATCGTGGCACCTGTACTCACTTTTTAGTTGTTATTGATGAACTGTTATTGGCTTGTAAAGTTTATGCATCGTGCACAGAATCTTGTTAATATTTTGAACATGTCTTTCAGGTTCGCAAAAGACCTCTAAACAAAAAGGAGATGTCTCGAAAAGAGGATGACATTGTAACTGTACATAATAGTGCATATTTAAGTGTCCATGAGCCTAAGTTGAAGGTTTGAACTTCGTTCCTCTGTGCAAATCTCATAAATTATCTATTATTTATCTTTGTTTAGCCAAGCAGATTTTTGACACACTGTGCCGCTGCTTCTGTTGATATTATATTATCTCATTGGACCGAAGTTTGCTGTTATGATAGTCATCCACAAGTGCATTCGTCTATGAAGCATTCCTCTTGTCAGTCACTAGGAAATTAACTTCTTGTTTGCTCGGTTATAATTTTGTTTCATGAGTTCGTTGTTTCGTAATCACATATGGGGATTTTATATTAAGAACTTGAGAGAGAGTGAAGACATTGCCAGTGAAGTTTTGTATGCGACTTCAAAATATTCAGGATATCTGATATCACATAGCCAGTAACACCTTCTTTGAAGATCATATAAAATAGGAAACATCACCAAATGGTTCTTTTGCTCAACAAGTTTATTTTTCCTTTTTACTGTTTTTAAGTTGTTTGAGAAGAAATTCTCCTAGTGCAGTGTTGCATTGCAATGATATTTCTAAAGAAAAAGATGAAGTTTCTCGCAAGTTCCCTTTTACTTCTAAATCTCCATAATTATTGACCTAAGCTGAGTTGTAAGGCAATTATTTAACGGTGGACGGTGGATGGTTCATGTCATTCTCATTTTATTGTCTTCTTGGCTGGGTGAATTATTTTTTATGTTTCCTGTAGGCATATAACCGTTGAATTTGTTCTTTTTAGTTTTAGTAAAACAATTGGGAGAATATAATCTTTTGTTATTTCTTTTCCAAATTGATGTATGAAAGTTTACTTTGGTGTTGTCTTTTGGTGAATATAATCTTTTGTTTGTTGCACATGAATGATTTTATATAATGGCCTGATGTTGTTATATAATCTAATCATTAACTATGATAAGATGTAAATAATTAAATATACAATGTATTCATGGAAACTAGTAGTTTCATTTATTTCGGATCCTTTTCCTTTTCTTGTTTTTTACTTAATTGATTACTGATTTAAATTTCTTGATATGGAAGGTGGACTTGACCGCATACGTCGAGAAGCATGAGTTTTGTTTTGATGCTGTTCTGGACGAGTCTGTCACTAACGATGAGGTAACAAGATTCAAGGTTTAGATAACTTCTTAGTTTCTTGGTTAACTTCTTAGTTTCTTGGCCATTGTGATGTCATGCCATTTGAGTGTCAAAAATAAATGTACTTGCTTGAACAGGTATACCGTGAGACTGTAGAGCCTATTATACCTACTATATTCCAGCAAACAAAAGCAACATGTTTTGCTTATGGTCAGACAGGTGAGACATGGGCTTGTCACATTTCTGTATTACAAATATACATGCAATTCTATAATATATGTAGGTCTTTAATAGCAATCAAGTTTTATGGTTCATTATTGAGTTGTTTGTTGATAGCGAGACTTGACTTGTACAATTACTTGGATCCTCTTTCTCTTTTACATATCTGCAATTCTTCTATTGAATGTACAAATCTTTCACATTATGATGTGTCGGTTTATTGTTTGAATTGCTGGCTGGCACTCATCGCCTTGTTTGTCATCAACCTTCAAATCATTTAAGGGTTCATGAAACATGGAAAGGGTCCTAAAACACTAGATTGGTGTTCTACATTGTGAAGACAAGAGGAGCACTTTTTATGTTTTTTAAATAAAAATTTAAGTTAATATTCAAAGGTCGAGATGGATCCTGTAATTTGTCCAAACTTACTTTTTACACCAATTTCACGTTACAGACAAAATCATGGACATTTAGATTTTTTTCAGATATGATTATGAGTTCAAGAGAGATGGCCATTTCATTGATGTCTTGAAGACCTTTCATTAGCAGAATCTAATACATATCTGGGTTGGAGACATGACTACCTGTTATTTGAAGTCTTAATTCCTTGATATTTCAGGGCTTTTTGCAAGCATAAGTTACATGAACTTTGAAGGCTCACATTAAGAGATTAGAACTGGTTAAGCAGTCACTTGATATGTGGTTAGGTTTCTTTTGTTCTTTCTTAGATGAATCCTTGTTGCATACCGGAGATAGGACTGAAAATGTAGTCATCAAGGATGATTGCAATCAAATTGATTCTGCATCCTCTACATGAATCTTACATAGACCACAGTACACTCCATAGAAATTTGATGTCACATGAAACTATCAAAATCATACATGAAACCAATGACATCTGTTGACTGGTGGGTTTCGCTTTTTCTCGAGGATGGATCCCTATAGGATAAACATACTTTACCAGTTACCAGATTCATAGGACGTTTTAGTATTAAATATGGATACGGGTAAGGGATTTAGTGTAAGGGTACATGATACACTAAGGGGCTGTTTGGAACCTAAGGAAACTTGGAGAAGCCAAAGAACCCAAGGAACTATGGTGGCGGGCCCCATGGTCAAGTTCTTGTTCCCTCTTTCCTAAGTTATTGTGTTTGGTTTTTTTTTTTTTTGTGGGGGGGGGGGGGGGGGGGTCTACATTGAAACTCAAAGAATTAAAGCTTTGGATCCACCATTTCCCTCTTACTAAGCTAAAGTTCTCTAAGTTCCTACGATTTTGGCTTGGAACTTAATTCTATGTGGTATGGGGACAAGCCTATGTGGGCTAAAGTTTTTGTCCCCTCAAGTTCCCCAACTTCTCAATACCAAACGAGGGAGCCCTAGAGCGGTATATCGCCTTGTCTTCTTTTGTTCCATTAGTGGCCTTTGTCAAGACTAGCCCTTATCTATTAATTGTTTTGTTCCATAAGTGGCCTTTGTCAAGACTAGTCCTTATCTATCTATTGGATTGCAAGATCATGTGGGGTTACCAATGATTCTTGTACCAACCCAGGAACGCAGCAAGATATTGTTCTGTTGGGGAAATCAGCTTGCCATCTAAAAGTAAGCACCAATGACTGCTGTGATTTAGAGTATGCTGCTCTAGTCAATATGGTACTGAACAACTCTTGCTTATAGTATTAGAGTACGCTGCTCTGTGATTTAGAGCACGCTGCTATGTGTATTTGAACTGCCAGTAGTGGTTTAAAATTTCAACCGTAAGGATAGAGCAGGATACGTTCATGAATGCATTACATGCAACAAGTGCAAGGAACCTCGTCTCATTGTTCCTTAAGTCTCTTTTAACATGGATCTATATATAAGGATAAAGGGTGTGAAATTTCGTTATATACTCATAATTACTTTTATAGTTGAAACAAGGCTTCAATTGTAGGTCCGTCCTCGAGGCTCGCCTCAGAAGCAATTTGGAAATATTGGCACACATTTTAATTCTTAAAAAAAAAGATATCTTGTTCCTTGATTTATCTTTTCTCCCATTTGGAACCAGGATGTTACATATCTCTAACTTCCATCCACTCAATTTCTTGACTTAAAGAACTTAGAGATTATTGAAGAATCCCCACTTTATTGTTTTCTGTAAATATTACGTTCCTTAAGGATCAGAAGCTGTTGGTTGTTACAAATAGAATAACTGTGCCACCATGTTTACTTTGGTTTCCAGGTAGCGGTAAGACATATACCATGCAACCTTTACCTCTCAGAGCTGCAGAGCACATTGTGCGGCTGTTGCGTCAGCCAGTCTATAGCAATCAGAAGTTTAAACTGTGGCTTAGCTATTTTGAGATCTATGGAGGGAAACTCTTTGATCTTCTTAGTGATAGGAGGTCAGCTTCTGTACACTTTTGGCTTTGATTTTAAAGTTTAAACCCTTCAGCTAATATTTGAAGTAATTCTTATAGTAATATTTCCGAATCGTAAATTATTTCCCATGGTTGTTTCTGTTTTAAATACTCAATTCTACCTTCTGATGTTGGGAGTTTGTTTTGACATTTTTAACATCTTTGTGCACATGTTTTAGGTTATATTTGTGGATGTATCCTTTTCAAGTTTGTAGCGCTAGTTGCAACTTGTCCATTTGTTCATCTTGTAATCTTTTTTCTTAGAAGGACCATTTCCTCCCTTCACGTTATCTTGTAAGTATCGTCAGAAACTGATACTGGAACCGGTCACCGAAACTACCAAAACCGACCAATTCAAAACTCTACCGAAACCCCGGAAACTACTGAAACAGATACTAGTAGGAAAAGTCCGAAACCTAGTTTTTGAACCTTGGGTGTACTTATATCCTATGTTGCACAAATATGGACACAAATATAGACAAGGACACTATATGAGTACAGAAAACGGACATTTTCAGATAGGTATAATAGTAGTCATCTATGTTGGACAAATACGGATATAGGTAGGGATACCATATTCCCGTTTCTGTTCAACAAAGTATACACACACACACAGAGCTTTGCTTCTCTTTCGTGCTTTGGCTATTTACTAGTTTATTGACAAATTTTCTTATAAACTTCATTTTGGCACACCTAGTATTTGTAATTTTTCAATGCTGGTGAAACATCCTTCATTACTCGTCTTTTGTGCATTTTGATCAATTCATATATTTCTGGTTGAGGGTGGAATTGGGGTATTAGTTCCTAATTCCTAATTTTCTATATGTCAAATTGGTGTTTGGTTGAGGGATTTAGGTTTATAAGCCTACTCTTCCTGGGCTTCCTTGATTTATAATTGTCCACACAACATCATCGCTAATTAGGTGATTTAGGTTTAAGCCTACTTTTCTTGGGCTTCCTTGATTTATAATTGTCCACACAACGTCATCGCTAATTATGTGCATCTCTTATAACCTGAAGTCTAAATCTTATTTTTCAAGCATCATTTTTTTACCAAAAAATGTTTTTCTCTTAGTTGTTATTCTGTAAATTTTCCTAGTAAAACATGGTCTTAGTTATTTTAATCAATCTTCACCAGGAAACTCTGCATGAGGGAAGATGGAAGGCAACAAGTTTGTATTGTTGGGTTGCAGGAATTTGAGGTTTCAGATGTACAGATAGTTAAAGAATTTATCGAGAAGGGGAATTCTGCACGAAGCACCGGTTCTACAGGAGCCAATGAGGAATCATCTAGATCACATGCTATTTTACAACTCGTCATTAAGAAGCAGAAAGAGGTAAAAGACACCAGAAGGAAAAATGATGGCAGTGAATCCAAACCTGGCAAAGTTATTGGGAAGATCTCTTTTATTGATCTTGCAGGAAGTGAGCGCGGTGCTGATACCACGGACAATGATCGTCAAACACGGTTTGTATCTCTTACATTTTGTTCCCTCTCAAAAGTTATATAATGATTTCAAAACAAACCATTGTCATCTCTAACCATCTGGCTGGTTCTTAGGTGAGAACCTGACTAGAGTAGGGTTTGGTGGTGGTGGTGTCATCCTGTACAAATGTGTCGTTTATGAGTAGATGATGTATCTGTTCAATTTTCTCTTTCAGGATTGAAGGAGCAGAGATAAACAAGAGTCTCTTGGCCCTGAAGGAGTGTATCCGTGCACTAGACAACGATCAGATTCATATCCCGTTCAGAGGGAGCAAACTTACAGAGGTGCTTCGTGATTCTTTTGTTGGCAATTCCAGAACTGTCATGATATCTTGCATTTCTCCTAGTGCAGGTTCTTGTGAACATACACTTAATACCTTGAGATATGCTGATAGGTAAGAATGGTTCATTTAAAAAAATAGAGATTCAAGGACTGAATTGTGTACGTTTCTAATCTAGCTTGAATGGACAGGGTTAAAAGTCTTTCCAAGAGTGGAAACTCCAAAAAAGACCAGGCTGCTGGTTTATTGCTTCCTTCTGCCAAGGAATCATCTTCAGTAGCATCACATCCTTTCTCAGTTGAACAGGAGGACATTATTGAGCAAACTAAGGAGGTAAAACCAGCTGAAACATCCAGAAGAAACACAGAGATTTCTTCATATAATTCTACATCAGAGCCTGAAAGGGGTTCATCTGGTGGGATGTCAAATTATGGTTATAATTTAAGGGAAGAAAGTGCAACTATCTTTAGTTCACTGGACAAGGAGAGGGTTAACATGAAAAATAGTTACAGCAGTTCTTCTAGTCATAGACTGTACTCCTCTTTCCAGAATTCATACAATATGCAAGATGAAGAAAAGGTTCCAAAGGTATCTCCACCTCGTAGAGAAGTTCCAAGAGAAGACAAAGCTGAAAAACTAAGCAGCTGGTCTAGGAAAGATGGTGGATCTGAAGGTCTACCCACAAATAAGCAGCTGCAGAGTTTAGATTCTACTCTGAACAGGACATCAAGGCAATATGAACAGGAAGAACCATGTAGTGAAAGGGAAATCAACGCAATACTAGAGGTGCAGAACTCTACCATAAAACCTTCTTTATTAGATTCTTTTAGCTACCATGGTCATTTTTGTGACTTTATTGTTATCAATTGATGCAGGAAGAAGAAGCTTTAATATCAGCTCATAGAAAAGAAATTGAAAATACAATGGAGATTGTGCGTGAGGTTAGTTCCTATAATAAAGCTTCTTTGCGTTCAAATATTTTTGGGTTTTCAATGACAAGATTTGTCGGTTGCAAATTTGACTAGTATTAGATTTTGTAGTATTTCTCACACCATGCTCCATCTTTATTGCTTTATTATTGCATATTTTAGTGTATTCATGCAATTGCTTGTGAGGTTGACAATTAGCATCAACCATCGTCTTTATAGTTTATACTAATATGTGAGGTACTTATTCCAATTTCATGGTTTTAATTATCGAACTATAGACGCTGAAAACTTCCAGTGTTCCATTTTCACACATTTTCAAGTGCCGAGACTTTCTATTTTAGAATGAATTTTTTTTGGGACGTATTTTGTTTTTACTCATCCAAGTCGCTACTATGTCATCACTGACTTTAAGAAAGTATTCTTCAAATTAGCACCTAATTTACAGCAAAAGTTGTCCAATAGCTTTTGCATAGCCCTACATTAATTTGCTAGAAAATTTTGAACAAACAATATCTTGTCTTGACTTTAAGAAAACTATCTTTCAAGGCTGCAAAAGATTTCTTGATTCTTCTACCTTCAATGCTTTATTGATTCTTCTACCTTCAATGCTCGTTAATCACAAGGTTCGCAGGACCCTTCCTATGAGTATCGGGATCGACGGTATCGGCAATATTAGTGGTTTCATACCTTAGTATCGGATTTTTGGCTATCGGAAAGCAAATAATTATTAATAAGTTTAGAGAAAATATTTTAGACATTTAGGCATAATTATAAGTATTTTATGTGTTGTTTCATAGTAGTTTTGAAATTGAATGAAATAATAGTCACCCTTTGTTGATTGGTTTACCTGCGATAGATAAGTTTTCTTCATTTATATGCTTTTACAACCTTACTATGTTTTTACATGCTTGTTGGTTAGTCTTTTTTGTCCTTTTTGTTTTGTCGAAATGATTGGAAAAAGAGACTTCTGATGTCGGTATCGGATTGGGATACACCAAAGTGTATCGATATCGGCTTGTATTAGATCGGTATCGGCCGATACTACAAACTATGGTTAATCATTAATTTGATGAGGTTAATTCGCCAGCTGCAAATATCCTCTTATGTATAGGTTTTTGTTTATATACCGATTCACTGTGGAGCATTCTTATCAACTGTCTTATTAGTTATTAATGACAACTGTTTTGTTTATGGAGTGTATAAATACTCATGACCAAGTTTTGCATATCAAATTATGCTTTTACTTAAAATTCGGCTCGCAAGTCTAGCTTACCTTTTCCTTGTTGCAACTAATAGGAGATGAATCTGTTGGCTGAGGTGGACCAGCCAGGCAGTCTAATCGACAACTATGTTTCCCAGCTGAACTTTGTCCTCTCACAGAAGGCTGCAGGTCTTGTCAGCCTTCAGGCACGCTTGGTGAGATTTCAGCATCGTCTTAAGGAACAAGAGATTCTCAGCCGCAAGAAGGCACCGAGATAGTTTGGGTCTTTTTGCTTGTTATAGCTTTTCCTTTTGTGTTGTTTGTAGCCAATTTGTACCCTTGTGGTCTTTCTCAGTTTTCCCATCATGTATCATTTATTCGTTCTATTTTTAACGGAATTTATACATATGTAAACAATCACTGGAGTCTCACTGGGTCTGGGATGTGTTGTTTTAATTTAGAGACTCTCCAGTAGCCTTTATTTGCTGTGTATTATAGAAATTAAGTTGTAGCTAGTTTTTGGTTGCTACTTATATTAGTTTGTGTAATTATATTTTACTTTGTTGTAAATATTTATGCAATTACAAGGCATATTTAGGAAGAGGTTTTATGGTATATAATGTTTGTTAATGATATTGTGTTGGTCGATGAGAGGTTAGATGCAAAAAAATATAACTGTGAAAAGAGACTTCGGAATTTAAATTATTTAATAGAACGAAAAAAAGAGTATATGAAATATAATTTAATCTGAATTCAAAGAGAAATGAGAAGATAGTCCATATAGAAAAAAGATATTTAAGAGTGACAGTTTTTTGTATTAATAATTAATCATCAGTCATGATGGACTGAGAATGATGTCGTGTATAGAATTAAAATATGATGGATTTAATAAAGTGCTTTTAGAGTACTTTGTGATTGCAAGATATCTCTGAAGTTGAAAGAAATATTCGATAAGACTAGTGGTAGTCATGTGCTATGGATTAGAGTGTTGCACAATTATGATATATCCAAAAAAGTTAGTATAATCGAAATAAAAATGCTATGATTGATGAATGATAATATAATAAAAGTATATGATTAAAAATTAGTATATTAATACAAGGTGAGAGAAAATCGGTTTAGTTAATTTGAAAGAACTACAAAGTTGAGAAGAGAGCATTAAATTTTGTCTTTCGAACAAAAAAATTGAAATTTCAAAAATAAAATTCGTCTATATTGATTGATGTCCTTTCACTAGCAAATTAAACTAACATATTATCAAAAAAATAACAACATTCTTGTCCAGCAGCTTCGTTCCCAGCAACATGCCAACATTATCTCAAATACTTTCTATCCAACTATGCGTGTTTTCTATCAAACTATGCAAAACATCTCCAGCTCAGCAGCTTCACCCTTACATTTCAAAAAAGAAAAAAGAAAAATCAGAGTCTCGTAGAACTAATCAAACCAAAGCTATTATCTCAAATGCATTCTTCTCGCATTAACTTTGAAGCAAAGTCATCAATTATATCTTCATATGTTATGTTATGTCATTCAACATATCGTTTTCAATGCATGGGATTGCTAATCTATTTAATCTATATTGGTTTGTTGAAGTCCTCAAATAAAATTTTGACAATTTTAATTTGGAAAATTTTCTTTCAACTGATGCTACAGTCACATGAAGAGTTAATAAAATTTGATAAGCAACCAATACATTAGGAAACATATCCATCTCAACTACAAACTCTAGAATTTCAATAGCAGTCCAAGATTTATTTGGTTCATATGCTTCTGGAGGTAATATCTCTTGCAACAATTTTATTTCTAAAAACAAATCTTGGGAATCAACATCAGATACATCATCCTTTTTTATAGCAGATTCAAGATTTGCACAATAATTTTTCAAATCATATTCCTCCAATGATATTAAGTATAGTCATCAAACAAGAATACAAACATTTTTTCAAAACTATACAATTGTTCAAACCTACTTCTCAACTCTAAAAGAGCAATATCCACAACAACAACAAAATAATTAGTTCTAAAGCATTCTTCAGCTGTTTGTGTGGTTCTCTCTCAGTATTAGAAATTTCATCAAATTGTCTTTTCCTAGAAGTTTGACGTCTCTCAGGAAATACAGGTTCAACTCCTATATCATAAGCAATTTCTTTAGCATAATTCATGGCAGATGTAAAACCTTCTTTCCTATAATTTTCAAAAAAGAAACAAGTCCTTTCAATTGTTTTAACGCAACATCAATACGCATCTTTTCAAATTGTAAAGACTTACTAACCGAGTTTATGTTGTACAAAATATTAAGTTCATTTGTTGCTAACAATCTAGCATCCCTAGGTAATCTTGCATCATCAATAAGATATGTAACTTTAAGTAAAATTTCTTTGATTTGGCCAACTTGTGATTTAATGGCTTTCACATTTCAATGTGATTTTTCCACCTTGTGGTGCATAATGACTTGAGTGTTAAACCATCTAAACAATAACTAGCACACTTCACCTTTTTGTAGAATGGAAAAATACTGTATACATGCATTGACATGCTCCAAAAAAATAATTTTGCTTTAACACAAGAGTTTGCCATATCACATAGTACTAAATTAAGACAGTGACAACCACATGGAATGTAAAATGCTCTAGGATTTATATCAAGTAATCTTTTTTGAACACCTTGATGTTTTCCTCTCCTTGACCTCTAATAATATTATCAACATCAAGACCAAGAGACTCTAATGCAGCAAACAAATCATTGAAAAGACCAAATCCGGTTGTGTTTTCTATATTCAAAAATTCAATAAAGTACTCCTCAATTTTTACATGAATACTTGACACATCAACACACCGTAATATTAATGTCATTTGCTCCTTATGACTTGCATCGGGAGTACAATCAAGGA
The DNA here is from genome assembly GCA_036927795.1 of Iris macrosiphon. Classification (NCBI taxonomy): domain Eukaryota; kingdom Viridiplantae; phylum Streptophyta; class Magnoliopsida; order Asparagales; family Iridaceae; genus Iris; species Iris macrosiphon. Next base: position 15,431,350 of record JAYESA010000019.1, on the reverse strand, counting down.
TCATAGAATAATATTTTGCTTTTTTTTTTTTTTTCACTTTTTCAATTATAACAATTTTTACTTTTGATGATATATTAGCTATCAACTCTTTCTTAATTTTATGGCTAAGATAATGATAATGAATCTCCTTTTCTCTAATTTGTCGAAAATGTTGAAGCATTATTGGATCAAACTCGACAATCATTCCAATAAAGCCTAGGAAATTACCATTAGAATCATCGTCAAATTTTTTTTTTTTCCACGGAATGCTAGATTATGTATAGCCAAACATTTTACAACTGCTACTATTCTTATCAAAACTCCTTTCCAATGGTGTGTTTCATTTTTTGTGTTCTTGCAATTCTCTATCAATTGTTTTATTTTTTTCAATCTAACTTGTAACTTTACCATGGATCTCAAGTTAGCAAAGTGTTCACTGACTTTTTTTATGTTCTCTAAGCTTCTTACTAAGATGTTTCCAATCTCTACATCTTTCTTCTGCTAATTGACTTCTTGAGCACATTATTTTGAAAAGCTTGCAACAAAAACAAAATACTTTATCAACTCTTTTGAGTAGACTAGCCATTTTCTATCATGACTTCTTTTGTTTGGAAGCACTCTTTTATAATACTCTAAAGAAAAATGTCTATCAAGTTCATCACGAGGATATTCAAAATTAAACTCCCTAATGGGACATTTTTCAACAAGTAAATCTCTCATTTTTTTATCAAGGTTATCCCAAACTCTTGGATCATATATATTTAAAGAATTATCGTTGTTTTCGTTTTCCTCATTATTTTTACCTCAAACAGTATCCTCAGTGTTCACAATATTATCATTTTCTATAATTTTTTCAAGATAATTTTCTTGTGCAGACTGATTGTCTAGATTTTCTATCAAATTTTCTTGCACTACTCCTATTTCTCTAAGAACATACTTATCCATAGACTATTTTATAGTTTGAATCATTCTCTCTTCATTTTTCTTTTCTTTTTACCTTTTAGAACTTCCCGAAACTTGTTTTCTAGGAAACATGTTTTGATCAAATACCGAAATTAAGAAATACCAAAATTAAGGAATGATAAAACATGGACTCCTAGAGTGTAGATTAATTAGTGTAATATAAACAGTAACTAAAATGTTATGATTAATACTAATTTAGTTGATCATGATGTTATGAGAAGGTGCAAATGAGAAACAAACTGGGACAATTTTAACAGTTTTGTTCTTCAGACATCAACAGGAGCTAACTATCATATTATATATTTTTTCAATTGCATACTTTCTTAAGGCAGTTGATATATAGCACATTTTTTTTGGTATTTTTAACTTAGCTTTGGGAGTTTTATTCCCACATTGAAAAACTATCAATATGTATATCTCAATATATAGCTATGTTTAGTATTGGTATATGCACATGGGGTGGTGGTCCATGTGGGTTGACTTTTCTAGAGGAATTAAGTGTGAACTCCATTATGACAATCTTTGTTTTGTCACCACAATTGGAAAATTTTCCTTAGGAGCTAGACTCGGGCACGGGCTCAAGGGAGCAAAGTAGCGCTTTGTTGGCGCACTTTATACTTAGCGCGTCAGCATCGTCGCATGACGCTCGTGCGCACCTTTATGCGCAAGTCGCTAGCTCGAGCGCATGCTTCATGGCGCATGCGGCCAAGGTCTTTGTGGCCAGGCGCTATGCAGCCATGTTTGGATGAGTGAGTTGCATGTGGAGGGGACATGGTCTGCTTTAGGCGGCGCATGGTTTTCTGTGCCTTCCAGAATATGCGAAATAGGAGTCGCATAATTTTTGCTTTGCAGCGCGAGCGAATGCTTTCTGCGTTTGGCGGCGTTGTCTGCCTCATGCAGTATAACATGTCAGGCGACGGAAAGGGGCATATGCGACACGGGCGACGCATGCGACTCTGACACCCAAATTTTGGGGGATCTGGTCGGTGGTCAGTGTCATGCCCCGATCTCCCGCAAGAATCGACCGTCCCCGCTGGGCACGAATCCCTGCGTCTGCGCTCCCGCGGGACGATCGTTTCTATCAGGATGTGATGTCGTGCGAGCCTAGGGTTGTGCCCGCACAAGGCAACATCGTTAAAGTTTTGGCTATCATCGAATCAATTGAGTATGCAACGGAGGGACATTGTTGCAAACAATAATTTATCTGAATATACGGGACAAATCACAAGGCACGAGGTTCTATGAATACAATGACATCGTTCAATACATTATGTCCCTCTATACAAAAATAGCTCAAAATAATCTCGATACGACTCAAGGCATCGACTCCAGATTTTTGGGTCCTTGGGATGAGGCACGGCTATCGCTTCCTCGGACGATCTAGTACCTGCGAACAAGCAAACTGTTGGTAGGTCAGCACTTTGGAGAAAGTACTGGTGAGTATAAAATCAACGAACAGAAGCAATATTTTTTGAAACCAACACTAAGTAAGCATGTGACAAAATATTTCATTACTAGTGATCTTTCTACTTTTACTTAAGTTTATTTCATGCAGCACATGACTAGAGTCAGTTGTACTTCTTTCGAAAAAATAACTTTGGAAACAGTTGCATATTCAAACAATAAGCATACAAGCGGGACAATGTTCTATCGTGCAGTGCGCAGCACGTATTGTGCACCATATTCGATCTCTTAGGAACAAAAGTTATCTCTAGTGGACTGTTCATCTCAAATCAAAATAAGTGCATCAAGTGGACTATCATTCTATCAAGCAAACAAGATGAATTATCTATATGATTTCGGTCCTCGAGAAACTCAGGATCAGTAGTGGTAAATCATCTAACTAATGACTCTTTTATCTGATGCTATTAGCAGCTGTGACTCATGGTTGCTTTTCACTAACATAATAGCAGCCGGGACCAAGGTTCAGCTTGTAACACCCCGTTCCGCTCAAGCGGACTGCCGTCTCAATCGACAATCGTGCAGCTGTCCCGACCCGCCTTGCCTCGATCAAGAAGCAAAGGATATCCAGACTTGCCCCTACAGGATCCGGTTTGGACTTTCAGAGGCTCGCTCAGACGTATCGCTCTACCGAGGCGAATCATCGCTAAGGTGGGTGGCTACGGTGAACTTGTCTTTGCTTAGCCAGCACACATAAAATCTAGAATGTTTATGCTAGTCGCTAGGTGAATCACTCCCTGCATGCTAATAAATCCAACGCACCTAGCTAAGGGAATAATCCCAACTCATATTGCTTGCTAGAACATGGAAAAGGAAATACTGCTTATATTCAGACCCTCGCATGCTAAGTCCCTTAACGGTTTCATCTCTCGGACTACCTTCGGGCCCGAGCAACGTGCTTGCTTATGTTCCTAGAAACGCATGCTTGTCTGCTTGATAGTTACCGTGTTTTCATCCAAACTCCGGGAGACTACTCAGTAGTCGTTCCGTGTATGATTGACCCTGCAAGTATCCAGGACCGTTAGGTCACCAGGCAGCCCCGAACCAGGGGAATGCATCAAGACAAGATATTCACTGTACAGAATCATGATTCAAGTATCCCGTGTACTCGTGTACTCGTGTTCCCGTGCACTCGTGTTCTTGTGTTCTCTTGTTCTAGTGCACGCGTGTTCTCGTGTTCTCGTGTATCTCGTGATAATTGGAAAGACCCAATGCTTGTATGTCGCGGACAACTCGGACCCGAGGTAAGTTCCACGGACGGTCACCGGGGCACTGGGGCCGATCCGGTCCGGATGGAGCTCGTGTGTAGTCTTCGTGTTCGGGACTGGGTAGCTTGCAGCTCATCGTGTACTCTTGTAGCAAGCTATCCTTGTCCCCGGCTACGTCCATAATGGCTTTGCCAGCGACCGTGTTCATATAGATAAGTCATCCTCGCTTAGCGGCTATCTGCGTGCGAGTCACTGCATCACATCAAGAACAACTAAACACCTGAACGATCATGTTAAAATGACCCTCCTGTTTGCATATGCTTGCCTCCTGAATGTCTATACATGCCTCTGCTCGAATTTATACTGTTGCCTCAAATATTTGCCTTGGACAGGGAAGGAGATGGTAAGTTGGTAAGTCTCGTCGTGTTTCCTCTAACATCGCACGGCGCACTGCCCGACACGTTAGGCTATTCAATATCTGCATGAAACTGATCCTAAGGCAACTAGAAAGACAACTTAATAGTTGTGCACGGAACCTGTATTACGTGTTTGGATTTGTCGAGCGGGCGAGTAGCTTCTCCACCAGTGCATTCAATGTACTGATAATCCACCAGTTTGATATGCAGGGTGCGGGAGAACCTCGTTCGGTGCGGATGCCTCCTTCGTGCGTGCTAAGGCCAGGAGTTCCCTCTGAAGCCTTGCAATGGTGCGTCCGGGACTAAAGCGCATATACAAGACATAATGTTGGAGCGTCGCCTGACCATCGCCTGTACATTCATTCCACAGTTGTAGCCACTTGGCACGCTTTTACTGTTTCAGAGAGAGAGGCTTGAGCGACTTGTAATCTCGGCTATACGCCGCCTGTAATACATGTTTCATATCAATAAAGAGATTACTTTACTTGTTTCGATGCTTCCGCTATATTGTCGACTCAGTGAACCTATTACCGATCGCTATGCGTTCCTAAACTCCGCTGCACTCGGACAATCTGTGCGACTCTATGGCTTAGAACTCTTGCCGCCAGCCAATGAACCATGGCCTTGCACGGGCGTGGATCACGCTCGTGCGGCATCACGCCCGGATAGGTTAAGCGATCGTTCCGCGGGAGCGCTGGCGAGGGTGATTCCCGCCTAGCGGGAACGGCCGATTTGCCTGCGGGAGATCGGGGCGTGACATGTTGGTATCAGAGCCTGGCTTCTACGCCTTTGTCCTCAATTTGATATCTCTGTTTCGAAAGCTCGTTCGTGGGTTATGTGCACACTCTCTCTCAATGCCTCGATGGGATGTTCCAACAATAAGTCTAAATACTTTCAAAATGCGTTTTGAATGTTATGCTTGCTTGTCTGGTTGTATGCTGCGAGTGGCCTTTGTGCCAACCTGTGCGGACTCATCGAGTGTATCGCTAGTAGCTTGTCCGATTTTCACTAACCCTAAGTTTGGTTGAATGTATCTATTCGAGGGACGCCTTGAACTAGTGCACCATCCAAGACTTAAGAAAAGATGAAACTCGAGTGCTAAGACTTCGCTATCACTGAGCTGGTTGACGTGTTCACGCTAGAAGTGCACTTCGAAAGTGCGCACGATCCAGTCTAAGCGATATGCTGATTTCGAAGCTTGTGCAAGTGAATATCCAAATGAACAAGTGCAACAACTTGTCTAGGATTGCCTCAACCCTAGATTACTGCTTGTCCTTAGTATGTCTCGAGGACGAGACTTTTTCTAAGTTGGGTAGGATGTAACACCCCGTTCCGCTCAAGCGGACTGCCGTCTCAATCGACAATCGTGCAGCTGTCCCGACCCGCCTTGCCTCGATCAAGAAGCAAAGGATATCCAGACTTGCCCCTACAGGATCCGGCTTGGACTTTCAGAGGCTCGCTCAGACGTATCGCTCTACCGAGGCGAATCATCGCTAAGGTGGGTGGCTACGGTGAACTTGTCTTTGCTTAGCCAGCACACATAAAATCTAGAATGTTTATGCTAGTCGCTAGGTGAATCACCCCCTACATGCTAATAAATCCAACGCACCTAGCTAAGGGAATAATCCCAACTCATATTGCTTGCTAGAACATGGAAAAGGAAATACTGCTTATATTCAGACCCTCGCATGCTAAGTCCCTTAACGGTTTCATCTCTCGGACTACCTTCGGGCCCGAGCAACGTGCTTGCTTATGTTCCTAGAAACGCATGCTTGTCTGCTTGATAGTTACCGTGTTTTCATCCAAACTCTGGGAGACTACTCAGTAGTCGTTCCGTGTATGATTGACCCTGCAAGTATCCAGGACCGTTAGGTCACCAGGCAGCCCCGAACCAGGGGAATGCATCAAGACAAGATATTCACTGTACAGAATCATGATTCAAGTATCCCGTGTACTCGTGTACTCGTGTTCCCGTGCACTCGTGTTCTCGTGTTCTCTTGTTCTAGTGCACGCGTGTTCTCGTGTATCTCGTGATAATTGGAAAGACCCAATGCTTGTATGTCGCGGACAACTCTGTCATGCCTCAGTCCCAAAATATCTAGGGACTAGACACGTGGCAATGGCCAGCAGCACGCACCGATGGACAACCCAATTTAATGGATCCATCGGACATACTTAAGCTGTATAGAAGGTCTATAACAACAATCAGAACTAATCTCATCCACAGAAAAGATAATAAGATCAACAGCAATAAGGAAAGTAAATTAAACATCCAGTCTCAGCAAAGTATTCGGGAAACAACCCGATATAAAGTCTGTTACAAATGTTCTCATAAACATGAAAAGAGTTTAATTAAATATTAAAACTGAGCATAGGGAAGCAGATGTTCAGGAGAAGTCCTCAGCGATCACCTCGTCCTCAGGTACTGGTACTGTTCCGAGAAGTGCTCATGTTCCGTACACCTCAGGGTAGATCTCGTCTGCTAACCCTGGGGACATAATCCGGATCCAGGTCCTCAGGGGACATAGCAAGGTACAGATAATACAAGCCAAAATAAATGCAGTAAAATAGTAAATAAATAAACAGGGTGAATATGTAACCATCTATGTGAAATGCAAGTTGAGAGCATCACTAAACTAAGGCTGATACCACTACAAGCTCTGTGTCGGGGAGCCGGTAGCAGTTATACTATAAGTTTTACTATATGTTTACTATGGATTTTATATATATATAATCAGCCTGTAGCCTGTGTGTCTCTCCCCACCCAATGTAATCATACGTCTCATGTCCAAGATGCACCATGTCCATGTTACGCACAATCATTTCTAATACAGTGAGTCATACTATGCCTATGAATATAATATCTAGGAATATAATGTCTATGAATATAATGTCTATGTTATAAATCCTGAAACCTACACAGAATCACCATGAATATCTCAGGAAGATTCTGTATCATGATCTGTGTCAGGTGTCCTGGGTATAATGTACTTGATAGGGCAAGTACGAGAATATGAATGTCACGATAACCAGTTCTAAGTGACGTTCACAACCCCGCGATAGGTGTTGGCACCCGACTATGATCGGACGCTAAGCAAGTCACACGGCCCTAGGGTTGAGCATTTACAACAATCAAGAGAAATGAATCATTAAATTGCATTTATGGCAAGGTACACTTGCCTGGGTTTTCGGCTCCAATTGTCGCTCTGGCTTCAGCTGGGATTGCAGGCAACACTCCAGTTGCTGAAACAAATATCACCATCAGATCCAGAAACTATCAATCAGCTAGAAACGCCTATCCTTGAGTCCAATTTGGAGACAAGGGCAAAAATATTATTTTCGGGTCAAGGCGGGGTCCAGATGTGGGCCGTCTTGCACCAAAAAACACGTCAGGGTCAAAGGTCTCCAAATCAGTCCAACTTAGTGTCAACAGGTCAGGAACGATGCTACGAACCCAACGGAACTTCCAGAATTGGATTTCGATGAGTCGTTCTCAAAATCGTCCGTCAGGTGGAGCCTGTGGGGCCCATGACACGCGATTTTGCCAACGTTCTCAGAATCGAACCAAACTTGGCTCACAGTACCAGCGTATTGCTACGAGTCCAATGGCATAAGTTTCGTCTCGATCCGACGTGTGTACACTAAGTTACAACAAGTTTCAGAAAAGTCGGATACGGAGCGGTGTCTGCGGATACGCACTGATTCCGGGGTGTACGCACATCCGAATCAGCTTCTGCGAAATCTCGCACGTCCGTATCAACGACGCGCACGTATCTGTGAAGACCGCACGCGACCAAGTCGTCCCGTTTGGTGGGGCGTACTCAGTTCCGGGGTGAATCAGGGTCTAGTTTTTCCTGTTTTTGGATCGCGGTGTGCGATCACCACAGGACGCGATGCCCCGAGCGGTTTATCCAGGCACCGAGAGGGTCATACAGGCTATGCGATACAATTCACGGAATATGAAACAGAGCTACGAGTCAAAAGATATGAATATCTGAACTGGGTTTTAAAAACCGAATTCCTCGTGTCTCGAGTTGTGTCCGACACGAGTCCAAAACTAGGGTTAGAGTTTTCTGTGTCCGGTCTCCTGCCTGTGTCCGTGTCTGTTCTGGACGGAGGCGCGCGGCTCGACGACTAGAGGCGGAGGCACTGGCAGGCGGCTGGGGCACGTCGGCGTCGTCGCAGGCGGCTGCGGTTCCGCTGCTGGCTGCTGTTGGGTTGGGGAGCCGCCGGAGAGATGCTGGGTACGGCTGGGGGAGGAAGAAGAGGGGCTCGTCGGTGTCGCACAACGAGGCTGCTGCGGTAAGGGGGCGGTGGCGCTGTGCGGCGGATGAGAGCGGCGGCACGGCGAGGTCAGGGGACGGGCTGAGGTGAGGGATAGTTGGCCGGAAAGAGGGGTTTATATAGGCTGCGAGAGGGAGAGGAGGAGGCGGACGGTGAGGGGGAGAGGGACCGGAGGGTCGGCGGCCGTTTCGGAGGCGAGACGGCGCGGGGAGGCGAGCAGGCGGTGGGTCGGCCGGTGGGGGAAGGTCAGGGGTCGGCTGTTGCGGTTTGGGGGAGAAGAAGAGTGCGGGTCGGGTGGCGGGCGGGTTCGGGTCTGACGGACCCGACCCGATCCGATAGCCCCATGGGCCGGCTAGGCTTAGGTGGGCTGGGTTGGGCCGGATGGGGATGGGCCGGTTTGGTTTTAATAATTAACTTATTAACTAAATAAATAAATAATTAAATAATAATAGTTTTTAGGTGTTTAAAACTCCATCCGGGGTCCAATAAATTCCCGGAAAAATACCCTATATCTGGTTTTTTATTTTACACCATAAAATATTATTTCCATAATATTTTAATATTATTTATTAGCAATTAAAAATCCTTAAATAATTAAAATACTTGAATTTAATTACAGAAAATTTTTAGAAAATCCCAGAAAATTGTGATAAATCCAAATTTTTAAATTTTATGAAAATCAGGGGGATTACAATATACCCCCCTTAAGAGGATTGCGTCCTCGCAATCAAAAATAACCGGTCAACAGAGATGACACGGTTGCAAAAATTTATTTGAATCAGAAAATCAAGGTTGAGGGTTTAAACACATAGGGAAAATTATTTCCCTAAGCAATAGAAGTTATGCAATTTCCCAATTGTGAGAAATCTAGAAGATTACAATTTTTAGAAAAACATATATTAGGTTAAACATTATAAAACATTCTAAATTATTTAGCAAATTCTAAATTTACTAGGTTACTACTAAGTTATCTATTATTAGCAAGTTAAAGTTATCAGGTTAAGTCTGGGGTCACGAACCAGCAGGCACGAATTACAGAAATGCTAGAAACGGGACAACTATAAAGGCTTACTCGCATTAGCTACTCCTTGGTTCTGCGCGTCTTCCAAAGTCATCACGAAGGCTTGTCCGCGTCCTGGTGGATTCCTCTGTTGCTGCTGCTGCTGGGCTTGTTGGAAGAGTGCAGCTTGTGGTGCCAATGGTGGCCTTGGTTGATTCCCTCCTGGTGCTGGTAGAGCTTGTTGGTTTGCTCTTGGTGCTCCTCCTCGATGATAAGGACAGTCCTTGGCTAAGTGTTGATTGGTCCCGCAAATCAAGCATAATCCCAACTTGCGTCTGCAGTCCTTCTCAGTATGGCCTACCTTGCCACAGTATTGACATGTAGGTAATGTCTGCGGAGAGGCTCTGGGTGGCTGGTGTATATGAGGCCTCTTTGCAGCTTCTTCTTGTGGTGCTTTGGATGTTGCTGATGGGGTAGGCCGCTTTAGACTGGTTTCTCTTCTGGTGACGCGCTCTATGCGTCGGGCTGCAGTGAGAACGTTCGAGTATGAAGTGGGTGCGACAGATCCAATCAATTTCTGTAGCTCGATGTTGAGTCCGTCGAAAAACTTCTCGGCCTTCTCTACTTCTGTCGGGATCAAAGTAGGAGCGAAGCGACTCAGACGAATGAACTCGGCATTGTATTCTTCCACCGTCATAGCTTCCTGGGTGAGGCGATTGAACTTGTCCCTCAGTTCTGATCGAGCGATGGCCGGAATGTACATCTCTTAAAAGAGTCTGGAGAACTCTTCCCAAGTAACTCGGTCTGGTCCGAGCCTGGTCTCTTCAGATATCCACCAGTGATGGGCATTGTCCGTTAACTGCATCCTGACGGCGGTCATCCAACGTTCTCTTGGAAGTTCAGCTGCTTCCAACTGGTGTTGTATGTTGGTGAGCCACTCATGAACTTCGGTTGGTCCTTCTTTGCCCGAAAAGGTACGGGGCTTGAGTTGACGGAAATCAGTGATAGATCCCGTCGCTGGTCGCCTAGCTTGTGGGTTTACTTGCTCCAATGCGTTTACTAGGCTGGTTCTTAGGTACTCTGCCTCCTAACGATGTGCCTCCTGTTGAACTTGCTGTTGGGCTTGCATCATGGCGTAAAACATCTGGAACATTTTCTGCCCATCCATTGCTTGCCCTGGTGGAAAGGCAGGCATCTGTGGAGTGAACTGCGGCGGAGGTGGGATATCATCGCGCCTGAACCTTGAGTTATGCTGTTCAGCTTGACCACCTTGAGAGGATTGCCCTCTGTTCTCTAGTGTAACTCCATCTCCATAGGTAACCACAGCGTCTTGTGGAGTACTCAAAGGAATTTTATCTTCAATTCTTGGATCCATCTTTCTGCATCCAAAATAAAATATAAGAAGCGCACAAGATTCAAGGCAGGATGCAAAGCAAAAATTAATTCGAGTACGATACAGATATCAAGAACGTTTTCAAGCAAGTGGATGAGATCCTAAAAAAACTTATCCTATCTTATTGCAGGCCTGTTTGGTCCCTAAGTTGAAACCGAACAATTGAGTCATTGACCTGCATGGGCCACCACAAAAACCATGTCACGCCCCAGTCCCAAAATATCTAGGGACTAGACACGTGGCAATGGCCAGCAGCACGCACCGATGGACAACCCAATTTAATGGATCCATCGGGCATACTTAAGCTGTATAGAAGGTCTATAACAACAATCAGAACTAATCTCATCCACAGAAAAGATAATAAGATCAACAGCAATAAGGAAAGTAAATTAAACATCCAGTCTCAGCAAAGTATTCGGGAAACAACCCGATATAAAGTCTGTTATAATTGTTCTCATAAACATGAAAAGAGTTTAATTAAATATTAAAACTGAGCATAGGGAAGCAGATGTTCAGGAGAAGTCCTCAGCGATCACCTCGTCCTCAGGTACTGGTACTGTTCCGAGAAGTGCTCCTGTTCCGTACACCTCAGGGTAGATCTCGTCTGCTAACCCTGGGGACATAATCCGGATCCAGGTCCTCAGGGGACATAGCAAGGTACAGATAATACAAGCCAAAATAAATGCAGTAAAATAGTAAATAAATAAACAGGGTGAATATGTAACCATCTATGTGAAATGCAAGTTGAGAGCATCACTAAACTAAGGCTGATACCACTACAAGCTCTGTGTCGGGGAGCCGGTAGCAGTTATACTATGAGTTTTACTATGTGTTTACTATGGATTTTATATATATATAATCAGCCTGTAGCCTGTGTGTGTCTCCCCACCCAATGTAATCATACGTCTCATGTCCAAGATGCACCATGTCCATGTTACGCACAATCATTTCTAATGCAGTGAGTCATACTATGCCTATGAATATAATATCTAGGAATATAATGTCTATAAATATAATGTCTATGTCATAAATCCTGAAACCTACACAGAATCACCATGAATATCTCAGGAAAATTCTGTATCATGATCTGTGTCAGGTGTCCTGGGTATAATGTACTTGATAGGGCAAGTACGAGAATATGAATGTCACGATAACCAGTTCTAAGTGACGTTCACAACCCCGCGATCGGTGTTGGCACCCGACTATGATCGGACGCTAAGCAAGTCACATGGCCCTAGGGTTGATCATTTACAACAATCAAGAGAAATGAATCATTAAACTGCATTTATGGCAAGGTACACTTGCCTGGGTTTTCGGCTCCAATTGTCGCTCTGGCTTCAGCTGGGATTGCAGGAAACACTCCAGTTGCTGAAACAAATATCACCATCAGATCCAGAAACTATCAATCAGCTAGAAACGCCTATCCTTGAGTCCAATTTGGAGACAAGGGCAAAAACGTTATTTTTGGGTCAAGGCGGGGTCTAGATGTGGGCCGTCTTGCACCGAAAAACGCGTCAGGGTCAAAGGTCTCCAAATCAGTCCAACTTAGTGTCAACAGGTCAGGAACGATGCTACGAACCCAACGGAACTTCCAGAATTGGATTCCGATGAGCCGTTCTCAAAATCGCCCGTCAGGTGGAGCCTGTAGGGCCCATGACACGCGATTTTGCCAACGTTCTCAGAATCGAACCAAACTTGGCTCACAGGACCAGCGTATTGCTACGAGTCCAATGGCGTAAGTTTTGTCTCGATCCGACGTGTGTACACTAAGTTACAGCAAGTTTCAGAAAAGTCAGATACGGAGCGGTGTCCGCGGATACGCACTGATTTCGGGGTGTACGCACATCCGAATCAGCTTCTGCAAAATTCTGCACATCCGTATCAACGACGCGCACGTATCTGTGAAGACCGCACGCGACCAAGTCGTCCCGTTTGGCGGGGCGTACTCAGTTCCGGGGTGAATCAGGGTCTGGTTTTTCCTATTTTTGGATCGCGGTGTGCGATCACCACAGGACGCGATGCCCCGAGCGGTTTGTCCGGGCACCGAGAGGGTCATACAGGCTACGCGATACAATTCACGGAATATGAAACAGAGCTACGAGTCAAAAGATATGAATACCTGACCTGGGTTTCAAAAACCGAATTCCTCGTATCTCGAGTTGTGTCCGACACGAGTCCAAAACTAGGGTTAGGGTTTTCTGTGTCCGGTCTCCTGCCTGTGTCCGTGTCTGTTCTGGACGGAGGCGCGCGGCTCGACGACTCGAGGCGGAGGCACTGGCAGGCGGCTGGGGCACGTCGGCGTCGTCGCAGGCGGCTGCGGTTCCGCTGCTGGCTGCTGTTGGGTTGGGGAGCCGCCGGAGAGATGCTGGGTACGGCTGGGGGAGGAAGAAGAGGGGCTCGTCGGTGTCGCACAGCGAGGCTGCTGCGGTAAGGGGGCGGTGGCGCTGTGCGGCGGATGAGAGCGGCGGCACGGCGAGGTCAGGGGACGGGCTGAGGTGAGGGATAGTTGGCCGGAAAGGGGGGTTTATATAGGCTGCGAGAGGGAGAGGAGGAGGCGGACGGTGAGGGGGAGAGGGACCGGAGGGTCGGCGGCCGTTTCGGAGGCGAGACGGCGCGGGGAGGCGAGCAGGCGGTGGGTCGGCCGGCGGGGGAAGGTCAGGGGTCGGCTGTTGCGGTTTGGGGGAGAAGAAGAGTGCGGGTCGGGTGGCGGGCGGGTTCGGGTCTGACGGACCCGACCCGACCCGATAGCCCCATGGGCCGGCTAGGCTTAGGTGGGCTGGGTTGGGCCGGATGGGGATGGGCTGGTTTGGTTTTAATAATTAACTTATTAACTAAATAAATAAATAATTAAATAATAATAGTTTTTAGGTGTTTAAAACTCCATCCGGGGTCCAATAAATTCCCGGAAAAATACCCTATATCTGGTTTTTCATTTTACACCATAAAATATTATTTCCATAATATTTTAATATTATTTATTAGCAATTAAAAATCCTTAAATAATTAAAATACTTGAATTTAATTACAGAAAAATTCCAGAAAATCCCAGAAAATTGTGATAAATCCAAATTTTTAAATTTTATGAAAATCAGGGGGATTACAAACTCGGACCCGAGTTAAGTTCCACCGACGGTCACCGGGGCACTGGGGCCGATCCGGTCCGGATGGAGCTCGTGTGTAGTCTTCGTGTTCGGGACTGGGTAGCTTGCAGCTCATCGTGTACTCTTGTAGCAAGCTATCCTTGTCCCCGGCTACGTCCATAATGTCTTTGCCAGCGACCGTGTTCATATAGATAAGTCATCCTCGCTTAGCGGCTATCCGCGTGCGAGTCACTGCATCGCATCAAGAACAACTAAACACCTAAACGATCATGTTAAAACGACCCTCCTGTTTGCATATGCTTGCCTCCTGAATGTCTATACATGCCTCTGCTCGAATTTATACTGTTGCCTTAAATGTTTGCCTTTGACAGGGAAAGAGATGGTAAGTTGGTAAGTCTCGCCGTGTTTCCTCTAATATTGCACGGCGCACTGCCCGACACGTTAGGCTATTCAATATCTGCATGAAACTGATCCTAAGGCAACTAGAAAGACAACTTAATAGTTATGCACGGAACCTTTATTACGTGTTTGGATTTGTCGAGCGGGCGAGTAGCTACCCCACCAGTGCATTCAATGTACTGATAATCCACCAGTTTGATATGCAGGGTGCGGGAGAACCTCGTTCGGTGCGGATGCCTCCTTCGTGCGTGCTAAGGCCAGGAGTTCCCTCTGAAGCCTTACAACGGTGCATCCGGGACTGAAGCGCATATACAAGACATAATGTTGGAGCGTCGCCTGACCATCGCCTGTACATTCATTCCACAGTTTTAGCCACTTGGCACGCTTTTACTGTTTCAGAGAGAGAGGCTTGAGCGACTTGTAATCTCGACTATACGCCGCCTGTAATACATGTTTCATATCAATAAAGAGATTACTTTACTTGTTTCGATGCTTCCGCTATATTGTCGACTCAGTGAACCTGTTACCGATCGCTATGCGTTCCTAAACTCCGCTGCACTCGGACAATCTGTGCGACTCTGTGGCTTAGAACTCTTGCCGCCAGCCAATGAACCATGGCCTTGCACGGGCGTGGATCACGCTCGTGCGGCATCACGCCCGGATAGGTTAAGCGATCGTTCCGCGGGAGCGCTGGCGAGGGTGATTCCCGCCTAGCGGGAACGGCCGATTTGCCTGCGGGAGATCGGGGCGTGACACAGCTCTGCACTAATAGTCATTGTCCAACCGATGTGAATGCATGAAGCACTATCAGATAAACTCTATGATGCAAACAAAATGAACAAGCAAGCTATAAACACTCTTTGTATTTCTTATCCTTTGCCGAACGGTTATCCCTGCAACAGACATACAAGTTAGCAATAATTTGCATAAACAAATATATATAAAGTTCTCTTTACCTGTTCGTCTCTGCATCAAACAGTTAGGTATGCAAGAAGGCTAACCTAGCATGCACCCTAACTATATGATGGTCCATGGGTAGCCCCATGATTAGCAACGGTGACCCAAGGTTCAGCTCTTCACCAGCACGTGCATGTGTCGGCAGTTGTGACTAAATGTTCAGCTCTTCACCAACACATACGAGTACTAGCAGTTGTGATATCATGGGTTTCGCATAACACTAATAGACACATCACCCCACCAGACCCCGTAGAGGCGTATCCTCAGGGTAAAATAAAAATCTCTTTCGGACCGAGCGATTCCCAGTGCCCCAAGAACAGTTCGAGAGACAAGACCTTGTGCACAAGTTGTCCGAGACCAATGCAATAACATGAATCATCTATAATGCAAGCAAGAAAATGATCAAAGAAAACATATATGGTCAAGAAAATACATCTTGTCAAGCAAAACACATCTTGTTCTTTCACATAACTAATAGCACACCCCACTGGATCACAAGGACCGTACCTCAGGACGCACTATTAGTCTCTGCTTATACAAATCAAATACTTATAACAGTTCGATATAGCAAAAAAGGCAAGTGAAACACATCTTAGCAAGCACGATATCGATTTCATAACTAGCATGCAATATCTCTCTCTTTCTTAGCATATTACAAAGGGACTTGTTCAAGCAATTTCTTTTACTTATCTTTTTTAGCATGGCAAGGGTTCGTTTGATAGCGGTGTCAGTGTAACTAAGCATGCAATATTTCTTATACTTCTTGACTTAGCATGGCAAGGTTCTATCTCTTTTCAGACAAGCATACAAGTTCTCTAGTTAAGCATGCAAGTTCTCATTCTATCATTCTCAATGAGGATATTATCTTATTAAGCAAACAAGCATTGTAAAAACTCAGATTCATTATTAAGGCGTGCAAGAACCAGAGAATAAAATTCTGCCCACTCACATAGATCAATCGTCTTGTGGTTCGATCGGGAACTCTCCGAGAAGGCTTTCGCTCGAGCAAGCAAAGCGATATCACTTGTACACAGTGCCTACGCAGAGAGAGGCACTACAGTCAGCGCATATACGACCTAGATTTTTCTCAGGCTGCATAGGTGTTATTTTCCTCTATATATAGAGGGCCTCCTTTTTTATTTGAGGAGAGAGAAAAACAGATGGAAAAATCGAGCACACTAGATCATATGCGGACCAAAGTCTCTCTCTCACATTGTATTTTTTGAGTATTTTTCGAAGGTGACATCGAGCGTTCCGGAAGTTCATTTATGAATTCCTGGGGGCAGATCGTCTGTACAACGAATCTTGCTTTGAGCAACGATGGTTTTGACCACCCCAGCAAGAAACTTTTCTTCAGCTTTTTCTTTTGCTTCGTTCTTTCTCATTGTAGCGTCTGCAAACGTAAAGAGAAGATCATTTTACTTGTTGCTTGTTGTAATCTTTATTTTTTTCGAAGTTAGTTTGTAACATGTTCTTGGATTCGTGCTTCGTTGGAATCGAGAAATATCAGATGATGAACTCTTTTGTGAATCTCTGATCTCGACGATAACTTGGGTTCCAATAGATAGCGGGCATTCGGGTCTCACTTGTAGCTTTGCCATGGCCCGTATTCTACCATCTTTGACCCGTCTCGGGAATAATAATCTCAAAGTAAGATCCGAAGAAAGATGTAGAACATCCGATCAAATCTTCTCGGCAACAAGTTTTCATAAACTTGAGGAGATTGACGGGATACACTTCAAACATTTGGATGAGGGAAGAAGTCATTTGTCAAATGTTGAAAATGAGTTGTCGGAACCTACCATTTTCCAGGATGAATGAGTTAGCGTTTGAAAGACGTGCATTCCAGTTGGAAGGAAGATTACAAATTGACCAAGGATTGCAGATTTTGCGCATGACATGACTTAGCGCAAAACAGTTCTTGGCGGTTGGCAAGACTTGGCCGCATGATAGTCTCTTGCTGTATGAAGACTCTTGCCGTATGACAGACTCTTAGAAGATGACAGTCTCTTGCCGTAGGAAGACTCTTGTCGCATAGAAGACTCCAACCATATGGCAGACTCTTGATAAATGGCAGACTCTTGGCGCATTGAAGGTTATGCTGCATGGCAAAGCTAGCCGCATAGCAGCTTATGATCATGGACGTCTCTGCGCATGACAAGACTGGCGCATGGTGGGCTTTGCATATGGAGGTCACTGCTCTGGACAGGACTTGGTGCATGGCTGGAATTGGACCTTAAGAGCAGAACCAATTTGAACCAATATAGCAAGGTATAGCTAAAACTTGGTTCCTTTGATTACCTAACTTGGTTGCTATGATTGCGCATGTTGAGTTATCAAGCGTGGTTACTGACTGGTAGGTTGACACTGGTGCATTCGGCCACACATGCTCTGTGAAAGAGTTGTTCACCAAGGAAGAGTACTATCTAGAAAGAAGGTCTCTATGGTGAACAAGTGTCAAGCAGAAGATCTAGGGATCATGATTATGATTCTGGACTTCCGTCTTGAGAAAGATATTGCTCTTATTGAGTTGTGACGCTTCTGACTGAGATATGTCTTTTTTTACAACGATGTCTAGTTTAGGGATATATCCAAGATGTGGGGGTAAGGAGGTGGAGAGACGTGATGAATGTGTTCAGACACAGGTAGTCAGGAAGCCGTTTAGACGCGTGACTACAAGTACAGATCCTCTGGAGCTGGTGCGCTTAGATATATGTGACTTCTATTCTCCACAAAGGGTCGGGGTAAAGTTTATCACTTCTTTCTTTGACCATTTCTCGAAAAATGCGTTCACGTATCTTCTCATATTCGAAGGATGAAGCATTCGAGAACCTCAAGGACTTCATGTTTGGAGCTGAGAGTCATACCGATCTACAACTCAATAGACTCAGAAGATTTTAAATACGAAGAGCATCGTTCTTTGGATTCGCATCGTTCAGCTTAGAACATGGAATTTACTATGGAACATGCATCATTCTTTGGATTCACATCGTTCAGCTTAGAACATAGAATTGACTATGGAACATGCATCGTTCTTTGGATTTGCATCGTTCAGTTTAGAACATAGAATTGACTATGGAACATGTATCATTTTTTGGATTTGCATCGTACAACTTAGAACCTTGAATTGACTATAGAGCGACATCTTCGTACTCTCCCAATCCATTGAAGGTGCAGATAGGAAGGACGAGCAGTTAACAATAATGATGACTTCTATATTGTTGTTCAAAGGGCCTTCCAAATTGTCTGTGGGAGAAGGTTGCACTTACGGTCATGTCCTAAGTACCGTTCGTCACTTCTGATGTAGCTCTGGTTCAAAGTCATATCCACATGAATATCGTTCGATTATGGGAATTTTTCGGAGGACCGTATCAGCCAAAGTTGTTGCCACTTCTGTAGAAGAAGACGTAGTCCAGGAAGGAGTTGTCTTTTAAGAGACAATATTTAAACCAGAACTTGAAGAGCAGTCAGCTAGAAGAGTCATGAGATCGAAGGACCAAAGATGATCTTATCAGCTATTATATGGAGGTCATATCACTTACCAATGATGAGGCAATAAAGACCAGGGACTCGGTTTGGTGGGAGGAGGCAGTCCATGAAGAGATTGACCCCATAACAACACTTGGATGTTGATCAATCTGCCTAAAGGAGCTAAACCTATCAGATGATTATATATCTTCAGTAGAAAAAAATTGAAGCAGACAGAACAGTTGAGTTCAAGACTAGGCTTGTAGCCTAGGGGTTTTCTCAGATACAAGGGACTGAGTTTTATGGCACCTCGTTGAAGTATCATATATCAGGATGATGATTGCCGTAGATGCTATTCATAAGATGATTATTTATCAGATGAAGGAAAGACAACAAGTCTTGGAGGAAGACAGTTATAAGAGATTCATGGACAACAGTCAAAATTATTGTCATTCAGGATTGAAGACAGTTAGCGGGTTGGTGATATCTCAAATACGGCCTAAAGCAAATTCCAGGATATGGCAGCAAAAGTTTGACAAGTCATCTAGTCAAAGTTGTCGCAGGATCAGCGAGACAGACAAGTGTGTGTACACAAAGTTCGCTGATAATAAATGAGTCATATTTTGTATCTATGTGGACGACTAGCTAATTCCAGTTGCGGATATAGAAGTGTCACTAGAACAAAGATGTCCATTTATTGAGTCTCAGGACATGGGATTGCGGATATCATCCTTAAGGATATAAGATAATCTAGATGCCGGGCTTGCTCAGTTACAAGTGATGTGCATGAAGAGCTGATCACACACTTTGGGTATCAGGGACGATACTCCTCAGGTGTGACATGGAGATGAAGCCTTATCCAAGAAAAAGCATCAAACATTTGGTATACTAAAGCATCATCATGTGCATGATTCAAGCTGCGAGTACCACCTGGTCTGATATAGCTCTTGCTGTAGGGATGCAGAGTCAGTTCACGAGCAGTATGCGTGTTGTTGAATACTGAAAGCTGTGAAGAGAGTCGTCAGTATTCTCAAGTGGACTCAGTGGTATATCTTGCACTATAAAAGTTATCCAGATATGATGGAAGGCTTCAGTGATGCCAGTTGGTGCTCAAAAAAGAAGAGTGAAAGATCCACAGGAGGACGTGACTTCTCCAGGAGTGGTACTGCTATATTGTGGAAGTCGAAGAAGCAGTCTTTACTCTCAGAGTTCTATGCACTATCAGCTGCAGCATTTTAAGCAGGATGGCTCTGGAAGCTCTCATATGATCTTCCTATGGTTAGTACACAGATTTGGGTGATACCGACATACTACGAAAACCACTAAGCTGCAGCAATAGAATCTATTCATCTCTTCAAAGGTCTGAAGAGAACTGTGTAGATAAAACACAGAACACTGAATGAGCGCACTCAACGTGGATCATTACAGTGGTTAATATTCGGAGCCAGGTGATTCTAGCAGATCCGTTTATGATAGGCCTCAAGGGCCAGTATAGAACACTGAATGAGCGCAACTAGATTGAATTATTGCAGTGGCTAAAAGATCGGAGTCAGGTAAATCTGGCAGATTTGTTCATAATAGGCCTCAAGCACTAGCTAATCGTAATAACTATAAAGGAGCGCAGTACTCCATGCTACTGTGGGGTGACACCACCATGAGGTAGCTCGACAGGGTAAAGCATCGGCTTTGGGCCATGTCACAGCGGCAGTAGCACCGCATATAGTCAGCTTCAAGCACTATGAAGGAGCGTAGTTCTCCATGTTACTGTGGAGTGACACCACTGTATAAGCACAAAAATCCCTCAATGTGCTCCACTTTGCAGTCAACAAATAAACAAGGTACGCATAACTGTGGTATATGCATAACAACGACGGACGCATGACACCCTCGGATATATGACATCCCGAGACGCATACCGCCCTTTGACGCATCGTTCCTACAGTCACATCAGAGCATTTATGACTCTGATAAACAGACAGTCATTCTGACCGCCTCGAATCCTGCACCGCTGATTGGAATCCGTGCTGACAGTTTTGTCATAATTACTTTTGGCAGTATACAGCTGTTCAAAATGCCACGAATGCAGAAGACGACATAAATCCATGCGTCTCTGGCCCAATGCGTTCTAGAATCCATGCGTTTCATGCATCTCTGGCCTAATGCGATCCAAACTTCATGCGTCCCATGCGTCTCTGGTCCCATACAGCTTCGACTCCATGTAGTTTTCATATGCGACCTGAATGACCACAGAGCAGGACGGTCACATAAAACTCCCTGACACAGATTTTGATGTATGTCAGAAACTTTGACGCCTCACTCATCACCCTCATATGCTTCGAAATATGTGCAGATGATGGCTCAGGAAAAGACAAGTAGTCACATCAGTGCATTAATTGCCTCGACAGACGGCCATGCCAAGTGTCCTACGTATGCGACTTCAAGACCCATGCGGCCTCGACATCATGCGGCCAGAGCGTCCACCTGACCAAGGCTAAACAAGAGTACGCATGCGGCTTCAAGACCCATGCGGCCTCGTCCACATACGGCCAGAGGGTCATTCCGACCAAGGCCAAGCGATAGCTTACATGCGACTACAAACAGTATGCGGCTCTCGACTCATAAGATTTTCTGTTACAACCGAAGACGATTTCTCGCACAGTTAGTGTTGACCAAGTGTCCAATTGACCGAGTTATGCACACAACAGTCCCGAGATCTCTTCAAACAGAAAATTATAACCAAACCCATGTGGCAGCTTGCCCGCACCATACAACTACCTTTACGGCCGTATTCTGCTGAAGGAGCCCCATGCGGCCACCTAACAGAGGCATATGCGGCACTCATAGTCCATCAACACGATGACTATAAATAGGAGAAACTTGAACGTTCTAAAGGTTAACTTTTTCTGCTTCAGAGAGAGACCAAACCAAAAGGCTGGCTGGCTATCTGCGGATTCACACTAAAACCAAGTAGAGAAGCTTCTGTGTCCGGATCATCCACGGAGTAAAGAGAGTTGCTACACTCCTAACCCTCCATTGTCACCCCCCAAATTAAAACAAATTTTTACTTAGATTGTCTCTTGGGACTCTTCTCTGTACTCTCTAGTTTGTTAATCAAATCAAGTTCTTTTACTTCTTCCTTTTGATTTAAATGGCAAACACAATGACAACTCTGCTGGAAAAAGTAAATTCTCCTATGTTGAGAAATTGGTGATGCAATCCAATGCGGCCAAGCTTGCTCAACGAAAAAGATGTCGGTAGTTCGCTTCGACCAGCAAGCGTTCGAGGAAATGCTCTCTGTGCGAATCCTTCGTCAAGGCAAGCCAAGCCCAAGAAGACCCACAGAACGTGGGTAGCAAAAGCCACTGCGCCTCGCCCAACTATAGAGGAGGCGATCTCCGCCTCTCAATCTGTTGCTGAGGAAGTCCACGTCTATGCGGCATCTACGACTGGCTCAGGAACTGCTCAGCACTCAGAATCTGGCAAAAAAAAAATACTACGATGCCAGACGTTCTAGGGCTGGGGCATGTCCTATCCGTCCAAGAAGGAGGCCGCATAATACTGTCCATGCATTATCTATTCACAGGCCGCATAAGATTGTCCATGCGGCATCAACTCACATACGCAGGCAGACAGTCGCATGCGGCTCTGACAGCAATAAAACTTCTGTTTTTGACTATATCTCACGCGGTGCAGATCCTATGCGACCTACTGAGAGTGGAAAAAACCTAAATATGGACTCTTCTTACTACGCGCCCGCGAGTGCTAAATTGAAGATGTCGAGAGCAGTACGAGCTTGTCAAACTCAAGCAACTGCTCATGCGACTGACCGCCAACAGGTGTCGCTAACTATTACGCGGGCCTCTGACGAAAAGTTGTACAGAACTGACCCATGCGTTCAACCCACATGGACCAATGGACATGGTCAGTCTCAAAAGTCTTCCGCCGGTACCTAGGGGCAAGTTTGTGTACGAACCCCATGTCAGGGAGCAAATACAACACCTGCGCGTCCATGTGCTCGGGATACCCAGACTCACAAAGAGGATGCCAAGGTAAAACACCCTTCGCATGATTTGCGTGACGTGACTACTCACAAGCGCAAAGCAAGAAAAATAATTACGGCGTGCGACGTGCCCTCTCCAAGGCACAGCTGCGCAAACATCATTATCAACTGCTGCTGCAATAAAGCGAAAGTACCAACAGACATGCAGTCAGACTTCCAGCGACTGCACCAGAAAACACCTACCCGACAACAATCCGGAGATTAGGTGCAAGTATCAGAGGAGGAGGAGGAGTTGTCCTTCGCGTCATGCTACTCAACTGGAAAGCTTTACGCCACAAAGGGAAGAAAGAAGTCAAATGCCTCCAGTCCGGAGAAAACAGATGGAAAAACCGAGAACACCAGATCATATGTGGCCCAGAGTGTCTCCCACATGGTGTTTTTCGAGTGATTTTTGAATGTGACATTGAGCGTTCCAGAAGTTCATTTGTGAACTTGCTGGTTCCTGGGGACAGATCGTCTGTACGGCGAAACTTGCTTTGAGCAACGGTAGTTTTTACCACCCCAACAAGGAGCTTCTCTTCAGTTTTTTCTTTACTTTGTTCTTTCTTATTGTAGCGTCTGCGAACGTAAAGAGAAGAACGTTTTACTTGTTGCTTGTTGTAATCTTTATTTTCTTCGGATCCTGTTTGTAACCTGTTTTTGGTTCTTGCTTCGTTGGAAATATAAGATGAAGAACTCTTGTGTAAATCTCTGATCTCGACGACAACTTGAATTTCAGTAGAAAATGGACCTTCGGATCTCACTAGCAGCTCTGCTATGACCCGTGTTCTACCATCTCTGATCCGTCTCGGGACTAACAACAAGACAAGAAGAATG
Source organism: Iris macrosiphon (assembly GCA_036927795.1). Taxonomy (NCBI): domain Eukaryota; kingdom Viridiplantae; phylum Streptophyta; class Magnoliopsida; order Asparagales; family Iridaceae; genus Iris; species Iris macrosiphon. Next base: position 15,407,845 of record JAYESA010000019.1, on the reverse strand, counting down.
TCATCTCCAGAACAAAGTCATGTTTAAAAACAAAGTATTATAGAAGACAACGAAGTAAATTTGACACTGGAACGTGGAATCAAAACAAAGTCATGTTATTTATCCTAGTTAGAAACTTAGATTCTTGACAGTAGCAATATAACAGACGGTTGGCAGACACAAAATAATAACCCAATCATCCTAGTTTCTACAACCGATTGATAGATTGTTGAATACAAACAAATAATTGAATAAATTATCCATTAGAAATACAACAAGAAAGCCAATTGACTTATAATTTATCGAAATATATTACATCTTTCAAGAGAATTTGAAAATCAATTGTCAGATTTTTTTACCAAATTGTCCGACTCCACTTCGATTACCTCCGCAACAAAATCTAAAATCTTCTCCACACAAACAAGTAGAACTGTAAAACAATAGAAGAGAATTGAACTTTAAACTTTGGAGGAAGAAAATAGGGAAGATGTTGTCTAAAGAATGAATCATTGAGCATCAATAAAAAGAGAAAATTTGAGAGAATTCGAGAGAAAGTTATTACCTCTGAATCCTCTAATATTTTGGGAAGTGGAGAAGACGTGGTCTGAATAGAGATTGAAAAAAGAAGAAGAAGAAGATGAGTCGACTTCTTTTTACCAACAGAAGAGTCGCAGCTTTCCCAAATTGACAGAAACAAAACCTACTTTTATTAATAACTATTAGGTATGCATGAAAAAAATGAGGCCTCCAAAATTTTTAGGCCATGGGCCATCGCCCATGCTGTCCTGGCCCAAGACGGGCCCTAAAGAATGGATCATTGAGCATCAATAAAAAGAGAAAACTTGAGAAAATTCGAAAGAAAGCCGTTACCTTTGAATCCTCTGATCTTCATAATTTTTTTAGGAAAATGGAGAAGACGTGGTCTGAATAGAGATTGGAGAAAGAAGAAGACGAGTAGACTTCTTTTTAGTAGCAGAAGAGTCGTAGCTTTTTCAAATTGACAGAAACAAAATCTACTTTTATTAATAACTATTAGGTATGTATGACAAAAATGAGGCCTCCAAAATTTTTGGGCCCTGACTTTGAATTTTGCATGCAAACAGTCAGAAATTATCTGTATATATCCATCCAACCAATTTTTTTTTTTTTCCTGTCAAATTGATTTTTTTTATGGCGTTTCTAATGCCAAATGTACCAACCAATAGCTTAACATAACCCATTATGAGTAAAAACAACTGTTTGTCACGGTAAAATTATTGGTATAGATGTATGTATGTTGTACGTATTTTAATTATTATTTTTATTTGAGAAGAGTATAAAGTAGCATAAAAATAAATTATATATATATATATATATATATATATATATATATATATATATATATATGTATATACTAAGTTGTCTTTATTAAATTTAATGAGCAATTTCAATTAGCAAAATTAGACAAGGATATATTTGTAAGAAAAAAATTATGGTAAAGTCAACTTTTCAGATTATTTGGTAGTATCGATATATCAAAGATATCCACCAAAACTTTAACATAACCAATTTATCAAGTAAAAACAACAGTTGCGACAATACAGTAATCATGAATCATAATTATTTCAACAAAATAATGAAACAATTAAATTTATTATCAGTGGTGGATTATTTTAAATGTTCAATAAACGCAGCATGAACTTTTATTTATTTATTTCAACGATCTAGCAGTCGATATTTTTCAAATTTTCAATACTTACTGATACTTTATATTATGCCAACTACTTAAAAATGTTCGGATATAGAATGTGGTTTGTTGAATTTACTCATTTGTGACTCCGTCACATTATTCCAATGTTGAAGTAAATCTCAAGTGTGTATTTCAATATTTGAACTATTATTTATTGTCTTCTACATATGAGATGTGTTAGCTCAAATGGTTTGAATAGTGGAGTATTTTTTTATAGTTGTAATGTTCAAATCATTTAACAAGGGATATTATGTATGAAACATTGTAGCTAGTTTTAGTTTCAAAATATCTATGTCAAGTTTGACATTTTTAGTTGTTCAATTTTTTTTTTTTTGTAATACCGTTACAAGTTATCAATAATTTTTTTTATTATTTCTTTATCATTGTTATTATTTGATATTCTACATTAATTATTCGTTACTTAAATTTTTACTCAGTCTATTTTGTTAATGTACAAATCTATATCTTATATAAGCATACATCCGATGACGATTACGGTTTTTCGAAATTAAAACGTGACATAATTGCTACTTCCCACAAACACAAATCTTCCAACTTATCCACAAGGACACGACCCTCTCGTAGGAAACCAAATAAAGACCAAGAGGCATTTATTATGATATATGAGGCTCGCTATCATCAGTCACAAATCCTAATAATCCAAAAAATTAATTCATACGCTTCTCTCTCAATAGGGGAGTTTTGTATGTCTATTTGAGTTTTTCTTAAAAGGACCATATCCAATGGTTATTAATATTTCTGGCTTTTTTTAGGAAGGTTTGTATGTCTATTTGACTTTTTCTTTTTCATATATAAACACATCTATAAAAAAAAATTGTCTTCAATTGTTAGTCTCTATATTTATTTATATGCTATAGGGTGTTATAAAATATCGACTTTCACGCAGAAGATAATTTTATTTATGATATCTTTTTATTATAAAATATTGTGGTACTCATTTTTATATGTAATACTCTATTAGACACTTTTATATATATATATATATATATATATATATATATATATATATATATATATATATATTTTGCCTTATAACACAGCTTTAGATAGAAACGCTTATTAAATATATATATTTTTTTCTTATAAAAAGACTATTATATTTTTTTTTAATGAATAACTTTCCATTAGAGAAGGTCTTACAAAACTATTCATTTTGCAAAATAAATTTTTTTTTTAGATATCCGACGTAACGCTCACAACTTTGTATTCGTTGTAATGCATATCTTTTGGACCCATTGTCCTCCAACTCCCACCATTTATAACGAGTTCGACAAAATAAATAACTTACCATATATATATATATATATATATATATATATATATATATATATATATGCAAAAAAAAAAAATCTAAAATGAATAACTTTTCATTATAACCGAACTCGAGTGGCTCTTGTGATTACCGATGAGAGGTATAAAATCCTGGCTGGATGGCAGAAGATCGGTGGATCGAACCATGGGGACGTATTATTTCTTTTATTTATAAATGGTAGAAGTTGGAGGACAGTGGACTCAAAGACATACAATATAGTGTGCACAAAGTCTCGAGCGCTATCTCGGACCTCGAGTGTTATGTCGGAAAAAAAAAAAATTTCCTTCCCATTGTACGACGAAATACTCCCATTGGGAAGTAATTAAGTTATTCATTTTGCAAAATGAATTGCAACACAAAATATTGCACGAGGGATCCGGCCCGAAACCGAGCTGATCTAAATCCGACCCAATACACATGTTGAAACCCTAAATCATAGGTTTCGCCATATATATTCCTTAGCAAGTTCGAGCGCCGAACGCCATTGCCAACTAGAGCTCCGATCAATCTCCCAATTTTCTTCAGGTGATTTCTTAAATTTTGTTCATAAAATTCATTTCAAGATTTACAATTTGATCTAATTCTTTGTAAGATTTTACATCCAGCCCAAATTTTCCTCGAGAAGATGCAGAACGAGGAGAACCAGTTGGTGGATCTCTACATCCCAAGGAAATGGTATAAATTTAGTTTATTTTAGTTGCATATGATTTTTTGTTGGAAATCCTTGATTTTTTTTTTTATACATTTTGACCCCCAATTTTAGTGGAAATGATATGAATGGGAAAATTTATTGCAGCTCTGCAACAAATAGGCTTATCACTGCAAAGGACCATGCGTCGGTCCAAATAAACATTGGGCATGTCGACGAGAGTGGGGTCTACAACGGGCAGTTCACCACCATCGCGCTCTCGGGCTTCATCCGTGCTCAGGTCCTTTATTTTTTCTCATTTTTTGATTCGATAATGTCAATATGCTGGCAATTAATATGCACGACATTTATGTATAGTTACGATTTTTTGTGTTGACATCGATGTAAGGTCTTTGTTGCAAACTATCCAGTTATTGTAATTGCTTATAAAATTTTATGCCTCTTTGATATGTTGCACGCAAAAAGTTTGAGAATACCAGAGTTGGACACGGTGTCACTGATGTCGCTGTGTCCTAGTGTACTCTAGAGTGCTCATGTCTTGCCCAATCTTTCCTGACGCGACACAATGCTACGTGGGCACAACCTAACTTAGTGGAATGACCCTACATGACTCAACATGACATGAACAAATTGCTGACGGAATACTAGCCGCCTTTAATAGTGTGGTTAGTTACCTGTACAATTCAATCAAGAGAGTAAAGAGCTGATAATTCCACTTTGTAATGTTTTTCTTATCCAAGTGTCAGTATTTACTCTGTATGCTAAGGATAATTACACTTTTTTTTCTCTAGTCTGTTAGTTTTGGCATAATTTTGTTGAAGGGTCTAGTTTTGTAAAGAAGGCAATTTTATTTTGTTTACTCCTCTGTATATACATAAACAAGCATAAAGATTGTTGCACAGTATTCTCAAGGTATCCCATCGGTCATATTTAATTAAAAAGATCAAATTAGGATGTGATTTATTTGACGTTCCCACTTCATTTCATGCACTATTTCCTTTCACTACGAAATGCTGTTTTTATTTGTTCTTTCAATTCAATTGCATTTTGGTTTTGAATTTTTTTTAATTGTACTGTTTAAGGCTACTCATTAGGATTGCCATAATATGATATACTGATCAATGCAGCTACCACCTTTTGGTTTCAATACTTGGCATATTTGTTATTGTTCACAATGAAAATTGGGCATTTGACATGTTATGATTGAGCATACCTGAATGCTTGAGATTTAAATTTATTTGGCTGTCAGACACTGAAGTTTTAAATGACACTTCGTGATTATCTCATGGCTTTGCGCTCATCAATTCTTCTCTTTATAATAGTATCGGCTAAATCGAATACAATCACTTACAATTTAATTACTATGCCTATGGCATATTGTGGGTGAAGCGATTGACCTTGGACTAGTCCATAAACTTCTTCTTGTGAATCTTGTGATGATAACCATTCGTCCCTGCTGTTGGCATGTGAAGTGACTATAAATTAAATAGTCAAAGATTTATGAATGTTTATAAGTTGACTTCAACCTATGCATATTTGAACAAGCTGCTTGGGTATTTATGGAACATAAGTGAAATATGTTTAAAGTTCTTCTATGAGAAATGGTCTAGGACATTGGTATCACGTTCCTTAGTACATTGTTGTAATTGTGAAAAAGGGATATTTTACTTCAACATCCTTAAAAATGAGAGTTCCGTAGAGATTTTGGCTATGTTAATTATATTTATAATCCATAGTCGAGTTGTACATATAATTGTATTTAAGCATGGCTCTTTCTAGGAATTGTTCTTTTCTTTTAGGTCTTCTTGTATCACTGTCATCACACCCAACATACCCCATGCATGAGTCCTTGCTATATGGTAATCAACATATAACATGCAGATGCTATCATAATGGGAAATCTTAGTATGGTTGCTGGAACCATATGTTTCAGCATGTTTTGGTGCCAGTCTAAACTACATCGATCTCTTTCCCCTCTGCTCTGGTTTGTGTGGGTGGGTTGTGAATCTTGTGATGCCCATCCAAAGTAACCTATTTTGCGCCCTTCGTTAAATTGGTGTGTGTGTGTGTACGTTACATGGTATTTGTTTCCTTTGTTTGTGTTTTAAAATTAACCTTGTTATTGTATAAAGTTCCATATCCTACATCCTGGATGAGCATACTTTCTCCCATTCTGGACACCCAATGAAAACTTGATTATTTCAGTATTAGGTTGATTCCGCTACATAGCCTATAGTTACTATTTTTAAATTTACTGTTCTTGATCTTCACATCCAATTCTCTGTTGAGAACCTTATCTTAGGTGGATCTCTTGCTCTTGCAGCTTTACATGCTATAGAATATACATATGAATGTCCTATTTGTTTATTTCCCTTGAAAATTCTTTGTTTACTTCGGTATCTCAAGTTTATATGCTAATAATGTACTTGGTTTATTTATGGCTTAATATGTTACTCTAGTATGCTAATTTGAAGATGGTCTGCATCTGGGAATCAGTCATTGAAAGTTCTATGCTATTTTCAATTACTTTCATACTCTTTAGGTGTAAGATATCATATATACTGTCTACCTTTTGATTAGTTTATAAATAGTTGTTAAATCAATTGCCCTATTTGTAAGCTATGTAGAGTAGCCGAACAACTGGCTGAACTTTGTATCTCCTTTTCCACGGTGAGGCTGGTCTTGTTTGAATCTAATCGTTGCTTTCTTTTCCAGGGTGATGCTGATAGTTCCCTAGATAGGCTGTGGACTAAGAAGAAAGTTGAAGCCCGACAACAGTAGGCATTTCTTATAGTTCTCCCTTTTCAGTAGTCCAGGAGAACTTTAGATTTGATGCAATTTTCCTTGAGCATTTTGACCAAGTTTTGTTTTAGTTCGGATGACATTTAAATTTGGTTGCCCCTCGATTATATATTTGATCCATTTAAGTCGATAGTTTCTATCTAGTATCTGTGTTTTAAGAGCAAAGGTTGAGAGGAGGATATGTGTGATGCATTGTTCTTATTAGATCTGTTCTGGTGTGAAAACGACTTCATGAAGCATGGCAAAAACTAGCGATTGTTAAACTGGTGCTGCATTTGGTTCAAGTGATTGATATTTGGGTTGAAATAATATTTGGTAATTAAAAGCAAGGTTGAAATAATATTTGAGTTCCTCTCTATTTGGAAAGGTGAAATTCTATTGCAAGTGGATGCAATATGATGTTTAATTGCAACTGATACTGTCATTTTTTTCGTTTGAGCTGCAGGAGAAATATATTGCATTCCATTGCAAGTGACTATGTTCTCTATTAATTTTTTTTTTTTCCACATGTATGTTTATGTCGTTATCCAAACAAAATGATTTGTTAGCAGGAAAAAAAACTACGTATTCAAACATATTTTATAAAGTGATATATTTGTACATTTATTGGAAGTCCATTGTATTACAACGAGGTAAAAGTGACACTAGTTAAAGATAATAAAGATAAAGGTTGAAGTAATAATTTGGTTTGCTTTGTTATGTTTGTTGTGTGATGCATTTTCTATTCGACCGTTTGAAAAGGTCCAATTCGAGGAAGCATTAAGCTTGTCATTTCCATTTGTGCTAGCTTTGATAAATTAATTACTTAATTAAGCTTTAAATGCTGAATGGATCTCACCCCTTACTTTAGGGAAAAAATAAAAATAAAATAAAAATAGGGGTAGTTAGTGTTCTAACTTTTTATTTTTATCTTAAAGTAGGAGTATTCCATGTAATAAATATAAAACGTAGGGGTAGTTAGTGGAATTAGTTTAAAAATAAGGGTACTCTGTATAATAAGTCCAAAATTTAGGAATATTTAGCGTAAATAATCCAGTTTTTTTATTGTTTAAGTTTTCTATTTTGAAAACAATAGCTGAGGCCTTGCAGGAAGATAACATGTTTGAAGAAACTCTTTGTCTGTTAAGATTTCAAGTGTACCCTATTTTTTCTTCTTAATTTTGTAATTTATATTGAAGGTTTTTAATCTCTTTGAACTCATTTAGATGCTTAAACAGTAAGTGAACCGGTAACATGTAACCTGTAAGCCCTTTTCTATGTAGTAAGAGAAAATTTAAGTTGCACTCCACTTTATTTATCATAATTCAAGATGTATTCCACTGTTTTATCATAATGTATGATCTCTCCCATTTTTTGACAAAAACCGTCCACGACTTACGGTCAACCCCTTTGACCAATATTTTTTGATGAAAGTATCCTCCCATTCTTTTTCTCCCCCTTCCCCGCGTGCATCCCGCTGCCCCCCTCCCCGCCATGCGCGCCCCGCCCTCCCGGCTCCTCCTCGTCGCACGTCCGCTGCTTCCCCATCTCCGTCGCGTGCGTCCCGCTATCCCCCTTCCCGCCGCGCGTCGGAGGACCACTGCTAGTTGTTGCTGCTACGGTGCTTGTTGATGCTGCCGGTGCATGCTGCTGCTGCGCGACATTGGGTATGCGTAGCGGCGAGGGAGGGGGGGGGAGGGGGAACGTGGCGGCGAGGGTTGCATGGCGTGGGGGAGCGACGACGAGAGAGGGGGGAGGGGAGAGCGTCGGGGGCGCGACGACGAGGGAAGTGGGGGGCAGGGCGTCGGGGGCGCGACGGTGAGGGATGCACGGCATCGGGGAGGAGGGCAGAGCCGGGGGCGGTGGGGGGTGGGGGGAGACGAAAGGTGGAATATTTTTGTCCAAAAATTTTGGTCAAAAAAGTTAACCGTAATTCGTGGACGGTTTCCATCAAAAATGGAGATTTCGTACAATATGATAAAACAGTAGTGTGCATCTTGATTTAGGATAAATAAAATGGAGTACAACTCAAAATTTTCCTGAATATTATCTTGCTAAAGACTATTGCATGTATACCTCATTGCTATTTTATCAGGAAACTTTATGAAGTGTCTGTATTTTTAGTTAACTATACCGATGCATTACCTTTTTCTTCTTCTTCTTCTTCTTTGCATTTGCGTAAATCCTTAGATGTTGTTTCGATCTCGAAGACAAATGAGAACTTCCGTATCCTCTATGATACCAAGGGACGTTTCCGTCTCCATTCAATCATGGATGAAGAGGCAAAGATTAAAATTGTGAAAAGTGCTAGACGCTAGTCGGACGGATATCCGCCATCTAACGTCTAGTCCGTCTAGATTTAAACAATTCAAAAAATATTTAATTTTTTTAAAAAAATATGATAAAAGTTGCATAAAAAGTCCATAAAATCTTATAACATGCATAGTCAGACGTCAAAAAGACTAAACAGATGCCTAGTCGAATATCGAACGAACAACAGTCGCCTAACGTCTAGACGGCTCCTTTTAGAAGAGTGGCGAAGGTGCATATACCTTATCTCTATCTGCACTTTCTTGATTTAGCAAACCACTTTTGAGCCTGTGGGGTTCCACCTGATAACAACCCATGGCAGTTTACACATAGATGTACTTCCTCCTCCCTCCCACCCCCACACAATCAACACACACCAATCAATCCCCAAACCCTTATAGATTAATTACACGTCATGCACATTTCTGGCCTAGGAGATGAATTGCAACTTGTTAACACTCGCAGAAGACTTATATTAACTGAATCTCTGTTATCACTAAAAATTTAACATGTATTTATTTTTTAATACCTAATAAATATGCAAACAGCTTATTAAACAAAAATTCGTAAGTCTACATTGCTATCTATCTCACAAAATGATTATTGATACAGACAACAAGACTGTTGAATTTCTTTCTTGATTAATTAAATAGGTTGTATGTGAGAGTTTTTTTTGTATAGACATTTTTTTTTGAATTGTGTCAGACTGGTTTAATGAATGACTGTTGGATTTCTTTTTTAGTTAATTAAATAGGTTGTACTTCTAGCCACAATTTTTTGAGCCAAAATTTTTAACGAAAAAATTTGTACGGAACGCGTTTAAAATGTCACATCTTTAAAATTCGTATATTCATTTAAAATTTTCAAAATTATGTAAATATTATATGTTTTTGAAAGATACTCAAAAATTCGTACATTATATGTATATTATTCGGATGATCGCTAACAAAGTGCTTAGAGACCCTTAATTTCCTATTGAGGGATGATAATTTTCCATTTCCATGTCAGGATTTCCGAAATTTTGTTGGCTTTGTTAAAAATTGATTCTTAGTACTAGTGGTAGACCTTAGTTTCAAAATTTTACTTGTTTCTTGGTTGATTGCTTAATATTTAACTGGATATGTATTCGTTGGATATCTTTCATATTTTTCTTCACAAGTTGTCGGTGCTTTGTTGTGTATATGAGAAGGATCTGTACTAGCCCTGTAATCTTTCTGAAACTTGCTTACGTGCTGTCGACAAATGTAGTCTGCCCTCTCCGCTATCTCCTGTCCCTGTGTTGCGGTCCCTCGAATCTGTGCACCGGTTGGTGTTCGATCTATTTGGTAACGACCGTAGTCAAAATAAAATTATTCGATTGATAGAAAATGACAGTCGAATCAAAGAAATCAATTGGTCTGTTCGATTTTGAAAATCGATTGGCTTGGTTTGGTTTGACTTGTCTCGACTGATCGAATTTGTATATAAATATAATATTTTTAAAATCAACAAATATTTAAATATTTTGAGCAATCATTTCACTTGTTTACTAATAACTCATTTATATTATTTTATAATTTCATTATTCCATCTCCAAAAAATATAATATCTTATCTTTATCATTCTATCTCCGATAAGGAAAAAGAAAAAGTCTAAGATTAACAAACAACAAAGCAAAATAATGAAAACGCATAAGGTCCATCAGTACGTTGATCGGTTTGGTTCAGTTTCATCGGTATTTGATATTATCAATTCATTGACCAAACTAAACTGCATCGATTCGTTCGCTGTCGGAGGCGTTAATTTACCTATTAAAATATTGCATGCTTCTATCCAAGATCTCAATATCACAATTTCATTTCTGTGGTCGCCGGCTCCCCTGTCATCAGATCACCAACTTTCTTGACGGTTATTAAAAACAAATAACCGATCCAATCCGAATAGTTTATCGATTCGATTAAAACGGACTGGATCGGTTCGGTCGGTTTGACTCAAATTTGTAGTCATAAACTCATAAGTAGCAAAAACTTATAAAGTTGTACTTTCCATAAGCATTACCTTGCTAAAAAAGGTACTGGGTATTTTGTTGAAACATGTGATAATTTAGGATATTTAAGTGCAAATTATCCTAAATAATAAGGAAAAAAAAAGCACCTTTCATGTAGATCAATAGCTACAAGAACACTGAAGATTTCACTTATTAATTTATGTTCAACAAGGCTAGTGATAAGGGCACTACACATTTTACTTGGAGCTAGTTCATTAAAATTTTATAAAAAAAATACAAGTTTATCATTTTAAAAGTTACTTGGGACTAGTCCAAATTTTTATCATTGATAATTACAAGTTTGCCACTCCCAAAATTCACTCGGGACTGTTATAATCAGGGCTGTCAAAATTTTGACAGTCCTACCACTTGGAAGGACTGTCAAAATTTTGACAGTCCTACAAATTGTTAGGACTGTCATAATTTTGACAGTCCGACAAGCTATGTGGACTGTCAAAATTGACTGTCAAAATTATGACAGTCCTAATTTAAACCCACTGAAAATTTTATATAAAACTAGGACTGTCAGGATTTTGACAGTCCTACAAGAAATTAGGACTGTCAAAATTTTGACAGTCCTAAATTTAACCCACTGTCTCTGCACATTTATATGTAAAACTAGGACTGTCAGGATTTTGACAGTCCCACAAGCAATTAGGACTGTCAAAATTTTGACAGTCCTAATTTAAACCCACTGAAAATTTTATATAAAACTAGGACTGTCAGGATTTTGACAGTCTTACAAGAAATTAGGACTGTCAAAATTTTGACAGTCCTAATTTTAACCCACTGTCTCTGCACATTTATATGTAAAACTAGGACTGTCAGGATTTTGACAGTCCCACAAGTAATGAGGACTGTCAAATTTTTGACAGTACTAATTTAAATCCACTGAAAATTTTATATAAAACTAGGACTGTGAAGATTTTGATAATCCTACAAAAAATTAGGACTGTCAAAATTTTTACAGTCCTAATTTTAAGGAGCACTGTGTTATACTTCTTTCCTAATCAATTTGTATGGTGTTTGATAGTATCGTATTCTTTAATCTAGTCACTATTCATATTTGTTTCCCTTCAATTCATACTTTCTTGTTTCATCTATTATGATTTCGCATGCACTAGACTTGAATCCAAATTATGTTCGTGCATGGGCAAATATGGGTATCAGGTCCGTTCCTTTCATAGTCATTCTAATCATATCTAAATATAGATCGAGGTAACATGGATATAGCTGTCTGCTTTCAGATTTGAAAGCTTTTTGATACAATTAAGCTGACATCTGACATGCAGAATAAGCACTTATTAAATAGTTTGATCAACATCTAGGTTGATTACGGAATATTGATTATTGTTCAAGCATCTAGGGTTTAGGACTGTCAAAATTTTGACAGTCCTACCAATTGGAAGGACTGTCAAAATTTTGACAGTCCTAAAAATTCAACATATATTTTTAGGATTGTCAAAATTTTGACAGTCCTTCCAATTGGTAGGACTGTCAAAAGTTTGACAGTCTTAAAAATATATGTTCAATTTTTAGGACTGTCAATATTTTGACAGTACTTCCAATTGGTAGGACTGTCAAAATTTTGACAGTCCTAAAAATCAACATATATGTCAAATTTGGACTGTTCTTCCATTTTTTCTTCTTCTTTTTTGGTTTCTTGTGTGCTGTTATTTTTCTTTGTCATTGTGTTATTATTCATGTCTTCCACGACGCTGGAGTGGAGGACCTGGTGGTAGCGACGGAGGAAGGAGGGGAGGGAGGAGCGGCGGACGCCGAGGGTGCCGAGGTAGTCGAACATCGAAAGGGGGTACGAGACGGAGGAACGGGAGAGGAAGGAGGCGGCGGAAGGCGGGAGAGGAGGCAGAGACGGCGAGGGGAGGCTGCGGTGGAGGACGGGGGAGGAGACGGAGGAGGAGGGCTCCGACAAGAAAGGAAGGAGGGAGGAGAACTCCGGTGGAGATTAGGGGGGTTTAAGCTAGTATGAGTAAACTATTGGACTATTATAAGTAAACTTTGTTCATTAATGGGCTAGTCCCACTCTGGACTAGTCCTTAGTAAAGTTTGTAGTGCACTTATCAAAAGCCTTCTACAATCAACCTCCGTGATCTCACACATTAAGCTCTCTTTTTTTTCCAAACTAAAGTTACTTAGCACCCTTAAACCCATCGATCAAGCAATTAATATTATTCAATTCTTTCTTCATGAGAACTTTCCCAGCAGGCAAAAATGGAGTTTCGGAGCGAAACCAAATCTGTAGCTGCCCAAATCACGATCAAGTAACACTAGGTACCAGCTAACCATGAACATCAGTATACTGCACTTTGGCAATGAAATCATTGTGATGTGGTTCGGATATATAGTTGCTAAAAAGAAGAGGAGGAGGTTGTGCTTAATTTGGATATATATTTTTATGCCAAATATCATGCTAGATGTCCTACCGCATCCATATATAATATACAATAAGTCTTTCATATCTCCAACTATCTTCTTCATCATGTACATAATATGATTTAGCTTGGGGATTACATCCCACAGCAGCTTTTCCCTTTCCCCACTACATAATTTCTTCTACACCCCCTTCTTAAATCTTGTATCTATATATACTTTCCTTTCTTGGTGAATTGCGTGCAAACCCTAACCATGCTTGCTTGCGTGCGTGCGTGCAAGCACTTCTTCATGTGTGGCTCCAAGGCCCCAAGAACATGACTCTCCTTATCGGATCCTCAAGTGATCCAGAAGAACCGTTAGTCGACCACCGGGCGATGTCGTCGTCGACGGAGTTATTGGGACTGATATCGAGGATGGCCGCCTTCTTCCTATCCATCGCCGCCACCGGCCGGAACAGTACGGCCGCATCGTAGGCCTTCCTCAGCCTGTCTCCGATCACCAGCTTCATCTCGTGCCCCCAGGTTCCTTCTCCGGGTACGTGGGGCGCCTTCATGCTCGATCGGGTCCCGGATCCGATTGATCAACTACTTGTCGGAGCTCCGATATGAATATATGATCGGACAAATTTACGGGTGGAGGTTTTATTATTGTGTGGGCAAAGAGGGCTACTCTATATTATAGAGGGATGAGACGAGGAGGACCAGATGCATCGTGCTGGTGCATGTAGGCCACTAGCTAGCTCACTGTAGAGATAAGACCGGATAGGAGCTGGCCGTCGCGATCGGGGGGCCCACCGCTTTCGACACCTGTGTTTGTCGAGATTCTTGCCTCCTTTTGGTTTGGATGCTTTTTCTTCTTCTCTCCACTTTCAGCTACTTGGATTGGTGTGTGCAAGAATCTCTATGTCCACTTCTGTGCGCTCTTTTTGGACCTTTTTTTTTAAATATTGCATTATGATCTTTCTTGCTTTAACTTTATGGGATATTTGTCACCCAAAATGCTATATTGCCATCAATTTTATATTATCTATAATTAAATTTTCTCGTATTAAATTTTCTATATTTTATATTTTATCAATATATAAATATTTTCGGGGAGAAAAACTTGAAAAATGGATTAAAAAAAACTTTAAAAAATGAAATCTTACAAAAATAAAAATGAAAAAAACTGGAGGAAAAAACCCCCAAAAAAACAATCATTCTTAAAAAATATTTTTAAAAAACTGAAAAAACCAAAAACATAAAATCTCTTATAAAATAAAAAGATATAAAAAAAACTAAAAAACAAAAAGTTCCAAAAAAGCAAAAAAAAATTATAAAAAAACAAGGAAAAAAATATAAAAGTACAAAAAAAAAAAATTATCCGGTAAAAAATAATATTAACGTACATATGTACATATTCTTAAGGAATGATTCTCATATTTTGTGGACAAATAATTTATACGAATATTAAAAAAAAAATTAAAAATAGAATTTTTATTCTAAATTTGTCTGATTTTTTTTTTTTTTGCTTTACCAAACACCCACTTAATATCTTCCAAGATTCCGATGTCATTTGTAAGGAATATTTTGGACTTTTCGTGAAATATAACTTCATAAATTCTATTTTGTCTATCTTCTTGTGAAACCTTCCACAATCTTCCTATTAAAACTTGTTAACTTGTACTATTCTTATGGGTTATGATACGACTAAAACCAAATGCCTATAATCCTCATACAACCGTCACGTGATGGCCATATGGTGTCCACGTGACGGCCGTCCATTGGAGGAGAAGAGAGAGGTGGAATCCGATGGCTGTCCGGTTGGTCACTACGTGGCAGTCGTTCATTGGAGGAGAAATAGGGTCGAGAGTAGCCCATATAGCAGGGGGTGAGATGGTTGTAAGAAAGTTGTAAGCATTTGGTTGTAAACTTAGCATTATTGTATTCTTATAGGAAAATATCCCCCTCCTCCTCCATTGGGAGACTGCCACATGACGGTTGTAAAATTACTATATATTTGCAAATCCACACCATAAACTTATTTTCTTGCAAAATTACTATATATATATAAAACCTGGGCTATAGCCCACCGTAACCATAATGCTAAATTTCATCTTGCCACAACTAAGGCCATCTCCAATAAAAATTTCTAAAATTGGATTTTTATCCTACTTGACATTGTACTTTAAGAAAATTTCTATCCTAATTGGTAGAGTTTCTACGTAGAAATTGGACTTATAAAAAAATACTCTCCAATTATTTTCTATTTTTATTCTATGTGTCACAAAATAAAATGATAAATTTAATTGTGGTGGGCCCAATATTAATTGCTATATGAGATTGGAGAATTTCTATGTAGAAACTCTTATAGAAATTTTTTATCCTACATTAATGCCACATAGGATAGAAAATGAGAAACTATGGTTGGAAGAGATTTTTTTTTTCTAAAATAAAATTTTATTATAGAAATAGGGGAGATAGAAATCCACATAAGATATGGCCTAAGGAGGTCGGAGGAGGGATACAAAGGGCAACATAGTTTGTAGGCTCTGCCCACTACTGCGCTGGCTATTATCTTTAGGATATGGTGTATAATTATATAACAATTTTGGAAGAAACTAGGAAGTCTACCTAATAGATCTTAGCTAGGGTCTACATGGTTCCGCGAAGTACGACAAAGTAAAAAAATTTAAAATTGATATTTTGCGTACGTATTGTAGTGAAATTGAGCGAAGTAAAGTGAAGTAAAAAAAAATCTTTCGTTTAGGTACTGAAGGTTAGAAGTGAGAAATCCTAAAATTTGTTATTTGGTTGGACGTTGTTAAATTGAGTGAAAAAGTGTAATTTTTTATTGAAGTGACATTAATAGAAAGTGGTCCTCCAACTAAATACGCGAAGTGAGCAATTTCTCACTTCCGCGCTCCACTTCAAAGAAAAAAAACTCGATGTCAAAACTTCGATTTCGTAACGGACAAGATTTACTGTTCATGTCAAATCACAATAAATCTTGTTTATAATCCTTCAACCAAACAGGTAAAGTGGTCCAAAATTTAAATTTTTACAATTTTTTCTCTCCAAATTTGCGAACCACACTGCACACAGTCCCTTATGTCTTATTGTCCCTCATATTTGTATTGACATTACAGAAAATTAGTATTAGGAGATCTAAATATTGATGTTTTTCCTTTGGACTAAAAAAAATAGTCCCACATTGGCTACACCACCAAGTGAGTATCTCAATATAAACTTTGTATGAGTTGATGTGTGCACTTGGAGTGTGGTGGGGCACATGGGTGCTATGTGGGGGTGTTTTCCTAGAAGAAAAATTGATGAACTCATCATGAAAGCATTTATGCTTTCTGTCATGCTCTTGGAATTATTTTCATAGGAGCTAAGCCCCAAAGGTGCATAGCGACTCGGACTCGGGCTCAAGGGCACAAAGTGACACTTTGTTGGCGCACTTAGCACGTCAGCATCATCGTATTTGATGCGCTCGGATATGCGCGATCGCATGGGCTGGCCGCTTGCGCTGCGACATGAGCGGCCGCATGCGCGGTTGCATACTAGTCCATTGATATCGGATAGATTTAATCAGTTATGGAAATATTGAACATTAATTTAAATCCGATATTTGTGGGATTTGAATTTAATTTATTCCAATCATGTAGATTTAAATTAATCATGTGAGATTTGAATTTAATTCATTTCAATCATGTAGGATTTAAATTTAATCATGTGGAATTTGAATTTAATTCAAATCAATCATATGAGATTTAAATTTAATTCATTACAATCTTATGGGATATGAATAAAATTCATTCCAATCTTTTTGTAATTGATGAACGGCAAGGATTAGGATTAGGGATTCCTCCCTATGCCTATGAATACTCTCTACAAATCCCATTTGAGAACTTACTTCAAAAATTGGGAGAGGAAGAGAGTTGCTGTTGGATCCGTCATTAAAGTCTAGGAAGTTCGTGCGAGTCCAAGCAAGGAGGTAACATCAAGCGTTTCAGAAGTTCTACGGGAACTTGCTGGTTCTTGAGAGCAGATCGTGTGGGACGAATCTTGCTTTGAGCAACGGTGATCTTCTTCACCCCAGCAAGAAGATTTGCTTCTTCTCCTTTCTCTTCTCTTCTGCTAGTTGTAATTTCGTTCTGTCCGTCTGCAACTGCGAGTGCAAGGAAGAACGTGAAGTTTATTTTTTCTGATTCTTTTGTAATCTTAAGAGCAAGTTGTAATCAAAATCATTATATAGTTCTTCGTGAAAATCGAGAATAGTCAGAGTGAAAACTTTTGTGTGAACCTCTTATCTCGACCACGCGATCTTCCATCTTTGGTTAAGTCTTGGGACTAACAATCTCAAAGCAAGATCCGAAGAAATATGGGAACATCCGTTCAAGTCTTCTAGACACAAGTTTTCACAAACTTGAGAAGATTGACGGAATTCACTTCGAACATTAGGATGAGGGAATGAGTCATTTGTCAAATGTTGAAAGTGAGTTGTCGGAACCTAGCATTCCCGAGGATGGAGGAGATAGCGTCTGAAGGACGCGCATTCTAGTTGGAAGAAGATTACAAGATGACCAAGGATTGCAGAGTATGCGCACAAGGGGCAGACCTTGGCGCATGGCAGACCTTGGCGTATAGCAAGACTTGGCGCATGGCAGCGCATTTGAGCTCTCAGCGCATTGGAAGTCTTAACGCATGGCAGAGTTGGGCGCATAGTATCTCAAGGCGCATGATGGTCTTTGCGCATTCAGGACGCCCATGGTGGCTTATGCGTATGGATTGGCTCATGGAAGCTTATGTGCATAGATTGGTGCATGGGGACTTTTGCACATGGATTGACGCATGGTGACCTATGCACATGAAGGTCACTACACTATACAGGACTTGACGCATGGATGAAATTGGAACTTGACAGTAGAACCAATCCGAACCAATATAGCAAGGTATAACTAAACTTGGTTCCTTTGATTACTTAACTTGGTTGCTATGATTGTGCATGTTAAGTCCTATGGCGTGGTTACTGACAAGTGGATGAAAACTGGTGCATCTAGCCATATGTGCTTTAGGAAGAGTTGTTGATCAAGGTCGAACATTTCAGTAGTAAAGGTCTTGATGGCAAACAAGGATCAAGCAGAGGATATGTGGATTGGGACAATAGTTCTGAACTTTGAGAAGTTATAGTCAAAGGAGTGCGTGTATCAACGTACTAGTGATTACCAATGACCTAATCTCAGAAAGTCTGTTACATTCTTGAAAGTGAACATCCATAGTCGCCAGATGATGATATCTTGGCAGGAGACATATTTTAGAACAAGCTTTTAATATCAAATGGATGTTCGAGCTTCTGCTTATAAGAAAAGTCTCATTGTAAGAGTTGTGGGACCCCAGACTAGGACATGTACTTCGTACTACAAGATGTCTAGTCTAAGGTTTATTTCCAAATATGGGGGTAAAGAGGTGGAGAAGTATAAGGTTTGTACGTAGACAAAGATCACAAAAAATTCGTTCAAACAGGTAAACCGAAGTACATATCTTCTGGAGTTGGTTCACTCAAATATCTGTGACTTTAAGTAGTTCTCCACAAAGGCCAAGAGGAAGTACTTTATTACTTTCGTCGATGACTACTCGAAGTACACGTTCGTCTATCTGCTCAAGTCAAAAGACGAAGCATTCGAGAAGTTCAAGGAGTTCATGGTTGAGGCTGAACGTCAAATGGGACAATAACTTAAGAGACTCAGAAGTGATCAAGACGGAGAGTGTAGGTCTATTGAATTCGCACCATTCTGCAAAGAACATAAAATTGTCAATGAGACAACTGCTTCATATTCTCCTCAATCAAATGTAGTAGCTGAAAGAAAGAACATGACATTGACAGAAATAATGAACTCAATGATGTTGACTGCGGGTCTTCCAAACTACTTCTGGGGAGAAGCTGTGCTGACGGCTACGTTCATTCTGAACAAAGTACCATACGCAACTTCTGATGTCACTCCTCAGGAACTCTGGTTCAGAGTCAAACCCAACTTGAACGTCATTCGAGTGTGGGGGTGTATGGCGTCTGTGAAGCTTCCGGAATTGAAGATTCAAAAGCTGGAATCGAGGACTACGAAGATACTCTTTCAGGGTAATGCTGAGAAGAGTGATGCTCAGAGATTTCTTGATATCGAATTAAATCATATTATTGAATCTCGCGACGTAAAACTCTTCGAAGATAAATTTGCAAGGCACAAGTAAATTGTTATCGCGAATATTCTGAAAAATAGTGTGGGCTCACAGGAGGCTGAAGCTTCCAACGAAGATGTAGTCTAAGAAAAAGTTGGCATTCCAACAACAACGATTGAACCAGAACTCACAGAGACGGTGTCTAAGCAAGTGAGGAGAGTAAAGGACTTCGGACAAGATTTTATCACCTACCATGTGGAAGCAGATCCGCTTACCTATGATGAAGACCAGAGATATTATTTTTTGGAGGTAGGCTATAAATAATGAGTATGACTCAATAACCTTCAACCAC
Source organism: Iris macrosiphon (assembly GCA_036927795.1). Taxonomy (NCBI): domain Eukaryota; kingdom Viridiplantae; phylum Streptophyta; class Magnoliopsida; order Asparagales; family Iridaceae; genus Iris; species Iris macrosiphon. Next base: position 15,388,137 of record JAYESA010000019.1, on the reverse strand, counting down.
ACTTGGGTGTTGGTCAATCTGCCTGAAGGAGCTAAACCAATCAGATGCTTATCAGATCTTTAAGTCAATAAAGATGAAAGCAGACAGAACAATTGAGTTCAAGACTAGGATATCTGCCCAGGGGCTTTCTCATACAATAGGGGATTGAGTTCTTTGGCACCTTGATGAGGGTGTCATAGATCAGGATAATCATTGCCGTAGCTGCTATTCGCAAGTTAATTATTTATCAAATGATAGAAAGACAACAAGTCTTGGAGGAAGACAAACATGAGATATTCACGGACAACAGTCAGAATTATTGTCATTCATGTTTGAAGACAGTCTGCGAGTTGGTAACATCTCGATAGCTGAAGTAATTTCCAGGATGTGGCAGCAGAAGTTTGACAAGTCATGTAGTCAAAGTTGTTGCAGGATCAGCGAGATGGACAAGTGTGTGTACACGAAGTTCACTGATAATGGAGGAGTCATCGTTTGTATCTATGTGAACGACTTGTTAGTCCCAGTTGTGGACATAGAAGTGTCACTAGAACAAATATGTTCTCTTTTGTCCAAACTCAGGACATGGGATTGCGGATGTCATCCTAAGGATATAAGATAATCCGGATGCCAAGTGGGCTTACTTAGTCACAAGCTCTCATCATGAAATTTTGATCACATGCTTTGGGTATCAAGGACGATACTCCTCAGGTGTGACATGAATATAAAGCTAAATCGAAGAAAAAATGTCAGACAGTTGGTGTACTCGAGCATCATCAGGTGAATGATTCAAGCTGCGTGTACCACCAAGCCTGGTATAGCTTTTGTTGTAGGGATGCTGAGTCAGTTCACAAGCAGTATATGTGTTGAACACTGAAAGCTATGAAAAGAGTTATCAAAATTCTCAGGAGAACTCAGTAGTATATCCTGTGCTACAACAATTATCCATAAATGAAGGAATGCTTCGGTGATGCCAGTTGGTGCTCGGGAAAGAATAGTAAAAAAACTACAGGAGGACGTGACTTCTCCAGGGGTGGTGCTGCTATATCGTGGAAGTCAAAGAAGCAGTCTTTGCTCGCAGAGTTCTTTGCACTATCAAGCTGCAACAAGTAAAGCAGAATAGCTTTGGAAGCTATCAGATGATCTTCCTATGTGTCACGACCCGCATCCGGAATTGGGGCACGAGTACGCGGGTACGTCCAGCCTACGCCGCAGCATCGGCGGTAGAACGCTGTCAAGGTCATGATACTATCTAGCCAATCTCACACAAGCATCCAATCTCCATAAGGAGGCACGGATGACACGAATAAAATGTACACATACTCAATCACAGGACTACAGCACGATAAGATCTCGAACAAAAATTAAATACAACACAAGTCAAAAAGTAATAATCTAACTCAACAAATATCCAAGTCTCAATAAAATGCCAGAGACAAATCCGGTACCAAAATAGTCTGCTAAAAGAACTAACTAGAAGATTAGTGATTCCGACTAGACCTCCCGGAATCACAACTAAACTGCCAAGTCTGCAGCTACTCACCATATGGTCCATAAAGAGTCGGACAGCGGTCCTCTAAGGCATAGTCTGGAAAAATATTTCCAGTCAGGAAGGAGCAAAGTACAAATCTCAAATAACAGTTCCATATAATTGATAAGGACTATAAATCAATAAACAGTTGATGCTAGATACTGAGAAGACAGTGAATAAATGCAATAGAAAAATAAAGAGACAGGTATTGTAAAGGAACAGGCAATAGGCAATATGATACAGTCAGTGCATGTATGAAAATAAAAAGAACAATGTGCAGTATCATATACGGGTGATGTAGTATATGAATTAAAATAGGGAACTGTAATCTATTCTAAGTGTTTGAAATAGTAGTTTCAAAATGTGATCGGCTTGGGAACATGTACGATAGCTATAGGGCCTGGCTAATCATGGGTGAAGAGCATGATTAACACTTACATTGTTCTACACTACAATAAGAGGTTATGATCACATTTCTTACTAACCACTTCCCCGCCCCTAACTAGTACTGTGGATCCAACCATGACACGTCACGATACATGAGCAAGTCCAATCTATCATGTACGATGTCTAATATACATGTCGTGTACAATGTCAATACGATAATCAATGTAACATCTCATGACTGCAGATCCAAGCTATACTAGTCCGTGTAGCACAGTGTCAAGGATTTAGATGTAGCATTTCTAGATTATTGAAATTATAGAAATTATCAACAATTGGAAATTATCAGAGAATGTACTTGCCTTGGGTCCTTAGCTGGTGAATACCGAGGTCCTGTTCCAGAGTATCGCCTGGAGGAACCAACAGTCCTAAAGACATATAATAACAATACAATATTTGCATCAGAAGCTATACTAACACACAATAATACTAACTCAGGGGCTATGCCAGGTATGCTACTGGTCAACTAGGGTCATCTAGCAGACAGACATCTAAAACACATTACATAATTTTAACCAACATTAATACCTACCATATATATATATATATATATATATATATATATATATATATATATATATATATATATATCTTTTAATTTCATGTATAACATATATATAGTTAAACAATGTATGTTTACCATGTTTATCAATTTAAAATATACTAGGTGTATATACAATAAATATATACATATATCAATTTTATATACTGAAAAATATACTAAGTATACCAATAATACATATAGTAGAACACGTATTTATATATACCAATCATATATATATATTGGAAATATACATTAAATGTATGTACAAAATATATATATATATATATATATATATATATATATATATATATATATATATACATACATTTATACTCATTATACACATTTGAGAATATACTAAGTATATATATATACATACAAAATATATATACATATACCAAACATTATATATTTTTACCAAAATACATATATATATGGAATACACATACTATACACCAAAATACGTTTATACATATATATACTAATAAAATATTTTCATATATGCACTGACTGTATCATATTGCCTATTGCCTGTTCCTTTACAATACCTGTCTCTTTATTTTTCCATTGCATTTATTCACTGTCTTCTCAGTATCTAGCATCAACTGTTTATTGCTTTATAGTCCTTATCAATTATATGGAACTATTATTTGAGATTTGTACTTTGCTCCTTCCTGACTGGAAACATTTTTCCAGACTATGCCTTAGAGGACCGCTGTCCGACTCTTTATGGACCATATGGTGAGTAGCTGCAGACTTGTCAGTTTAGTTGTAATTCCGGGAGGTCTAGCCGGAATCACTAATATTCTAGTTAGTTCTTTTAGCAGACTATTTTGGTACCGGATTTGTCTCCGGTATTTTATTGAGACTTGGATATTTGTTGAGTTAGATTATTACTTTTTGACTTGTGTTGTATTTAATTTTTGTTCGAGATCTTATCGTGCTGTAGTCCTGTGATTGAGTATGTGTACATTTTATTCGTGTCATCCGTGCCTCCTTATGGAGATTGGATGCTTGTGTGAGATTGGCTAGATAGTATCATGACCTTGACAGCGTTCTACCGCCGATGCTGCGGCGTAGGCTGGACGTACCCGCGTACTCGTGCCCCAATTCCGGGTGCGGGTCGTGATACGTTTTTAGTGGTGGTCTTCCTATGGTTAGTACACAGATTCGGGTGATACTGATATACTAAGAAAATCAGGAAGCTGCAGTAGTGGCATCTGTTTATCTCTTCAACGGTTTGAAGAGAACAATATGGATAGAACACAGGACACTGAATTAGCGCAGATTGCGTGAATCATTACTATAATGACCCGTTCTGTTCAAGAGGATAGCCGATTCAAATGGCACAAGTGCAACGACCCGACCCGCTTTGCTCAGCGAGAAGACTCGTTTGAGGCAAAGAATTTCCAGACTTGGCCCTTCAGGACTTCAGACTTAAACTTTCAAAGGCTCGCTGGGATTATCGCACGACCGAGGCGAATCATCGCTAAGGTGGGTGGCTACGATAAACTTGTCTTTGCTTAGCCAGCATAATAAAAATATGGACGATACATGTTAGTCGCTAGGTGAATCACCCCATGTATGCTAATAAAGAATACAACGCACCTAGCTAAGGGAATAATCCTAACTTGTATTGCTTGTGTTAGAACATGAAAATAAAATTTTGCTTATAAATGGACCCTCGTATGCTACATTTGCCTTGTACAATCAGACCCCGCTATGCCTCGAGTAGATCGTTATATACTATATGTAGTACATTGTTCACTTGTTTACACTACACGTCCCTAGATTATGTCGTTCGATATGCCCCTTTACGGTTTCACTCCTCGCTTTACACCTTAGACTCGTGCCAACATAAATGCTTATGTTCAATATAAATGCATGCTTGCCTGCTTACTGTAGTTTATACTCGTTGCCTCATTTTAATGCTTGTCACATAATTTATGCCACAATCAAGTAACACTATCTGTATCGTGCATGCATCTAGTTAGCCAGAAGACTATCAAATAGTCCATCTGTGCAATATGAACCTGCAAGTATCCAGGACCGTTAGGTCGCCAAGGTAGTCCCCAAACCAGGGGAATGCATCAAGTCAAGTTTAACTCTGAACAAGAATCATGTCAAGCAAATCAAGAATCACAGCTTGTAGAACATACTCGTTCTGAACAAGAATAAAAAATTTACATGTCATGCCATGAATCTCGTGAACCTGAGACCCAAGACTTGTATGTCGCGGACAACTTATGTACAAGGTATTCATGTTCAGGTTCCTGTGGACGTTCGTCGGGGCACCGGGATGGATCCGATCCGGATGAAACTTTTCGATAGTCGCATGTTAGTGGGCGACATGGAGTGAACACCCCCTTGGACACCCGTTGCACTCCATACCGTCCCCGGCGACGGTGGCGTGTAGCGATACATGACCCCATGCATCTAATATCGTTTCGAGACTATAACTCATCATTTATGGCTATGCCAGCGACTCATGTTCTTATAGATAAGTCATCCTCGCTTAGCGGCAATCTGCGTGCGAGTCATTGTATTGCATCCAGAAATCAAAAGCACCTGAACGATCATTAGTATAACACACTTGTATATATGGAACACTTGAATACCTTCTGCAGTACACCTAATAATCCGTATAACTCATGCCTCTGGAACAACACCTCGCACATGACACTTGTGTTTGTTTATGCTATTGCCCCTGGATTCATTATATATGCACGTGCTTGATTTAACTTGGTTTGACTTGGACAGGGAAGGACGAATGGTAAGTTGGTAAGTCTCACCGTGTTACTCTTAATGTCGCATGGTGCACTGCCACACGAGTTAGGCTTGTACATTATGCCATAAAACTACTCCTAAGGCAAGACTAGAAAGATAACTTAATAGATGGTGCACAAAACCTTTATAACGTGTTTGGATTTGTCGAACGGACGAGAAGCCTCCCTACTAGTGCATTCATGTACTGATAACCCACCATATTGCTTGAAGGGTACGGGAGAACCTCGTTCGGTGCAAAAACCTCCTTCGTGCATGCTAAGGCGTGGAGTTCGCTCTGGAACCTTGGAGCATTATGACCCGAACTGAAGCACATATATAAGACATAATATTGGAACATCGCCTATGTATCATTCCAAAAATGTAGCCACTTGGCATTCTTTTATCGTTTCAGAGAGAGAGAGAGAGAGAGACTTGAGCGACTTGTAATCTTGACATAGTGCCGCTTGTAATACTTGTTCAATATCAATAAAGAGCTTATTTTATTTCTATACTTGTGTTCTTCAATATTTTCGCTATTGACGGCTCTGTAAACTTGTTACCAATCGTCTGTGCGTTTTTTATTCCACTGCACTCGAACTATATGTGCAACTCTGTGGCTTAGATATCTTACCACCTGTTCGGATCATGGCCTTGCATGGGCGTGGCTTACGCTCGTGCAGTATCACGTCCAGATAAGAACGTTCGTCCCGCATGAGCGCTGGCACGGTGATTCGCGTCAAGCGGGGACGGCCGATTACCTACGGGAGATCTGGGAGTGACAATTACAGTGCTTTAGTGATCGGAGTCAGACAAATTTAGCGGATCCGTTCATGATAGGCTTCAAGGGCCAATACATGATACTAAATAAGCGCCACTAGCGTGGATCATTACAGTGTTTGATGATCGGATCCAGGAGGGTCTGGCAGATCCGTTCATGTAAGGCCTCCAGCGCCAGCTGGTCCCAAGAACTATAAAGGAGGGTAGTACTCCATGTTACAGTGGTGTGACACCACAAGAGGGAGTGAACCTCAGCTTTGGGTCATGTCACAGCAGCGTAACACTGCATATAATCAAGGACACAACATATATGGGCTTGGAGGATCTCTGATATTGTGTCTTTGTAATCCTACCATTTAGTTTTATGCTTTTAATTCAAAGAGAAAACTACTAGGCATCTAGCTATTGGTTCAAGGGAGGACCATTGTGTCACTACCAAATTTTCTAGGAAAGGATATTTTGGTCATTTTATAATTAATTAATTATTGTGCATGTTGAATATTTATTTATTATATTATTTAATTATTGTTAGATGTTAGATTTGATTTTGGACTTGTGTTAGTAGACCTAACTAGTTTAGATTAGATCCATGGACCAATATTTAATTCTAATTAGAATTGAGCCCAATTTGAAGCTCAATCATTAGGAGGATGATTAATTAAGTTAAACCAATTAGACTAGAACCTTTTCTCCTTAATTATTTCTTCATGAAAAACCCCAAGGGATATTTTAGACATTACATAGTAGCTTGGGGAAGGGGGAAGGGGGCTGGCCTAGTATAGATGGAGGAGAAAATTTCTGTCTTTATTTTTTTATTTCAAATCTAAATGTAGAATTTTTTCTTCCAAAATTTTTCATTTCTACATCAAATTCTACCCAAATTTCTTTTTAAATCTTGGATTTTCCCCAATTTTCTGGAATTTTCTGGGAATTTTCTGTAATTAAAATCAAGGTTTTTAATTAATAAATGATTTTTTAATTGTTAATAAATAATATTAAAATATCATGGAAATAATATTTTTGGGTGTAAAATGAAAAACTGGACTTAGGGTAATTTTTCTGGGCCTCAGAACTATTTTTAAATACCTCAAAACTATTTTTATAAACTAATTAATTAATTAATATATTTATTTTTATTTTTATATTTTTCTTTGGGCCCGGCCCGGCCCAGTGGGCCGAGCCCAGCACCCAGCAGCCCAGCCCTAGCCCATTTCCCCTGCGGGTCGGGCGGGTCTGCCCAGACCCGTTAGCTCCCCGACCCGACCCGGTCCCCATCACCCCCACGACTCCCTCTCTCCGTATTCTCCGCCGCCCGCCGAAAATCACGCCGCCACGCCGGGGAGGCCACGTCCTCCCCTCGGCCGACTCACCCGGCCACGAACCGCCCGCCAGCCTCCTATTTAAACCCCTACCCCGACCTCCTCCTCCCTCATTCCTCTCCCCAAACCCTAGCTCGCCGGAACCCTAACCCCGACCGCCCTCTGTTTCGCTCGACGCCGCCCAGCCAGCACCCGACGCCGGCCAGCCCCTCTCCAGAGCCCCCTTCTTCTTCCTCCGACGACCCTGAGACCCGCCGCCGGCCATCCCGAGCTCCCCGACCCCCCTGCCAGCTCCGCCCTAGCCCGGCGCCACCTCGCCGATGGTCGACCAGCCACCAGCGTCCTCCCCGGCCACCGCAGTTCAGTCCAGAACCCCAACCCTAGGTCGGACACGCCGCTGGACACGCGGACACAGTGCAGACACGAAACCGCGTGTCGGACACGGAAGAACCCCGGTTCCTCGGGTCCCCTTCAGGTACTCGTATCCTGCACCCTGGATCTCCGTTTTTGATTCTGTAAATTGCGTTGTGAAGCCTGTATGACCCTCTCGGTGTCCGGACAAACTGTTCGGGGCATCGCGTCCTGTGGTGATCGCACACCGCGATCCAAAAACAGGAAAAATCAGACCCTGTTTTACCCCGGAACTGAGTGCGCCCCGCCAAACGGGATGACTTGGTCGCGTGCGGTCTTCACAGATACGTACGCATCGTCGATACGGACGTGTGAGTTTTCGTGGAAGCTGATTCGGGTGTGCGTGCACACCGGAATCAACGCGTATCCGCGGACATCGCCCCGTATCCGCCTTTTCGGTAATTTACCCTAACTTCGTGCACACACGTCAGATCGAGACAAAACTTGCGCCATCAGACTCGTAGCAATACGCTGGTCCTGTGGGTCAAGTTTGGTTCGATTCTGAGAACGTTGACGAAATCGTGTGTCGTGGGCCCCACAGGCCCCGCTCGACGGGCGATTTTGTGTTCGGCTCATCGGAATCCAAATCTGAAAGTTCCGTTGGGTTCGTATCAGCGTTCCTGACCTGTTGACACTAAGTTTGGTGAATTTGGAGACCTTTGACCCGGATACGTTTTTCGGTGCAAAGCGGGCCCACCGGCGGACCCCGTTTTGACCCAAAACTGCCGTTTTTGCCCTTGTCTCCAAATTGGACCCAAGGACAGGCATTTCTGGCTATTTGACATCTTCTGAGCATGATGGTAATGTCTATTTCAGCTTTTGGACTCATCTCTGGACTATTTCCCCGAGGACAATTAATTTGGATCCAAACATCAGGCAAGTACCTGCACTTCAAGTTTAATCTTTATATTGTGATAGTTAATTCTCTGCTTTACTAGTACCCTTGATGATTACACGTAGTGCTAGAATACTGGATTTCATGTCGTGGATACTGTATTTCATGTCTTGCTTTTCATGTCGGGTGGGAGAATACTGAAAGGCATGTAGTTTATCCTGACCCTTGCCATGATTAATAGCTGTTGGTACACGACTGTCCATCAGTCGGATCTCGATTATTCCTGTTTAATAGCCGTCTATGACGGCCGGTTTAACCCTATAAACCCCTACATGCCAACTAGGTATTCAAAATACACAAGTTCACACACATAGTTTCTTGTCTTGTTACAGTTCCTATTGCCTGGTTGTAATTCATTTTCCTGTCACCTTGTTCCTGTTTTACTCATGTCCCTGTCTTACAGCAATTAACTCTTAGTTATTGTTACTATTTATTTATACATATTCTCAACATAATACCTGTCAGTTCTTTTTAATTGTCATGAATATTTAGTTTAATCTTGTTGTGCATTGTGTACTTTGCTCCTTTCCTGACCGGATTCGTTGTTTTAGGCGATGATGAGGACTTTGCCCCTACCTATTATGGCCCCTATGATTTAGCAGATGACACATTGAGGAGCCGGTTCCCACTCCGGAGACTACCTTTGAGGAGGAGTAGCCAGTTAGTTATTATTTTATTTCCTTCAGCACATACTCGGGTTTGTCCCCGATTTATCTTCTGGCTTGTATTAACTGTGGTTTGGTTGTCACAGATTAAATATTATGAAATCTTAGCATTCCTTTTTCCTGTGATTATTCTTACATGTTCATTATTGTGGATGAGATAGATACATATTGACCCCAGAAATGACCTAGACAGCGTACTACCGCCGACACTGCGGCGTAGGCTGGACGTGCCCACGTACTCGTGCCCGAATATCCGGGTGCGGGTCGTGACACGTTTTTGTGGTGGCCCATGCAGGTCAACGATTAAATTATTCGGTTTCAACTTAGGGACCGAACAGGCCTGCAATAAGATTGAGGATTTTAGGAAAAGCTTATCCACCTGATTGAATCGTTCTTGATATTCATATCAACTTCGAATCATTTTATTGACTTGCGTCCTGCCTTGATTCCTGTGCGCCTCTTATTGTTTATTTTGGATGCAGGAAAAATAGACCCACCAGCCAGCAACGAGGCTCATGCAGAAAAACCACAAGGCGTTATGGGTACCCACAAAGACGATGTGGCTCCAGTTGGTAAAGGCCAATCATCACCGTGCAGTCAAGCAAGTCAACCTGCCTCGAGAATCCATCAAGATGACGTTCCACTCTCGACGCAGTCTACTCCACCGATACCTTCCTTTCCACTAGGACAGCCTATGGACGAACAACAAATGTTCCGAATGTTCTACGTGATGATGCAAGCCTATCAGAAGGTTCAACAAGAAGCTCAGCAAAACCAAGCGGAGAACTTCATCGACAGAATTAGCTCGGAGTCACGGAAGCCAAGCAGTTCAAATGCAATTACCTTCGACGAAGACGTTCTTACTGCAGCACGACCTGTGGAGTGCACCACAAGGATCGAGTACAGCCAGAAGCGGCCGTATACGTCAGCACCAGACCAAGCACAACAGGAAAGAGCTGCAAAGCGACCACAGATGAATCCAACTCAAAGACAGAACCAACAAGCTCCCATTTGTGGCTTTTGTAGAAAACAAGGTCACATTTGGCGGAATTGTAGAAAGAGGCTAGGTGACTGTCTATATTGTGGATCAATAGCACATCAAGTGAAGGACTGTCCTGCTGCCCAAGGACGCACAGCTACACAAAAGATTCCAGTTCAGGCCAGGCCCCAGCAGCGCAGCGGAGGGCACCACCTCAAAGACACGGACCAGCTTCCGCGATGACCGTGGAGAACGCGCAGACTCTTGGAGTAGCCAATGCGCGTAAGTGATTGTAGCTGCCGTTTCTAGTTTAGCTCGTGCCTATTGGTTCGTGACCCCAGCCCCAACCTAGTAATTTTGAACTTGCTAATAACCTGGTATGCTTTTATATCTGATAACTGTAGAGTTGTAGAATCTTTTGTTATTGTGCTTATTGTAGGTTGTTTTGCGAACTTAAATAATTTGTACCTCCTTTCACCATCATCTAGCGCACTTAATTTTGCTGTACATTATTTATGCTGCTATTCTATAGCCTAGTTTTGCAAGCTTACTCTTTATCAGGCTTGTTCATGACATATGTATTATTGGACGCGTACACTAATACAAGTGTCTATTCAGAATCAGTGTATTACGGTCTGATCAACCTTAGTGCATTTTGATTCGCACTTCGCAAACCACTACTTTACGTGGATTGAGATACGTAGTGATTAGTAGACAAATATACTTGACCTAGACATGTCCAAAGCATATCACGTAGGTTACATAACTGTATTAATACGAGCATGTGAATAGGAATTACCGAGATAGGATTCAATCCACAATCGTTTGACAATTCCCACCTGAATACTTTAAAATGCCTTGACCCCGATATTTCTTTTCTATCACCCCACCCTTGAACTCTTTATTATTGATCTTCGCCTTCCCTTATTTCGGAAAAACGAAATCTCGTGCTGGTATAAGTTAGTACATAGATAGTACTAGATATGCCACACAGGCCGATCACATACTTGAGGATTAATTTTCGTAATTGAGGACATATCATGATCGGCGTTGAAATTCGAGGATTGAATGACATAGGTAAACATATTAAGGAATATTTTTCTTAAGGTATATAGTCTTTTGTGATGAATGGGTAAACTCTAAGTTGGGTAGCAATGCATTTGTCAACTCGAGAGGAATGTCTTTTGGATTGTGACCGAGTAAGGTTAGATTGGAAGAAGCAAGCCATTTCTAATTCTGAAAATTTAGAGGGGTGACTAAGATGATTAATGAATTGATATCGAGGACCCAATAGTTGTATCTTAGGTACATGATAATGCAAGTAAAATCATCAATTTAAATTTAGAGGATAGAATTATAGAATTTCAGACTTGAACATTGGTGGACTACATTTAAATTATTTTTTCAATTTGGTGATTGATTTAAGGATTAAAATTTGAGGGTTGGACTACTTAGTTAGAATAGTGAGGCAAGGTCATAAGAATGTGCAATCCTTGAAGATGTTATAAGGGCTTACTCTAAATTTTTGCCTGTGGGTAATTTGAGAAAGTAAGAAGTGATAACTCTAGGTTGAATCTTGATTGGAACAATAGACATCTTAACCACGAAATGATTGCAGTGGATGTGATCGGGATTCTAATTATCGTAAGGAAATTGCGATTGATGTATATGAAGGATTAACAGATTATGACTAATTTTTAAATTTCGAGGACGAAATTTTTATAAGTTGGGTAGATTGTAAACCCCCAGATTTTGTAAGAATTTTAAATCTTGGATTTTTCCCAATTTTTTGGAATTTTCTGGGAATTTTCTGTAATTAAAATCAAGGTTTTTAATTAATAAATAATTTTTTAATTGTTAATAAATAATATTAAAATATTATGGAAATAATATTTTTGGGTGTAAAATAAAAAACTTGACTTAGGGTAATTTTTCTGAATTTTTCTGGGCCTCAGAACTATTTTTAAATACCTCAAAACTATTTTTATAAACTAATTAATTAATTAATATTTTTATTTTTATTTTTATTTTTATATTTTTCTTTGGGCCCGGCCCGGCCCAGTGGGCCGAGCCCAGCACCCAGCAGCCCAGACCTAGCCCATTTCCCCTGCGGGTCGGGCGGGTCTGCCCAGACCCGTTAGCTCCCCGACCCGACCCGGTCCCCATCACCCCCACGACTCCCTCTCTCCGTATTCTCCGCCGCCACGCCGGGGAGGCCACGTCCTCCCCTCGGCCGACTCACCCGGCCACGAACCGCCCGCCAGCCTCCTATTTAAACCCCTACCCCGACCTCCTCCTCCCTCATTCCTCTCCCCAAACCCTAGCTCGCCGGAACCCTAACCCCGACCGCCCTCTGTTTCGCTCGACGCCGCCCAGCCAGCACCCGACGCCGGCCAGCCCCTCTCCAGAGCCCCCTTCTTCTTCCTCCGACGACCCTGAGACCCGCCGCCGGCCATCCCGAGCTCCCCGACCCCCCTGCCAGCTCCGCCCTAGCCCGGCGCCACCTCGCCGACGGTCGACCAGCCACCAGCGTCCTCCCCGGCCACCGCAGTTCAGTCCAGAACCCCAACCCTAGGTCGGACACGCCGCTGGACACGCGGACACAGTGCAGACACGAAACCGCGTGTCGGACACGGAAGAACCCCGGTTCCTCGGGTCCCCTTCAGGTACTCGTATCCTGCACCCTGGATCTCCGTTTTCGATTCTGTAAATTGCGTTGTGAAGCCTGTATGACCCTCTCGGTGTCCGGACAAACTGTTCGGGGCATCGCGTCCTGTGGTGATCGCACACCGCGATCCAAAAACAGGAAAAATCAGACCCTGTTTTACCCCGGAACTGAGTGCGCTCCGCCAAACGGGACGACTTGGTCGCGTGCGGTCTTCACAGATACGTACGCATCGTCGATACGGACGTGTGAGTTTTCGTGGAAGCTGATTCGGGTGTGCGTGCACACCGGAATCAACGCGTATCCGCGGACATCGCCCCGTATCCGCCTTTTCGGCAATTTACCCTAACTTCGTGCACACACGCCGGATCGAGACGAAACTTGCGCCATCGGACTCGTAGCAATACGCTGGTCCTGTGGGTCAAGTTTGGTTCGATTCTGAGAACGTTGACGAAATTGCGTGTCGTGGGCCCCACAGGCCCCGCTCGACGGGCGATTTTGTGTTCGGCTCATCGGAATCCAAATCTGAAAGTTCCGTTGGGTTCGTATCAGCGTTCCTGACCTGTTGACACTAAGTTTGGTGAATTTGGAGACCTTTGACCCGGACACGTTTTTCGGTGCAAAGCGGGCCCACCGGCGGACCCCGTTTTGACCCGAAACTGCCGTTTTTGCCCTTGTCTCCAAATTGGACCCAAGGATAGGCGTTTCTAGCTATTTGACATCTTCTGAGCATGATGGTAATGTCTATTTCAGCTTTTGGACTCATCTCTGGACTATTTCCCCGAGGACAATTAATTTGGATCCAAACATCAGGCAAGTACCTGCACTTCAAGTTTAATCTTTATATTGTGATAGTTAATTCCCTGCTTTACTAGTACCCTTGATGATTACACGTAGTGCTAGAATACTGGATTTCATGTCGTGGATACTGTATTTCATGTCTTGCTTTTCATGTCGGGTGGGAGAATACTGAAAGGCATGTAGTTTACCCTGACCCTTGCCATGATTAATAGCTGTTGGTACACGACTGTCCATCAGCCGGATCTCGATTATTCCTGTTTAATAGCCGTCTATGACGGCCGGTTTAACCCTATAAACCCCTATATGCCAACTAGGTATTCAAAATACACAAGTTCACACACATAGTTTCTTGTCTTGTTACAGTTCCTATTGCCTGGTTGTAATTCATTTTTCTGTCACCTTGTTCCTGTTTTACTCATGTCCCTGTCTTACAGCAATTAACTCTTAGTTATTGTTACTATTTATTTATATATATTCTCAACATAATACCTGTCAGTTCTTTTTAATTGTCATGAATATTTAGTTTAATCTTGTTGTGTATTGTGTACTTTGCTCCTTTCCTGACCGGATCCGTTGTTTTAGGCGATGATGAGGACTTTGCCCCTACCTATTATGGCCCCTATGAGTTAGCAGGTGACACATTGAGGAGCCGGTTCCCACTCCGGAGACTACCTTTGAGGAGGAGTAGCCAGTTAGTTATTATTTTATTTCCTTCAGCACATACTCGGGTTTGTCCCCGATTTATCTTCTGGCTTGTATTAACTGTGGTTTGGTTGTCACAGATTAAATATTATGAAATCTTAGCATTCCTTTTTCCTGTGATTATTCTTACATGTTCATTATTGTGGATGAGATAGATACTTATTGACCCCAGAAATGACCTAGACAGCGTACTACCGCCGACACTGCGGCGTAGGCTGGACGTGCCCACGTACTCGTGCCCGAATATCCGGGTGCGGGTCGTGACACATGGTTGGATCCACTATACCAGTCGGGGGCAGAGAGTATATAGTATATATATGTGAACATACCCTCCTTGTGCATGTATTATTCCTTGAATAGTGTTAATCATATACCACACGTATGATTAACCAGGCCATTATCCTTATGCAAGTTCCCAAGCCGATCACATGTTAAAGCTGGTACTCACTCACTTAGTAGTAGTATTTCTTGTTCATTCCTATGATGCTCATTCTTGTATTTATTTTTAGTATTCCTTTATTGCATATCTCTTGTACCTTTATATTGTATCCTTATATTCGCTCTATTTACTGTTACATAGTTTATATCATTTATTAGAACTGCTGTTATAGATGTACTTTGCTCATTTTCTGACTGGATTTTTTTTTCAGATGACACTGAGGAGTGGTACCCCACTCACTACGGGCCTCAGGATGTCGTAGGCTTAGAGCCAGGGACCTTGACTCAGGATGATCTCATCCCAACTCAGACAGATGACCCAGGACTCGTAGCACAGTAGTTAGACTCATTTGTACTGGATTTGTCTCCTGCTTTGTTATTAGTATTTTTTGTTTTGACTCGTTGGATATTATTTGTCTTGTGAGCTGTATTGTGACTCTTCTGTTCTTTTATCATATTCGTGTGATTGTTCCATCATATAGATCTGTGATTGAGTATTCATAATTCATATTACATTGGTGGCATTATTATATCTTGATTGCTAGATAGATAGTTTATCCAAACAACGTTCTACCGCCGATGCTGCGACGTAGGCTGGACGTTGTTCACTACTCGTGCCCCTATATCGGGTGCGGGTTATGACACATTGGCTAGAAGAATATCAGGAACAGTGGATAGTCCTTAGAGATATTGAGGGGTTAAGGACTTAGAACTACTGTTGTCTACTCCTTGTTCTTTATGTAGAATAATTTTCTATGGAATGATGGCTTTGACGTCTTAATGAGTTCTCAGACAGAGTGAATGTCTGGTGTACTTTGCAGAAAGCACGTAGTATCAACACTACAAGGGACAGAGATCCCATGCTACAGTGGCGTGACACCACACGAGGAAATGAACCTCGGCAGAAGGTCATGTCACAGTGGCATAGCACCGCACATAGGCAGTGTCATGACCCGATTCTGTAGAATCGTTGAGGCGTCCCCCGAATCGTGACTGATGTGCGGGCCTGGGATTGCGCCCGCACAAGGCTTTAATGATTTGCATAATAAGCACATATTCAGAGTACGCAGATAAATTGAAACACAGATTTGAAACATGAAAAAGTTCTCTTTATTGATAATGAACATCTATTACAAACTCTTGAACGAGTTAGCTAATTTGCCGCACGGGCTTACAAAAGTGTTGACTCAAAATGAGATAGCAGTCCTGTATATTATATCTCTTTACTAAACTTTATAATGTATAGACCTCCGGGCTGGAGGACGGCTTTGCCACGGAGCTGCATTGTGTATAGAAAGTTGCAAGCTCCTTCTCTTCAAGTACTTCAAAATCGGCGCGATCAGAGGATGCGCCTACAGCTGGACTGGATCGGAAAGACGACTTTGGCTCCTCGCTCGGTTCACCTTAGTACGGAGAACCTGTTTCAACGAGGGTCAGTATGTCGAAACATACTGGTAAAGGCGAGCTAAACCCAACTATACCAATCAACACGTTATTTTAATGAAGCATGCATATTTTTGTGGATTTCTATCTTGCCTTAGTTCATTTACAAGTAAGCAGTATATATATATAAGATACTGAAATAAACTTGCCACCATTCGATGGATTTTACCTGTCCGTCTGAACCACCTGCATAATACTTACCATGCCTTCCCTATCACGAAGACACAAGTTAGTTTGCAACAGGTTTAAATATACAAGATGATCACTGGCTTGATTGCCATAATGGACACTAGTCAATAACGAGGATGGTTTGTAGATGCAAGTACGTGAGGTACTGCATACCATCCCGTCCAAGAACGTGAGACTAAACATGAAGTTTTGTCCGGAGCCGGAATGGTGCCAGTGCCCCAGCAGCCGCCCGCAGGAACTATAACTTGTGCACAAGTTGTCCATGATCTATTTGTTAAACATTCATGCACTTCAAGCAACACGAGTACGAGACATATCCATAATTGTTAAACATTCATGCACTTCAGGCAACACGAGTACGAGACATATCCATAATTGTTAAACATTCATGCACTTCAGACAACACGAGTACAAGACAAGTAAGTACAGGACAAGCAACAATTCATAATTTATTCCCAAAAATAAGCATGCAGTTTAGTATCCGTTCGCGAAGTTTATTGACAAGCATAATGAACCAAGTCTATTCCCTTTTTATCTTGGTATATTTTAGTTATTACTTGGTATCGTTTGATCGGGGCAAACAAGGATGTAAGATTATTAGTTGTGAAGACTGGAAGAAGGGCTAGCTAATCGGGTTAGTAGCCACTCACTTAGATGGTTGGAAGGGAGAAGGAAAGAGGCGCTTCACGACTCCGCTTGTAATCCGCCTACGGCTCGTTCACTGCATCATGAACAGCTCGATCAATACCTCTTCCACTATTTCCAATCTCGGAATTGAAGTACAGTTCAATAAACGAAAATAATGAAATCTATCGAAACCGTTCAAGGAAAACAAGCAAATCCCAAAACTAACTCAAAGCACAAAAGCAACAAGCGACAATCAAAATTTGAGGCAATAAAAGATAGCAGTGGAGAGGTCTCTCCTGACTCTGCCTCTAAGTCGATCCCGGGGGCACGGTCCACTGAATATGGGAATCGATTCCGAAGAAACAAATCCAAAACGAGGACGAGTTCTTGTTTCAATCTATCCCGATCGAACGATACCGTCTTGTGTTTCTTAGCCGCGCTTCCCACACCGGGGGAACGGGGTGCTACTCACGATTTGGGGGACGCCTCAACGATTCTACGGAATCGGGTCATGACATAATGGTATCAGAGCACAGATTCAAGTTCCTTAGACTCTCTTACTGGAAAAGTTCCTTTAACGATCAAATTTCTGTGCGAACTCTTGAACTCGCTAGGCCAAAATGAGATACGTTCATGCAATAAGTCCGTAATACATTATGATCCTAATGTAATTTACCTTCTTTTGAAGGAATGGCACCAACAAAATCTGCAGCACAAGCACCGGACGAAACGCAAGGCCAAGAAAGTAGTTCGGGCACTTCGAAAAGTTCAAGGAGCCAGCGAGCCGTGCCAAGTATCGATCCCATCCAGCAAATGTTGTGGATGTTGGAGGCAAACCAACAAAGGGACGAGACTCGCTATGAACGGACCGAGAAGCGGGCGAAGGAGAGTCAGCTCAAGTTTCAAGACAATAAGCTCGATTCTCAGTCCAACAGAAGCAGGTAGATGCCCTGCAACAGATCGTGCAGACTTTGGCCTCCAACCAGTCTGCGGCAACACCAGTGACTCCGGTGGAACAACCCGTGCTTGAAGTAGAGACGCCGTAAATTCCAAGGCCGAGGGACGTGACTGCCTTCGACTTTGGCCACTTCAAGAAAGTCTGCAACACCCCATTCAACGGGAATGAGGACCCAGTCGTAGCTCTAGATTGGTTTGCCGAACTTGAAGATCACTTCGCTCTGCTAGAGGTCCCCAAAGAAAAGCGTGTCGCCTGTGCGCAACTACAGCTCCGCCTTAACGCGCACGATTGGTGGAACGTGCATCGACGATCTCTCCAATTTGATCACGGAGAGGAGGCGATCTCGTGGATGACTTTTCGTGCCACATTTGAAGAGGAGTTTATACCCCCTCCAGTATAACGTCACATGGAAAACGAGTTCGTGCAACTGAGGCAAGGCAGCATGACAGTTAAACAGTACTCCGCCGAATTCAACCGACTCTCCAAATTCGCTAGGGCCTATTTACCTGATGTAGCGAGTCGAGCCAGAAGGTTTGAAGGTGGTCTACGTCCTGCCATCCATGCGCACGTGGTCGTTCATCAGTATCGGACAATGCGAGAAGTTATGAATCATACTTTATCTCTTGAACCGCAATATCCTCATGTTCCTGCCGGCGCTGTACATACCTACAATCACAAACGCCAAAGCAATGAGAGAGGAAACAATGCTAC
The DNA here is from genome assembly GCA_036927795.1 of Iris macrosiphon. NCBI lineage: Eukaryota > Viridiplantae > Streptophyta > Magnoliopsida > Asparagales > Iridaceae > Iris > Iris macrosiphon. The sequence goes on along the minus strand of JAYESA010000019.1, from coordinate 15,369,296 downwards.
AAAGCGTCACAATAATGGTGGGAAGCAGAAAGTGGATTGGGTCAAAACATGTCACTTTTGTAAAAAGTTGGGGCATATTTCCAACGAATGTCGCATGAAACAAAGGTTATGTCTCCTTTGTGGCGATGCGAATCATAGAATTCGGGATCGCCCCAAATACTCTGCTCGACATCCCCAACGTAACGTTCCCTGATGGTAGGTTCTATTCCTAAGTTTCGAGGATGAAACTTTCAATTAGTTTGGTAGGATGTAGCGCCCCGTTCCCCCGGTGTGGGGAGCGCGGCTAAGAAACACAAGACGATATCGTTCGATCGTGATAGATTAAAACAAGAACTCATCCTCGTTATGGATTTGTTTCTTCGGAATCGATTCCCATATTCAGTGGACTGTGCCCCCGAGATCGACTTAGCGGCAGAGTCAGGAGGGACCTCTCCGCTGCTATCTTTTATTGCCTCGGATTTCGATTATCGCTTGTTGCTTTCGTGTTTTGAGTTGGTTTTAGGATTTGCTTGTTTTCCTTGAACGGTTTTAATGGATTTCATTATTTTCATTCATTGAACTGCACTTCAATTTCGAGATTGGAAAGAGTGGAAGAGGTATTGATCGAGCTGTTCATGATGCAGGTAAACGAGCAGTAGGCGGCTTACGAGCGGAGTCATGAAGCGCCCATTTCCTTCTCCCTTCCAACCATCTAAGTGAGTGGCTACCAACCCGATTAGCTAGCCCTTCTTCCAGTCTTCACAACTAATAATCTTACATCCTTGTTTGCCCCGATCAAACGATACCAAGTAATAACTAAAACATACCAAGATAAAAAGGGAATAGACTTGGTTCATTATGCTTGTCAATAAACTTCACGAACAGATACTAAACTGCATGCTTGTTCGTTTGGAAATAAATCATGAATTGTTGCTTGTCCTGTACTTACTTGTCTTGTACTCGTGTTGCCTGAAGTGCATGAATGTTTAACAATTATGGATATGTCCCGTACTCGTGTTGCCTGAAGTGCATGAATGTTTAACAATTATGGATATGTCTCGTACTCATGTTGCCTGAAGTGCATGAATGTTTAACTTATGTCACGACCCGATTCCATAGAATCGTTGAGGCATCCCCCGAATCGTGACTGCCGTGCGACAAATTAGCTAACTCGTTCAAGAGTTTGTAATAGATGTTCGTTATCAATAAAGATAACTTTTTCATGTTTTAATTTATCTGTGTACTCTGAATATGTGTTTGTTATGCAAATCATTAAAGCCTTGTGCGGGCGCAACCCCAGGCTCGCACGACGGTCACGATTCGGGGGATGCCTCAACGATTCTACGGAATCGGGTCGTGATGGGCAGGTAGCCTAATATTGTAGAATGAAGAGTGGTAGGCAGCACTACGAAGAGGGAGTGAACCTTATGTTACAGTGGTGTGACACTACACGAGGGAATGAACATCGGCTTCGCGAGCTATGTCACAGCGGCGTAACACCGCAAAGAAAGCGCAACACTTCCTGCTGGGTAGTTTGGCACTATAAAGAGGGAGTGAACCTCATGCTACAGTGGATGACACCACACGAGGGAGTGAACCTCGGCAGAAGGCCATGTCATAGCGGCGTAGCATTGCAAGGAAGCATAATGCTTCATGCCAAAGACTCTTTAAAAGAACTCACCTAGAGTGTATGAAAAGAGATATATGCCGTCTCTTAAGGGTAAACTCATAGACGCCCAAGATACATACACCAAAATCAGGCGTGCACAGGACCTTTAATGTACAAAAAGAAGCACATCTGATGTCATTGTGTGAGTGGGAAGAATTGTAACTATGGTACAGAATTCAAGGCTTAGTCCATTCTTGTATCATACTGTTATTTGATCCATGTGGAAAGATTCAAGTCGAAGCGACATATATCCTAATGCATGATGGATAGTCACTGTAGGGAACACTCAACCCATATATTGAGATATGTGGGGGATTGTTGATATTTTTGCCTTTGGACTAAGAAAAATAGTCCCACATTGGCTACACCACGAAGTGGGTATCTCAATATAATACTTTGTATGAGTTGAGGTATGCACTTGGAGTGTGGTGGGACACATAGGTGCTATGTGGGAGTATTTTTCAAGGAAAAAAAATAATTAACTCCTCATGAAAGCATTTATTCTTTCTGTCATGCTCTTGGAATTATTTTCATAGGAGCTAAGCCCCAAAGGGGCTTAATGACTCAGACTCGGGCTCAAGAGCGCAAAGTGGCACTTTGCTGGGGCACTTTGCGCTTAGCACGTCAGCATCGTCGCATGGCGCTTGTGCGCATTTGATGCGCCCATGCGCTCGGATATGCGCGAGCCGCATGGGCTGACCGCATGCACTACGACATGAGCGGTTGCTTGCGGAGTCGCATGAGCAGTTGCATGCGGGTCCGTTTCTATCAGATAGATTTAATCAGTTATGGAAAGATTGAATCATTAATTTAAATCCAATATTTGTGGGATTTAAATTTAATTTATTCCAATCATGTAGGATTTAAATTAATCATATAGGATTTAAATTTAATTTATTCCAATCATATATGATTTAAATTTAATCATGTAGGATTTGAATTTAATTCAAATCAATCATATGAGATTTAAATTTAATTCATTCCAATCTTGTGGGATATGAATTAAATTTATTCTAATTTTTTTGTAATTGATGGACGGCAAGGATTATGATTAGGGATTCCTCCCTATGCCTATAAATACTCTGTTCAAACTCCATTTGAGGACTTACTTTGAAACTTGGGAGAGGAAGAGAGTTGTTGTTGGAGCCGTCATTAAAGTCCAGAAAGTTCGTGCTAGTCCAACCAAGGAGGTGACATCGAGCGTTTAAGAAGTTCTACGTGAACTTGCTGGTTCCTGTGAGCAGATCGTGTGGGGGTGAATCTTGCTTTGAGCAATGGTGATCTTCATCACCCCAGCAAGAAGATTTTCTTCTTCTCCTTTCTCTTCTCTTCTTCTAGTTGTAATTCTATTATGTCCGTCTGCAACTGCGAGTACAAGGAAGAACGTGAAGTTTATTTTTTCTGATTCTTTTGTAATATTGAGAGCAAATTATAATCAGAATCATTATATAGTTTTTCGTAGAAATCGAGAATAGTCAGAGTGAGAACTTTTGTGTGAACCTCTGATCTCGACCACACAATCTTCCATCTTTGGTTAAGCCTCAGGACTAACACTAAATTCATTTAAGACTGATTATGGTGTCCTATTCTATTGGGGATATTGGTCATCGGTGATGCAATCTTTTATTATCTGGCATTTGACATGACAGTTTTTAATCCAAAAAATTGATCATCCAAAAATTTTAATTTTAATTTAAAGTTAATGTTAAAATTTGTCATGTCATTTGTCATGTCAGCTGCGACATAATAAGAGATGACATCACCCAAAAAAATAGGTAACAAATAACATTTTTATAAAACAATAAGTAAAACTTGCTAAATTTAATTTAAAACATCAGTGAAAACCATTTATAGCAAGTTGTGAAGCTACTGAAAAGATAGTAACGAATTTATTAATGACAAAGCAGAGCTCTAAATGATAGAATTAGAAATTGTTGAAATATGCTTACCGATTAGCACAACTGTCTGCTTAGGTGATAAAGATCACCGTTGATAAAAGCAAAATTTGACCATCTCCGTCGATCTGTTTCAAGGAACCAACAAATTCTATATAAATTTCTAGAACATTCTTGAAAGTCATCGTCGGAAAGAGCACTATTGTGCTTTAACAATGGCTCTCGGAGCAAAAATGCACTTGGCTGCTATAAGAGATACTATTCTCTTCTCTCATGTAAGCACTAAGTGTTGGAACACACAATATATATGGGAACAATCCCTTGATCAGTGGGAACTGTCAACAAACAACGTGGAAGGCAGCTACTAACAATAACTCCATATTAATAGAGCAGTTACAAAACTGAACAGTCTTGAAAAAGGCTATCACTGAGTAACCATGCAGAATTGTCGAGGAGCTACCAGTGTACTGTCGGGGCGCTGCCGAGGAGCTACCAGTGGGTTGCTGCGACACTACCACTAGCTTCCACATAAAAGCACACCCAATGGGAAGTGCAAAGTGTGCTAATAAAGCGTCACTTTGCATCCTCCGTTCACGTCTGAGTCAAAACCTAGCTCTAAAGGAATTCGTCCAAAGAATTTGTGACAAAACAAATAATTATTGAAGAATTTTAATCTTGTCCACTAGAAAATCTCCCACCATTCAAAGTTCAAACGATTTGATCTAACACTCTCATTTGTACAAAATAATAAATGATAACTCAAATATTAAAAACACATACTTGAAATTTCTCTCTCAATATAGTATAGTGTGACCGAATCAATAGTGACCAAATTCGATAAACCTCAACAATTTTTTCATATAGGAACTAGTGTGCATTGTGAAAGTTGTGATGAAAACTATATATCATTCTGCAGAATTGATTCAGAATAAAGTGGTTGTTGCGTCTGAAACCCAAGGAGGAAGACAAATTGTATCAGAGTATTCCTTAGTACATTAAGTGTCAACTGGGAGGTTGGTGTTTGCCAGTTTGGTACTAAAAATTCCTTACTATCTTATTCTTTTGGCCAGGCACTAAGAAAAAGATTCGAGACTGGTCCAATTTTTTTTTAAAATTTTTACTCAAAATTTTACTCAGAACTAGTCTAAATATTTATTAGCACTGTCAAAGTTTTGACAGTCGTTCCAATATATTGGACTGTTAAAATTTTGACAGTACTAAATAAAATATACAGTTTAATAGATTGTCAATCACAGTCCAACCTATTGAAAGGATTATTAAAATTTTGACAATATTTGGACTAACCCTCAATAAATTTTTGCCTTCCTTCTTTTGTTAGTATGAGACGGAGGATTCCAACTTCCGTGAGCATCAAATATTGTATCTGCTTCTCTACTAGGCCTAAGAATGATCCTTGTTCTTGTCATATCCCACTTTTAAGCAGTTTTACTTCAGGATGTGCAAAACCAAAAAAGAACCACTAAAATGACTTCACAAATTTAAACTTACCAGGGGTGATTAACGATTTATCCTAAAATTTTATATTGAATTAATAGTTAATTAGAATATGTCTTGATAAATTTACGAAATATACTATATGTTATTGAAATACATATACATTTTTTTATAGGGTTTAGTGTAATTTTATGTAATAAATAGACCGAATAAAAGAACCGAAGATTGGTGCGATTTCATAGGTTCGGACAGTCCGATCTGCTTCTTAATTTTAGAGAATCGAATGACGACGGTCTGGTTCGAAGTTGACCTAAAAATTGAATCAAAGCGGACCATGCTCATCCGAAGAAGCCCATCTGAAGGATATTGCAAGTTCAGATTGTCTAATTTTCATAAATCATTGACCCAAGATTCCTACGGGGTCGCTAATACATGGAAACTGGTGTTCATATCCAGGAGCGACCCTGAGCTCATGGGGATCCGAGACGAACTTTCAAAATGAGGCCCTCATACATAAGGTAAAAGAAAAAATGAAATAAAAGTAAAAAAAAAAAAATGTCACCTCCAAGGTTTGAATTAGCAAACTCTTGTGTGCAAGTCTAACATAATAACCACTACACCACAATTTTTTTGTAATAAAAACGACCCATGTTACATACTAGTTATATTTTTGGTACAAAATTATTTATATATTTAAACTGAATTTTTTTGGGACCATCCTGGCCCATGGGGCCCTGGACGGTCGTTCTGGCTGTCCTAGGCCAGGGCCGGCCCTGTTCATATCAGTATTGTGCAACATAGATTACTATTTATTGTACCTATCTGAAGATGTCTTTATCCCACATTCTTGTTGTGTTATTACATGTATTCGTGTTCGAACTCATGCATCATTTTTCCTGTTCCTTTCTGAATCTTTGAATCTCTAAGGTTTGACATGTATTGAAATATGGGGGTTCTTAAACACTAGGATAAAACTTAGCTTGAACTAAAAGGTCTTCTATTCCCTCATGCTTCTTCAAGATTACTATTTTCCTTTGAAGCCATAGGTTAGAAATTTTGTATAGCCTATTACAAAATTATTTGCTTCTTACTTGATTAGTCCCCTAGCTCATAACACAGACAAATTACCTTTTTTTTTTTATTTCATGATGCACTTCTACATCTTCTTCGCGCATCCGACACAGTGCCTCTTCCTGCATAAAAACCAATCATGTGATTATATACAAACTGAGTCCTAAAAAGCGAATGAAAAATTTATATCACAAATTGGCTAGCCTGCTTAGCTTCACCCATCAAAGGAGCCTGTAGAATTTCTCTTAGCAAGGAATTAATGAGGAAGGACTCAAAGTGAGATTTGGAACATTTGCCAGTCTGTTTAGTATAGCCAGGTTTTTCTTTTGGAATATTTTGCTAGATCTGTACCATTTAGTTCACTTAATGGTAGGTTCCAATATCTTAGCCATAGGTTATCTTATAAAGTGTATAAAGTGCGGATCTCAAATTTTAGTATATTAACCTTGTTTGCAAATTCTGTAGGTTTCTTATTTCTGAACAAAGTAATGAGTTTTCAGTTACTGTCTTGGTTTGAAGTCTATGAACTATTTGCACTTTGATGTACTATGCTTTTGCCAACGGTTCAAAACGTATGTCAATTGTTTGGAGTCTTAAGAAAATGTTAAAAAGAACAAGGTAAGCAACCAACCTATAGTTAAATTGTTTATAATTTCATTGCTTACTTTCTATTATTTTATTAGGATAAAATATTAAGAAAAAAACCAAAAACTATTTTTTCTAGTTCTTTACAAAGAAACGTGGGAAAGAAACATCAACAATTTAGGACATTTTAGTTTCTAATTTTTGTGTTAAAATTTTGTTTTAGGACATTTTAAGTTCAGTTCGGGGTAAACTAGAATCCTAGCTCCACCCTTGGCAGATATTGAGGCTTCCTAACAGCTCGAGCTTCTTAGTTGAGTAACATAACTCCCTTTTCTAAAACTCAAACACGGTCACTACTAATTCTTAGCAGAAGATCTTTGTTGCGTTGAATCTTCAGTGCAGTTTCCTTGATTTTTTTCTTGGAGAAGCATCGGGTTAGATGTTGAATCAGAGAAAAATGTGATAAAGGCAGGAAAAGAAAGATATGTGGTGTTTTATTGATAAGCCACTTGATTACAAGGCAATGTAGATAACTCCTATTTAAACACACATGGAAAGAGAAGGAATAACAGGAAAGAAATTGCAGGCCACAAAATCTGCAGAAAAAGTAGCAAGAAACTGAAACTGAAGCCCACAAAATCTGCAGGAAGTATTGGTCTTCATATCTTTGGTATGTTCCTTTTATCAATCCGCAGTCTTTGGTTGTTTGCTGAGTAGTGTTTTGCTAATACCCTTCCGCAAATTGTGTCGGAGTTGGAGACACAGTTTGGTCCGAAAATAATTGAATGCAGCCTTTGACATTGGTTTAGTGAAGAGGTCTGCAACTTGGTCATCAGTGGAGACATATCGAGTGATAAGTAATCTAAGTGCAACTCGTTCGCGCACAAAGTGGTAATCCAATTCGATATGTTTACTACGAGCATGGAACACGGGATTAACTGTCATATAAATGGCACTAAGGTTGTCGCAATAGAGTATTGGGGGAGATGGCATTGTAATGCGAAGATCTTTTAGAATGAAGGTCATCCAAGTGAGTTCTGCTGCAATGTTGGCCATGGCTCGATACTAAGCTTCGGTACTTGATCGTGAGACATATGTTGTTTCTTTGCACACCATGATATGAGGAGTCACGCCAAAGTACCAAAATACGGAGACAGACATGGCCAGCTACCCCGTACAAGGTACTATACGTCGTATAACAATCACGGATGTATAAGACAAGGGGGTGCATGCTACAATTAAGTCTCATATGGTCAAGAACTTCTATGTCTCAATCATTCAAATAAGAAACAGTAAGCATAGAGCATATTTGATAAGCGATAAGGCATCACAAACGCTTTCTTAAAATATTTTGGAGTCCAGCTGTGCAAAAATAAGAAGCTGGAAGAGTAACAAAAGTACATGACAGTGATCAGCTGCAGTCTGATTTAATACAATCATATAAGAAAAATTAATGTCCAGACGAGCCGGCTAACAGATGTCGATGGCTAAACGCCAAAAAAAAGTAAATGTGCAAAACGAGCAGGAAAGAAGAAAACCCACTCGTTATCCCCTGCGACCATATTCCTGGTGCGCGCCATGAGTTGGGTAAAAGTACGTTGGATCCTCGGGTGCTGGCTCAAACCTGGCCATGCAAAACCAGTAGGGTTAGACCCCAAATAGCAAGTACCACAAAGTAAGCACGAAATGGAGAAACAAAATCCAAGGAAAAACATATAATAATACATAGGTTCAGTGTCGTAACTTATGTCCATGGCATATCCTAGCGCTAAGGCCCAACCCTACAACCAAACAAGGATAATGGTTGAACCATCACATTATGACAGTCCACTTTCCTAGGCTACTAGCTGAATAAATACAATCACAACCAATTCCATTTCTTCCTAAATCGGCCAATCATTTGTACGACTTGCTATTTTTGTGGAGTCTGAGGTTATCTCAGAAATAATTCATAATAAGTATCATCAGATCACGCAAGTGCCAAACATGAGCTAACCGAACCAATATAATAAAGTAGGCACTTGTAGGATGCACCAGTCCTCCATAGGGCCACTGCGCTAAAAAAATGGTATTAGCGGTTCCAGTGTTCCTATATTAAAACAGTAGCTCGGCATAATAATAAGTCAGATACTATACTCAACTAAGGTAGATGATATACAGTATCTGTGGTGGCCAGCCCACAACGCACTTAGAATGAATCTTTGTGGGAAGGTTCGTTGGCATGATCCCGGGATATCGTTTTATTCAATGTTACTACCACTTTTAGTTACCTAATTAGCCCTATGTCGTATTTGAAGTCTCAAGGCCTGATCACATGAGAATTTTTCTTAAGATGACGTACAAAGTACGGGCACGATAGATACGAATTCATGGAAGTCAAATCTGGATTCACCCGAGCATGTATGCAACATTAATATAATTAATATCATAGCCACGCTTTGGTAGTTGACTCGCTTATTATGCCCGTGTTGAAAAAATAATGTATATTTATAATATCACGCGTTCAGGGATTTTGAGGCATTCTCGATGCACAACCCAAATATAATCACTTAACACGTGACAGGATGTGTCGCTTCTCGGCGCACATTAAATCATGAATAATAATCAGGCAATAGTGGTACCAGCACGGATACAACATTCGACTTCAATTACCAATTATACATTAGGTCACATGAATCAAAAGACATTCAATCAAAATAAACAGGACCACATGGATCTCTAGGCCACGTGAAAAATCAGGTCGCATAACAATTCTGGCCGCAAGAAGTCAGGCCGCATGGACCACTTGGCCGCATGCCTAGGGTTAAGTCTACTCCTTGGGACAAGTGTTAAAGTGACAAACAAATAAGTGAAGTGTCAGTGATGTGACATAAAGAGATTGATGTGACAAGCCATAAAGTGTGTCAAAAAAAAGACAAACCATAGAAATAAGTGCCAATGGTTCAGAGCCATGCGTCCAAGAAAATAGTGGCTGTATGCTCTCTTGGCCGCATGAGTGTCGATGCTGCATGGGGTCATCTGATGTATGGAGTTCTCTGGGACTTAGCAAATTTATCATTCGTTCAGTGAGTGAAAGTACAAGGTGTTCAATGACACTTTTGTAAACAGTAGTCATGCGTCCAAGAAGATGGACAAATGATGTCAGTATGCAGCAAGAGTTTAGGTCGCATAACCCTCTTGGGCTGCATGGCACTCTCGGCCGCATATGCTCACTGGCCGCATGAAAACTTTGTCTTGTCCAATAGTAGGTTCGGCCATGGCTGAAAAGCTCCAAAAACTGAAATCTTGTTTTGTGCATAAAATCCTCATTTTAAGTCCAAATCGGGTGAACCAAAAGCCAAAATGCTCTAAATTGAAAGCTCTATCATGTAGCAAAAATTGGTTTGCAAAGATACAAGTTTATTAGATCAAAACCAAGAAAAAACTTATGAAACCCATAAACCCTAAGTTAAAAATATAGATCTACACTAATCCATCCATCAAAACAGAAAATTCCATGAACTAAAAGTGCTTAAAAACACATAATAAATATAATGGAATAATAATATGGAATGTTTCTTTATTTCTCATACAAGGTGTACTTGCCTATGAAATGGGGAGAGAAAGCTAAAGAAAGAGGAAGTAATGAAGAAGTGAGGAGAAAGAGAGAGAACATATTGGGTTATATATGGTAGGTTTTGAGGGTTGAACCAAAGGCTCTCATGAGTTGAACTAACCCACAAAATAAATTATGAACCATGTTAAACCAAAGAATAGGTCTAGTCTCCATGCACATAAAACTATGCTACAATAAAAATACGTTCCAAATACGTATATCGGGAACGAGGAGTGACATCTCTATCCACCTTAGAAAAATTTGATCCTCGGAATTCGAATTCAAGCAATAGCTAGAGAAGTCAGGACAAACACGATATAAATCTACTAGCAACTACACATGCAAGCAATATCATCACAACATAAAGTGATCACCTGATCACAGAATCCGAGATATGAAGGCGTAAGAAAGAATATACCTTCTGAATTGAATAGGTGCGGGTACCGGGATCGAATATCGCCCTCGCGCTCCCACGTCGATTCTCGTAGAGAGTGGTGGCCCCAAGCAGCACGGAAAAAGATAAATAGTCCGATTCTTGAGCACATTCTCCCTTCGGCCCAATATGGATACGGGTTGCTTCTTGTAAGATAAGTCGATACCAACGACTAATTTAGAGTGATCGAGGATATGACTCGAATCCAGAACATACCTTCACAACTGAGACACATGAAAATATCGTGTACCTCACGTAACGAAGGCGAAAGGGCAAGACGATAAGCAACATCGCCTACCCGCTCGAGAATATCGAACGGACCTACGTATCTGGGACTAAGCTTCCCGCGAATCCTGAATCTAATAACTCCACGGGTAGGCAAAATCCGTAAAAATGCGTGGCCGCCGACACGAAACTCTAAAGGTCTACGATGCTGATCTGTCCAATATTGATGCCTATCTTGTACAATCCGAAGTCGCTCTCTGATCTTCTTGACAATATTTACTGTCTGTGTGATCATTTCAGGGCCTAACATCTTCCGCTCACCAATGTCGTCCCAAGCCAATGGTGACCTACACTTCCTGCCGTACAGTGCTTAAAAATATGCCATCTGGATACTGGCCTGATAACTTTTGTTATACGAGAATTCTACCAAGTGAAGGTGATTCTTCCAAGATCCATACCAAGATCTAAGGTACAGGCTCGTAGCATATCATCCAAGGTCTGGATGGTTCTCTCTGATTGTCCGTCTGACTGGGGGTGGTAAGTCGTGCTAAATCTTAACTTGGTGCCCAAACTCGGGTGTAAACTTTTCCAAAAATGAGAAATGAACCGTGTGTCTCGATCTGATATGATACTTACTGGGACACCGTGTTGTCTTACTATCTGTCGCATATATATTTAGCCAATTTTCTGTAGACTGTCCTACTCAAAAAGAAAAAAGTGAGCTACTTTTGTGAGACGATCTACTATCACCCAAATTGTATCTCGACCAATCGGTGATCTAGGTAAACCAGTCACAAAGTCCATCGTGATGTGTTCCCACTTTCACTCTGGAATAGGAAGCGGCTGTAATAATTCTGCCAGTCTCTGTTATTCTGCCTTCAATTGCTAACATATCAGACACCGCGATACGAAGCATGCTATTTTCCTTTTTATTTTGTTCCACCAAAAGTGTTGCTTGATTCTTGGTACATCTTCGTGCCTCCCGGATGAATAAAATACTAGAAACTGTGTGCTTCGGTCATGACTTCTTGCTGAATATCCCCGCTTGGTATGCATAGACGATTTTCAAATCTTAGCGTTCCATCCGCATGTATTGTCAACTCCTTTTGAAGACCTGACTCACATTCTTCTAGTAGCTTTTGAATCTTCGTGTCCTCAGCCTGATCTAGTTTGATTCTATCTATCAAGGTTGACTGAATCTGTAGGCTAGCCTGAACTCCTGTACTCTGTGGAAGTACTATCTCGATATCCATCTCTCTTAAGTCTTCTAGAATGTGCTTCTGAGTAGTCAACATAAATTTGTCACCTCTTCTGCTAAGTGCATCAGCTACTACATTAGCCTTTCCTGGATGGTACTGAAGTTCCACGTCATAATCTTTCAACAACTCTAGCCACCTTCTTTGCCTAATGTTCAGGTCCTTCTGCGTGAACACATACTTCAAACTCTTATGATCTGTGAATATTTCTGCCCGATCGCCATATAAGTAGTACCTCCATAGTTTAAGTGCAAACAATACTGCTACTAGCTCCAAATTATGAGTTGGATAGTTCTTCTCGTGATCCCTGAGCTACCGAGAAGCATATGCTATCACTCTCCCTTGTTGCATCAAAACACATCCAAGTCCTTTGCCTGATGCATCACAGTACACTGTGAATCCTCCGGAGCCTGCTGGAATAGTAAGGATTTGTGCAGAGATTAACTTCTTCTTCAACTCTTCAATGGCTATCTCACATTCCGCTGACCACACAAATTTAACTTTCTTGCGCGTCAACCGGGTCAATGGTGCCGAAATTTTAGCAAAATTTGACACGAATCTTCTGTAGTATCATGCCAAGCCCAGGAAACTACGCTCTTCCTCTATTATCTTTGGAACTGGCCAGTTCTCTACCACCTCTACCTTCTTGGGATCAACTGACACTCCTGCTCCAGAAATAATGTGTCCAGGAAAGGATATGCGATCTAGCTAGAACTCACACTTACTAAGCTTTCCATATAACTGGTGCTCCCTCAAAGTTTGCAGAACTATCCTTAGATGTTCTTTATGCTCCTCCTCATTACAAGAATATACCAGGATGTCATCGATGAATATTACCACAAATCGGTCTAAGTAAGGCATGCAAATACAGTTCATCAAGTCCATAAATACTGCTGGAACATTAGTCTGTCCGAATGGCATATCTAAGAATTCGTAATGCCCATATCGTGATCTAAATTTTGTCTTTGGTATATCTTGCTCCCAAACTCGCACATGATGATATCCTGATCGTAAATTTATCGTGAAATGAGTCCAAGAGTTTGCCTCCTCCATCTGAGTAATTTTTTGTAATTTGTTTGTTAAACTTCCTAGCAACATACTGTTCAAAGGCTAAATATGCATTAAAAAATCAGATTTATGTTGTAATGGAATTATCCATGTATACTTGGAGAAATCATCTACCAAACAAGCATAATATCTAAACTTTCCAATAGATAAAACTGGAGCGGGTCCCCACAAATCACAATGATTATTTTATAAAATACCAGAGCTTCAAATTTCAGAACAAGCAAATGGTAATTTACTGAGCTTTCCTAGTTGACAACTATCACAAAGATGTTGAGATTTTGTAGTTACTATGACATCAATTAACCCTTTAATTTTTAATAACTGCAAAGACGAAGACTGAGGATGTCCTAAGCGTTGGTGCCAAACTTCTGCTGGGCCGAATTTGAAGCGATGGGGAAAATATAGTTCTGGCGAAGTGGAAAGGACATAAAAGAAGACTGAGGCAGTCTTCTTTTGCTTTATATAAGAGTCGCCAATACTGAGAATTGGTGGAGAAGATCAATCTCCAATTAGAACAGAATCGGTTCCAAAATATTTACGAATATTAGTTAACATACCTGACTTATTGGTCATGTGGTTCGAGGGTCCTGTGTTTGTTGTCCATTCAGTGTCTATGATGTTGTTGTCCAAGGTAAGTGCTGCAAATGCTTGTGGAATTTAATCATGTTGAGTTGGCTTCTTGGGTACCCACCAACAAATTTTAGCAATATGACCCACTCTCACACAGTACTGACATTTTTCTTCACGATATAGGTGTCACGTCCCGATTCCGAAGGTCTCCCGACCACGTTCCCGCCGGACGCGAATCACTGCGCCTCGGCACTCCCGCGGACCGTATAGTCGTTTGCTACTGAGACGTGATGCCGTGCGAGCCTGGGGTTGCGTCCGCACAAGACAACATCATTAAAGTTTGGCTACCATCGCATCTATCGAGTAAGCAGCGGAGGGACATTATTGCGAGCATTTATCCATCTGAGTATACGGGGCAAATCGAGGCACGGGGTTCTATGATGCAATAGTATTATTCCATATATTATGCCCTTTTATACGAAAGCAGCTCAAAGCAATCGATACCAGATTTTTGGGTCTTGGAGATGAGGCATGCCTATCGCTTCCTCGGACGATCCAGCATCTGCGAACAAGTAAACTGTTAGTGGGTCAGCACTTTGGAGAAAGTACTGGTGAGTCTAAAACAACTAAACAGAAGCAACATTCACTAAAACCAACACTAAGTAATTATGTGATAAAATATTACATTACTAGTGATCTTTCTAGTTTTACCTATGTTCGTTACATGCAGCAAAAGGACGGAGTCATATTACTTCTTTTGGAAACATCTTTAAAAACAGAGTTCATGTTTGATTCATTCAAGCACACAAGGCAAGCCGATTGTTCTACTATCAGGGTGTGCAGAGCGTGTCTCGTGAGCTATACTCAAAGACTCTAGGGACAATGCACATCTAGGAACTATCCTCTATCAAGCCAATATGATGAACTATCTATATGCTTTTCGGTCCCCGAGAAACTCAGGATCGGTAGCGGTAATCCAGCTAACCAATGACTTATTTATCTGATGCTATTGGCAGTTGTGACTCATGGTTGCTCTTCACTGTCATGGTAGCAGCCGTGACCAAGGTTCAGCTCTTCACCAATAGTCATCGTCCGACCGATGCGAATGCATGAAATACTACCAGATAAACTCTAGGATGCAGACGAGATGAACCAGCAGACCCTATATCTCTGTGCGGACTAGCCGCCCTCTCTGAACAAGTTCAAGCACGATATGGTTCTCTCGAAATACAAGCAGTAGTAAAACATGTTCAAGCGATCTCTTACTCTTAGACAAGCATTCAAGTACTTTTAATTAAGCAGACATGTTCGTTTCAATGACAAACTATGTGAGTTCTCTTATTATCATCCAAAGCAGGTTCTATCATTCTTTTTATGAAACTATCTTCTTAAGCAAACAAGCATTCAAAAACTCAGATTCATTATTAAGGCGTGCAAGAATTAGAGAACAAAGTTTCTGTCCACTTACCTTGATCAGTCATTTCCTGCTTCAACAAGGAGCTCTTAAGGAAGATATCATTTTTGAGTCAGCAAATCGATATCTATTGTACATAGTGTCGACGCGGAGCGGGACACTATATACTTACCCACCAATAAAAAGTTTTGTCCTCGAAACTTCAAGGAGAAACTTTTCGATATCCCGGGCAGCGATAGTCCTCATCCCTCGCCATCCTCAATCGAAAACTTTAGCAAACACAAGCACGAAAGCACAACTCTCAAGCAATAAATCAAATCCAGAAAACTTTTGCACAACTTTGAGAATACATATGGACTTATTGTATGGAACGCTCTATTACAATACAATATCGGATACATCTCAGAGTCGTAGCAACAAATTGGGTAAAGAATCAAATCACTCTGATACCATTATGACACGCCCTGATCTCCCGCAGGCTAATCGGCCGTCCCCGCTAGGCGAGAATCACCGTGCCAGCGCTCCCGTGGGACGATCGCTTGACCCATCTGGGCTTTATGCCGCACAAACGTGAGTCGCGCCCGTGCAAGGCCGAGGTTCATTGCTGGCAGTAAGAGGTCTAAGCCACAGAGTCGCACAGATTGTTCGAGTGCAGCAAAATTATAAACGCAGAGACAATTGGTAACAAGTTCACTGAGTCATTAATAGCGAAAGCATTGAATAACACAACATTAAAGTAAAGTAACTCTTTATTGATATTGAACAAGTGTTACAGGCGGCGCTAGGCCTAGATTACAAGTCGCTCAAGCCTCTCTCTCTGAAACAGTAAAAGCGTGTCAAGTGGCTACATTTATGGAATGATGTATAGACGATGTTTCGACATTATGTCTTTTATATGTGCTTCAGTTCCGGACGCAATGCTCCAAGGCTCCAGAGTGAACTCCATGCCTTAGCACACACGAAGGAGGCATCTGCACCGAACGAGGTTCTTCCATACCCTACAAATAATCTGGTGGATTATCAGTACATGAATGCACTGGTGGGGAGGCTACTCGCCCGCTCGACAAATCCAAACACGTTCAATAGGTTTCGTGCACCATCTATTTAGTTGTCTTTCTAGTTTTATCTTAGGATCAGTTTCATGACATATATAAAAAGTCTAAATCGTGTAGCAGTGCGCCGTGCGATATAAGAGAAAACACTGCGAGACTTACCAACTTACCATTTTTTCTTCCCTGTCCAAGGAAAACCAAGTTAATTCAAGCACAAGCAGCATATATATGAAACCTAAGGGCAATAACATATGCAAACACTGTGTTGTGAGTGAGACCATATTTCGGGTGCACGAGTATACAGGTTATCCAAAAGTGTTACTTTGGACGTTCACTACTAGAATAAGCGGTATTAGCGACGTATTTTAGCAACGTCTAGTTAAAACGTCGCTAAATTAGCGACTCTGTAAAAAGCGTCGCTAGGCGTCGCTAAATGGCGACATTTAGCGACGTTTAGCGACTTTTATTAAGATTTTAAAAGAATAGTCGCTATAAGTTCAATTAAGGTCGCTAAACGTCGCTAATATATCTGATTTAGCGACGTTTAGCGTCGTAATTAGCGACGTATATATCAAAAAAATTTAGCAACGTATTTAGCGACTTTATTTGCGTCGCTAATTTTAATTTTAGCGACGTTTTTATGTGATGTCGCTAAACGTCGCTAATTTTTGTTTAATTAGGGCTCGGTTTTCTTTTCTTCGTCTGTCGAAAATTTCGAAACGTTTCGATTTCCCCTCCCCTCTTCGGCGACCGGGTTTCCACGGCTGCGTCTACTCCGGCTTCCCCCTCCTCCTCCTCGAGCTCTAGGTAATCTCTCTCTCTCTCTCTCTCTCTCTCTCTCTCTCTCCCTCTCTCTCTCTCATGTGACACTGACACAAGACACACTTGACAGACACGACACACGCACACAGACACGACACACGCACACAGACACACACGACACACACACACAGACGCAGACACACACACACGACACACATACACGACACACACACAGACACACACACAAATACGACACACACACGACACACACACACAGACGCAGGGGTTAGGTTTAGGGTTAGGGTTAGGGTTAGGGTTAGGTTTTTTGACCTGGGGTTAGGATTAGGGTTAGGGTTTGCTTTGCTTGTATTCAATTGTGGTTTTCAGAATCGATCTGTTTCAGCAGTTTTGAATCATTCAGTTTGGACTGATTCAGTATCGGGTTTGGCCGATGCTTGAAACCTTACTTTTAATTTGTTGTCGTCACTAATCCATCTTGTTATTCCGTATTTCAGATAAGTTCATATTTTGGACATGTTTCTTATGTGTCCACTGTCTGAACCTTACAGTGTTGTTAGTCTTATTGTTTATGACTTTTTTTACACATGGTTCTTAGTGGCACGTTATGTAAGTATGCCAAACTATGTATCTAGGTCGGAACTATCCCAGCCATTATTTTTGGGAAATATTTCTGTGTACTCTATAATGTAATCTATATTTGCTGATATATTGGAAAATATTTCTGTATAATCTATATTGTACTCTATTTGCTGATGTAATGGTGTAATCAGTTTGATATGTTGCACTATATATTTGTGGAAACCAAAACAGTGGTGAAATGTGTAAAAACTGTGTAAACTTTATTAAGAAGTGGCACTATAAAATATGATGCACATTAGTGTATCCTGTAATTTATCCCATTAAATAATATAGCATGAATGTAGAAGTGTGTAGATTGATAACTATTCTTTTTTTCTGAATGCTTTGTGAATTGTTCCCGAGTTTTTTGTATGAAGATTTTTATTTGTTGTTGTTAAGAAGTAGCGGTGCAACTAGGCCGGGTTAAACCCGAGCCCGGTGCAACCAGGCCGGGTTAAACCCGAGCTCGATCGGATAAATCCGTTAATGGGTTGGGTTAGGGTTGAAGATACTTGTTCAGACTCGGGTTTGGATTTAAAATATTTGAACCCGATCAAAAATCAGGTTGGATTCGGATTCATGTGTCGGATTACTTAAAGAACCTGAAACCATATATATATATATATATATATATATATATATATATATATATATATATATATATATATATATATATATATATATATATATATATATATTAATCGTTATTTTGAATAATTCAAATCAATGGTTAAGATTGGATGACTTAAACAAGATCCAACGGTTGTAAATATGGAGATACAAAAAATCGGGGATGATGATCCCTCATCTATAAACGAGGAATGATCCACATCCCCTCATATTATTTCTGTGTTTGGGCCCAGTTGTGAGTAGTAAGCATTTGAACCTATTTTATGTCTACGTCATCCGGGTAAATGCTTTACACTGGTTGCTACCATTACTTTTTAATTTCTATAGTAATGTTCTATTTACTTTTTATATGATCTTGACACTATGAGTTGCACATGAGTGATTGACACTGAGTTGCACGAGTGAGATTGTATTTCATGGATTCGAATTTATTTGTTTCATTGTGATTATTTTGGTTTCCACAAATTGTAGATGGTGTGGGGGATAGTGGGCCCAAATGACATGCAACGTAGCGTAAAGTATCGTACGTATCGTCGGGCATCTCAAAAAAAAAAAAGATGGTAACAAAATGGGGAACTTTTATAGGTGTATTTTTATTGATGTTTGTTAGCTGAATGTGAACAGTCTGATATCAGTCTTGTGGTTTGTATCCAACAAAAGTTGCAAACTGAGAACTGTTCGTTCTGTGTAAAATGTGTGGTGTGTTAGGTGGAGTTATTGTTAACATGCATCATATGTAACAGGGACACATATCTATGAATAATTAAGAATAGTCAATTTGATCTTGACACTTTTTTTTTTGTAAGCTTTAGAATGATTATTAAAATTTGATTTCATATTATTGGTTTGGCTATAATCTACTTGAGAAGTATCAGTAGCTTTGAGTGAGTGCAAGTGTCCATGTGTTTTAGGGTAGATGTAAGCTTTAGAATGATCTATACTGCTACATAATCATCTAATTCTTCCGTTCTGGTCCAATAGCTAATTCTTTGTTTTCATCTATCTTACCAGATGGCACCCAAGAGAGCGACACCTCCTACTGTTAAGGAGGAAGTTATGCCTCCTACTGTTAAGGAGGAAGTGATGCCGACTACTGTTAAGGAGGAAGAGATACCACCTGCGGGGAGTTCCAGTCACCCAGCACCTATCGCGGCTGTATCTCAGACGGGGAGTTCCAGTCACCCAGCACCCATAGCGGAGCTTGATAACATAAACGCTGCTTATGCGCAGTATTTGAGGGACTGGTATCTGCCCCATTTTGGAAATCCTCGAGATTGATACTATAATGTTTCATATACTTATATATTATGCATTTTGTGTTACTGTCATACTCTGATACTTATATATTATGTGATGCTGTTTATGTCCATTTTGTGTGAGTGTGATGCTGTTTATGCCCATTTTGTGTTACTGTGATGCTGTTTATGCCCATTTTGTGTGACTGTGATACTTTTATTGTCTGTCTATAATATTTGTGTGTATTAATTGTATGACTGTGATACTTTTATTCATATTCAATATTGTTAATCCGGTGTTGAGTGTTCCACCGAAGGGGTCGACGAACCCATAGAATTCAACGGAGGGTTGCTCCGGGTATATTTTTAATTAGAAATTTATAAATTGCAGGAATAATAGTTTGGAACAATTCAGGTTTTTTTTTAATTTTTTTGTAACTTTAGCGACGTATTTAGCGACGTTTAGCGACGTCTAGCGACGTTACTATAAGTCGCTAAAAAAGTCGCTAATTAGCGACGTGTAATTAGCCGTCGCTAAACGTCGCTAAATATGTCGCTATACGTCGCAAATTACTGACATGGCAGTACTGCCAGGTCATTAAAGACGTCGCTGTTACGTCGCTATATAAGTCGCTAATTAGCGACGTTTAGCGACTTTAATAAACGTCGCAATTTAGTGACGCGGAGTCGCTAAACGTTGCTAAATTTAGCGACACAATAAAGTCGCTAAAATATGTCGGCATAGTGACGTTTAGCGACGTTTTTCCTTTTGGCGACTTGATTTTTTCCGACTGCGTTAAAACGTCGCTAATTACGTCGCTAAAAGTTTTTAGCGACGTTTTTTTGTTATTTAGCGACGTTTTTGGGCGTCGTTAATTTGACTTATTCTGGTAGTGGTTCAAATGCTTCTATTACTCACAAGTGTCTCATATTCATATCGTTTAGCTGATTCAAATTATTGGATGTGATGCAACGACTCGCACGCGGATAGCCACTAAGCGATGATGACTTATCTATATAACAAAAGTCGCTGGCATAGCCATAAAGGACGGGTTATAGTCTCGAGATAGAAATGATGTGTAATGCAGGTGACGAGCCCTGCTACATAATAATCCGTCCATAACATACGACTATACATAATATTTTTGTCCGGATCGGATCGGTCCCAGCGCCCTGGCAACCGTCCGCGGAAACCACAATAAACCTTGTGCACAAGTTGTCCGCGACATGCAAGTCTTGGGTTAATCCAGATTCATAATGATAATCCTTAGTTCTTTTTCTGAACGAGCATTGCTCCTCGAGCTGTGATTCTTTGCTTTACTTAACACGATTCTTGTTCAGTGTTCTACTTGGCTTGATGCAATCTAAGGCAATATGAGCATGAGATAATCACATAGCATGATTTGTCTTTGCATAGTCACCTTGAGTCATTAGATTGAGTACAAGACGAGTATCACTTTTCTGAGGTGTTACGATGTTATCTTGCTTGACTGTCTTTGATGCAATCTCCCAATTCGGGAAATGCCTTGGCGACCTAACAGTCCCGAATACTTTCAATATTCTTATACTTGGCTCTGAACTACTATTAGATAGTCTTCTGATGGTTTGGATGAAAACAAGGCAAGATAGCATTCACTTGATATTGGCATGCAATTATATGTCAAGCATTGAATTTATAAGAAAATATAAGCATTCACGTTTGGCTTGGGCCCGAAGGCAAGCCGAGCAGTAAAACCGTAAAGGGACTTACCGAGTGACATAATCTAGGGTCATGCAGTGTAGCAAGTGAACAGTGCACTACAGAGTATACATACATCATTCTACTCGAGGCATAGCGGGGTCTCGATGCACAAGGCAAAGGTAGCATGCAAGGATCTGATTATAAGCAATGTTTCATTTTCCACGTTCTAATACAAGTTGGGATTACTCCCTTAGCTAGGTGCGTTGTATTCTTATTAGCATACAGGGGGTGATTCACCTAGCGACTGGCATATATCGATATTTTAAGTAAGCTGGCTAAGGAAAGACAAGTTCACCGTAGCCACCCACCTTAGCGATAATTTGCCTCGGTCGAACGATACTCCGAGCGAGCCTCTGAAAGCCTAAGTTGAACTCCTGAAGGGCCAAGTCTGGATATCATGTGCCTCAAATGAGTCTTCTCGCTGAAGCAAAGTGGGTTGGGATGTTGCACTTTTGCCGTTTGAATCGGCAGTCCGCTAGCGGAATGGGTCATTATAATAGGTCTTTCTCGGCATGAGTCATATGGTGTTCTGTAACAACCTTTTTTTTTAAATAAATTTTTGAATTTTTCTGTGATTTTTAATTAATTATTATAAAGGTCCTTCAGGGATTAATATCTTTATGTATTAAATTAAGTACTAAGATATTATAAATGTTATATTTTTTAGTGTATAATTAATAATATGATGTTGTGTATTTTTTCTGAAATTTATCAGGCTCAAAAACTATTTTTAAAATAGCTAAAAATCATTATTTTAATTAAACCCACTTGAACCAAACCGAACCTAACCCAACCCAAACTGAACCCAAATGAACCAACCCAACCCTAATGGGTCGGGTCCTACCCAACCCGACCCGACCTAATAAGACCCGATAACTTTTTTCCCCGCAGACACCCCCACGATCCTCTGACTCCGCGGCTGACTCCGCCGCCGCACGACCTCGCCCCCGCTCCGTGGCCCACGACCCCATGACCCCCGCTCTGGCCTTCCCGCAACCGCCTCCCCTCTTTCTATATAAATCCCACACCACCGCCACTGCCATCACAACCATCATCCACCTTCACCGTAACCCCCTCCGGCATCCCGACGACCCCCTCCGCCATTCCCGACGACGACGACGACCCCGACCTCTGGTGACTCCTGCGGCGACCTCCCCGACCCACCATGACCACCACCCGAGAAGCCCCAGCAGCCGCCGCAACCACAGCAACCGCCGTGCCCCGTCGCGCCATCCTGTCACGAAATCAGTGAGGTACCCGTCTTCTAGCTCGCGTATCTCCCTGTGTGTTGATTCAAATTTTGTTATGTCGAATCATAGGCGAAGACCACGTAACCCTCTCAAACTTCGTACAATTAGTTTGGGGTATCGCATCATGTGTCGGTCGTAAACCGCGACGCAAAAACAGAAAAAATAACTCAAATTTAGGAATTCAAAAATCGTCCCGAACTCACAAGTTCACGGCCATTTTTCTTCCAACCTATTTAATAATTTTGATTTATATTTGAGCAGTTAATTAGACAACCTAATCGAGATTAAGACCCTATAATTAGTTTATTTTAATTTACGGTATTTTGTATTTTATTCGTGGTTAAAGTTGACCAAAAACTTGGTTTTTAAAATCTGAATTTTTTGGAAACGGGGTGCGTTACGCTAAACGTGACGACTTCGTCATGTGCGAATTACATCAAAAGGTGCGTATCGTCAATGCGGACATGTGAGATTTTGCGAAAGTTGATTTAGATGTGCGTTCACACCGAAATCAACGCGTATCCGTCGAAAATATCCCGTATCGGGCCTGTTCTGAAACTCGTTGTAACTCCGTGTGTGCTTATCATTTCATAACAAAACTTGCGCCATCGAATTCATAATATTACGCTGGTCCTGTGACCCATGTTTGGTTCGATTCCGAGAACGTTGACGAAACCTCGTATCGTGGGCCCCATGGCTCCACTTGACGGACGATTTTGTGGTCGGATCATCAGAATCCAGTTTTGGATATTTTGTTGGGTTCATATCATGGTTCTGGACTTGTAGATACTAAGTTTGATGAATTTAGAGAAATTTGTCTCTGCCATATTTTTCGGTCCGAATTTGGCCACATGTGGAGCCCGCTTTGACCAGAAACTGTCATTTTTGTCCCTGTATCCAAATTGGATTTGTGGGTAGTCAATTCTAACTATTTTATGTCTTCTGAGAGTGATGGTAATATTTGTTTCAGCATCCGGAGGCGTTTCTGGAGATTTTGTTGTTACAGGAGCAACTGAAGGAGTTCAGAACCCAGGCAAGTGTACCTTGCCAACTTGCAATAGTCTTGTTATATTATTTGCATTAGTTCTTTATATATATATATATATATATATATATATATATATATATATACTCTTGAGATATACATGTTCAACCTATGACCGTGAGACATTGCTTAACGTCCGAATAATATTCGAGTGTCGACGTCATACGCGGAGTCGTGTAACGTCACTTAGAGAGTTGATATTACGATTCTATATTTTCGTGCTTGCTTTATCAAGTACGTCATACCATAGAACACTTGACACTATTCATAAAACAGAATCTTTCCTGAGTTATTCATGGTGATTCTGTATAGGCTTAAAGGATTCGTGACATAGATCTTACATATGTATAGCTATCATTATGACTCGCTGCATTAGCTAGAGGTCATAATCTTGCGCATTATGGACATGAGACGTCGTGGACATGAGACGTGTGATTACATTGGGTGGGAAGAGACACACAGGCTATATATATATATATATATATATATATATATATTATTACGGTGCCGTAGCCACTACAGAGCTAGGCCCACTATATGATATCACTGCTACCGGCTCCCCGACACAGAGCTTGTAGTGGTCTCAACATGAGTTCTAGTGATGCTCTCATTTGCATATCATATAGCTGGTTACATAGTTTGCCCTGCTGATATATTTTTATACTGCATTTATTTGGCTTGAGTTATTCTTGTACCTTGTTATGTCCTCTGAGGATCTGGATCCGGATTATGTCCCCAGGTTTAGCAGAGGAGATCTACCCTTAGGTATACGGGACAGGTGCAGGCGCTGGAGCAGTACCAACACCAGAGGACGAGGTGATGCCAGAAGATTTCTCCTGAGTATTTTGTTATATACTCAGTCCTTTCTGTTTCTAGATACTTTATTTCCTGTCTCTTGGATTATTGTACCAAACTCATTATCGGATTGTTCTCCAAGATATTTTATTGAGACTTGTTATTGAATTATATTTTATTTCGATTATTCTGACATTTGGTTGTGTTTATCTTTTGTAGATGATATTCGAATTAGAATGTGACATGTATCGTAGACCATTATATTATTTTACAGCTTAAGTACACTCTAATGGGTCCATTAAATTGGATTTGTCCATTGGAGTGTGCTGCTGGCCATTGTCACGTGGCTAGTCCCTCGATATTTTGGGACTAGGACGTGACACGTTCACCTGGTGGAGCAGGACGTCGTTGTTGAGTGGCAGAAGAGGGGTTGTCTAAGTAGCTCCAATTGTGGTACTTGGATTGTTGTGCCTGGAATCCACGCCCAGCGGACATGAATCTCTGAGAGTTGCCACGATACTCTAAGGGAGGTTGCTTGAAGCGTTGTTGTTGTTGTTGTTGTTGTTGTTGTTGGCCATAAAAAGCTAGTTGAGGAGTGAATTGCGAGGTTGGCACTATCTTTGTGGCTAGAGAACCAATTGCGCCTCTGATCAAGATTTTGAAGTTGTGAGATCAACTCAGAGTATGATGGCCTTGGAGGCTTCAGCATTAATTGTTGTTGTGAAAGTTTCATATTGAGGGCCAAGACTAGTAAGAAGATAGAAGGCCTTTTCTTTGTCAGGTATTGGTTTCCCAATGGCTGCAAGGCTGTCACATAAACCTTTGAAGGTGCGGATATGATCACCAATGGATTTGTCATCTTCCTTCCGTAGATATGTTACTTGTCGACGTAGAGTAAAGTCGCGTTCTTGCGAATCTTGTGCATATGCGCCTTTGAGAGCTTCCCACACAGCATGGGTTGTGTCTAAGCCAACCACGAGTCCGAGAGCCTCTTCAGAAAGTGTTCCGATGATCCACCCATGAATGATCCACCCATGAAGAAGACGATCAGACCATCGCCAGGTAATGAAGTCATCTGTTAGTTTTGGTGTGGAATTTTCTGGATCAGTGAGATGGCCAACCAGTTCTTGACTCTCAGCAAGAGCCAAGGCTTGTTCACGCCATAAGGGGTGATTGGTAGGAGAGAGTTTGAGTGTGATGAAGTTGCCAACATTAAGAGAGAGACAAGTACTCATGGTAGGAGAAGGGTGAAAGGTGCTATGTTGATGATCACACAAGTTTTGATACCAAGAGGAAAATGTGATATAGGCGGGAAAAGAAAAATATGTGGTATTTTATTGATAGGCCACTTGATTACATGGCAATGTAGATAACTCATATTTAAACACACATGAAAAGAAAAGGAATAACAGGAAAGAAACTGCAGGCCACAAAATTTGCAGAAAAAGTAATAAGAAACTGAAACTGAAGCCCACAAAATCTGCAGGAAGAAATGGTCTTTGTATCTTTGGTTCGTTCTTTTTATCAATCAGCAGCCTTTGGTTGTTTGCTGAGCTGTGTTGTGCTAATAGAATCCACATGACTTGCCTATAGAAGTAAGCAAATATGTTGTCCACAGTATTGGACCGAATGTCACGTGTCAGCGCTTTATTCGATGTCCAATCGGTGATGGGCTCATACAAATAGGCAAGGAAGGGCAAAGGATTGCTGACATCTGACTCGCGGTCACGAATTGCAATCCAAAACCGCAGGCCAAATATCATTTTTCTTTTCAAAATATGACTTTGTGAACGAGTAAAACGGTACATTCTTTTGTTTAGACTCTTTTGGGATATTGTCTCATAAACTTAGGATTCTGAAATTTTACTGATGACTGACTAGCAAATGATTGTTGAATTCCACAGGAGAGACTAACAATTCAATCAAATGTAGAAAAGGGCGGAAAATGATAATATTTTCGACACTACATATATGAAACATAGCAATTTAACATTATAATAGGATAAAGTGCAACAACAAAAAAATCTCCTAAGATTTATATTTTCGGTAAAAATAGACTCGTAGTTTAAAAAACTCCTACACTTTTTAATTTGGTTCAATTTACATCCAAATTGGATTAGACCGTTAACGAATGTCAAAAAAAAAAATTTATGAAATCATGATTATACCCTTGGGTAAAGTGTAAAATTTTCCTCATAAAATTGATAGTTTTAACAAAAAGTTACTCATAGTTTAAAAAAACTATACTTTTTAGAAGTACTTTAGGTATATCAAAAAAAATTTATTAAAAAATTATCTCTAACGTCACTTGCAACTATTAATAGACCAAAGAGGATCATTTGATCAAATTTGTCAATAAGAGAGGGTTTAATTAATTAAAAAACTTACTGAGGTTTTTTTTTTTTTTTTTTTCTGAAAGTATGAATCTGGTAGAATTTTTGCACTTTTGTAGAAGCATCTAGTCTGGAAGATTAGCAACATATCAAACAATGAAAGGGAAGCATTCCTAAGTATTAAGTACCAAATACCATGCTGACGTAGAGAACCACCGGTGACCTAAGTTGTTGTGATATGACTAACACAATCCTAGTATATGCAAACAATACCAACTGAAATATTGTATATATGACATTTGCCTGCACATAGATTGTGTACACAATGAACATGGAGATTTATGCTCTAGGCGTAGTCAGGACTTTAATTTAGTCGAATTGTTTTTAACAAACCAAATATTGTGTCAGTATAGTCATGTCCATATTTTATCGTGTTCATAACGTATCGTATTTGGAAGTGTAGAACTGTGTCCAACATACTAAAAAAATAGAATCTTATAAAAACATATTTAGTTTATCAGGTAGATTCTTTTAGGCATAAATTTGAACACTAAGAACCTCTGGTATCATCTTTCACCATCAACATGTGGCGGAACTCTCGCAGAGGGTGCGGAAGTTTGGACGGTAGAGAAGTTCCAGAAAAAACAAATTTACGTATCTTATGGCCTATAGCAGCACGTACCGTTCTGATATTTCAGGACGGTTCATCCATAGTTATCATGTTCTGTGCATATTGTGATGTTCGATTATCGCAACTAACTATTCAAGATCCAAAATCTAAGTTGAATCAATCTTTCAATTCCCCAATCTGATTCTTATGATCATCACAATCGCTCAATCCTTAGGATCACCACTGTCAACCTTTTTTTCCAGGGAACTGGCTGGATCCCACCCCTTCCCATCTCCCAAAAAAATGGATGGGTTACCCCAGCCCACCAAGCCATTGTTCATGCTCAGCTAATGAATTATGAATGAGGTCAATTGGGTTCTATAGTGGGAAGCGTGAATACTCCAATGTGGGTCGTGTCAGTGTTGAACACTTATCACACATACACAACCAAACAGTCCAAAATATAATATAACATGTCAAAATAGGTATCATTTCCGTGTCAATGTGTTACTTGTGTCCTAACACGTCAAAATAGGTATCATTTCCGTGTCAATGTGTTACTTGTGTCCTATCTATGTCCGTCAAACATAGGTTTTAGGCATAAATTCGATCACTAAGAGCCTTTGGTATCATCTTTCACCATCAACATGTGGCGGAACTCTCGCAGAGGGTGCGGGAGTTTGGACGGTAGAGAAGTTTCAGAAAAAACAAATTTACGTATCTTATGGCCTATAGCAGCACGTACCGTTCTGATATTTCAGGACGGTTCATCCATAGTTACCTTGTTTTGTGCATATTGTGATGTTTGATTATCGCAACTAACTATTCAAGATCTAAACTCTCAGTTGAATCAATCTTTCAATTCCCCAATCTGATTCTTATGATCATCACAATCGCTCAATCCTTAGGATCACCACTATCAACATTGGCTGGATCCCACCCCTTCCCATCTCCCAAAAATTTGGGTGGGTTACCCCAGCGCACCAAGCCATTGTTCATGCTCAGCTAATGAATTATGAATGAGGTCAATTGGGTTCTATAGTAGTGTTGAACACTTATCACACATACACAACCAAACACTCCAAAATATAATATAACACGTCAAAATATGAATCATTTCCGTGTCAATGTGTTACTTGTGTCCTATCATATGTCCGTGCAACATAGGTTGTAGATCATCAATTTGGTAAATGGTAGCATAAATCAAACAACACTGGGAAATGCACAAACGGTTGATGAGACCCAAGATTCTTATTACCAAATACAAGGTTAAAAGACGAGAGCTGCTAACAAATAACAAGCTATCATAATACGATAACAAGTACACTGCACTTCATCCCATTCCAGCCACGGCCACGGCCACGGCCACGGCCACTTACATAACAGTGCATGCATTGGCATTCTCTTCACTGAAAATGTCGTAGCTCGCCGCCGCCGCCAACGGAATGTAGTAAGACCCCACCGCCAGCGGCTGCACGGTGTTGCAGCTCACCGAGTACGTCGGCGGGCCGATGGCTGCAGGCACTTGATACACCGGATAATGATACACATCTTGACATGGCACCGGCGACGTCGCGGTTGCTGCAGTCGTTACCTCCACTCTCTGACTCTCCTCCGCAAGTGCCTCGCCTCCACTGCCACCACTGTTTCCTTTCTTGCCTTTCTTGTTCCCGCCGCCACCGGAGGGCTTCTCTGCTGGAGAAGAGGCGGCGTCGGAGCCTTTCTTGTCGGGTTCAGCGTCAGACTTGGCGGCAGAGGCAGTTCCGTTGCCGGATTCTGGTTCTTTAGCTTCGGAGCCTTTCTTGTTTCTGTCATTGTTCTTCCTCCCTCCACTTCCACCACCAATTTTGTTGTTGTTGTTGTTGGTAACAGAGTCGGGGTTAGCAGGTTTTGGCTCAGGCCAGAGCTCGGCGTGCTTCCCGGTCTTGCCCAGCTTCTTGATCAGGATCTCTGCCTCCACGTTCCCAGTCACCATCACCTTCTGCCGCTGAGAGTCGGTCGTGATCTTGTAAACTCCTATCATATCAATATTAATTTCCAAGTGTGTTTGAAGGAGATTTTGAGAGGGAACAAATATCGCATATAATAGTACATATTGGACGCGGCACAGATGTTCCAAAATACACTAGGACACGCCAAAATATGTCACGTTATGTTAGTTACGGTACCGTCGATTCCTTGGAGGACTTTCCTGACTTTCTTCTTGCAGCCTTGGCAGTGGATGGAGACTCTCAAGACCCATGTCTATAAATCCGACGGAACTAGACTTAGTGATCAATAGATTCATTCATGAACACACATTTGAAATGGAAGCATAGATATGAAGAAGAAGTAGTAGTAGAAATAATTAAGAGTACCTGGTATTTTAGTGGTTCTAGAGTTTCTCCTGTTTGTGCCATTTGAGAAGTTTTTTGAGAAGAAGAGAGGAAAGAAAGAAAGAGGAGCAATGCAAGTGAGCTGAGAAGCCAGTGGGGTTTTGGTCTTTTTGTTTCTTGGTGATGGAAGAAAAGGCGGTGGTACACTGCTAGTGGGAAGAATATGCATTCAACAGCCACCTCTCTTTTTTCACTCTGTAACTCTTTGATTGCTTACACTGTTTTTCTCTTCGTAACTCTTTTATCACTCTTTAATCCAATCCGATTCGAAGCTCAGCTTATCTAAGTTAGAACCATTCATTACCAGAGAGTATCCCCTCAACAATGAATCAAAACTAATTAAGGGTTATTCTCTTTGTGATCCCATTACTGAGGAATGCATCAATAATTCAGATCTCATTAATGAGGAGTGCGTCAATTATAATGAAGTAAACACAATATTTATGACAACCAAGCTCACATGCAAGGCACCGTATTTAAGTACTCAAACCATTCATAGCCAGTGTATGTATATCCCCAACAGCCCAATAGCAATAGGAGGAGGAATCAATTGTATATACAAGAAGCCAAATCACATACTACACAAAGCTGCAACCCCTCCTCACTCTCTTCAGTCCTTGCTCCAATATTAATGGCTGGCTGTCATCACCTATTTCAAAAGCAACCAGGTTGACGCATTAGCATCACTTGCCTAGCTGGTGCATTATCTGTTCTTTCAACAATTTAGAAAGTTAGTGTGGGTCTGGTAAAACTTGGGAAAGAGCCCGTTTTCGGAAGATTGTTCAACATATCTCGTCTATTTTAGCTTTACCGGCAGGGACGGATGCAGCCTATGGGTGGGCTGGGGCTCCAGTCCACCCCAATTTTGGAAAATAATATGTTGCCCGTAAAAAATAGTCCACCCCAATTTTGGAAAATGATATGTTGTCCGCAAAAAATGACCACGGATTGGCCCGCACCATCAATTATTGGCTCCAGGCTGTGATGTTGTGATTAATTTATATTCAAAGAAGAGAAATAATCACATGGTAAATGTCCAGATGAAAATTGAAACATGTAGCCTTTATTTTTGTCTATGCTTTTGCAATACTTTAGGTCTCTCTCTCTCTCTTTTGTTGCACGGATTACTACGACTTATGAGCGGCATTATCACAGCATAGGAATCTTGTTAGGCTCCTGGGATGATGCATCCATGGGGAGGAAAAGATGTTGATCTATGTGTATATGTCTGATAAGAGCTTGGATTTGGTTGTTCCATCTCTCTCAATAACCATCTTATTCTTACTTTCCATTTATATGGGATACTCACTGTTTATATTTGCTCAAACATATCAATCAGGTGATTGATTAATTAATTAATTTTGCCATCGCCCAAAAGTTATGAGAGTAAGCACACTCACTGTTTAGATGCAACATTTCTGTAGATTTAACTGCAACAAGAATGGTTTGTGACTACAGTGAAAAGTGTTGCATAGAGGTTTATTAAAAAAAAAATTACTAAAATCCTGGCTCCCTCCAGAGTAAACTAAAATCCTGGACTATAGATTTGACACAATATATTTTGTTAAAAAAAAAATTTAGAACGTTTTAAGTTCAATCAGAATAAACTAAAATTATGACTCCGTCCTTATTTGCTTCACTTTTGTGACTTGAGGATGGTGTGATTTGAGTTGGCCAGCGGAAGAGACGGAGGTGACTCCACCGGTCCACCCCCACCAACTTTTCAGAGGTAGTGATTGTTTGTAGATGGTTCTGTACACTCAGATGATAAGTTGACTGATGTACATACATATATAATGACTATCACTGCATAACTTGTCATCTTTGTGGTGGTCACTCTGAGTCCAGTCTACATCAGCCATTGGGTGAACATAGCCTTGCTTTATGGCCTTAGGGCTCGCTACTCACTAGGGAAGTGTAGCATCACTGTGTGTGTGTGTGTTAGTAGTGTAGTGTAGTGTAGTGTAGTGTAGTGTATGTACATCAACGGAACTAAGAAACATCACTATTGCATGCTTTGATGAGAAGAAAAATCTAATAAAAGTTATGAGGAGCTCCATTCATTTCTTGGGCAGAATAAACCAAATGAGCGGAAAAGAATTCCTATACACGTAATCTAGTGCAATGAAATCCTAGGTTTATTATTGGAATATACTAATTAGTATCGTGAATCATATGTTTTGGGATCTGGATTATGCATAAGGTGCTATCAAAACAACAGATTTTTTCATTTGGATGTTTCTGTTTGTGAGAGGACTTTTAATTATGCAGATTAACGACTAACGACACAAACTGATACATTAGGTAATGAGTATTTAGATTAGATCTGCAAGTGCTATGATGCGTAGACTGCGACTAATGATATTATAAAATCTGGGGTAATGACACAACGCCCACAAGGAGTAGGACTATGACCTATTATTTTATTTTAATTTGTAGTTTGCAACTTAAGGTAATATATATATAGAAGGAAGCATGCAGTCAAAATGTAGCAAGACAAAAGTTTAAAACGTGAGAAGCAGTAAATCAAGGTTCACAGTATTGATATCGAAATTGATCTCAAACTATTCCTATGAGTATCATGATCGATGGTATCGACAGTATCGAATCCTAACAAATTATTATTATTTTAAAAATATATATTTTATACATTTAGACATAATTTTTAAACATTTTTAGCGTTGTTTTTTTAGTAGTTTTGAAATTGAATGAAATGGTAGTCATCCTTGACGATTGATTTAGATGCGAGATAAAAATTTTTTCTTTTCCATGCTTTTACAACCTTACTATGTTTTTACACCTTTGGTCTTTTTCATTCAATTTTGTTTTTTTTTTTGCCGAATTGACCAAAAAAAGAATCCAATGTCGGTATAAGTCAGTATCGAATCGGGACATGCCAAACCGGATCGGTATCGGCCTTATCGGATTGGTATCAACATATATTGCAAACTATGGATAAAATCTTGAAATTAATTGTACATGTCTATTGTAAAGGTTTTGTAATGGTAATCTTGCATGCTTTCATTCGTCGAGGTATCCACTCAGCTGATAAATAATCCAAGGAAATGCTTAAGAAGAATCAAGGGCTTTTGATATTATCCCCTGCTAGATACATGATATTGATATTATCCTCATGTTGTTTCATTAGTTGATATTACCCTCATGAAAGTGTCGTTAAAGAGTTTTAAATGTGTCACTATAAAGTCAAAAGTGACACTTTCAGGGGAGTAATATCAACTTTTGAAACAGCAGGGAGGTAAAATCAATATCTTGCATCTAGTAGGGGATAATATCAAAAAGCCCAAGAATCAAATGTGTTTCTTTATGTTTATTTTCCTGAATGCTTCACATTGAGAACTTGATAATATGCTTGAAAATCAAAGGTCTTTATATATCATATCATATGTGTGTGTTCAGAAATTTAAAAAAAAATTAATAGAAGTTTTTAAAGTTTATACAAGTTAGGAGGTCCCTTCTCTTAATTACAAACAAAAAAATTGTATAGAAAACATAAAAGTTTAGTTTTATTATGTAAAAGACATAAAATTTGAAAAAATTGTAGATACAGTCCCAATACGCCCTTTTGAAGGGCATAATTTTACTTTTGACAATTTACGTCCTTCTTAAGGACGTAAATTTTTCTCCGAACTTTTTTAAAATATTTTTTTAGAATTTACGTCCACTTTTAGAGTGTAATTTTTTTTTTACCTTCGGACAACAGCCTCCAAGATCCTGAAAAAATGTTAAAAAAATCGTCAGCATAAGTCCATTTTCATCACTAAAAGTCTCTGAAAACAATTTTTTTCATTGAAAGACAAAATTTGTCACTAAAATTTTTAGCATTTAATTTCCATTGAAGGTAAAAAAAATATATAAATGAAAATTTTACACCCTTTAGAAGGATGTAAATCATCAAACCTATAAATAGATCCTTTAATAGGGTGTGTTGGGTATGTATTTACAATTTCACTAAATTTGTTTTTTTATACAATAAAATTGAACTTCTATGTTTTCTATACATTTTTCTGAATTACAAAAGCAGTAACCATGTACATGAGCATGAACTTGTCCTTCATGATGAGGTGTTCAGCACTCTACAAGCTTTTTCTGGCAGGATAAGATAGATGGTGACTCTGAGCTGATGTAACTCATGGATTCCACCATCATTACAGTTGATGGAACTAGTAGTAACCTAAAGTCCAATGACTCCAATCATATAGCACAAGTTCATTAGGCATTATTATTCAAAAAGCTCTTTCGTAATTTAGGCCATGAGCTTCTTTACCAGTCTTCTTAGAGACTATTATCTGTGAATCTGCTGAGACAGTTAATTTCAATGTACTCCGTGCTTGATTTGAGTAGTAGTTCTTTAACATTAGTTATTCTAATGCTGGCCATACTAAGCTAGTTATATGTTCTTTTTTAATAAAAGATAGATAATAAAAAACAAAATAATACATTCACAAAGTCATGAAAAAGGCACCTTGTGGCGAAAGAAGAGTAGAGTAACAAAATAGAGGATTACCCAATCATTCACTCCCTACATTACCTTCATGCTGGTTTTTGGATACAAGACCAAAATGTTTAGAACTATACATCAGCCTGATAACATTTTAAATGAAGTAATTAGGTTGGTTAAATATTTTATCTTCAATCGAAAGACTAGTGACTCAAAATACAATATTACATATAACAGTCGGGTGAGTTAGATATTCTTTAAACTTCTCATCTAAGACATTTTGCAACATTCCATACAGGAAAAGCATAGGAAGATTTCCAAAATCTGTAGTCCCAACAGAACCAACAAGTCATTTGGCCTGCATCCAGACACCGGATGTTTGGAGCATGAAGACCAACTTCCATTAAACCAATACATCTAGTAACTTACAAACAGGTTGGTCACTTGCTTCAAACCATTGTAACTGAGAACTCACTCGGCCAACAAATTATACAGAGTAGGCACGGGCATTCATGTTTGATGTTTTAACATTGCAGAAGACATTAGAGGCACAGCAAGCCACATTACAACAGTAGATACCTCAATAATTTCAGCAAGGAATTCAACAGAATAGTCGTACATGCAAGGAGCAAAATATCCATCATTGGTGAATCCACATCAATCCTACAGCCATTATAATCTAGATGGGATGTTTCTCAACAAGCATATAGAAATATCAAATTGCATAGGACTTTGGGCACACAGTCTTCCTTGATTGAGCACTAGCCAACATATATAGGATAACACGATATGTATACTCTGGAGCATCTACATTGGCTGGATAAAATGCTAAATTGAAACACCAGATGGTACATCATTCCCCATCACTTGAAGCTTTGGCGTAGATTCCATTTTCACAGTGATAGGCATGTTAAGCCGCCTCCTCATCCCACTAAGTAGAACATTCATCAGCTGGTTTAGTTTCCTCAGCACCATCGGACAAAGGAGCATGTTCTTTCTCAGTATCCTGTTCCTTGTTCTTCATTTCAGATTCCTCAGAAGCACGAGGTGCATCTTGAAGCTTCCAAATAAACAGATATCTTAGTTTGTTATGCAATAATGCGCCATAAATTTCAACAATCTCATATTTTGAGTCTGTAGCAAACTGAACTGCATTAAAGTGGTATAGGAGCTCATTCATGCACACATTGCATGGTCTTCTAAAGCTATCAAAACATTCAACTACATAACTGCATAGTATGAAGACATTCTTACAATAAAACTCTGTATACCCATTATATTAGAAGAAAGTGCATGTAATGTTAAGCATAAATGTCAGCATTGTAACCATTATGTTAAATGCACATGAACGGTATCGAATATTTATGCATATCTGCAGTTGTAGTTGGTTAGGAGTAAAGCATTAACTCTGTATACAAACAAAACATTAAGATCCACACAAAGAAAGTGTGTTTGGGTCTTTCAGATTTCAAACATGAAGTAGAAGGATTCAAATGAGCAAAACAATAGGACAGATCACTTACACCCAAGTTCTTTAAACTAGTAGTCACATCGTCCTGCTGCTTCTGGAGAGTGGTCTTTAGATCTTGGAAGTCCTATAGCCAGTTAGTCAAGAAATTGGAACATTGTGGGCAGAATAACTATAAGATAAAAGATTAGTCCTAGAAAGTCTATAACCAATTACTCAAAACTTGGACAATATTGGATTGAGAATAATTAAGATATAAATTCAGTTGTCGCACCATTGTCAGTTGTTCCAGTTCAGTATGGAGCCTTGTCTTAAGCTCCGATAGCTCCTGCATCAACAATGGATACATTATTCTTAAACATGTTTATAGTTTGACAGAAGGAAATATGACATGATAACATATGAACACCTCATCAGCATTTTCTCATCTAAACTGCTATTAAAAGCATTCTACTCTCTGTTAAATAAGAACTCATGCAAGGGGTACAATGCCTGATCGTTCTAGTTCTATGAGGGGAAACTATGCCTGATCTTTCTACTTCAATTAAAGACTGTAGAATATACGTCTTGTTTCAGTTGTTCTTATTTGTATGGCCTAAGAGACTCTTTAGTTTTCCTACTTTTATTCCCACATTGAAAAAACTCGAGGAATGGTGTGCTACCCTTCAAGTTATTCTAAGTTGAGCCAACGCCAACTTCTCAACATGGAATGAGAGCCAAACCATAACTCTCTTGCCTCTACCAAAACACAGCCTCCATCTCTCCATATATATATATATATATATATATATATATATATATATATATATATTCTCCCCCAATCTAGAAACCTAACCTTAGCCCTAGCAGCTGCACTCCAACACCTCCTTCCTCAAAACCCTAATTCCCCTTAAATTTTTCCAGTCTCCACTCCACGGCCTACACACCACCTCCACCTCTACGTCTGGCCACGGACTCCTTGTCGCAGACTCGCTAATCCGACCACGTCGCAAGATCTGGCCTCCATTTATGGCCACGAAATCATCACCATCGCCTGAACCCCTCTGAACTCGACTTGCTCAACTAATCTCAATCGTCGGCAATGAAGGATTCCGCCACCAGCACACTCGATTGCTGCTGGAAAACCCTACATCTATTCTCCCCATATTTTTAACATCTTTCCGTTTATGCCCCTAAGCCGCGAATTTTTTTCGAGCTTTGCGTTTATGCCCCTGAGCCGCCAAACAGTAAGCCAAGCTGCACCGAGTTGGACCTGTCAAGCAGTCATGCTCATATGGGGCTTCTCCGGTATTTGTCTTCTCCGGTGCCGGTGACTAAATCTGATCCTTTCCTCTACGTTTCCAATGACGGTTATGCCTATGCAACTTTGATTAGTCTTCTACAAGCCTAGATCTATCATGTCATCTTGCTAAACCTCGAAACAGTAAACAAGTCAAAGACTTGAGCCTTCTCAGATGGGTTGAGAATCGTCTCGTTGACACTACCAGTTCCAACCCTAGTTTCAAATCTAGGCTCAGCATCAAGATTGTACTACCTAGGCATTTGCTCGAGGTCTGGGATACCTCTGATTGGTCTCTGGCGAGGTCCTCTTCCCTGTTTCTTTGTCTTAACTGCACAAGACTAATATAGTTTGGTAGCAGTGGCCTCCATCCCTATTTCCGGTCATCTTCAACTCAGTTTTGTCCCATTCTTCTGGTGTGTTCTCTGGTTTGAAGGTTGTGGTCTCTGGCTAGCGATTGAGAAGAAGGCTCTAGTGTTATTCTTTGTTTACCCTCTGGTTTGAGCTCTAAGAGAACAGAATTGGTATTCTTTGTTACTCTTTGGTTTGAACACTATAATACTCATGAGCATTGTTCATCCACTTGGTATTGCTATTCATTTATGAATATGGAATTATTGGTGTGTGTTGATTTGATGTTCGCTATTGATGGTTGCTACACATGGAGTTCCTTTATGATGGTTTCCTCACTTCTGCTTATTGATTAGCACTTCATTGCGTTCTTGTCTTGATTATTCTAGTAGTTTCGTAATCTATTGATTTATGGCCTTCTTTTCTCGGCTCTACTAGTATTTTGGTGAATTGAGTCTATTTATGGTCCGGAATTCTTCACTATCGACGGTTGATTAACGTTTGGATGTTGTACTTCTTTCGGACCCCTTGTGGCTTGGGGCTTAGAGAGCGAATTTCCCCATAGTCCTCTCCTATGGTTTCCCCTTATTTCTTGCCATTGGAGATGCAACGACTTTGTGGCCATATTTTTGCATTATCTTCTTCCTCGACTTCCCATTATGACATTTTCCGCTACAGGAGATGCAGAGTCTTCGCTGCCTTTTTCTCATGTCACCTCTCCTCTTCTGCTTCCGCATCCAGTATATCTTA
This sequence comes from Iris macrosiphon, assembly GCA_036927795.1. Lineage (NCBI taxonomy): Eukaryota > Viridiplantae > Streptophyta > Magnoliopsida > Asparagales > Iridaceae > Iris > Iris macrosiphon. Next base: position 15,331,307 of record JAYESA010000019.1, on the reverse strand, counting down.
TCTGACTCATGGCTCTTCATAGATTCTTGACTCGGGTACGAACAATCATGGTACTCTACAGTCTATATAATTTACGGATGCTACGTTTTCCAAGTCTATAATTGTGGCTAATGGGGAAACCACTCTAATTCTCAGATGAAGGACGGTGCCTCTTACCTCTACACTTCATCTTCAGTCGGTACTTAATGTTCCTGGTTCACAGTTCAATCTTGTTTTTGTTAGTCGTCTCACCAGATTGTGCTAGCCAAAATGTAGCAAATGAAAAATATCCAGTGTATTGGAAGAATAAACATTAACTACATAATAAAATGTTCTAATTATTTTGCAAGTGGATAACTACAGAGAATTTCCACCTTGGATTTGGCTAGTTTTGAAAACTTGAAGCATTTCAGTCAAAGTGTCCCTGTTCACATGTTGATGTGATAATATTTTTGTGCTTCTCTTTTCATGCACAAGCAAATCACAAATAGAACTGTACGGCACTTCTTTTCGTAGATATAAGTGGATAAATCAGACAATAGATTGTCTGATCCAGAATCCTCAAAACTCTGTGCACACGTGTACAAAATTCTGATACCTAATAGTTCAAACAAAATTGTTAAATAGTAAACTTCAGTCTATTTTTCCCCTAAATTACTCAAATAAGCAAATAGGCAAACAAGCAATTCCGTCAGCAGCAAATGAAAATCCCTGAGCATATTTCTTTCCATAGATATAAGTGGAATAGATATAGAGAAATCAGACAATGGTTTGTCTGACCCAGAATCCTCGAAACTCTGTTCACCCGTGTACAAAATTCTGATACCTAATATTTCAAACCAAATTGCTAAATAGTAAACTTCAGTCTATTTTTCCCTAAATTACTAAAATAAGCAAATAGGCAAACAAGCAATTCTGCCAGCAGCAAATGAAAATCCCTAAGCATATTTCTTATCATACACACTATACCTCCAGGAAATGCAAATATACGTGCAATATACAAAGAAAATATACTCTGATAAGAAAAGAAATCGTAATTAAAGCATAGTAATCAATAAAATGAGCACTAACATCCTTGTAGGTCTTTAGGTGTGTATCAATCGTAGTCCTCCAGCCTTGCAGATCCTGCAAATGATCCACACAAATCCAGTATATGTTGTTAAGCAATGCATTTTCCTATGCCTATTGCCTAATTTCTTCAAAACTCAATCATGCCGAAAGCTTAGTTTATTAGAAAACAAAAACTTGTTCGTCAACAAAAGACATAACTATAGCTAGTTTGACAATGATAATTTAACCTGGGGTTTTGTGGTTTCGATGCTCTTTTTTCAAACTTAAACTCCAGTTTAAGTTTATCGAGGTAATGTAATTGTTTAGTAATGGAATTAGAAAGATATGTACACTCTTTTTTAAATGTCACATTATTTTCACATGCCAGAGAAGAAGATTCAGGTTCGAAGATTTGAGGTGGGGTGCTTGAATTTGTCCATATAAGAGAACATTACTGCCGGTAGGATTTGCCAGGCGGCAATGGACCAGGCAGAACCGGCCTGAGCCTAGAGGTTCCAATCAAGATGGAAGGCAGCAATTCTGGCTAGGACGGACAACAGTTGGAGTTGAGGTAACCAGTGGTAATGGGAGTTGGCTGGAGTATGTCTACCAATATGTGGTGGAGAGAAGATAGGATAAGAAAACAGAGTTTGTGTTTAGGGGCTTTCAAACATCCAGTCCAACTAGACTTTTGATCCAATTTGGTGTTGTTTTCAGTGTCCAACATATGAAAAATACAAAGTTTGATCCAAACAGGCTGGAGTTTTGACTCTTGGAGTTTCAGAACTCCCATTTCATTGAGGTAACTATGTTATTGTTGCCAAAATATGCCTTAGCAATCAGAACTTCGTTATTCTACAACACATAAAATATTGTTGTACACATATATATACTATACATTTTAAGCCCAGCCAAGGGCGGAGTCGGCGGACTCACCATAGGCCAAAGTGTGTGTGTGGGTGGGTGGGTTGGGGGGGGGCTTCCCTTGCAATTTTTATTGCATTCTATGTATAATTTGTTTGCCTTATTATTTACTTCATTTTCATCACAAAATTAGCAACCAAATGGTGGCTTATTTGGTAAATATATGAGGTTATAGGTAAGGGGTCTTGAGTTCATACTCACTAGCCACATTTAATTCTTTTGTATTTCTTTTACTATTTTTATTTATAAATTATATATGATTTCTTGAATTTTAAATCAATAGACTCAATACGCATATTCGCCACTAATAACACATTCGTCACCAAATAAACATATCAATTTAATTTGAAATACAAAATAATCCCATTAAATCTTCATGAGTTTTTGTCTATTTATAAATCAATCATTTACCAAAAACTTATGAATATTTATATTTCTATGCTTGTTCATAAAAAAGGCCCATTGAAATTCATTTTGTCTCCCATACATGATAATTCAAATTGTGCAATAAATAATCAATTTTCTTACTATAGATTACTATAAACAATAACTTATAAATACTATATATGCTTATTTTGACTAGTTATTCAGGTAAATTTGATCAAACGTTATGAATTGATTTTCTGTTACAATGGTTCGACAAAACAATAGCTGGCCTGGTTACCAAATATCTCCCAGTAAACATAAAGGCTAAAACTCCTAAAAAACATATTTACTTTGATACCAATTTTCTAGACAGGAAACTAAAAAAACAAGAAATGGAAGAGCATGTATACCGTCTTGAACCCTTTAAGCCTCGACAGTAGCTCTGACTGCGACTCATCCAGCTCCTGCCAACAAAAATTGGTAAACTCGAAACGTCTAAAAAGAATCCGAACAGCCTAAACTAGGAAACAGGGACACCGAAATCAGATTCGTGCCAGAGTTGTCTTATCGGACAAAACATAGACATCCAAAATAAGCTATGACATGCCAAAATCGGTGTTGCATCCCTGTCCCTGTCCCCGTGTCCGTATCGTGTCCGTTCAACATAACGCTTAAAATCCTAGTACAACTGAACTAATGAGTGAAACCCTAAATTATTCTAATTAGTAATCACCTCGACTCTTGCTTGAATCAAATGGGAATCACTCTTGTTCTGCAACAAATAGAAGGAAAATGTTCCGATCGGCATCAGTAAAAGAAAAAAAAAATTAAGCGATTGAATCGAATTGGGAGTGGCACTCTAGAGTTTTGGGATGATCGTAACTAGAGACGGGGAGAGAGGAGATGATTCCGCGTGAGATGGAGTTACTTCGAGATCCGCCATTGGAGATCGATCAATAATCTAAAGGTTAGGGTTTCGTTGGAGAGAGAGGAAATGGGGATGGGGAGGGATTTCAAATGAAACGAAAATGATAGGAAGTGAGCGGGGAAAGAAGAAACTTTTTTTGTTCTTTTTTTTGGCAAATTATAAGGGCACTGCACATTTTACTCGGGACTAGCCCATTTCAAAATTAGAAAAAATTACAAGTTTGCCATCATGAAAGTTACTCGGGACTAGCCCACTGTAATACTCAGGACTGTCAAAATTTTGACAGTCCTGCCAGTTGGAAGGACTGTCAAAATTTTGACAGTCTCATTTCCTAAAATTACAAGTTTTCCAAAGTTACTTGAGGCTAGCCCAAATTGTTATAATCAGGACTGTCAAAATTTTGACAGTCCTACCACTTGGAAGGGCTGTCAAAATTTTGACAGTCCTACAAATTATTAGGACTGTCATAATTTTGACAGTCCCACAAGTTATATAGACTGTCGAAATTTTGACAGTCCTAATTTTAACCCACTGAAAATTTTATATAAAACTAGGACTGTCAGGATATTGACAGTCCCACAAGAAATGAGGATTGTCAAAATTTTGACAGTCCTCATTTGGGGCTAGCCCAAATTGTTATAATCAGGACTGTTAAAATTTTGACAGTCCTTCCACTTGGAAGGACTGTCAAAATTTTGACAGTCCTCATTTGGGGCTAGCCCAAATTGTTATAATCAGGACTGTCAAAATTTTGACAGTCCTTCCACTTGGAAGGACTGTCAAAATTTTGACAGTCCTCATTTGGGGCTAGCCCAAATTGTTATAATCAGGACTGTCAAAATTTTGACAGTCCACATAGCTTGTGGGACTGTCAAAATTTTGACAGTCCTACAAATTGTTAGGACTGTCATAATTTTGACAGTCCCACAAGCTATGTGGACTGTCAAAATTTTGACAGTCCTAATTTTAACCCACTGAAAATTTTTATATAAAATTAGGACTGTCAGGATTTTGACTGTCAAAATTTTGACAGTCCTCATTTTAATTGTCAGAATTTTTTTTTAGTTTATTTCTATTTAGTTAGTTTTGTATTTTTATTTTTTTTATTTAGTTTAATATCCAAAATAAAATATGTTATCATTGAACCCAAAAAAATAAAATATATATCTACCGTACGAATATTACGTCTGCCGTCGATCAGACTTCGAACGCCCATAACTATTTGTTTTCAAATCGTTTTTCGTCACACAATAGGTCGATTTGTATGTTTTCGACGAGAGTAACACAATTCGTGTAGAGAGAATTTTCATCCGAAGTAAGACGTACATATTACAGGCAAAAATATAAAATATAAAACTTTAAAGTATCATAACTTTTGACTGGGAGATCGAAACAAGCTCCAGTTTGAGCCAAAATGACCGTATGGAAAAGTACTTCGGGATAAACTGTTTTACAGTTTGACGGACTTCCCAAATTTTTATAATCGCCAAAAAATGATGTTTCGACCTTCAAATCTTACTTTTGGTAAAAAAAAAAAATTACAAAATATTTAATGTACCAATAATAAATTTACTATTTTAAATAACAGAATACTTTAATAAATTTTAAGGATAGAAATTTGGGATTTTGATATATATCGACAACTGAGTTAATTTATTTTAATTTTTTTTTAATTTTGAAATTTCGATTGGAAGGACCGTCAAAATTTTGACAGTCCTAAAAATTTCGACATATATTTTTAGGACTGTCAAAATTGTGACAGTCCTAGTATAAAGTAGGACTGTCAAAATTGTGACAGTCCTAAACTTTACCCACTGTCTGTAAGCACAGTTATATGTAAGTTTAGGACTGTCACAATTTTGACAGTCCTAGTATTTACTAGGACGGTCACAATAGTGACAGTCCTAAACTTTACCCACTGCAGAATTTAACATTCATGACTGTATAAATGTCTACAGTCCTATAAGTATACAGGACTGCAGAATTTTCCACAGTCCTAAATTTTTAGGACTGTTGAAATGCCTACAGTCCTATATAAATTTAGGACTGTAGAAAATTCTACAGTCCTTAATATACATAGGACTGTCAATTTTCCTACAGTCCTAAATCTATATAGGACTGTAGAAAAATCTACAGTCCCGCCCGATACTGCTCGATATTGTCGACGATTCTCGACATTTTATGACCTAAAATCGTGTTCGATTCTCGACATTGTCGACTTTGGGAGCCATCGACAAGGAGGACGAAGTCTCGGAGAGTTGGAGAGTTCCGCCGGCGGGAGGGGGGAGGGCTCCGGTGGGGTGGGGAGGGTTTGGGAGAAGGGTTTGGGAAAGTGGGCTAGCCCAAGTAAAATAATGGGCTAGTGTGAGTAAACTTTGCTCAATCCTGGGCTAGCCCCAAGTAATATGTGCAGTGCCCTTATCAAAAGCCTTTTTTTTTTACTTTGGGTGTTTATGTAGACATTTTGTTTGGGTACAAACTATGTCATTACAATCTTCCTATGCTTCCCAGGGAAGTTTGTTACGCGGAATATAATTCTAAACTTTTGGAAATCAATTCACCGTAATTAAATTTTCAATTTGCTGTACAGATAATAATTTTAAATAAATTAACTAAAATAAAGTAATTTAGAAAATTTTGAAGTTACGAAAACTTTCGTCATCCTATACGGTGAAAATATGAAAAAAAAAAATATTTTCGTCCAGTTGGCGAAAATTTGGCTTTGTCTAAATTTTCGCATATAACTATCGATTTTTTTCTGTTGTTTTTTTCAAATAATTTTTTTTAAATAAATTACAAAAAAATGAAATTTAACATCCAAAATAAAATATGTGGCAATGAACATACAAAATTTTAAACAAATTTTGTCATAAGAAAATTACGTCTGTCGTCGAGCAGACTTCAAGCGGTCATAACTATTTTTTCAGAAATCATTTTTCGTCAAACAATAGGTTGATTTGTATGTTTTCAACGAGTGTAATACAACTCGTGTAAAAAAAAAATTATCCGAAACAAAACGCAGATGTTACAAGACATAATGTTGGAATATCGCCTATGTATCATTCCACAAATATAGCAACTTGGCACGCTTTTACTGTTTCAAGAGAGAGTACTTGAGCGACTTGTAATCTCGGCCTAGCGCCGCTTGTAACACTTGTTCAATATCAATAAAGAGCTTGTTTTACTTCTATACTTGTATTATTCAATGCTTCCTCTATTGACGACTCCGTGAACTTTTTACCAATTGCCTGTTCGTTTCTTATTCCACTGTACTCGAACTATATGTTCGACTCTGTGGATTAGAAATCTTACCACCTGTTCGGATCATGACCTTGCACGGGCGCAACCATTGCTCGTGTGGCATCACGTCCAGATGGGGAAAGATCGTCCCGCGGGAGCGTTAGCGCGGTAATTCACGCCTAGCGGGGACGGCCGATTACCTGTGAGAGATCGGGGCATGAAATATTAGTATCAGAGCATGGCTTTACGCCTTTAGACTTCGTATCGATTTTCTCAGTTTTGAAAGCTCGTTCGTAGGTTATGTGGATACGCTATCTCTCAATGTCCGAATAGGATGTTCCAAACAATAAGTCTAGATAATTTCAAAACTACATGTGATTGATATGATTGCTTGTACTGGGTAGTTATGCAAAGGCCCTTGTGCTGACCTGTGCTAGACTTTGTGAAAATAGACTCGTGCTAAAACTTGTGAGTTATGTGCAAACCCGAATACCTATACGTATTTACCGAGCTGGTTAGTGTGTGGAATAGACTATCGTTCAGACAGTTAGCTATGCACACAACCTTTCGACTAAGTTGTGTTGAGTATCTGTCACGCCCCAGTCCCAAAATGCCGAGGGACTGGAGATACGTGGCAATGGCCAGCAGCACGCACCGATGGATAACCCAATTTAATGGAACCATCAGGGCGTACTTAAGCTGTAAATAAGGTCTACTACACAAGTCACACTAATCTCATCCATAAAGATAAAGAAATAAACTGTATACTGAATGGAAATAAGTAGCAACAACAAATCACAGCAAGTCAGTCGGAGCTACAATCCGACTTAAGTCTGAAATAACTGGCTCTATAGGCCAGGAACAAAAGATATGAACATGAAATAAATAAATGAGTACTGGGACAGGCACTCAGGAGAAGTCCTCGGCAGTCACCTCGTCTTCAGTGTTTGGTTCAACTCCAGCAATAGCTTCAGCTCCGGTCCCGTATACCTCGGGATACTGCTCCTCAGCTAAACCTGGGGACATAATCCATTCCAGGTCCTCAGTGGACATAGCAAGGCACAAAATAAAACAAGCCAAATGAATAAGCAGTGCAATAAATAAATAAACAGCAGGGTAAACTAAGTAACCATCTATGTGATATGCAAATGAGAGCAACACTAGTACTCAGGCTGAGACCGCTACAAGCTCTGTGTCGGGGAGCCGGTAGCAGTAATAACACGTAAAGGGTCTAGCTCTGCTGGAGAGTCTACAACCTCACAATAATAGTAGATATATATGTAGAACAGCCTGTAGCCTGTGTGTCTCTCCCCACCCAATGTAATCACGCAAGCCATGACCATAACGTCTCATGTCCATGTCAGCGGGATTATAGCTAATGCAACAAGTCATACTGTCTATAACTAAAATAACTCTGTCAAGTCCTGTATCCTATACAGAATCATCACGAATATCTCAGGAGGATTCTGTCCATGATAGTGTCAAGTGTCCTGGGTTGTAGGGTACTTGATAGGTCAAGTACAAAAGTAAGGGAATCGTAAATCCATCTCTAAATGACGAACCCAACACCGCGTACGGTGTTGGCACCCGACTATGATCGGACACTAGATACGTCACGCGTTTTCTAGGTTAAGCAGTTTAAACAAGTTTATATGAATTTATACAAGACATTCAACAAAGTAATATTACAGGAATTATGGAAATAAATACTGCAAGTTTGGCAAGGTGCACTTGCCTGAGGTTTGGATTCCACTTAGGTCCTGGTTTCGAAAATTTCCAGAGATGTCTCCGAAAGCTAAAATAAATAGTACCATCACGCTCAGAAGGTGTCAAACAGCTAGGATCGCCTGTCCTTGGGTCCAATTTGGAGACAAGGGCAAAAACGGTAATTTTGGCCCAAAACGGGGTCCACCGGTGGGCCCGCTTTGCACCGAAAAATGTGTCAGGGTCAACGGTCTCCAAATTCACCAAACTTAGTGTCAACAAGTCAGGAACGCTGATACGAACCCAACGGAACTTTCAGATTTGAATTCCGATGAGCCGATCACAAAATCGTCCGTCGAGCGGGGCCTGTGGGGCCCACGACACGCGATTTCGTCAACGTTCTCAGAATCGAACCAAACTTGACCCACAGGACCAGCGTATCGCTATGAGTCCGATGGCGCAAGTTTTGTATCGATCTGACGTGTGTGCACAAAGTTAGGGTGAATTGCAGAAAAGGCGGATACGGGGCGATGTCCGCGGATACTCGTTGATTCCGGTGTGCACGCACACCCGAATCAGCTTCCGTGAAATCCCACACGTCCGTATCGACGAGGCGCACGTATCTGTGAAGACCGCACGCGACCAAGTCGTCCCGTTTGGCTGGGCGTACTCAGTTCCGGGGTGAAACAGGGTCTGGTTTTTCCTGTTTTTGGATCGCGGTGTGCGATCACCACAGGACGCGATGCCCCGAACGGTTTGTCCGGGCACCGAGAGGGTCATACAGGCTTCGCAACGCAATTTACAGAATTGAAATCGGAGATGCAGGGTGCAAGATACGAGTACCTGAAGGGGACCCGAGAAACCGAGTTTTGAACTGTGTCCGACACGCGAGTTCGTGTCCCGCTGTGTCCGGCCTAGGGCTGGGCTGTGTCCGCGTGTCCGGGGCTCTGGGCTAAACTGCGGTGGCCGGGGAGGACGCTGGTGGCTGCGGGGCTTGGTCGACGGGAAGGAGGTCGTCGATCGGGGTCGAGCTGTGCCGAGGGGAGGTCGGCGGAGATAGGGGAGGCCGGCGGCGGGAAGAGGGGAGAAAGGAGGAGAGGTGCTGGAGAGGGGAGGGGAGCTCTGGACGGCGGGTTCCAGGCACTGGCGGCTGGGGGAGGAAGGACGGCAGGTCGAGGTGGAGAGGGGTCGCCGGAGATCGGGTTCGCCGGAGTCGGGGTAGAGTTAGGGTTTGCGGTTTGGGGAAAAAATGAGGCGGAGACGAGGGGTATTTATAGGGGGCTGGGGCGAGGGTTGGCCGGGGCGTCGTGGCGGAGAGGTCGGAGGGGGAGGCGGTCGTGGCGGCGCTTTTTTCGTCGGGCGGCGGGGATTTCGGGCGGTCGTGGGGTGACAGGGGAGAGGGGATGAAGAAGCGGGTTGGGTCGGGCGGCGGGCTCCGGGTGAGCGGACCCGCCCGACCCGCTAGGGGTGATGGGGTCCGGGTCGGGTCGGGCGTGGATCCGGGTCTGGCCGACCCGCCCGACCCGTTAACAGCGGGGGCTGGGCTGGGTTTAACGGGCTCGGCCCACTGGGCCGGGCCGGGCCCAAAAGCTAAAAAAAATAAAAAAAAATAATAAACAGAAATTTTAATAATAAAAACATTTAATTAATTAATAATTAGAAAAATAGTTTTTAGGCTTTTAAAAATAGGTCTGAGGTCCAATAAAATCCCAGAAAATTATCCTAAGTCCGGTTTTCTATTTTACACCATAAAATCATATTTTCATTTCATTTTAATGTTATTTATTGGCAATTAAAAATTACAAAATCACTACAGGGCCTATGTAAATTCCTGAAAAATTGCATATTAATTCCAAAAATTGATTTTAAAAATCTAAAAATTTTAGGGTGTTTACAGTATCGCGTACCAAGACCCTCTTGGTACGAGCTAGTTTGCAAGCGAGATTGGGATACCGTTCAGATAAGGACAAGTTAGACTTAGAATGGCAACCGATAGAAACTTTATCAGATTATCGCTAAGGCGAATATAGAGGATCATGCTTGAATTTTGAGAAATAGCTCGGACGGTATTTCATATCTGGAAGATACAAATCAAATATTATTTACTTGATGACTATCAACAGGGGATATATATATATATATATATATATATATATATATATATATATATATATATATATATATATATATATATATATATATATATATATATATATATACACACACACACACACGAGACTAAGATTTATCAGGCGATGCTAGGTATCGTGCAGGAATCCTAAGGAACGACTTGGTGAATATGCAAGCGATTGATGCGAACACGATTGAGGATTAATTGGGTGACTCGATTCTTGAGTAGTGTATGGATCAATTTGAAAATGTTCAAACGAATTCATAGGTCTCGTACGATAGTTGGTTTGAACAATTTGGGAATGTCTTGAACAAGTGATAAAGTTTATATCTAATTGGGATTCAAGGTAATAAAATTGATATCTTGGTCAAGGAAACTTATAAAAATATGGTAATCTAAGGGTAGTTCTTAGGTCATACTTGCATCCTCGAATAAATAAGGATAACGTTGTCGTATGACGTCCTCTCGCTCCCAAGTGGATTTACCTGGAGAGTGATACTTCCATGCTACCCGAACCAGTCTGATCGTCTGCCCCCGCAATGTATTCTCACTAGTATCCAGTATCCCAACTCGCTGCTCCTCATAAGTCAAACTCGGACCTACTGAAATCTTAGAATGATCAACTAAGTGACTTGGTTCAGTCACGTACCTCCTCGGCTGTGAGACATGGAATACATCATGCACTCCCTCTAGAGATGGGGGTAATGCAAGACGGTACGCCACTTCACCTATACGCTCCAGAATATCAAAAGGTCCAATATACCTTGGACTCAACTTGCCTCTGCTCCTGAATCGAATAGTGCCACGATTATGTGAGATCTTCATAAACACATGTTCACCTTCCTTGAACTCCAAAGGTTGGCGGTGTGTGTCAGCCCAGTGCTTCTGTCTATCCTGAGTTGTATGCAAATGGCTCTGAATTTGTTTCACCTTCTCAACTGTGTGCATTACCAACTCTGGATCGAGTATCTGACGCTCACCCATACCACTCCAACATATAGAAGACATGCACTTTCTACCGTACAGTGCCTCAAAAGGTGCCATCTTGATGCTCGCCTGATAGCTGTTGTTGTAAGAGAACTATACCAGATACAAATGGTCTTCCCAAGACCCTCCAAAGTCTAACATGCATGACCTCAACATATCCTCCAGGATCTGGATCGTGCGCTCCGACTTACCTTCTGTCCGTGGATGGTAAGGAGTGCTGAACTTGAGTCGGGTGCCAAGACTCTCTTGTATGCTCCGCCAAAAATGGGATATGAATCTTGAGTCACGATCCGACACAATACTAACAGGTACTCCATGTAACCTTACTATCTGTCGCATATACATGTCGGCTAGAATCTCTGTGGACTGTCCAACTCTGAACAGCAAGAAATGTGCCGATTTGGAGAGTCGATCCACAATAACCCAAACTGCATCCTTCCCACTGGGGCTTCTTGGAAATTCTCTAACGAAATCTATAGTGATATGTTCCTACTTCCATTCTGAGATGGAAAGCGGTTGTAACATACCATTCCTCTGATGCTCGGCCTTAACCTACTAACAACCAAATATTTTGCCACAAACCGCGCAATCTCTCTTCCTCCCATGCCACCAATAGTACTGCCTGAAATCTTGGTACATCTTCGTACCTCCTGGATAAATAGAGTACATGGAGATATGTGCTTCAGACATCAACTCATGTCTCAACTCCCCATTCGGAACATATAGGCGACTCCCGCACCTTAACGTCCCGTCCTCATGGATCCGAAGTCTCGTCTGTATGCCGGCTTTTGTCCTCTCTTTAAGTCTCTGGAACCTAGCATCTGTAGGCAATGTCGCCTTATTCCTCTCCATTAGTGATGACTTAACCTCAATTAGCCAACTGCCCACTCTGCCCTGGCAAAATAACCTCTATCCCGAGCTCATGTAGGTCCTCTAATAATTGGGGCTGCGTCGTCAAGAAATCAACTGTGGGCTTTCTGCTGAGTGTGTCTGCTACGACGTTCGCCTTGCCCGGATGGTACTGCAAATCTATATCAAAATCGACCATCAACTCTAACCAATGCCTGTGCCTCATGTTGATCTCTTTCTGAGTATAGACATACTTTAGACTCTTGTGATCAGTAAAAATTTCTACCCTCTCCGTAAAGATAGTGCCTCCATATCTTTAATGCAAATATTACTGCAACTAGCCCAAGATCGTGCGTCGGGTAGTTCTTCTCATGAACCTTCAGCTATCTCGATGCATAAGCGATAACTTTGCTAGGTTGCATCAAAATACATCCCAGTCCACTGCCTGACGTATCACTATAAACTATGTATCCTCCCGATCCTGAAGGAAAAGTCAAGACCGGTGTTGTCGTTAATCGTCTCTTCAACTCCTCAAAGGCCTTATAGCAATCCTCCGTCAATGCAAACTCCTGGTCCTTACACGTCAACCGTGTCATAGGCTCTGTAATCCTTGAGAAGTTCTCCACGAACCTCCGATAATATCCAGCAAGTTCGAAAAAACTCCTCACCTCTGCAACTGATGTAGGTGTAGGCCAAGTTTCTATTGTAACAACCTTCTCCGGATCAACTGAAAGTCCGTCTCCCGAGATGATATGTCCCAAAAAATGCACCATATCCAGACAAAACTCACATTTGCTGATCTTGGCGTACAGCCTCTCCTGCCTTAGCGTCTCTAGCATAATTCTGAGATGCTCCTTGTGCTCTTCGTGGCTCTTGGAGTATAGCAGGATGTTATCAATAAACACAACGAACTTGTCCAAGTATTGATGGAAGACTCTGTTCATCAAACTCATGAACACAGCTGGCGCGTTGGTTAAACCAAACGACATAACTAAGAACTCATAGTGTCCGTACTTGGTCCTGAAGGCTGTCTTCGGTATATACTCTTTCCGCACTCTAATCTGATGATAACCGGATTTGAGATCGATCTTTGAGAATACACTAGCACTACTCAACTGATCGAATAGATCGTCAATATGCGGCAAGGGATATCGGTTCTTGATGGTTACGACGTTTAGTGCCCTGTAGTCAATACACATGAGTATCGTTCCATCCTTCTTTGGCACAAATAGTATGGGTGCTCCCCATGGTAAAATACTGGGCCGAATAAAACCCTTCTCTATAAGATCATTAACTTGCTTCTTTAATTCCACTAACTCCTTAGGTGCTAGCCGGTACACTAATGAAGTGATATGCTCTGCTCCTGGAGTCAAGTCTATGGTGAATTCTATTTTCCGATCAGGTGGTGTCATGCCCCAGTCCCAAAATGTCGAGGGACTGGATACGTGGCAATGGCCAGCAGCACGCACCGATGGATAACCCAATTTAATGGAGCCATCAGGGCGTACTTAAGCTGTAAATAAGGTCTACTACAACAAGTCACACTAATCTCATCCATAAAGATAAAGAAATAAACTGTATACTGAATGGAAATAAGTAGCAACAACAAATCACAGCAAGTCAGTCGGAGCTACAATCCGACTTAAGTCTGAAATAACTGGCTCTATAGGCCAGGAACAAAAGATATGAACATGAAATAAATAAATGAGTACTGGGACAGGCACTCAGGAGAAGTCCTCGGCAGTCACCTCGTCTTCAGTGTTTGGTTCAGCTCCAGCAATAGCTTCAGCTCCGGTCCCGTATACCTCGGGATACTGCTCCTCAGCTAAACCTGGGGACATAATCCATTCCAGGTCCTCAGTGGACATAGCAAGGCACAAAATAAAACAAGCCAAATGAATAAGCAGTGCAATAAATAAATGAACAGCAGGGTAAACTAAGTAACCATCTATGTGATATTCAAATGAGAGCAACACTAGTACTCAGGCTGAGACCGCTACAAGCTTTGTGTCGGGGAGCCGGTAGCAGTAATAACACGTAAAGGGTCTAGCTCTGCTGGAGAGTCTACAACCTCACAATAATAGTAGATATATATGTAGAACAGCCTGTAGCCTGTGTGTCTCTCCCCACCCAATGTAATCACGCAAGCCATGACCATAACGTCTCATGTCCATGTCAGCGGGATTATAACTAATGCAACAAGTCATACTGTCTATAATAAATGTCTCTATCAAGTCCTGTATCCTATACAGAATCACCACGAATATCTCAGGAGGATTCTGTCCATGAAAGTGTCAAGTGTCCTGGGTTGTAGGGTACTTGATAGGTCAAGTACAAAGTAAGGGAATCGTAAATCCATCTCTAAATGACGAACCCAACACCGCGTACGGTGTCGGTACCCGACTATGATCGAACACTAGGTACGTCATACGTTTCCTAGGTTAAGCAGTCTAAATCAGTTTATATGAATTTGCACAAAAAATCCAGCAGAGTATTTTTACAGAAAATATGAAAATAATGACTGCAAGTTTGGCAAGGTGCACTTGCCTGATGTTTGAATTCCACTTAGGTCCTGGTTTCGGAAATTTCCAGAGATGTCTCCGAAAGCTGAAATAAACAGTACCATCACGCTCAAAAGGTGTCAAACAGCTAGGATCGCCTGTCCTTGGGTCCAATTTGGAGACAAGGGCAAAAACGACAATTTCGGCCCAAAATAGGGTCCACCGGTGGGCCCGCTTTGCACCGAAAAACGTGTTAGGGTCAACGGTCTCCAAATTCACCAAACTTAGTGTCAACAGGTCAGGAACGCTGATACGAACCCAACGGAACTTTCAGATTTGAATTCCGATGAGCCGATCACAAAATCGCCCGTCGAGCGGGGCCTATGGGGCCCACGACACGCGATTTCGTCAACGTTCTCAGAATCGGACCAAACTTGACCCACAGGACCAGCGTATCGCTACGAGTCCGATGGCGTAAGTTTCGTCTCGATCCGACGTGTGTGCACGAAGTTAGAATAAAATGCAGAAAAGGCAGATACGGGGCGATGTCCGCGGATACGCGTTGATTCCGGTGTGCACGCACACCCGAATCAGCTTCCGCGAAATCCCACACGTCCGTATCGACAAGGCGCACGTATCTGTGAAGACCGTACGCGACCAAGTCGTCCCGTTTGGCGGGGCGTACTCAGTTCCGGGGTGAAACAGGGTCTAGTTTTTCCTGTTTTTGGATCGCGGTGTGCGATCACCACAGGACGCGATGTCCCGAGCGGTTTGTCAGGGCACCGAGAGGGTCATACAGGCTTCGCATAGAAATTTACGAAATCGAAAACATAGATCCGAGGTGCAAGTTACGAGTACCTGAAGGGGACCCGAGAAACCGGGTTTTGAACTGTGTCCGACACGCGAGTTCGTGTCCCGCTGTGTCCGGCCTAGGGCTGGGCTGTGTCCGCGTGTCCGGGGCTTCGCTGGAGGAGCGCTGGACGGTCGAGGCATCGCCGGCCGGCTAGGGCGGCGCCGAGGGGGTCGGGGAGCTAGGGACGGCCGGCGTCGGGGTCGGCTCGGCCTGGGGGGTTTTGCTTGCTGGAGGAGGAGGAGGAAGAAGAGGAAGGGTCGCCGGGGTCGGCGCTGGAGCGAGGTCGGGGCGGCGCTGGAGGAGCGCTGGTCGGCGGGCTCCGGCGAGGGGCTGAGGGCAGCGGCTAGGGTTCCGGTGAGTGCTCGGGTAAGGGAGGATTGAGGGAGGAGGAAGGCCGGAGCTAGGGGTTTTTATAGGGGTCGAGGGAGGGCTGGCCGGGGCGTCGTGGGCGAGGGGTCCGGAGGGGGAGGTGTCACGACCCGCACCCGAAAATCGGGCATGAGTCGTGGGTACATCCAGCCTACGCCGCAGCACCGGCGGTAGAACGCTGTCTAGGTCAACTATCTAGATAATAATCTCACACAAAAATCGGGCATGACCTCTCCAAAAGGAGGGCAACCACACAATCAAAATATAAACCTGTCAAGATCTCAACTCCAAACGGAGGAGCAAATATCATAATGATAATCACAATATACTCAATCACGAATCTAAGCACGATAAGATAACACAGAGATCTAACAACTATAAAGTCTAACCAACAATAACTACTACAACAACCTCAACACCAATAATAATAATAATACAACAATACATCATCCAAAATAATATACAAACAAGGTCTCAATCCAAAACCGGAGACAAATCCGGTGCTAAAAGCTAATAAAAACAACAACAAGGTCTCAGTGATCCCGGCTACCAACCCGGAAATCACCCCTAAGCTAGAGGGTCCCTGTCTGCACCATCGACAGGCTCAGGTCCATAAAACGTCGGACACCAATCCTCCGGATACTCTGAAAAATATGTCCAGTCAGGACTGGAGCAAGTACATCTCTAACAGCAGTTCCATTTAAATGATAAAAACTATAAAACAGTTATAGCAAGTAGCAAGAAAAATGGAGCAAGTATGAACAAGAAAATATGTAAGTCACTGGTGCATAAAGGTAAAGATGCATGGATATCAGAGCAAGATAGTAATAACTACAAGATACAGAAAATCTAAGCTAAGATCAAGTCCGTGCACATGAACGTGTAGTGAGTCCAGCATGAAAAATATGTAGTGAGTCAAGTCCAGAAACATGTAAGTGAGACAAGTCAAGAAATGCATGAGAGTCCAGACTATAAAGAATGAACTCGGTGTCTTTGAAATACTTGTTTCGACATGTAAACGGCTAGGGGTAAGTACGGCTCACCGCGCACTGGGTGCGCGGCTGCTATCATTCCAGATTAGACCAGAGGGAGTGATTCCTGATGATGCCAGATAGGAATGTTTACATGTCTACTCGAGTATTTCCCCGCCCCGACTAATACAAGTGGATCCAAGACCCGACACGCAAATCAAGATGAGTCCAGCCTGAACATGAATGATGCATGTAGGTGATGCCAGTAGTGATTCCAGAATAGAGGCCAGAAACATGAAATGTACGTGTCGCAAGTAAATGAATCCAGAAATATCAATCAGTGTCCCGTGTTGTGCCAGAATAATCAGATGATACTATACTAGAAGCTGAATCATAATAAATATCAGATAATGAAAACTATCAGAGAATGTACTCGCCTGACGTCCTGAGCAACTGGTGATCCGAACCGGTGTCGCAAGGACCTAATACGAAAAGCAAGGTTAAACAGGGTTCTAATGAGTTAAACAGATATAAAATAATTAAAAATAGGTTTCTAGGGTCGTTCTAGGTCAAACGGGTCAAACCGGTGAAATCTGGGTGAAAAAGTCAACTCTGGGTCCAAAAAGTCAACTCTAGGTCAAAATTAGGTCAAAAGTTGACTTTGGCGGTCAACCGAGTCAACTACGGTCAAGTCTGGGTCAAACTAGGGTGCTCCTGAAATTCTAGGTCAAACCGAGCTCATTAAGCTAGAAAACTCACAAACTCACCTCCTTGAGATACCGGGATACCCTCGGTATCTGATACCTCAACCTAGGCTACGCACCCCGCCTATACCCTCTAAAACCTATGCTAGTATGCGTAAATATATACACATAAGCATATAAAAATCACTCCAATACATTTCCTAGGCTAATGCTCAAATACCCCGCTCGAAACTCAATACCTTGGTTATCTCAAGGTATCGAGATACCTCGGTATCTCAAGGTATCGAGATACCTCGGTATCTCAAGGTATTGAGGTTTCGCCCTAAGGCCCTCTAACTAGCTATCTAGCTATTAATTATATACCTAGTTATTAATCTAGGCTAGATAATATAGATATCTACTATATTTATATATATCTAAGTATGTATATACCTATGTATATAGATATCCACACACATTTACCCGATTACCCATTATCTTACCTATACACCTATATATGTATATAACTTAGGCATATAGATATTTATATCTCTTAGATAGGTATATCTAAGAATCTAGTTATCTACCTATCTAGTATCTATCTACCTATCTAAATACCTAGCTATCTATCTATCAATATCTATCTATCTATCTATCTAATTATCCATAACTTATCTTACCTATTTATCCAACTACCTATCTCTCTCTCTAATCTATTTAACTACTTAGCTATCTATCTAATAAACTAACTATCTATCTATTAATTCTAACTATCTATCAATCCATAGATATATCTAACTATCTATGTATATAATCTATAATACTAACTAGCTATCTACTTATCTAACTATCTAACTAATTACCTAACCATCTATCTATTATATTATCTATCTAACTATCAACCTATTGATAGATACATCTATCTAGCACTCTACCTATTCCTAACCCTCACTAGTACTCTACTGCTACTGCTCCCTGCTCAAAATGCTGCTGCTGCACGCTGTTATTGCTGCGCTGCTGCTGCTCCTCTTGGCACTGCTGCTGCTGCAGGTGCTCCTACATGTGCTGCTGCTGCTGCTCCTTCTGGAGCTGCTGCTGCCACTGCTTTTGCTGCTGCCGCGCTGCTACTTGCTGCTGCTGTGCTTATCTGCTGCTGCTGCCACTGCTTTTGCTGCTGCCGCGCTGCTACTTGCTGCTGCTGTGTTCTCAGTTCAGCCCCCCCCTCCTTCTCACATACACACACACACACTCTCCTATAACACATATATATATATATATCTATATATATATATATATATATACATACATATATATATACACACAAGCTCCTATATATATATATATACACACACACACTAATATATCTACTAACACACACATATAATTATATACACATATCTATATATACATACACACACACACACACACATAAACATAAATATATATCTATATATCCTCACTCACACACACTCACTCACACTAGCACACACCCTCACACACACACTCTCACACACACTAGCACACACATAAACACTCATACATATATATACAAATATATATACAAATATATATACATATATATATATAAACTCATATGTATATACCTATAAACACTCACTCACACTCACACACACTCACCTACACACTCACACAAGCACTCACTCACACACTCACCTACACACTCACACAAGCACTCCCTAACACGCTCACAAACACATAACCACACATATATATATAAATATATATATAAAAACACACACACAATATATATATACACATATATATAAACAAACACCACAACGCACACCACGCCCACAACGCCCACCAACGCACGCCCAACGACCCCGACACGCACAAACACCTAAAAATATATATAATATAGCCCGAGAATTCTAGCACACACTCCCCGATACTAACCCAACGCGCGCACAAGCCCGAAACGAGGAAACCAAGTCGAAATGGCCGTTCGGTCATTTCGACGAACACGTGGTGCGCGGTTCGGAAAACCTCCTGAAACGCACACCAAACGAACTCGGAATCGGCCCAAAATTTACCCACGTGTCCTAAACGATGTCTAGATCCTAGAAAATGCGCTCCCGCGTCGATTCTAGGCCCGTGGCGGAAACGCACACGCACTTAGAATCGGCGACGACGAAAAGCCCCAATTTCGCCCGAAACGCCCGTTTCTCCGCGACACGGCTTCCCGTGCCCAAACGGAGACACGCACTCACCCTCACGACTCCCGACAACGTCTACCTAGGTCCATCTAACCTAGGGCATCACCCAAAATTGGGCCAAATTCGGATTCCACCCGAAATTGACACAAAACCTAGTGTCAAAGTCTCTAAACTCACCCAAACTAGTTCCAACTTCCTCCTACGGGTAGGGTTAGGGTCTAGGAAGGTTCTACAACACTAATTACACTACACAAAAATAATTAGGAAGGGGAAAGTTAGGTTTTACCTCTTGGGAGTTGGAATCCCAAGGCCAAAGTCTCAAATTCCCTCCAAATCAACTCCCTCAAGCTCCAAGCTTCCAAATCTATCTCCCACACTAGATCTAGGCTCCTCACACCTAGGTTGGGGAAAATGCAAGGTGAGGGTTAGCTTAAAGAAGAAGGAATGGAAGAAAGAAGAAGAAAAATGGAAGAAGAGACTTACTTTGGAGGAAGAAGGAGAAGAAGAAGAAGTGGAGAAGAAGAAATGAAGAAGAAGAAGTGGAAGAACACAAAGCAAAGGGGAGGGGCTGCTGGTTTTCTCACGGGTGGGGGGTAGGTAGGCCGGCCATGCTAATAAATGGGGTTTCCTAAGTTGCAAATTCCCAAAACGCCCCTACTCACTCGGTTTTGGGTTTCGGGGCTCCAAATGCACTCAAACTAGTTCCAAATCTCTCCAACTAACTTCCTAAAAATAAAATAAATATTCTAAGCCCAAAAATAAGTCTCACAAGGGTGTGGGCTGGGTCGGACATGGGTCCACTAGGGTCTGACATGGGTCCAGGCTAGCCAAAATCCTAAAACAATCAATAAAAATATAATACAATCATTAATTAATTATAAATACAATTAATTAAAAATAATGCACAATTAACCAAATTAAAAATAAAAAAAAATACCCGGCTCTGGAAATGGGGTGGTGACAAGCCTATCCTCCTTAGAAAATTTCGTCCTCGAAATTTAAAGTCAATCACACTCCTCTAGGTCAAACCCCCAACAATCAAGGTCAAAAAATTCTACCTATACAACATACAAGATCAGGGTCCTACTGGTCGTGTTATTACAGTCTCAATCGGGGTCACTACACTATCTACCACAGCACAAGAAAATCTAACAGGTACTAATGAAGTACACCACAAGGAATGGAAAGGACAGGAAGAAGAAACAAGAGACAGACCTGCTAACCCGACATCCGTAGCATCGGCCTCCTCGACCGTCAACGCATAAGCCCTGCCCTGCTGGGGTGTATCCCTCTGCTGGTGCGGGGCATGATGCTGTGCCACAGATGGCCTAGCTCCAACTCTCTGATCCTGTGCTCCACCCAATGGAGGTGCAGTGGAGCAATCTCGCATCTGGTGAGCAGCGGATCCACAGAACAAACACACCTTCAGCCTCCTCCTACAAACATCCCAAGTGTGTCCTGCCTTCCTGCAGTAGGCACAAGTGGGAACCCTCTGATCCTGACCCTGTTGTGCTGCCTTCTGCACATAGGGACGCTTAGCTGGTCCCGCACTACCACTGGCACTGCCTGAATCATCCCTGCCTCTCTTGGACTTGAGCTCCAAGTCATCCTCTGCTCTCTGAGCATCTCCTACTATCTGCTCAAAAGTCGCCTCGTGGTCGCTCCTGGTCAAAGACTTGACCGCCATAACCAAGCCCTTGCGAAACTTCCTCGCCTTGGCTGCCTCACTCAAGCCATCTACAAATCTGCCCAGACGGCAGAACTCCGCTGCGTACTCGTCCACTGTCATGCTCCCTTGGACGAGTGCCTCAAACTGGCTCTCCAAAGCACTGAGCGCCACATCTGGGAAAAACTTCTCCTTAAAAAGCCTCTTGAAGGCCTCCCAAGTAAGCCCTGGCGCTGCAATCCTCGTATCTGTGCGATACCACGTCAAGGCGAGGTCGAACATCTGATTGCCCGCTGCCTCTATCTGCATGCTGTCTGGAATCTGCGCCAGCCTGAAGATCCCCTCGATCTGCTCTATCCAGTCATCCGCATACAGGATCCCTTCTGTACCACGGAACTCCTTGGGCCGCATCCTCTGAAAGTCAATAATGCTGCCTGGCCTCGGATGCTGAATCTGATCTGCCTGTGGCTGATTCTGTGCCACCCTATCCACTGCTGTCATGGCCACCTGGTGGGCGTTCTCAATGCCCAGCCTCATCACATCCACCTGACGGTGCTGCGCGTCCATCATCTCCCTGAAGAACGCAAATAACTGCGCGGCATCTACTGGAGCAGGAAGTGGTGGAGGAACCACCGGAACGACTGGTGTAGTCCTCGGATCGATAAGTGGAGAAGGATCCCCGAGAGAAACAGAGGCTCCCTCAACCGCAGGAGTGGTGAGTGGAGCGGTAGCAGCTGCCTGAATACGAGCTGGACGAGAGGTAGCAGACCTCTCCGAGGCAACTGCTGGAACGGTACGATGGGATCGTGTCTTCGGAGGCATCCTGAACACAGATCAAAAGAAGTCAATACGGTGCAAGATACGATATCATCAAAGAAGGACAGTAATATTTCAAAAGAAAGCAATTTCAGAATAATTAGATTGGAATTGTTCCTAGTCGTGATTGAGTACACACTCATCCTAGATCCTAGATCCTATAGCAGGCTCGCAGCAGTACAACTAAGTTGTTGTACCACTACGACATCGCACTAATTGCGAATCGAGACCTGCATGGGGCCGCCACCAAAAACGTGTCACGACCCGCACCCGAAAATCGGGCATGAGTCGTGGGTACATCCAGCCTACGCCGCAGCACCGGCGGTAGAACGCTGTCTAGGTCAACTATCTAGATAATAATCTCACACAAAAATCGGGCATGACCTCTCCAAAAGGAGGGCAACCACACAATCAAAATATAAACCTGTCAAGATCTCAACTCCAAACGGAGGAGCAAATATCATAATGATAATCACAATATACTCAATCACGAATCTAAGCACGATAAGATAACACAGAGATCTAACAACTATAAAGTCTAACCAACAATAACTACTACAACAACCTCAACACCAATAATAATAATAATACAACAATACATCATCCAAAATAATATACAAACAAGGTCTCAATCCAAAACCGGAGACAAATCCGGTGCTAAAAGCTAATAAAAACAACAACAAGGTCTCAGTGATCCCGGCTACCAACCCGGAAATCACCCCTAAGCTAGAGGGTCCCTGTCTGCACCATCGACAGGCTCAGGTCCATAAAACGTCGGACACCAATCCTCCGGATACTCTGAAAAATATGTCCAGTCAGGACTGGAGCAAGTACATCTCTAACAGCAGTTCCATTTAAATGATAAAAACTATAAAACAGTTATAGCAAGTAGCAAGAAAAATGGAGCAAGTATGAACAAGAAAATATGTAAGTCACTGGTGCATAAAGGTAAAGATGCATGGATATCAGAGCAAGATAGTAATAACTACAAGATACAGAAAATCTAAGCTAAGATCAAGTCCGTGCACATGAACGTGTAGTGAGTCCAGCATGAAAAATATGTAGTGAGTCAAGTCCAGAAACATGTAAGTGAGACAAGTCAAGAAATGCATGAGAGTCCAGACTATAAAGAATGAACTCGGTGTCTTTGAAATACTTGTTTCGACATGTAAACGGCTAGGGGTAAGTACGGCTCACCGCGCACTGGGTGCGCGGCTGCTATCATTCCAGATTAGACCAGAGAGAGTGATTCCTGATGATGCCAGATAGGAATGTTTACATGTCTACTCGAGTATTTCCCCGCCCCGACTAATACAAGTGGATCCAAGACCCGACACGCAAATCAAGATGAGTCCAGCCTGAACATGAATGATGCATGTAGGTGATGCCAGTAGTGATTCCAGAATAGAGGCCAGAAACATGAAATGTACGTGTCGCAAGTAAATGAATCCAGAAATATCAATCAGTGTCCCGTGTTGTGCCAGAATAATCAGATGATACTATACTAGAAGCTGAATCATAATAAATATCAGATAATGAAAACTATCAGAGAATGTACTCGCCTGACGTCCTGAGCAACTGGTGATCCGAACCGGTGTCGCAAGGACCTAATACGAAAAGCAAGGTTAAACAGGGTTCTAATGAGTTAAACAGATATAAAATAATTAAAAATAGGTTTCTAGGGTCGTTCTAGGTCAAACGGGTCAAACCGGTGAAATCTGGGTGAAAAAGTCAACTCTGGGTCCAAAAAGTCAACTCTAGGTCAAAATTAGGTCAAAAGTTGACTTTGGCGGTCAACCGAGTCAACTACGGTCAAGTCTGGGTCAAACTAGGGTGCTCCTGAAATTCTAGGTCAAACCGAGCTCATTAAGCTAGAAAACTCACAAACTCACCTCCTTGAGATACCGGGATACCCTCGGTATCTGATACCTCAACCTAGGCTACGCACCCCGCCTATACCCTCTAAAACCTATGCTAGTATGCGTAAATATATACACATAAGCATATAAAAATCACTCCAATACATTTCCTAGGCTAATGCTCAAATACCCCGCTCGAAACTCAATACCTTGGTTATCTCAAGGTATCGAGATACCTCGGTATCTCAAGGTATCGAGATACCTCGGTATCTCAAGGTATTGAGGTTTCGCCCTAAGGCCCTCTAACTAGCTATCTAGCTATTAATTATATACCTAGTTATTAATCTAGGCTAGATAATATAGATATCTACTATATTTATATATATCTAAGTATGTATATACCTATGTATATAGATATCCACACACATTTACCCGATTACCCATTATCTTACCTATACACCTATATATGTATATAACTTAGGCATATAGATATTTATATCTCTTAGATAGGTATATCTAAGAATCTAGTTATCTACCTATCTAGTATCTATCTACCTATCTAAATACCTAGCTATCTATCTATCAATATCTATCTATCTATCTATCTAATTATCCATAACTTATCTTACCTATTTATCCAACTACCTATCTATCTCTCTAATCTATTTAACTACTTAGCTATCTATCTAATAAACTAACTATCTATCTATTAATTCTAACTATCTATCAATCCATAGATATATCTAACTATCTATGTATATAATCTATAATACTAACTAGCTATCTACTTATCTAACTATCTAACTAATTACCTAACCATCTATCTATTATATTATCTATCTAACTATCAACCTATTGATAGATACATCTATCTAGCACTCTACCTATTCCTAACCCTCACTAGTACTCTACTGCTACTGCTCCCTGCTCAAAATGCTGCTGCTGCACGCTGTTATTGCTGCGCTGCTGCTGCTCCTCTTGGCACTGCTGCTGCTGCAGGTGCTCCTACATGTGCTGCTGCTGCTGCTCCTTCTGGAGCTGCTGCTGCCACTGCTTTTGCTGCTGCCGCGCTGCTACTTGCTGCTGCTGTGCTTATCTGCTGCTGCTGCCACTGCTTTTGCTGCTGCCGCGCTGCTACTTGCTGCTGCTGTGTTCTCAGTTCAGCCCCCCCCTCCTTCTCACATACACACACACACACTCTCCTATAACACATATATATATATATCTATATATATATATATATATATACATACATATATATATACACACAAGCTCCTATATATATATATATATACACACACACTAATATATCTACTAACACACACATATAATTATATACACATATCTATATATACATACACACACACACACACACATAAACATAAATATATATCTATATATCCTCACTCACACACACTCACTCACACTAGCACACACCCTCACACACACACTCTCACACACACTAGCACACACATAAACACTCATACATATATATACAAATATATATACAAATATATATACATATATATATAAACTCATATGTATATACCTATAAACACTCACTCACACTCACACACACTCACCTACACACTCACACAAGCACTCACTCACACACTCACCTACACACTCACACAAGCACTCCCTAACACGCTCACAAACACATAACCACACATATATATATAAATATATATATAAAAACACACACACAATATATATATACACATATATATAAACAAACACCACAACGCACACCACGCCCACAACGCCCACCAACGCACGCCCAACGACCCCGACACGCACAAACACCTAAAAATATATATAATATAGCCCGAGAATTCTAGCACACACTCCCCGATACTAACCCAACACGCGCACAAGCCCGAAACGAGGAAACCAAGTCGAAATGGCCGTTCGGTCATTTCGACGAACACGTGGTGCGCGGTTCGGAAAACCTCCTGAAACGCACACCAAACGAACTCGGAATCGGCCCAAAATTTACCCACGTGTCCTAAACGATGTCTAGATCCTAGAAAATGCGCTCCCGCGTCGATTCTAGGCCCGTGGCGGAAACGCACACGCACTTAGAATCGGCGACGACGAAAAGCCCCAATTTCGCCCGAAACGCCCGTTTCTCCGCGACACGGCTTCCCGTGCCCAAACGGAGACACGCACTCACCCTCACGACTCCCGACAACGTCTACCTAGGTCCATCTAACCTAGGGCATCACCCAAAATTGGGCCAAATTCGGATTCCACCCGAAATTGACACAAAACCTAGTGTCAAAGTCTCTAAACTCACCCAAACTAGTTCCAACTTCCTCCTACGGGTAGGGTTAGGGTCTAGGAAGGTTCTACAACACTAATTACACTACACAAAAATAATTAGGAAGGGGAAAGTTAGGTTTTACCTCTTGGGAGTTGGAATCCCAAGGCCAAAGTCTCAAATTCCCTCCAAATCAACTCCCTCAAGCTCCAAGCTTCCAAATCTATCTCCCACACTAGATCTAGGCTCCTCACACCTAGGTTGGGGAAAATGCAAGGTGAGGGTTAGCTTAAAGAAGAAGGAATGGAAGAAAGAAGAAGAAAAATGGAAGAAGAGACTTACTTTGGAGGAAGAAGGAGAAGAAGAAGAAGTGGAGAAGAAGAAATGAAGAAGAAGAAGTGGAAGAACACAAAGCAAAGGGGAGGGGCTGCTGGTTTTCTCACGGGTGGGGGGTAGGTAGGCCGGCCATGCTAATAAATGGGGTTTCCTAAGTTGCAAATTCCCAAAACGCCCCTACTCACTCGGTTTTGGGTTTCGGGGCTCCAAATGCACTCAAACTAGTTCCAAATCTCTCCAACTAACTTCCTAAAAATAAAATAAATATTCTAAGCCCAAAAATAAGTCTCACAAGGGTGTGGGCTGGGTCGGACATGGGTCCACTAGGGTCTGACATGGGTCCAGGCTAGCCAAAATCCTAAAACAATCAATAAAAATATAATACAATCATTAATTAATTATAAATACAATTAATTAAAAATAATGCACAATTAACCAAATTAAAAATAAAAAAAAATACCCGGCTCTGGAAATGGGGTGGTGACAGGAGGCGACGTGGGGTCGTGGCCGACCGGAAAATGCGGCGGCGGCGGGGATTTCGGGCGGTCGTGGGGTGACAGGGGAGAGGGGATGAAGAAACGGGTCGGGTCGGGCGGCGGGCTCCGGGTGAGCGGACCCGCCCGACCCGCTAGGAGTGTGAGGCTGGGCTGGGTTCAATGGGCTCGGCCCACTGGGCCGGGCCGGGCCCAAGAAAAACAAAAATATAAAGAAAACAATAACAGTAAATAATAATAATACTAATAATAAATTAATTTAATTAGAAATTAGTTTTTTAGGCTTTATAAAAATAGGTCCGAGGCCCAATAAAATCCCAGAAAATTATCCTAAGTCCGATTTTCTATTTTACACCATAAAATCATATTTTCATTTCATTTTAATGTTAGTTATTGGTATTTAAAAATTACAAACTCACCACAGGTCCTATGTAAATTCCTGAAAAATGCATATTAAATCCCAAAATTGATTTTAAAAAATATTTGAAAATTTTTTAGGGTGTTTACAGGTGATAAGCCTGGAAGATCATCGGAAAATACATCCACAAATTTTGATACAACCTTTGGGTACTCGGGTTCCCCTTATGCAGAGAGTACCTTAAGTGTAGGCTTAACAACTTGCTTTTTGGCTCTCCAAAGAAACTCAAACTCCGGATGACTAGGCGGTCTAAATATAACTTGTCCACGCCGACAATCAAGTGTCACATGGTACTGACTCATTCAGTCCATACCAAGTACAATATCGTAATCTGGCATAGAAAAGATCAAAAATTGAGCTCGCATCTCGCGCCCAAAAACTACTACCGAACAAGATCTACAAATGTCACTAACTAGGATAATTCTGCCTCCCATAAGAATTCTCATAGTCTTCAGAATGGGTGCGGTAGCTACTCTATGTGTGGCTACGAAGCTAACAGTTATGAATGAATGAGATGCTCCAGAATCGAATAATGCTAAAGCAGGTAATGAAGCTACTAATATAGTACATGCGGTGACCTCTCCTGCAGTAGCTTCCTCTTCAATAGTCATGGCAAATGCCTGCTCTCGGCCATGAGCAGGTCCTCTTAGCTGCTGCCGAGCCTACTGGAATAGTGTTGTATGTAGTGCCAAATGTGGCCTCGACTGATACGCACCTGGAGTTGGTGGTCTGACTCCTCCAGCTCCCGTCTGTGGTGCTCCCAGTGCTGGATAAGCTGGCCTAGGTACCTGCTGGGCGGGTCTTGGTGCTGGTAAGGCTGGTGGGGGAATCATTGGTGCTTCTCTCCATAGTCACATACAGTCACGTGCCGAGTGTTGTCCTGATCGATAAACCAAGAATAGTCCCAACTTGCGTCTGCACTCGCTCGCATAATGACCTCGCTTGCCATAATATTAACATATAGGCAGAGAGTTGCTCGGGGTGGCTGGTGCATGTGAGGTCTCTTTGTAGCTCCTCCCTATGGTGCTCTAGCTGGTGCTGATGTGAACGGTCGTTTCTAGATGGACTCTCTCCTGGTGACGCACTCCATGCGTCGAGTCGCGACAAGGACGTCCGTGTATGAAGTAGGTACGACTGAGCCGATCAACCTCTGCAACTCAAAACTAAGTCCATCAAAGAATTTTCTGCCTTCTCCTCTTTTGTCGGGATTCGAGTCGGGATGGAGCGACTCAAACGGATGAACTCCACATTATACTCTTTCACTGTCATATTGCCCTGAGTGAGGCGGTTGAACTTATCCCGAAGTTTCGCTCTAGCAATAGATGGAATGTACATCTCCTGGAAGAGTCTAGAGAACTCCTCCCAAGTAACTCGGTCTGGTCCGAGCCGATTCTCCTCAGTTAGCCATTAGTAATGTGCATTGTCCGTCAATTGCATCCT
The DNA here is from genome assembly GCA_036927795.1 of Iris macrosiphon. Lineage (NCBI taxonomy): Eukaryota > Viridiplantae > Streptophyta > Magnoliopsida > Asparagales > Iridaceae > Iris > Iris macrosiphon. The sequence goes on along the minus strand of JAYESA010000019.1, from coordinate 15,302,303 downwards.
AACGACAGTCGTCCAACGCTCCCTCGGAAGCTCAGCTGCTTCCAATTGGCATTGAGTGTTTGTAAGCCACTCATGAACTTAAGTGGGCTCCTCCTTGCCAGAAAATGTATGGGGCTTCAACTGACAAAAATCAGTGATAAATCCCGTCGATGGCCGTCTAGCTAGTAGGGTCGTCTGCTCCAGCGCGGTCACTATACTGTTCCTCAGGTTCTCTTCCTGGTGTTGCTGAGCCTCTTGCTGAATTTGCTGTTGAGCTTGCATCATTGCATAGAACACCTGAAATAGATGTTGTCCGTCCATAGGCTGCCCTGGCGGAAAACATGGCATCGGTGGAGTAAATTGTGGTGGTGGTGCAATGTCATCTCTCCGTAGATTGTCATCTCTCCGAAACCTCTAGGCGTTGTATATACATACAGTTTGGACGGTTCATTTTTTAGCCGTTTCTAAATCGTATTATAATAGTAGAGAAATAACTATATAAAATACTGTATATATATACTAGTCCAAATTAACCTCAAATATAATTACCAAATCCACCGGATAGGCCACCTCCGGTGACTATTGACATATCTGATTAGAGAACCATAACCAGTGGAAATCCAAATTAGGGGTCGTTTAGTAAACCGGATTTTAAGTCGGATTTAAGGATTTCATGGATTTGGAGGCAAATCAAAAAAATCCTATGACTAGCTGAGTCATGGATTTGGAATTAAAAAATGGGTAATAATTACTTTCAAAATCCATGAAATCCTATGTTTGAAAAGTGGATAATAATTTATTATTTTATTAATCAATATTTTATTATAATCTTAGTTAATAATTTATTAATCATAATTATAATATTAATTAACAATTTGTTAATTTTATAATTTTATAAATTAATAATTTAATATAATTTATAATCTTAATTAATAATTTGTTAATTTTATAAATTAATATTTTATTACAAACTTAATAAACATTTTTTTATTAAGCATAAATTTAAATATTAATTAATAGTTAATTAAATTATGAATTAATATTTTATTATAATATTAAATAATACTTTATTAATCATAGATTTAAATATTATTTAATAGTTAAAATTAATATTTTATTATAATCTTAATTAATAGTAATTATAATCATAATAACTAATTAATATTTTTATGCATTATTATTTTATTTTATTATGAATTAATAATTTAATAATAATAATAATAAATTTTATTATAATAATAATTATAGTTTATTAATTTACTAATCACAATTATAATCTTAATTAATAATGTATTAATTTATAATTTTATGAATTATAATTTTATTATAATCATAATTATTAATTTATTAATCATAATTATAATTATAATTATTAAGTAATAGTTATCTAATTTTTTATTTTATTTTATTATAATTGTAATTTATAAATTATTAATCATAATTATAATCGTATTTACGATAATTAATTAATTAATAATTTTATGTAATTATATTTTATTATATTCTTAATTAATAATTTATTAAGCTTAAGTAATAATTTATTAAATTATAATCATAATTACAATACTTAATTAATTAATAATTATTAAATTTATAATTTTTTGCATTAAAATTTTATTATATTATTAGTTAATAATTTATTAATCATAATTATTAAGTTATTAATTAATATTTTATTATAATATTAATTTGTAATTTGTTAATTATAATTATAGTCAAAATTATAATCTTAATTTATAATTTGTAATTTGTAATTTTATTATAATTAGTAATTTATTAATCATAATTATAATTATAATCATAATCATAATCATAATTAATAAATTATTACTTTATAATTTAATTAATTAATATTTTATTATAATCCAATGGTAAAATTTATTTACCTATCCAAACAATGGATTTGGATTTTAACCAAATTCGATGAAAAAATTATAGTTTACCAAACGATAAATTTGGATTTGGAAATTCATGATTGTATCAAAATCAAAATCTTGGATTACCAAATCCAGAATCCAAAATTCAAATCCTAATTACCAAACGGTAGGGCTGTCAATTGGACCGGGCCGGGTCTCTAAGGCCCAGGCATTGTAGTGGGCTGGGCCTAAGGGTGAAAAATTGAGTCCAGCCAGACACATGACCCACGACACGGTGGACTTTGGGCCAGGCCGTGCCGTGCCGTGCCGTGTCGTGCCTGGGCTACGGGTCTTCTGTCGAAGCATGCGCCGACGAGAGTCCTGATTTGTAATTCGGGACATTGGTGGACAAGGACTAAATTGATAGATTAGTAAGTGGTCTTAACTAGTAGCAGTTTGTAACCTTAGATTTGAATGTTACAAAACAACTGTGCTTATTTAATTTAATATGCAATGGTGGGGTAAATACTTGTAATTTAATATAATGTTATTAGGTGTAACATTTTGGATTCATTTATGCATTAGATATTTGAAATAATATTCTAAAAAATTTCTAACATTTACCTCCAAAGATAAGGTGTCGGGTCGTGCTTGGGCTTCGAGCCGTACCGTGTCTGGACTTCGGGTCGTGTCGGGTGTAACACCCCGTTCCGTTCAAGCGGACTGCCGATTCAAACGACAAAAAGTGCATGTCCCGACCCGCTTTGCTCAGGCGAGAATACTCGTTTGAGGCAAAGGATATCCCGACTTGTCCCTACAGGATTCCGACTTAGGCTTTCAGAGGCTCGCTTGACGTATCGCTCAACCGAGACGAATCATCACTAAGGTGGGTGGCTACGGTGAACTTGTCTTTGCTTAGCCAGCACACATAAAATGTGGAATGATACATTCTAGTCGCTAGGTGAATCACCCCCTGCATGCTAATAAGAATCCAACACACCTAGCTAAGGGAATAATCCCAACTTGTATTGCTTATGCTAGAACATGGAAATGAAACATTGCTTATATATATGTTCAGACCCTCGCATGCTACCATAGATCTTGTCGCTCGGGAAGTCCCTTACGATCTCACTCCTCGGCTTACCTTCGGGCCCGAGCTAACGTGATGTTGTGTTATTATAAATGCATGCTTGTCTGCTTGTATGTTGCCTTGTTTTCATCCAAACCCCGGGAGACTACTAAGTAGTCGTTCCGTGCCTGAATGAACCTGCAAGTATCCGGGACCGTTAGGTCACCCAAGGCAAATCTTCGAACCAGGGGAATGCATCAAGCAAGAATGAACATTGAACGAGAATCACACTTGAATGATAATCATGCCAAGTATGCATCTGAACGAGGATCGTGTCATGTATAGAATGAATCCCAGCTCGTGGAGCAATATGCTCGTTCAAAATAAGATTAAGATTTATGATTATCATGTCAAGCTATGGAAAAAGGATAGAACATGACCTGCATTGTCGCGGACAACTTGTGCACAAGGCTTATGATGAGTTCCGCGGACGGTCGCCGGGGCACTGGGACCGATCCGATACGGACGGGACGTATGTATAGTCGTATGTTACCCGGCAAAGTGTTATACAGCGGGGCTCGCCGCCCGCGTTGCACGTCATTTTGCCTTGAGACTATAAACTGTCCATAATGGCTACGCTAGTGACTTATGTTCATATAGATAAGTCATCCTCGCTTAGCGGCTATCCGCGTGCGAGTTATTGCATCGCATCAAATGAACAACTGAACATCTGAACGATTCATGATACAACGACTCTCGTGTTTGCATATGCCATTGCCTTGATTTTCATATATGCTGTCCGTGCTTGAATTAAAAATGTTTGCCTTGGACAGGGAAGGTCAAATGGTAAGTTGGTAAGTCTCGTCGTGTTTTCTCTCATGTCGTACGACGCACTGCCACACGAGTTAGGCTATTCAATCTTTGCATGAAACTGATCCTAAGGCAACTAGAAAGACAACTTGATAGTTGGTGCACGAAACATATATTACGTGTTTGGATTTGTCGAGCGGACGAGTAGCCTTCCCACCAGTGCATTCAATGTACCGATAATCCACCAGATCGTTTGCAGGGTGCGGGAGAACCTCGTTCGGTGCGGATGCTCCTTCGTGCGTGCTAAGACGTGAAGATCACTCCAAAGCAGCACTGCGTCCGGAACTGAAGCACATATACAAGACATAATGTTGGAACATAGCCTGAACATCGCCTGTACAAATCATTCCACAATTGTAGCCACTTGGCACGCTTTTATTGTTTCAGAGAGAGAGGCTTGAGCGACTTGTAATCTCGGCCAAGCGTCGCCTGTAACACTTGTTTATATCAATAAAAGAGTTGCTTTACTTCAACTTGTGTTATTCAATGCTTTCGCTATTGTCGACTCAGTGAACTTGTTACCAAATCGCCTATGCGTTTATGACTCCGCTGCACTCGAACAATCTGTGCGACTCTGTGGCTTAGAACTCTTACCGCCAGCCAATGAACCACGGCCTTGCACGGACGTGGCTCACGCTCGTGCGGCATCACGTCCAGATGGGTCAAAGCGATCGTTCCGCGGGAGCGTTGGCGCGGTGATTCTCGCCTAGCGGGAACGGTCGATTTAGCCTGCGGGAGATCGGGACGTGACATCGGATCGTGCCTGGACTTCGGACTCAGCCTACCTTATGGGCCGATATATATGACCCGACACGACCCGATAAACTGGTCCGGACAGATCGGGCCCACGATTAAACAGGCCGGACCGACAGATGAGTCAAATTTTCCGTCCGGGCTCGTGCCCGGCCCTATCGACAGGTCTACTAAACAGGCACTTAAATCTCGAAATCTCTCTTTCACCTCTCCCGCCTTTCCTCATCCACCCCACCCCCTTTCCGCCTTTTCCGAACCTCCTCCTCCAGATCGAGAATTTTCCGGCGCTGGCATTTTCAAAATCTCATAAAAATAAGAACTCCCCCACTGGTAAGAGCAAACAATCTTCTCATCCTCCCATAAAATATTTATTTTTTAGGGTTCCTAACGAGAACTTATCAAGAACGAGATGACCTAGGGTTTTCTTCGATCCAAAGCCTAAAATTTTATACTATTCAGGGATGATGGATGCGAACGATGTATGTGCCGATCACGTTATTGCCGAGCTCATCGACATGGGCTTCGAGTTCGACAGAGCCATCGAAGCCCTAGAGGCCGTCGGCCCGTGCCTGAAGGACGCTGTCGAACACATCCTGAACGCTCCTTCCGGCGGCGGCGGCGGCAGTAGTAGTAGTGCTGTTCCGGAGCTGAGAGTCGTCCCGCCTTCGCGTTCTTCGGGCAGGTTGAAGCAGTCGAACATCACGGACCATCTCCAGTCGTCCGGTAAAGCGAAGAAGAGAAAACTCTATCGTGCCTCTGTTGCGAATGTCGATCCGTGCGTTAAGCTCGAGGTCGCAACCGAGGAATTCGGGCCTCGAGAAAGCTTTGATTCACGTGTTAAGCTCGAGGAGGCTACGAATGGAGAATTCGAGTCTCGAGAAAATTTAGAGACTTATGACGTGGAGAGGTTCGGAGGGGAGGTTGATTGGGAGCCGAAAGTTTCGGGTATTCTACGGAAGCATTTTGGATTCTCATCCTTGAAGGGCTTCCAGAAGGAAGCCCTGGGGGCTTGGGCAGCCAATAGAGATTGCCTTGTTCTTGCTGCCACAGGATCCGGTATGATTCACTTCACCCTAGATCTTGTAATATTCTTTAAAGGCTGGTCCGGTTTGCTGTCATAAGTCATAACCTGCTTCGAGATTAGATACAAGCTATAACATTTAGGGATCTCTATGAAAATATGGATGAAAAACTGGAAATTTTGGGTTCCGATTATGAAAATTTGAGAATGATAGTTCTTTATTGATATATTTTTATGATGATTGAAATTTAGTATATATTTATTGGATTTCTACTGAAGCAACAAGTTTATACATGTTCCCCATTGCATAGATCTTGAAATCGTGTTGACTAGAGTGCCCTAATTTCATGACCCCCACCACCACACACACCACCACCACCACCACCACCACCATCACAGACACTCTAAACTCCAGTTAACTCGAGTGGAGTCTGAGAGCATCTACAATGGGAGAGGTTTCAAGTGTTACATTTTGATTTTAGTAAAATTTTGTCGCACTTGAAGGCTACAGTGGACATTTGTGCATACTTGAAAATTGCTAGAAAGCTACAAGACACTCCATATTTGGAGCGTGTCATAGCTCATCTATATTAATTGATGGGCCCACCAAAAGTAACCAAACAAGAAAGAAAAATAAAAAGGGAAAAGAGAGATAAAATATTACCAAATAGGGAAAAAAATAAAGAGGAAAAATAGGAGATTAATTTGGAGTGTACCATTGTGTGCCAATATCATGGGGTCACCCCAAAAGTAATAATTTATACAATTTTTAACAATTTGAAGTATGTGTTTGGAGTGTCCCCACTGTGGATGCTCTTATAACTTGAAACCCCAGTTTCAAAGCTCAAAACTCCAAATTAAACTTAAATTGAATTCTACAAAGCTTTATTCCCAAACTAGGCCTAAGTTGGTGTCATGAACTGCTGACCATGAAAAGCAGTTGTCAAAAGTAAAAAAAAGGTGCTTGGTAAAACATGCTTTTCGCTGATGAAATTATTGAAATTGATCAAACTAAACACATATTAATAGAAATGCACTGTAAAAACACATGAGAAGCTGAAGCATCTTTTCGAGGCAACCCTTCGGTGCTCCAGTCACAAAAAGCAGCATTGTTTCAGAAAAGAGAGACTGAAGTAGGTTTTACCAACGTACATACGTCCTTATTTTAGAGAAAATAAGCAGAAGCAACTTTCATAAGTGTCAGGAATCCAACCCAAGTCATTTGTTGCTAGATTTATCTGACTTCTCAATACCGTGCAGGCAAATCCCTCTGCTTTCAGATTCCAGCATTATTGACTGGGAAAGTTGTAATAGTGATTTCTCCTTTGATAAGTTTGATGCATGACCAGTGTTTAAAGCTAGCAAAACATGGGATATCAGCATGCTTCCTTGGATCTGGACAACCCGACCGTAGTGTTGAAAGCAAAGCCATGAATGGCGTGTATAAGATAGTTTACATCTGCCCTGAGACAGTAGTAAGGTAGAAGCTTTCTTTGTCCTGTTGGTTTGTTCGGATCATTCACTCTATTGTCAAATACTTCAATGATTTGGATGATCCTTATTTTGCAGACTGATAGAATCACTTAAGAGGCTTGCGGAAATTTACGGAATTGCACTATTTGCCGTCGATGAAGTTCATTGTGTATCTAAGTGGGGCCATGACTTTCGTCCCGATTACAGGTCTGTTTTTTTGCTTTATGGCTTAGATTTGAAAGCACTATTTGCTCTGTAAAGCTTTTTCAGTTATGGAGTAAGAACTTGTAAGTTGCTTTGGTAAAACAATAATGCACTCATCTGTGATACTTTTTGATTTCATTCTATATGTCATATGCTGGAGCTTCAGAAAATGTGAATAACTTTTTAACATATTTTTTAAATTTAAACATTTTAGGCGGTTGTCCATACTAAGGGAAAACTTCAGGGCTTGCAATATGAAATCCTTGAAGTTTGATATCCCTTTGATGGCGTTGACTGCTACTGCAACACTTCCAGTTCGAGATGACATTCTCAAATCTCTGCTCATGCCGAAGGAAACAAAGATAGTTCTGACATCTTTCTTCCGACCAAATCTTCGATTTTCAGTAAGATATATTGTTCCAAAAATAGCTTATTTGATCTATTAATTTAAAATGTGATATATTATCCTTGCTTTGTTGTTTTAATAGTCAAAATGTCTTTAAGTTAATGACGATTCACCAATGGTGCTTTCTCTTGGTAAAGGTACTAAGGGTTTGCATTTCGGATTTTTTTTGGTTATGGAGGACAATGCACATGCTACATATGACAAATGTTATTGGTGGAATCTCTCCGAAAAGAAATAGAAGCTTATACAAGGGATAGATGAAAGGTTATTGCAACTGATTAAAATTGATTGTAAATTTCACTTCCTTAGCTAGGAATCCGGACGATGTTTTGACAACAAATAAACAAAGAACAGATAACTGAAATTAATAGCAAACACAAGAACACAAGATATAACGTGGTTTGGCCTGGCCTATGTCCACGGGGCAAGGGGAGTATTTCTTTATTGAAACAAATTTTGGGTTTAACACTATATCGCCGGTATACCATCTTTATACTGACAATATAGTATACTGCCATCGCAGAACAATACACTGTTTCTCAAAACAATGGCTTTCTGGAAATGAATTTGGCCCAAATTGGATCTAACAGTATACTAGCGGTATACTGCTGGTATACTGCCAAGTTTATATTGGCTCAAAAGGCTAAGTGTTTTGGAGCTTTTGTTTGTGATAACCTATCGAGTTACGATATTTGCTAGATTACAAATATAAAGAAAGATTACACTGGACTCGAGTACTTGATCCTTCCTTTGGTTGCTTGGTGGTATTTCATCGTGATAGCAATTGTCAAAGCAAACAAGATCTAAAACTGATTAGCTTTAGGGGACTCGCTCTCGAGCCCCCACGAGGGGCGTTGCTCCCTCGATCCTGTACGTTGATTAGGCAGCGGGATCCCCGAAACCCTATTAACAGACCCGGAGATATCATAGGGGGTTAAAAGAAATCATTGGGCTAACGGTAAGGTCGATCATGATTTTTTTATTAGCATGAGTCAATGGTTAATCTTGCCTTAAAATATCTGAATTACTTTTATGCAAAATAAATATTAGGTAAACAAGACAATATACATAGTAGCAAGGATGATAAGATTAGTATAGGACTATGTCAAGTTTAACAATATAGTGATTGCATGATCATTAATAATTTCATAACAAGAAACTTAATCGATTAACCATAATCAAAATACTCAACTTAATCAATGGGCTAACACTCTTGGCTAATGACCTCTTTATAATCGTTTGGATCTATTGTTTCATGATTAGAGCAAATTATACTATGTCTTCGAAACCATATTTGACTGGTGTCTTATGTGGACACTCTAAATCTCCTTAATGCTATTCTCTGTGAGTCCTGCTGGAGTTGGTTCTTATCATCCATCTCCGTAAACTGCTTGTCCACCTCCACATAAATAGGCTCTAATGGTGCTTCAGTGACCGTATCTTCTTGTGTGTCAGAAATCTCTACCTTTATTGAATCGTTGTCGTCTGATGTGATAATCGCCTCCTTAGACTCTTTCTCCATGTCTTTTAACATGGAAACCTCATCGAAGATCATATTACGACTAGTAAACACCCTTCTACTTTTTGTATCCCATAACTTGTAGCTTTTAGCTCATGTTTGAATCCTAAGAAAATGTATCTTTTCGACTTTGACTCCAGCTTCGTTATTTCTTTTGATTCACGAGTTAATAGACATCACCCAACGTAAAAAAATCATAAGTGACTAGCTCTCCTCTCATAGCTCTTTAGGAATATGAATATAGATGGTGATCAATTAACAAATAGCACACATGACTTTCTTTGCCCAAAAGTCCTTTGTAAGACATGTCTGTAACCGCATACTCATGGCTCTCTCTAATAGTGTCTTAGTCAATCGTTTCGCTATCCTGTTCTGATCCAGTCTCTATGATATTGTCCATTGCCTCTGTATACCATGTTCCTTATAGTAATCCTGAAATTCCGTCGAGGTGTACCAACTCACCTTCATTGTCTAACGGTGAATTATTTGTGGAAAAACAATAGAGGTGAATACCCCTCGATGATCGTTTTCCACTCTCAAAATCTAGTAAATACCTTCGACTTATAAATCCATACCTTCCTTGAGAAGTCATTAATAAAGGTGATGAGTATTCATCACCTTCCTTTGATCGAACCGATGATAACCCTCATATGTCTGAATGGATGTAGTCGAGAAGTCCTTCGCTCTTGTTTACTGCCTGTTGGAAGTCTACTTTATGTTGCTTTTCCGTGACGCAATACTTGCATAAATCCAGCTTGTACTCTTTAAAACCCTTTAGGAACTCCCTTCTGTACAACTCACGAAGACCTCTCTCACCCATGTAGCCAAAACGTATATGTCACAACTTTATATGTCACAAGTTTGAGATATCCTCCACCATTTTCTCTGTACCGACGACCGCACCACCAATAACCATGCTCCCACCCATCCGATAGAAGTTTGACGACATTTACTGCCCCTTCACGACCACTAGGTTACACTTAATTATTTAAAACTGAATTATGGTCAATAAACTTGCATCCTGTTGCGTTCAACGTGCCTAGAGAATGAAGGTTCTTCTTTAATTCTTGAACGTGTCTCATGTTTACGAGTGTTCGCACCACACCATCAAACATATGAAGCTTGATGTTCCCTATGCTATCGGTTTTGCATGATGCATCGTTCCCCATATGAACACCACCACCGTCGAACTCTTTATAGGTGCCGAATAACTCCTTGTCAGGATACATGATATGAACATCCTTGGTGAAGAATCCAAGCTTCGGTAAAAATATATTGTAAGTACAACAGATGATAACTCCTTCTCAGCTTCCGTTGCAACACTGACTTGACTCAAATTGCTTGTACTGACGCTTTAACTTTTTTTTTTCTAACATGTGCTTATACTTTTGACATTGCTTCTTCATGTGACTTACTGCTTGCTGAAATAACACTCGTCAACATCCTTTCCGACGATTTTGACTTTTTTTCTTTTGCTCGTCTCAATCTTTATTCTTCGACCTTCCTCTTTTATTGGCAATTAACCTTGGTGACTTCTCCGATGGATTTGACCTTCTTATAATATTATATTGAGAAGTGTTGTTGTAACCTTCTCCATCTCTCGAGTCTCCTTCCTATAAAAGATTATTGTCACCAAGTGGTCATACGCTCGTAGCGAAGATAGGAGCAAAGACACTTGATCCTCCTCCTCTAACTTTACATCAAAAAACATAAGATCGCTTACCACCTTATTGAAGCTGTTCAAACGGTATATAATTAGGGTCCCTTCCTTCATGCATAAACTATAGAGTTGCTTCTTGAGATACGACTTTTTGATAAGGACTTTGTCATATACCAGGTCTCTAGTTTCAACTATAAACTTGCAACAAAAGTTTCTGACATGACGTTATACATTACCTCGCCCACTAGACAAGGCTCTATTGTGCACTATGTCTCTTCCCTTGCATATATGTCATGTTGGCATGTTTATTTTCTTGCCGTTAATCACCTTGTATAATCCCTCTTTTATGAGAATTGTCTTAATCCTTCTCTACCGTATCGAGAAGCTACTTTTGCCATCGAACTTCTCCACCTAGAACGTGGTGCTATTAACATTGTTATTTGTGATCCTTCAATCCCGAAGTAGAGAACTCTTCCTCGAATCTTTATAAATCAACGACTTCAAAAATCCGATCTAAGAAGATAGGGAGCAGATCAATATCGTCACCTACCATTGATCTAGATCGAAATCGAAATACTGAAATCCCTTCGGTTCCTCTTACGCTCTGTTACCAATTCTAAGAATCCGGACACGGGACGTCCCTTTTTGACAATGAATAAACAAATCACAAATAATCGAAATAAATAGCAAACACAAGAACACAAGATATAACATGGGTCAGACGAAGATTGGCCTACGTCCATTGGACAAGGAAATAATTTCTTTATTGAATCGAGAAAACTTTACAAGAGTTAGTACAATAATACCGTATCACACAAACCCGAATGAAATCTCCAACGAAGTCTCTTCTTTATTCTTCACTCAATTATATTAGGTCTTCCTAGCACAATCACAAGCAAAACCTCCTTAAACCTTTAATACCCTCAAACTCACCTCACTTAGGGTTAAAAATAACCTTAAATAGGATCTCATAATATTATTAAATATTGGAGCAGATCCTAGCTGTCGAACCCATCCAAAACTGGACCCTAATTGGACTTTCCTTATTTGAAGTTTGAACACGAGCCGTATTACAAAACTGTACTCTTGAACTAGTAACATATTACAAAACTGTACTCTTGAACTAGTAACATATTACAAAACTGTACTCTTGAAGTAGTAACATTCCTCATAAAATGTCAATAATAGTTGCTAACCTCTAACTCTAAAATGAGTTCAGTTGAGGTGTGCTTATCCTCTATTGCAAGTGAGTATAACTATCGTGAGTATAACTATCCTTATATTCATTTTGTGTACATGCATATATCAATTGACTTGACATCGACTTCAGTACCGCCGGACCTTTCTCTAATAAGATTAATTTCCTATTATCAGGAAATAACTGTTTGCTGGAAAGGTCGATCCCTCTAAAATATCTGAAAATTCCTTTATATATTATTTTTATTGTCACATGCTACATGTCAAACTAGACTTTAAAGTTATTGTTTCTTGATTCATCTTTGGGTAGACATTAGCACATATTTAGACTCATATGTGGCGAATCCTGCACGAGCTGGATGCATTCTTATCTTGACAAGGTAGGAAAAATTAACCCAGGATCTTAAATTAGTGGATATCTAAGAAATTGTTCCTTCTCATCCATTTGCTATTGCCATTGCATCATATTCATACACGTCTTTTCCTGACTAGAGTCGGTCTACAATGAAGCACAACTTTAAGCCATTTGAAGATTTTCCAATTTCTGCAATTAATTTAACCTGATATCCTCAGCTGATATGAAATGTTATTTTCTTTTACCCAATTTTGTAGCTAGGTATGCAAACTACTTTCGATAAGGCCTGTTAAGGCGAGTTCAATGTTATTGGCAGTTGGTTTAGGTTCATGTACTGAAAGATCTATCCTTTCACAGTTTTATTTGAGTAGGTTAGATTGTTTATCTGGATGACGCACATTCTTATCACAACAAATGCATGTTTTGAATAGGAGTTGTGGGCTTAAGACAAACTGGAGAGCGGCAAACATAGATGAAGAACTCAAAATTGCTCTTCTTGAATGTGAAGAAACACATTTATACAAAACTAGCAATACGTCATAAGGACTATGTTAGTCACATGTGGTTTCTTAGTCTTAGGTGCCTAGGCAATTAGGACCATTTCGTTGTCTAGGTGTCTACTTGACACAGGATGACCACACAGCTATTCCAATCTTCTGATACTGGAAAAAGTTAACAGTTTAAATTTGGGAATTGGGATTGAAATTTGGTGGTATTGTGCTTCAGTTTAGGTTTTGAAGAGGTTAGTGTTACGATTTCTTTATCAAAAACTAGGTTCTATGGTTGGGGACCTGGGGTTTGATGAGGCTTCAAGGTAGATGGAGACGCTATTGTTAGATTGTTTTGCAGAGCTTTTGGACCGATCTTTAAGGAATTCTGATGTGTTGTAATTGCAGGTGTAAGGGATGAATTTGGGAAGATCTGAGAGGGACTAAAGGTAATGCAAAACTGATGGAAACATCAGCTTTTTAGGAGGTACTAGGAAGGAGAGAGGGTTGCTGTGATGGCTGTTTGGATTCACAAGTAGGTGTCCGCTGTCAGGTATAGAGGAGATTGGGGACGATTGACTAAGCCTGCTGCGGCTGTGATCTGTGGCAGGTGTAATAGGGTGCTTGCAGGCTGCAGCAGCTAATAAAGGATCTTAGGACTGTTGTGATGTATCTTGGGTCAAGAAGAAGCTTGATGTTGGCAGCAGCAGTTGGTGGATAAGATTAGGGTTTTGTGGGGTCAGATAAGGGAAGGAAAGAGATTGAGGGATTGGAGGGAGGCCTCACATCTTTTCCTAGGGTTTCACACTCAGAAATTGTATCACACAATCATAATCAAATTTGCATTACTATTACTAGTCTCCATGTATGTGCTTTACATGTATTTCAATTAGAATATGGTAAGACGAGTCTTCTTCTCCCTAGGTAACTATTTCTGTGTGTGTACTTTTTTTTTTTGCAGTGCCAAGGGATTCGGGGTACAGGTTTTGTTCTTTTTGTTCATTTTCTATTGAGAATAATAATCTTTGAAAAATGGTAATGCCAGAATAATTTATTGCCATTGGAACATTAAGAGTTGTATGGGAAGAGGAGACTTCATAGCATGCAGACTTTATTGTTTGGATTATTTTAAACATAAAAATGGCATGCAATTTGACATTATAGCATCATGTTTCCTCTCAATACTCAATATATTTATTACGTCTTATTCTAAATTACCTACTTGTCTCTCTTAATCTTAATGACTATTTTAATTAGTAAATGTTTAGAAAGGGCATATTTGGAAGAAGAAAAATCCACGGTGAAGCCAACTTTTTTGTATTATATAGTAGTATAAATTCATAGTTTGCATCATTCCAAAAAGAGAGTTCGATGCCTTCTATAAACTATATAATCTTTCAACCAAGGAATCCCTTCGTAGTCCTACTCTAATCATTCCCAAAATTGACAGTTCTAAATGAGTGATGCTGTCCTAAAACAAATACAACACTAAATAGCTAAACCTAGAGTCAAAGGAATGCAACTCTAAACAATTAAACTTATGTAGATTTTCTAAAAGGAAATTAAGGAATACAATCTACATTAGTAAACCCATGAAAATTCCGTAAAGGAATACTTCCTAAATAAATATAATTCTATGAGTAAATTTACTTAGAACGCGTAAAAGGATCTATTCTAGTGCTTCTTTCATTTAACTCAAACTAAATTACTAAATATGGATTATGGATTTTTGACTTCCCTAACTAAATATGCTCCTAGAATGGTGGACACAGAAAACTTGTCCAGGGAGAGTGAAAATACATAAACATTTTTCCAGGGAGAGAGAAAATACACGAACTTAAATTTTTTCCAGGGGGAGTGAAAATACACCAACTTCAAATTTAATGGGGCCATCATATATAATTTGTAAATTTAAAAAAAAATCAAATCAAAATGTGAAATAAGGTTCGAACTTCGAACTCAAGATCTCGGGTACAAAACACAACACTTAACCTACTGAGCCACCATTTGATTGTTAAATCTTTACTTCAAAATGTGATATAAGGTTCAAACTCAAGATCTCTTGAGTACAAAACACAACACTTATCCTACTGAGCCACCATTTGATTGTTAAATATTTGAAGTAAAGTAAAATACAAAACAGTATAAGATGTGTGTATAAGGGAACCTGAATCTCAGGGGAGCGTCTGCTCCCCATCAGCCTGCTGTGGGTCCACTCCTGCTCATGCATCATTATACATTTGTATATAAGCCATAAAGAATTATGCCAATTGACTTTTTTTTTTGCCATCTTATCAACTTGTATATTAATATAAAGCACATATACATCTACAACTAACTATCATGCCATATTAATTTATATTATTGTTATATGCATGGGAATTTTATTGCTGTCATACTATTCAAGTTATGCCATTCAAGTCTTAAAACTTTATGTGCTTTCATGTTTTATTTTCAGTTGTCTATAATGTGTTGCTTGATGTGACTTAATGTCCTATATATCAACCTTTGACCAAAAACCTTAGTATTTCATATAAAGATATCAATAATATCATAAATTGTTTTTGGAAATAAATATATCATAATATGGATTATGAGGATTTTAAGTTGCAATGAGTACAATAAGAAGCAAGCAACTAATTTGTGACATTTTGTTGACCAATCTCATCTGTTAATAATGCAAGAATCAGCCTCCTAAGAACTCACAAATCTATTGAGAATTATTAATACACCACTCGAAGTGGATGCTTTTAATCTTTGCCTTCAAGGTAACTAAGTATTGAAAATTGCAAAAACTGTAATTTAGCTCTGTATTTTTCATTAAATAGTCCCTGCAGCACCCGCTTTATCCTTTAGTGATTGAAGGCCGAGGTACATTTTTGTGTCCAAAATGGGTTTAACTGGCCCTTGAAAGTTGTGACTATCATATATGAACTTTATCACCTCGTGGTGGTGGTTGATGAAATCTGCAGATGTCTGGCATGTGCACAAGTTGACTGATGCCCTTGCTCAGAGTGGGGAGTGGAATCTTTATCTGAACTTTCTTGTTTTTAACATTTGTTGTTCATCTCCAAATTTTTGTTTCAACAATTTATGAATTATTACTATTTATCCTCTCATTTACAGGTGAAACATAGTAGGACATCCTCTCCGTTATCATACGAGAAAGACTTCCAGGAACTAATTAGAACATATTCAGTTTCAAGCGCGAAGGAACAAAAGGGATTAAACAA
This sequence comes from Iris macrosiphon, assembly GCA_036927795.1. Lineage (NCBI taxonomy): Eukaryota > Viridiplantae > Streptophyta > Magnoliopsida > Asparagales > Iridaceae > Iris > Iris macrosiphon. Next base: position 15,286,220 of record JAYESA010000019.1, on the reverse strand, counting down.
GACCTCAAAATATATAGATGATGATTTTGGTAGCTCCTCTAGAGTTTCAGATGATGGTTTCTCTGATGGAGATGAAGCTTCTTCATCAGAATCTGAAGATGACTGCAGTGAGGGAAATGATATTGATGCAAGTGTAGCAAATGAAAAAAGTTGTACTGTACCTTCTGAAGGCAATCAACTGACCGTTGACTTTTTGGAAGATGAAGTAGACATTCATCAGAGTGTGGATGATTTGGACGGTAACTGTTCTACTTCATTTAATTTTTACAATCAGTTTAATTCTCTGGCACTGTACTTATAAATCTTTTCCTTTGCATCATTCTACAGTTTTTTTGTACTTTTATTTTTTTTTAAGAAAAGGATTTGAAGTTTATATGATTGCATGTTGTGGAACTTCGTCTTGTCGTCTTGGCGGGTTCATGAATGTACACGGGGAGGTCAACATAATGCATTTAGAAACAACTGTTGTAAAGATCATACAGTCTAATACAGTCCTACCAACTTACATCAGGTGTAAGCTTCCCCCTGAATCGGATTGTTGGATCAGGATACTATTGATTTTCCGGTTCCCATGTGGACCTTGAGAAGTTGAGATGAAGTGAATCACAGAATCCCATTATCACGACGACACACAAATCTATTAAAAAATTACACACAAATCTATTAAAAAATTATTTTAATATGTGGTCCTAAAGCAGAGTTTTCTAAATTCATTGCTGTACCGGAAAGAGATCCTCTATTACTGTATCCTTTGAGGTCATATAACCCCTTAAGGACTTAGAATTTCTAAAAGTGAAAAGATTAAGATCAAGGGATTTTGTAAGCAACATAGAGTTCCTGATCTCCTTGGTTTTCTTCATAGGTAAGGATTTCCCCAGTTTACCGTGTGGTGTTATACTGAGGAGACTCACATTGGCACATTTGTTGCAGTAGTTACTGACTTGGAAATCTGAAAGACTGAAACTGTGTATGAAATTTCAGAATCTATTTGTCTGAGTAAGTAATAATGGGAAAGGAGGTTGAAGTTGGTAGAAGCATACGAATTATTTGATCCAATTACTGAATCAAGTACTTACTGACAGTCAGATCAATGAAATTGCTGCAGAAACGTTGTATTATACCTTCGTTGAACTTAATTTATTAGAAGACAACTTATGCATGTCACTGTTCACTATACCTACCAGAAGTTTGGTTGGGGACATAACCCCTCACTTTCAAAATTGGACCTACGGTATATAACTTTTTGTGTGTGTCTCCACATCCAAGTTTTCTGTTAATATGTCACGCCACATGATATCATGTGATGGAAAATTATACATGTATTGCCTAAACTGTCCTTTCTAGACATCTTCCTCTACCTAACTTCCACCACGTTATCATCACCTTCACTTAACACCGTTATTCATCAACACCCACCAGGCAGCAGCTCCACCGCTATCACTTTCTCCATCGCCATCACCACCACGTCCATTACCAGAACACCGCCATCATCATCTCCACTGCCGCTGGCACCATCACCTTCCACCAACGTCGATTCCATCACTTCCAGCACCCACCACCACAACCACCTACCACCACCATCAGAGTCCCATTACGTATACCACCACCCATCCCCACCATTTCATCGCAACCACCACAAATTACTACCATAACCACAACCTCCATCACCGCAACCTATCTCCACCTACCTACTTTGTTATCACCTGCACCACCATCCATCGCCACCATTACCATCGTCACATTTAAGATTTTAAAATTTCTGTATAGTTTCCATTGTTTTTGTTTTCTCTGGTTCTTTTAACGGAGCTAAAGGTCAGTGCCTGGTGGCAAGAATACAAATTTCAGGTACCACGAGGTCCCATTTTGAAAGTTAGGAGGTTGAATGTCTGCAACCTACTTCAGGGGGAGTAATGAAATTTATGGTTTCACCAAATGAGGCCTTTCATTGCTATATTATGTATCCCTTAAGTTACTAAATCTTGTGTTCACCACAAAAATGTCCCAAGACATACCTCTTTGCTGCATCTGCAGGGCTTTGTATTTAGTGGATATTTCTTCATTTGTCTCCATCATCTGTAGACATATGTCATAAAACTGAGCAATTGCAGTACGGTTTACCCATCAATTGTGACCTAGGCCTCATTTCTGTGACATTTGTATTCCACATTGCCTGTCTTATTTATTGTAGTTCCTTCCTGAAAGGAGTTCCCCCACTGTTTATTTTATTTGCATCTTGCCGCGCTTCACCATCATACAAACAACTGCCTCTTGAATATCAAAAATTACTTTAAACATCATAAGTACATAGGATACTTTTTAATGAACCAAAAATTTAGTATAATTATTAATTTGTCAATTCACTGCTCTAAATATGTGCTATGCTATGTAACATAAATGTGATTGAGACAAGTTTCTCTTCATTAATATATCACTTTTTTTAATAAAAGATTTAAGATTATATTTTTCATTTTTAGTCAATATTTTGGAACAACTTGATAACTTTTTGATTATCTAATGTGTACATTTCGTACCTTATGCTAAATGTATGAATATTTTCTTACATAAATGGAAGTTAATAGCAAAATAATAGTTAGAACATTGTAATGCCCCAATAGATAAATAATACTTTTTATAGATAAAACAAGTTATAGTTCTTCTATTAGCACTTCACCATATACCCAAGCATGTAGGCATCCTTCGGTAACCAAATTTTGACATAATTACTAATATGTCGATTCATTGCTCAATAAATTTGAGCGAGACTAGTTTCCTGTGGTTACGCTTTTTTAAAGATATAAGATTATATATATATATATATATATAGCACACACACACACACACACACACACACACACATATATATATATATATATATATATATATATATCTTAGTGAAAACTTGATAACTTATCATTTGATACATATGTATTGTTCCTTGTGCCAGATTTTGTAATGAGATTAATCCTTTGTTAAATAAATGGAAGTTATTGCAGAGCATTACAATAACTATATTTTAGTATATAGAAGATTTTTTGTAAAAGATATTACTGTAGAAGTTATTGCAGTTTTTATTACTGTAAGGATAGTGAGAGGAAGTCTATATTATCGTGCTGTTTTCCAGACTATGCGAATATTTTCGACGCCCATGTGGTTCTATCATATCATGTGTTAGCTTCTAGCTACTCTTAGTTTATATTCATTCCTTCAAAGAAATATCATATTACCTAGTAGATTTTTTTTTTCTTGATTAAGTATGAAAATCATGTCTCCTAACAGCTAGAAGTATCTTGGATAGGAAAGTTGAAACTAATGTGCTCCAATATCTAATGCCAAAGAAAACTCCACTCACAGTTAATCACCAAGGATCATCATTGATATGAATGTATGAGTGTGAATGTGCTTTTAACTTTTGGGAATATTACAAATTATTGTCTATATAGCAGATATTTCTAAATGCTGTCTAGTCCAGTTTCAGGCAATTTTTAATCTATACAAACAATCAAATGTGTTAAAGTAAGAGAGGTTATTGTTTGCCGATTGTTGTTTTGACTCACATTATATGATTCTTACATTCTACTGAAAGCATGATGGTTTTTCTTTGCTTTTATTGATCCGATCAATGCTCTGATATTCATATATTTATTTTTATCTTAGTCTTCATATTCATTTGTATATATGTACAATATACAGTTTCGTTTGGTGAGTTCCCTGGGAATCCTCCACCTGAAAGTTCAGAATATTGCCAGGCGTCCAAGATACTTGATCCACAAGATTCTGTACAAGAAGGCCCTACCATTATATATGTGCCTACAAGGAAAGAAACACTTAAAGTAGCTCAATATTTGTGCAAGTCTGGTATCAGAGCTGCAGCATATAATGCAAAGGTGTGTACTTCCTTCTGATTTTTGTTATATTTTGGAGTTAAGGTTGTTTGGCACTGCTAGTTTCAGAAATATGATTATATTATTCCTCACATTCTTTCTGTACTATATCCACATCTCCAGCATGATAAATCCTTGACCATTTTACCAACTGGGAGGGTCTACTAGTGATGCCTCATCTACCTGTTTTCACTCATTAATTACCTAATATGCTTATCCATCCACTACTTTTCCAAATTAGGTCGAGTAAGTTTCATAATTTTTTTCTCAAGACAGAGTAATGTTAGTTGATTTGACACTGTATGGTTTATGCATAATACCAGAATACGGTTTCACATTTAGTGGCCTTCTGTAGTATCTGGCTTTCACCCTTTAACTAATTTAACATAAATTGTTATATCCCCTACTTATATGGGGCTGTGATCACAGCCCTTGAATCTCCCCCGGACGCTTCCTGCCCTCACCTGCCCATTAATAGAGGAAGCACCCAATATAGCAATAGAAAACAATAATATAATATTGTTGGTCATAAAAAATATCTACAAATCATTGAACATCTAGTTTAACATTACCAGATAGCTATACTTGTACGATCAGGATCTTCACGCTTGTGAAGTATGTTCGCCTCAAGCTGTAAAAACAAAATCCCAGTACTTGAATCCCCTACTTATATGGGGCTATGATCACAGCCCTTGAATCTCCCCCGGACGCTTCCTGGCCTCACCTGCCCATTAATAGAGGAAGCACACAATATAGCAATAGAAAACAATAATATAATATTGTTGGTCATAAAAAATATCTACTAATCATTGAACATCTAGTTTAACATTACCAGATAGCTATACTTGTAGGATCAGGATCTTCACGCTTGTGAAGTATGTTCGCCTCATGCTGTAAAAACAAGTTCCCAGTAAGTTGAGCCATGCAGTTCTGCAGTAAGAATTTAGACTACATTTATGCATAATATCATACTTCACAAGCAATCTTTATTATTGTTTTTGGATGTCTTCGTAACAAAGTTAGGAACCTACATAATACTAGCACTAGCACTAGCACTAGCACATAGGATTTGTTTGGTATGCTTCATCTTTGCCAACAAACATGTCCATAGAATACCCTTTTTCGTCGTCTAACTGTATGGTATCCATGTTCACAAAGAAAAGAGGTATTTATCTTGATAAGAGCTTTGGTTTTGGATTCAATGACATATAGGATTCAATTTGGGATGTGCTATTTACTTTGAAAGACAACAGTGCTCATTGGTATTGACCGTGTTGTGATGCATGCTAGTAATCAAAGTGCGGGAATTCCAATTCATGGTCGGATTTTAGGAAGACGGGTTATCACTTATGACTAGCCATTTCCAAGCCTATCTAAGTTCTCCAACGACGTAGATATTGAGGACTACGATTTGAACATTAATAGGTTATTATCTTTATGCTAATCGGCCTTCTGGATTTGATGGCACTCATTCTCCTGCTCATAGCTACCTAGGGAAGGAATTTGGCACCAATACCGAGGGTTGACGTTAGATTGACAGCTCGCAATTAGAACTTTGTCATACTTTGTGGACCTTTCTCGTGTTCATACTTCATAGCTGATCCCGTTCTTGGGGCCATAGTCACAAGATTCACAGATTTTTCAAAAAATTCGCAAATCAATGAAGAAACGAACGAATGCGCGATTTATTCGGCTGTTCTCGAACTAAAAAAAAAAACTATTCACAAAATTTACGAATTATTCGAATAATGCGATGGATACAGTTCAAGTTACAAACAAAATTTTCAATCATATTTAAGAGGAGATTAATGTTCTTAAAGAAGAATTGATGGCTTATCTTGTGTTATGTGAACAAACTAGAAAATGAAAAAACATATGTAAAGCATAAGAGTTTAGTATACTAGTTTATTTTCAACACTTAAATGTCATTGGTTGCTTACTCTAGCCTTTAATTGAGAATTGGAGCATTTATGGGGGTCATAAATATTGTCACTACCATATTCACAAGTTCGACATTCGAAAATAATTCGGTAAGGTTGAAAAATTGGGTTTCGGGATATATGCAAGGAAAACTCAGTAAAGATTCGACAAAGTTCGGCAAAAAAAAGTATATAATACATTAGACATACTGATATAGTGAGTTATAAATGGTAAACTGTTTGTTGGTTATGATTGTCTATTAAACTAAAAATCATTTGGAATTTTAGTAATTAAACGTGCGTGTTTATATACATGTAAGAAATGTACGAAATTAAGTTAATTGATGAATTGACCCAATCCAACCAGTCAAGCACCCAAATATGTCCCAATGACAATGTTTATGACTCCATCCATAAATGCTCCCAATTGTCAATGTATGGCTGGAATAAGGAACCCAAAGGCATTTAACTGTTGAAAATAAAGTAGTACAATCTTATGCTCTCCATATGTTTTTTCACTTCCCAATCCCTTTCCTTTCTTTCTTGACGAAAAAGCAAAAACTTTTTCTAGTTTGTTCACATAACATAAGATATAACTTAATGCTTCTTTAAGAGCTTTAAACTTCTCTTAAATATGATTGGAAAGCTTGTTTCTGACTTGAATTGCAATCAATAAGTTATTTGTAAAGTTTGCGAATAATTCATTTAGTACGAGAATAGTCGAATAAGCATTCGTTCCTTTCTTCATTGCTTAGCGAATTATTCACAGTTTTCTCGTAAAAATCTGCGAATATTTTGGTTATGGTCATTGAGGCCTATATTTGGGTGCCTGCTTGGTTGGTTGGGTGAATTCATCAATTAATTTAATGTCATTCATTTCATACATGTATATGTATACAGCCACCCACCGTGAATTACTAAAATTTCAAATATTTTTTAGTTTAATAGACAATCCTAATCAACAAACATTTTACTATTTATAAATCACTTATATCTAATATATTTTTATATTTATTTTACCGAACTTTTCCCGAATCTTTCCGATTTTTTCACATATTTTCCGAATTCTAAACTTTTCAACCTTACCGAATTATTCTCGAATGCCGAACTTGTGACTATACTTATGGGAGAAGGCTTGGATGATGTTGACGATGGCAGCTTTGACTCAGAGTGATGCTGCTCGGATAGGCAGAGATCAATCACCTTTGTTTTCTAATTTTGGTCATAATCGATATGCACAGGAGTTATTGTCATAAGCATAATGAACTACCAAATAGTTGTATCTCATATCGAATGATTCCATAGTTTAAAGTATTGGCCGATACCGATCCGATACGGCCTATACCGATACAGTTTGGCATGTCCCGATCCGATACCGATCGATACCCGATACTGACCGATACCGACATTAGAGGTCTCTTTTCCAGTCAATTCGGCAAAAAAATTTGAATTAAAAAGACCAATTAGAAAGGATGTAAAAGCATAGTAAGGTTGTAAAAACATATAAAAGAGGAAAACTTATCTATCGCATATAAATCAATCGACAAGGATGACTACTATTTCATTCAATATCAAAAATACTAAGAAACAATACTGAAAATACTTTAAATTATGCATAAATGTATAAAATATATTCTCTAAAATGTTAATAATTTACGAATAGTTGTTTGCTTTCCGATACCAAAAAATCCGATACTCCGATCCGAAACCGCCGATACTACCGATCCTGATACTCATAGGAATGGTCCGATTCCGTTACCGATACTTTGAACCTTGAATGATTCACATCTTTGGCACCAGTATCATTATTGGTAAATTTTCTACAATTTTGTGCTATTTATAAATTTGTTTTCGTATTTGAACATCTAGACACTTTTATATTGTCTTTAACCTGATTTTCTTAGATAATCATTTGCCTTGATAAATTCCATACATTTTAAAAAAGTTATGTTATTATGCAGCTGCCAAAAACTCATCTGAGACGTGTGCACGAGGAGTTCCATCGAAACTCTTTGGAGGTAATCTTGACATTGTGATAGATTGTTTCATTATCCATTTTGGATTCCTCTGTTTATCAAATATAATTAGAGAAATTTTGAGTTGCCCCCCACATATTTTACCTTAATTCAAGGCGCACCCCACCGAATTACCATAATGAACGAAATCTCCTACTTTTAACGGAAACCGTCAATGACTAACAGTCAACTCCTTTGACCTACATAAATAAAAAGAGAAATTTTGAGTTGCACCCTACTTATTTGACCATAACTCAAGGTGCATCCCACTTATTTGAGGGTATTTTGGTCATAAATTGGGGGGGGGGGGGGGGTTAAAGGAGTTGACTGCTAGTCATTGACAATTTCGGTTAAAAGTGGGGGGTTTCATGCATTATGGTAATTTTGTAGGGTGCACCTTGATTATGGTAAAATAAGTGGGGGGCAACTCAAAATTTCTCATATAATTTTGCTATCTGTTACCTGAACACTATGCCTTCGTTTTCTTAGATTAGACCATGTTATACCAGAGGTTCGTTTTCTTAGATTAGACCATGTTATACCAGAGGTTCGTTTTCTTAGATTAGACCATGTTATACCAGAGGACTCTGACAGTGGATAAGAAATCATTACTTCAATCTTCCTTTGGCCCGATGCTTTCTGATACACGTACTGACGTATTTGTTCCAAGTTCTAGAATTGTCTTAAAGCAAGCTGTATTTGTTTTGATTGTCCTGCATAGATTTGTTGAAGGGATTTTTTATAATAAACTATCTCTAATTTGATCTGTGTTAACATTCTAATAAATGGATTAAAGCAGGCTATATATTCTCTGTAACTTGGTGAAGAGTGTTCGTCTTACTAAATGGTCTACTGTAAATATCCATAAAATTGTATGTCAATTAATGATTGTAGAATGGCTTCATACTCAGCTCATAGGAAGGTTTTTATGATCACTTCTTCTTTTATCAAGGTTCTCCGTGTCGGTTTCGGACCCTTCCTGTGAGTATCAAATTTGGGTGGTGGTGGTGGTTGTGGTTTTAATCGGCCGTTTCAATAGTTTCGGCAGTTTCACTATCGTTTTCGGCTGATACTACAAACCATCAATTATATGGATGGACAAGATGAAAAAAATAGTCTTTTCGCTAATACTAAATTGAATATAAAGAACTTCACTTCAGCTGATATATCATGTGTTATGTTTTTCATTTTCTTGGAGTTATTGGATTCATGCTTTTTTTCTATGTTTCAGGTTGTTGTTGCAACAATTGCTTTTGGAATGGGAATTGACAAGTCAAATGTTCGAAGGATAATACATTATGGCTGGCCTCAGGTATTTATACTGGTTCAGACATCTCATTAATTATTTCTGTGCTAGCTGCGAAATCTGTGAAGCAACCCTGTCACACAAAATACCATCTGTATGATTTATTTAATCTGTTGATCTCTTCTGAAAGGTTGCAACTTCTGCCAGTTCTTCCCAGATGAATGCAGTCATCTTTTTAATTTTTTTTAAAAAATTACTTAATAGTGCTTACAACAACAGCAACACCACTAGCACGACCTGTAGGCTGTTCTTCATGGCAAGTTGTTCACTTGCATTTATCATAATTGATAATACAACTGCAAGGAACTACAGCTTTGCTTTTTAATGATATGAAATTTCCTTTATACCAAGTTTCAATACTGAGAATTCGGCGTTAGTACCAAACCTCTCTATGAATAGTGTGTTGATATCGGCAGTTTTGGTAGTCTTAGTGGTTTCATGAGATTCAGCTCTTTTGGCAAAATATTAAAATAAAATGTTACTAAAATAAGACGAAATGTCAAAGTCTGACGATCCCAATTCCTATTATAACTTTATAATTATCATGTTTTATGGTTTTTTGGTAAATAAGTGTATGATCTCTATAAAATTATGACATGATAATTGCATCATTTAAAGGTAACTTATCATTTGTAGGCTTGGACAGTTTTTTTAAGCATGAGAATGAATCTAAAACTAAATAACATACATATTACAACCTCTTCGACGAAATGCTAGAAATTTGGGATGTGTTTTGGGATGTTTGTCAGTTTTGGGCCACTTTTTTTTTTTTTTTTTGGGGGGGGGGGTGTGTGGTGGTAAATTTCATCTAATCTGAAAATCTTTTGGAACTTTTGGTATGTTTCAGCCAATTTTGGGCCATAACCAACTGGAAACTAACCGAATCTTTCCAACATTAGCTTTGTATCAGATATATTGGCTGATATCAATTTATGATGCAGTTTAGATTTTGGCCCAAATTTGATAGGCTCCAAGCAATATGTAATGGTGTCCGTCATTTTTTTTTGAACCTTGCTTTGTACTTTTTAATTCTACTTGAATGTTAAAAGCAACATAAAACCTCAATTCTTTATTTTTTGGCTTTGTTTTTTAGATCAAAAGTATATTTTGCCTTTTTTAGGTAACTTAACAAATTTGATAACAATGGGGTGGGGGGGGTGGGGAGATCAAAAATGGACTTTATAGGCTTACTTGGACTGCAATGGGGTTATCTATGTTAGTTGTGAAACTTAGGGCTTTCTGGTATTTTACGCTTTAGAAAATCGTTTACCTCATTTGCCTTCCTATTCTTGGCTGGTCTCATCCTCTTTTTGCAGTTGCAAATCAAAAACTCAAGAATCAAGACCATGACATTGTATTGGGGAATGTAAGGTGCGTTGAGTCACCAATTATTATACTTAGGGATATTTTCATAAATTGCTATGGATATTTGCACTTATTTGTGCTACTGTTCTTTTTTACTTATTGACATGGCAACCATAGTAACAATATCCACTTGTTGGATCTAAATTTGTGAACAATTTGGAACTGGATGAGGCAGCAAATACTTCAACAAATAATTCAGAGGCAAATGAATTTTCAAATTACTAATAAACTATTTGAGATTTTTCTCAAAATTACTTATCTGCTTCTTTTTTTAGAAGTAGAAGTTGCTAAAAAAGCTGAAACATTTTAGGTTTTATTCTACAACTCTTCTGAACTTTGCCGAACATTAACCAAATATTCCGGAGTTCCAAAAACTCCAAACCTTCAATACTCATCTGATAATCACTAGATGGAGAAGTTGTGACTATGATGTGTGCATAGGGTTGCAATACCAACGTTTGCACTATTGGAATTGGTTTCAACGGTTTCGGGTCAGAGGTTGGCATTATTCATTTTGGAAAGCCAAAAATATAAAAATATTAAAAAAGATAGAAAAATATTTGATACATTTGTGTACTTTTTGTTGTTTCTTGTTAGCTTTGAATGGACTAATATTCAACATTGATAATTGTTCACCCAAAATTGATACGATTGCTTATTTACTTGCTTTTAGACCAAGGTTCATAGTTTCGGTATCGAAATCAGTTCAAACTCTTCTTATGAATATCAATATTGGTAGTTTCAGTAGGTTTGATATCGGAGTTTTGGAATTTTTTTTACTAAGTCAAAACTAATAATATAAATTATTAAAAAATAGAACATATTTCATATATTTAGGCATAATTATATGTATTATTTGTTGTTTCTTGCAAGCTTTGTGTGGAATAATATTAACATTGATGGATGCTTTGAATATATAAATAAACAACCTCAACAAATGGAATGATTACAGTGTGACAATAAGGAATATTACTAAGACATTGTAGCATCAAGATCTTTGACACGTTGATTCGTTATGGCGACACCATTTTCCCGATAATTCTCATTTTTTTCTTGTAAATTTTTCTTTGCCAAATTGACCGGCAAGAGAGTTCCAACTTCCAATGGCGTTATCAATAGCGGTATTGGAACATGCCAAAAATGATGTAATACAACTGATACATATTGGTTTCCACCGATTGTGCGAACCTTGTTTTAGATGAAGTACACCCTCAATATAAATTTTTTGAATGGAAAAATATTAGATGGATGAGTACTATAGATTTATATATAATTCTGAAAATGATAATGATTTCATTGTGTCGACAAGGAATGCTATCTACGTACTTAGCACATCGATCATCACACAAATGAATCATTGTGTCGACATTGTTTTATTGTATATTGTTCTCTTTCTTTACTAATTTGACTAGAAAAGAGAGCCCCAATGTTAGTATCAACCTTAATTAGTAGAGTTAGCATGCCAAAACCGATACGATACAGTCGGTATGTACCGGTTTGGCCCAATACCGCAAACCGTGAAATGATATCTAATATTGCAAACCATAAAATGAACAGAGTAGCTCACAAGGTCGATTCGGCTTCACTAACGAGCTAAGGACTTGGCTTGTCTTGGGTCATGTTTTATATGCTTGTTTGTTTTAAATTGGATTCTGTTCAACATCCCAAGGACTTGGAGCACATCTTTTACCAACAACCGAAATTGTTATTCTTCCTATGGATACGAAACAAACCCAACACGTCCTAATGGGATTTTCCTATAACTTGCATGTGCAATAAACTTAGTTTGACTCGAGGTCGAGTCTCTTGAACTTCTATCATGTCGAGCCAAGTTTCATATGAGCCTAGTCGAGCTCGAGTTTGAGCACAAACACAGTTTTCAAGCTCATGTTTGATGTCAAACTTGGCTTGAATTTTATGCCATAGACGAGCCAACCTTGAAATTGCCAAGCTTGGCTTGGCTCGATTGAATCCCTATGTGCATATTCTCAATGAAGTTATTGTAGAACTCCTAAGTGGTTATTACTTTGCATTACTTGAGATAGTATTGTTTCCATGGCACTGAGGTAGTGTTTTAAAAGACGTCCCCTTGTCACTTTAGACGGGAGCCTATTTAGGTTGCAAGGTAGTGAGGCTGCCGCCTGACACGAGACAATCACCTCAAGCCGCCTAAGGCCAGATCAATCAACCTAGACTTAAATGTGACATGACTTGCATCAATTTATTTTTGTATTTGGATTCTGACCCAAGCCTAATAACTTAAAGCTATTGGTGTTACCAATAATTTAATATAGGTATAAAGAACAGGAAAAGAACAATAGTATTTTTTCTCCCAATTCCCTTTTCCTTCTTTGTCTATACTAACCAACTGAATCCCATCTCCATCTCCAACGTGCACTACCAAGGGCCATAAGGTAAATCTCCTCTATCTCTATTGGTCTTCTCTCCATCGACTCTCTTTTTGTTCTTTTCCTCCAAGGCTCAAGGGCCCGATGCTAACGAGTGACTTCCAATACTCTGACGGTTGGTGATCTCTCAGTCCTCTCTTACTACATCTCCTCTGATTGTTTTGATAGTTTCTTTTGTGGATACAAATTCACGGTTGTCAATTTCGTATGTTGTGAGGTGCAACCTAGGAAAATAGGGGTGTTGACATGTGGGCTACATGAGACCTGGTTTATTTTCAAAATCTTGCGCAACTCACCATTAGGCCTCTTGTTTGCCTTCGATGTAGTGGGCAACGCGAGAAATTGACAACAAGGAACAACAATTTAATTTTTATTCTCTTTTCTTGAGGGTGTTTCTCTCGGCTCTCGTCCCACCTATAGATTTTTCCAACAAATTACCCTTCTAATATTTACATTTTGAAACTTCAATTATAATGTGTTCAATATTGATTTATGGTTAGAAAGGATCTATAACGGTATTATTTATTTGTTTTTATTGAACACTTCACGTGCGATTATATGTATGGTGCTTAACAAGATATATGTAGGATTAAATCTCCAAACCAAAATACAAAATCTTAGTCATAGACCACAAGGTTGTCTTAATTTACCTTATGTACAACCCTAATTTTAGTATTGAGCCCCCCGCCTCGCTGCCTTGTGGTCCCCGCCTAGGCCTTTTGGTCCGTGATGCCTCGCACCGCCTTAACAAACTTGCATTGAGGCTTGTCTATCACTAGCTCGCACTGCCTTAACAAGCTTGTATTGAGACTTGTCTAACACTAGTTCTTGATTCCTCTTATCATCAAAATTGCACCATCTTTGTACTGATTGGGCCACTGACTTTGCAGATCATTGATCATTCACTTGTTAGTTGTATTTTTCTTGGTGATTTTTCATATCTTGGTACCCCAAATAGCAAGATTTTGTTTCATCAGCCACAACCAAGTCCGATAATAGTGCTATAGCGGATAATAGGATTAACTTGGTATGACTGTGACATTTATGCAGATATGAAAGTTCCCATCAGCTCTCTTACTTCAGTTTGTGTAACAATCAAAGTGCTAAACAAATGGCTAGCTATCCAGTCTTTAATGAAGAAACCAAGCTTGTCAAGATTGATTATCATTGATCGTTATGGTATGCAACATACCTGCTCTTTCTTCCCGTGCCTTCTGCAAACCATCTTGTGGATTGCTTCATCCAAGACACATGTAGTTTAATACTTATTTCTTTGTTTGTAAAACTCTTATTATGAACCAATGTGAGTTGAGTGAGTGGGTGGGTTAGAGCCAAGTTATGTAGATCTACATAAAAACATGTTTTTTTAAATCTTACTCTATATTTATCTTGTAAATTCATAGTATATACTACTACTAGTCTACTAGGCCATTTCCCTAATATGGAATATATTGCTTTCTTATTCTGACAATTCTGATGTTGTGGATTGCTTCATCCAAGACACATGTAGTTTAATACTTATTTCTTTGTTTGTAAAACTCTTATTATGAACCAATGTGAGTTGAGTGAGTGGGTGGGTTAGAGCCAAGTTATGTAGATCTACATAAAAACATGTTTTTTTATATCTTACTCTATATTTATCTTGTAAATTCATAGTATATACTACTACTAGTCTACTAGGCCATTTCCCTAATATGGAATATATTGCTTTCTTATTCTGACAATTCTGATGTTGTGGATTGCTTCATCCAAGGCACATGTAGTTTAATACTTATTTCTTTGTTTGTAAAACTCTTATTATGAACCAATGTGAGTTGAGTGAGTGGGTGGGTTAGAGCCAAGTTATGTAGATCTACATAAAAACATGTTTTTTTATATCTTACTCTATATTTATCTTGTAAATTCATAGTATATACTACTACTAGTCTACTAGGCCATTTCCCTAATATGGAATATATTGCTTTCTTATTCTGACAATTCTGATGTTGTTTCTAATATATTCTACATCGAACAATGCAGTTTTATTACTGGTTTAGACTACATATATTTAGGCTTTTGGCATGTATTACCACTATTGCTCATTCATAATTGTGCATAGTAAACTTGCTTGGAATCCAGATGTTTAGGTGTCTCGATTACTCTCGACTCTTTTGACTACTAACAGATTTTGTATATTTTTACTAGATACTTCATGACATGATGCTAATGTCTACTGCAGAGTTTGGAAGCATATTATCAAGAAGCAGGTAGAGCTGGAAGGGATGGGAAGCTATCCGATTGCAGTGAGTACATTTACATCTCTTACAAAAATTGGTCTCTCTTAACTTCTCATTATAAATGAGTTCCTGTTCTGTTCAGATAAGACATAATAGGACATCCAGTTAGGTTATTCAGATTCTCGATCATGATGCACATTGTTTGAACTCATCATCATCATCCAAGATTTCAACCATCAGAGAGTATTCCTCTTACAGGATTAGGTCTCCCGCAGCTACAGTGAACATGTCACGTCCACATTGACCTGCTATTGTGGTGAATAGTCGTGTACTCATTGACATATTGGTCTAGACTGTATAGTTCAGTCTACTCCTGTGGTCATGGCAAGTTTATTTTCGAGGCTTCGTCAGCTGAAAGCTGCACTGGCATATATAGACGAGTTTCATGTGAATTACATACCTTCTTGATAATAGTTGTCTCATTATCTTATATTTATCTGGTAGATATTATTGTATTCCTATATGGTGTGATGTGATGGATCATTTCCATCTTTAAGATGTTTTTCAGGTCATACTATAGTAATTTTGCAAAAAAGGGAACACTCGTGAATCTCTGCAAAAATAAAAGTATTTTCATCATGAAATCCTATAATAGAACCCCATTATGAAAGCCAAAAACGACCCAATATTGAGTTTAACACACCCAGAATTCTCCATTGACAGTTAAAGAAAAAAATGTATATCAAGGAATACTATATTGATACTCTTAGTTCACCTATGAGTTTCCTGTGGGATTATAGTTTTATACCTTTATCCTAAAGGTAATCCTATATTATATAGGATTACAATAATCTTTAATAGAAATCTGAAAAAAGTCAAATATTAACAATATTTTGTACACTGAAATATATAGAAAACTAAGTCAGTCCCTAATATATGAAATAGACCTTCAATAAAATTTAAAAGGAACATAGTCTGATAAGGTGTTATGGCTTGACTCCTGGACAGGGGATACCAGATACTAGAAGGCCAACCCTACGCCCTTGAGGAGAATCATATGATACACACGTGTGTGTTTGTGTGTTATGGTTGGATCTTATACTTCTGTCATCTCCTGCCTTCTTGCTTTGGTTGATAATTTAAAGATCCTTTCTGGGTAATTCCAATGTCCGTTTTGACAATGACGACTACAGTGGGCCCAATACAATAGGTTAACGCTCGGCCTTACTGTGTGGACATTTGCAGGTTCATGATTTCTATTCTACTATGTGTTCTTTTTGTTGAGCTTCTATGGGAGTGATTATACATGAAGATAGGTATTTGAAGTTAGAAGTAGTCTTTAAGTAATATTTTTTTTTATTCTTGCATAATTCATATATTTTATGTTGTGGGTTTGTGACTCTAACAACACACACAACCATGTTAATGCAGCCCTTGTTGGAATAATAGTTGTGTGTCTTGTCTATGTATGGCCATTCAAATTTCAATTTCTTCCCCATATAAATTGGGTCAAATACAGAGCATGTCTCAAGATTGAGAAAGCTACATTAACCTAAGATAAAGCTAGTTACTTCACAGGTACCGGAAACTCAGTAGTTCAATGAGATGACTATTTCGGAGGAAAACCATTCCCGATGCAGCAACACTTATTTTCTACTCCCTAGAAAAATAGGGGTCCAAGTCCAACGCTCATGGGCATCGTTCCCAACACTATTGGAAGACAATTTATTTATTAAATATCCATGTTTCCAACTCATGAGGGAAACAAACATTGCAAGCACATATCCAACATAATCCGGGACTGTATTTTTATTCACATGCCATTCACGGACTGGTATTCTCTATATTGGTTGGGTAGTTTCATCACAAGCTTTTTATTATTTGTCATTGAACACATATGTATTTCGTTTCTTTTAGAAATTGCCGCAGCTGTCTTGTTTGTGTAAAATTACCAAACCTGGAAATATAGTATTTTGTTTTTGAAAGATAAATAAAGAAAGAAAATGTAAGTATTTGGTTGGAATGCTATTCTCAGTTGCCTGGCACAGTTGCATAAATAAATAGATGTCACATTCTAGAAGTTATTCAATGTTTGTCTAACATATCACATTGTTTTTTCTACAAGTTTCTCAAAAATATTATCATCTTGTATCTTTACATATCTCAGATTGACGATAGCTTATGCATTATCAGTACTTTAGTATTTCTATTAATTTTGTAGCTTTACTATCTTTCCATAGTCTTTTTTGAGACTGTATCTTGAGTTTGTTCCTGTTTCATATCATGTGTGGTGTTCAATATCAGTAAATATGGCACAATGTTGTCCCAAATCCATAATCCTAGAGGGCCATGTCATAAGATCTAGAAGGTTAGTTGGCGAAGAGGAAGACACCCATATAGGTAATAGGTTGAGTTTAGAGGGGGAAAGATAGTTATAGACAAATGTTACTGCTCGATCTAAATCCATTTGTCTATGCACACCCCATTGGTTTAGGCCTACCTCTAACAGACCAACATTTGGACAGTTTTTAAATTTGAATGGTCGATGTAATTTTTTTATGCTTTTTGAACCACATTGGTAGAGCCCAAGTTGTTGGACATGGAATCTACCTTATATTTTTTTTTCTTCATCCGAGGTCTGTACTTAGGGCATCATATGGTAAGGGTTAGCATTTGCATTTTGCAGGTTTGAGTCTCGTAAACAGCCTCTCTATAAAATGTACGGTTGCATATCTTGACCGTTCCTAGGGATCCAGACCCACCCTAGATTAGAGCATTGTGGCTGTGGCATTGGGATGCCCTTTTACCCTTGATCTTGTATTGTGATATAGATACTTCAGCTCTTCGAACTTGCTCTATGCCAACTTATTGAGAATACGATACTTCTTCCCAGTCAAAGAAGTGAAGAATAAACCAACTAGACTGAGGTGTATGAGTTTTTAAATGTGAATCTTTGATCTAAAATGCTCTATTCTAGAATAGCTCTATCTAAACTCTCCGTGCTTTCCACACCACATTAGTGAAGCGTAACTTTTTTGGAGATGGTGTACTGTTTTTCACCTTCAGTTGAAATCTTTACCACAATGTGAAGAGTTCTCTCTCTGTGGAACAGCTTTGTATGCCAACTTATCGAGAATACCAAGTCTTCTTCCTAGTCAACGAAGTGAAGAACAAACCAAAAATGCATATAAAATGCTGTCAGACTGCTTTCGGTATGAACTCCTAGTCCTTTTCTTTTCTTTTTTGCATCTCCTAGTCCTTCATAGAAGATTTGTTATGTTTTTCTAATTAGCAACTTGCTAGCTGTTGTATATTTGTTAAATTTCCAGGTATGGT
Source organism: Iris macrosiphon (assembly GCA_036927795.1). NCBI lineage: Eukaryota > Viridiplantae > Streptophyta > Magnoliopsida > Asparagales > Iridaceae > Iris > Iris macrosiphon. The sequence continues at coordinate 15,267,774 of JAYESA010000019.1, read as the reverse complement.
ATGAATACGGCATCTTGTCGAGCCAAAACACTTGTGAAGTACTTCGGTGAGGAGTTTAGATATGATAAGTGCAACTTGTACGTTTAAATTCCTTGGCTCCATTTTCTCTCGTATGGACACACAAACAGACATGCACACTCATAAATGTTTGTCTATATGATTTGCCCTTGTTCTTTATTCGATTGAGAGTCTAATGTGTACCTTGGAATAACTACACAAGTTTTTGCATTTAGTACTACACTTGGTCTTCTTAATAGTGCTGATGCTATATGTTTGAATATTTTGAAATGACATACAATACAATTCCTTGAGGCTTTTAGATGGTTAGAATCTTTTGGCATTCTGTTAACTTCTCCATTAATTGGTTTCTGATGATATTTAAAAGCATGCTATTTTCATTGTTGGTCATAAATATGCTTGTGATACTAATGATAGTTATTGAAAATTTCAAGGGATCTGCACATGTTAACTCTCTTTGTTATAAATACATATAATTAAAAGATGTTGAAGAATATTTTATATATTTCGAAATTAAACCTATAGGAAATGGTATCATCTAATTTACTTGGAGAGCCGGTGATGATATCATCGGCATCTGTCTTCCTCGAGGGACTACCTGCAACCAATCATCCTCTTAAACCAAGCAAAATTGAGATCATTATACTCCAATTGACATTTAACAATCCCGATTCTTGGGAAAGTAACTTAATGGACTCTTTCTTAAGATTATAGTCATGAAAACTTGTAAGAAACATAGGTTCTTGCCAATGAAAAGTCAGCATATGCCGCCATGTGTGGGCTGTGCCTGGATTCAGGTTTCAAGCAGACCTGATCAACAATTGCGAAGTAAAATCAATATTGACCAGAAGACGAAGATCAGCTGATTTTTGGAAAACATTCAGCACATGCTGTCATTCCTTCCCATGCGTAGAAGTGGACAGATACACAAATATGGGGTGTAGTGTTCACAGCGAGACAAGTGCAGAGGTGAGAAGCCAAACCAGGAATAGGGTACAATACCAACTGTAAAGAATGACAGATGCAGGTGCTTACTGAAGGCAAGGCCTTTACTTGAAAATATGAAGGAAAATTGATGCATCACCCGTGCAGTCGTGTGGACACAAGTTCTTGGAAATGCTTTATGAGTAAACACTGAATCCAATAAAAAATGAGTGGCTAGAATCGGCGAGTTGATTCAGGGGAAATAGCCAGTGAACCAGGTCATCTGATTCATTCCTTGAATTAGGTCAATTTCTGATTTATGTTCTTTGAGTGTTTTAGTTTGGATCTAGTCTTCTTTGAGCTTCTCATGCTCATACCTGACCCCATTTTAATGCAGAAGGCTTGGATGATGAAGAGAATGAGGATAAAATTTGTTGTAACTAGGAACTTATATATGATGACCGTTTGAGTAAACCAGAATAAAGTGTTCTTTTTGATGTGAGCGGGGTGTGTCTATATTAATAATAAGATTTTAAGTCGAATTTGCTTTCAGTGGAAGTGTCCTGCTGTTCTCAGGCTGATCTGATAGCATTCGAGTAGGAAATGGATAAACATAAGAGAGAGGCAAGAGTTGTTACAAAGCACATTGAATTATCACATGTTCCCTGGTGCCCAAGATACCTCGATGAAGGTAACACTTCCTCTTCCTTTTACCAAGGAAGTACTTTTCAGTTTGAGGCCCAAGCTAAAAAAATATATGCGTACCTACCAATAAGATTTTTGAGTACATATTGGAGTTTTTTCAAGGAAATGGACACACGACGACACGATAGAGGCATGGCAGGACGGACATGCAACCTACTTTGGCATGTGCTTGTTGTATAAGACTATCTGATAAGAAACTTGATTTGGGAGTGTTTGTGGTCCCTAGCTTGAAGAAAATAAGATATGGATCTGTACGCACGATTTTCACTTTCTGTCTCACTGAGGACCTGTATAACAGTAGTATTGTACATCTTTTCGGTATTTTTTTAACTTGCTTATGGTTCACATTTCGCCTTATAGTTTTGAACACTTATTGTAAAAAGTAAGTTCTATTTAGAATTAGCCAGGTTGCCAAGGACTGAGTCCTTAAATCTGATATTATGTTAGTTACAGGTCAAACAAGAAAATATACCAGTATACTTGTCCATACTAACCATAGAATATGTAACGACATGCCACTCGGAGAACCTAGCTAGGAAGCATGGACATGCCGAGATTGGTGCCATCTAGCTGCCACATACGACAACACAGACAAGCCAAAATTGGTTCCATATGTTATCACGCAGTGTCATGTCCATGTCTGTGCTTATAGATTCCTAGATTCCTTGAAAGCATGTGCATTGCTCATAAATGCATGATAAATAACTCGGCATCTTTTCTGCTATAGCCTATTTGATTTTGCCAATCTTTTACTTTCAAAAGCCGTACCATTTCAACTCCAGCTATCTTGATTTTGACTTATCTTGGCTCTTTAGTTTTCTATGTCAACTTTGAGAACACTGCCATTTCTTGATTTTATGTAAAACTGAGTTTTATGGTTAACATGTTGAGGAATTGTACATCAGCTCTTATCATTTGGATGATTTTCCTTCTTATACTGTTACGTCCAGGTGTGACGTATGTGTTGATGGACCTCCCAAAATGCAAAATCTAGTTGAAGAAGCTGATTCTTTCTTGCGTGTTCTTAAAGCTGAACATGTGAGTTTGACACTTGGATTTGCACGATTTAGTTCTATGCTTTTGTTACGATTGTTGACCTTGTTGGTTGAACTTTGTGTTTGTTGAATGCCTTTATTCTTGTCAAGTATATATTTGCTATGAATGAATCAAGGTTCGCAGAATTGGAATAAGATGCTTCCTATGAGTATCGGGATCATTGGTTTCGGATTGGAGTATTGAATTTCTTGGTATCAGAAGGCATATACTCATTATTAAAAATTTAGAAAAAATATTTTATACATTTAGGCTTAATTTTAAGTATTCTCTATGTTGTTTCTTAGTACTTTTGAAATTGAATGATATAATGATCACTCTTGTTAATTGGTTTACCTACGCTAAATTAGTTTTCTTCATTTATATGTTTTGACAATCCTACTATGCTTTTACACCCTTGCGGATTGGTCTTTTTTGTTCAATTTTCTGTTTAATTGACTGGGAAAGAGACCCCCAACGCCAGTATCAGTTAGGATCGGTAACGGTCAGTATCAGATCCGGATATGTCAAACCTTATCGGTATTGGCCGTATCGTATTGGTATCGGCCGATATTGCATACTATGTAATGAATTTGTAAGGTCATATATGTAAGAACAAGTCACCTAATCATCTTTTTTTTTTTCATTTTCATTTTCTTTTTCACGGTAACTTGCTTTCAAAGACTTGCCAGTTCAGAAGATTACCAGAATTTCACTTGTAGGTATCAAGGATTCTCAATTTGATTTTATTCCAATGTACTTTTTGGTACAAGCACATGAAGTTTACCTTAAAAACTAAGATAAGATCTTCAGATTTTAAGACATCATAGAAATGGAATATCCTCCACTGCCACTACCCACAAACATGAAACACCTGACAACCAAAAAGTCAGTAGACATTGTTAGTCAACTTCATAATCAGTAGCCTCGTGCTCTATTGCTCTCCAATGATTTAAAAGCAGGTTCATTAAGCTAAAGTGGCTAGCGTTGTTGGCCTCCAAAGTGCTTTGACAAACAGTGAAGATTAAAATATGCATATATTATTTCCCAGAACTTAGCACCTAACTACCTATTTCAAACTGATATTAATCATCTTTTAAGCTACTTTTAAATACTTAAGAAGTTACAGTGCCAAGCACATGAACTCATTAAATGATTTACTGTTATATATGACAACATTAGCAGCAACTAATGATTACTTATAAGAAATAACAAGCTCTAATATTAAATGGATTTTTCTCACATAATACAAACAAATTAATATATTTGAATAAAAAACTACAGTTATTAAAATAATCATTAATCTAACATCAACAATTAAAAGAGCAGGCACCTGTGTTGTAGGCTTGCAGCAGCAAAAGAGAGGAAGAACAAAAGAGGACCACGGAAGGACGGTCAAATCAAAGGTTCTGAATTTCGTTAGGCGGAATCGGTGTGGCAGAGGCCGACTAGCACCTAGGCCACCTTTTTTTTTGTTTTTTTGGGTTTTTTTTTCGAAATTTGAAATGTGAAATTCATAATACAAATTTGAAATCCCAACATGTCCTAACTTCTAAATCCAATACAATTCATAATTTTTTTTGAAATTTGAAATTTGAAATTTAAATGTTCTAAAATCCAAATCCAATCTTAAAACCCAAACATGTCCACAATACAACTATGCATAATAATAATAATTAAAAAAATGCACGGCCGAACAGGGCCGCCTAGGGCCGAACAAGCGCCTAGGACAGCCGCCTAAGGGGTTTCGGTGTGGCCGAAATTTAGAACACTGGTCACATCCCTATACAGAGGAGACAAACACTGCTGCAAAACCCAGGACCACTGCCAGACTTTGCCCGCACAATAGTCTGATACCAAATTTAACTAAATAACAACATTAGTAGGAATGACAATCAAGACAATGTTTATTATTCATTCCATATATATACCACTCCAACTCGCATTTATGCATCCAAGTACTGTGACTACATAGTTATCCAAAAAGTTCCATAGACACTCCTCACTATCGTTTATACACCCTTTATATCTATAAACATAATCACAAATGGACTGAGCTTCACTTCCCATCTGTAGGAAATTTAATACAATTTTAGTTTAATAAGGTTATAGGAAAGAAGCACACGTGTAATGCAAATGAAGGTAGAGATGTAGATTATTGCTAATAAGTTCTATTATGCTGTCTTAGATTGTTATGCAAATCAAATAGTGCATGATTGTATGGGAGATTTTTACACTATAGGATTGATCTCTTATATGGCTCTATCCGATGGACAAATGCCTGTCTGATGGAGTTCATGCTATCAACTCAATGTTGCAGGATGCAGTCTTGAACTCATTATATAGACACAACATGGTACCACTAGGTAAGAGAGTGAATATAAGGAACCCTGCATCTCCAACATCCTGTGGTATGACACACAGGCTGGAAGAGATACAAGAACAGCAAGAGCAGTCCTCTAACTCTAACATGGGCCCCACATGGCTATACCAAGTATGACAGTGTAACTGCAGATACCATATCCTCAACTCCTCACAGTACCCTACACGAGCGACACAAGTATGACAATCACGGAGCCCATTAGCTAATGTCTGCCCTAATCCCAACGGGTTCCAGATCCCAAAAGATGCCCCAAATTCTTCCCTTTTATCCAAGCTTATTATAGGTGCGTTGTAGGCGTCTGCCTAGGCCTTTTAGGGGCCGAGCCTAGGCCACAAGGATTAGGTGGCTTGGCACCGAGGCATACGCCTCGGCTCGTCTTGGACAGTCTTACCCACCTCACTTTAATAAAACTCCGAAAAACTTGGCACATGCCAATTTAATTTGAAGTTAAAACCGTACCCAGCCAAATAAAAATTTGAAAAGATTCCCAATTTAGTATCCTCTTTCCTCCTAACTCTTTGGCCTTAAATTAACTTTGCACTTCAAATCTCTCTCTCTCTCTCTCTCTCTCCCTACTTCCCTCTTTGCTCCGACTCTGATTCTAGACTCTCTCATAGTCTCACTTAATCTCTATTTTCTCCCTCTCGCTTTTCTGATTCTAGTGTAAACGATGACGTTTGACCTCCGAAACTCCTCTTCTTTTATCTAATTTTGCTTGTACGGCTGGGAGATTGGACGAATGCGGAGGGGATAGGTTACTTGCTATGATGCACATACACAAATATGATGCAACATATGAAGCACACGACGACACATACATGAATTAGTTTGGTGTGTCCTAGTGTATTTTGAGTGTCCGGGTTGTGTTTGAGATTTGTCCGACATGACACAATCTAGATTTTTGGAGTGTCCATGCTTCCTAAGTAATATGGATTTTTCTTTGGAACACCATGAGATACCAAAGAACAGAGTCCAAAAGCTTACATCATGTACTAATAAAATATTAGAACCCCACACCACGACACTAATCTACATGTTTATCATTACCTACTGATCTCCCAGATTTTACTCGCGAGCCCTCCGTCTCGCCGCCTTGAGGCCCTGCCTAGTCCTTTTAGGGCTTCGCCCCCTCATTTCACCTTAACAAGCTCGCATTTATCTTTATTTGGTAACATAGCTCGTGTAACAATTATACTCATCAAATACAATTTCACAGGAAATAGGGTTAAGATGGATACATGAAAATATTATATCGGTTTCACGTGTTTATGCAATTGCAGCACTTGCAGTTGCCTGTGCCCTCAATGAGCCTATACTCATGCATGTTTGATGCTTTAGTTGCCCATTGGTTTGTGAGATTTGTAGTTTATATATGCATGAATTCCTTACTATTGGTGCAAATTTTAGAGCAAATGTCCTGAAATTTAACAGACTAAGCTAAACTTGAGATATTACATCTCCTATCTCTTATAAAAGTTAGTTCTCAAGGCTTGTAGGTGCATATAGTCACTAGTCACATAATAAAGCTATTGGAGCAGCTTTCGGTAGCTTCCTTTTCTCATGTAGTCTCCAACACAGGGATTCTTCTGCTATTGGACCTTAACCATGGAGATGGTTAATATAATCTTTGTGGTAAATTATTCAAACTCGATTTTCTGTGTCGTTAAAGTCTTCCCAAATTTTAAGGGGTTGGTAAGTGGTAATTCAGAATGTGGTTGGGGTCTGTAATGTACTTCCCTTGCAGGGAAACATGGAAGACTTTGGAGCTAAATGTATTTGAAATCTTTAACATGCCAATGTATATGGGAATGATCTTACCTAGCTTCCCAAAACTCATTTATCTTTGGAAGGTAATATGGTCATGACAACACAAGGTTCCCTCTTTGGAATTCCATTTCACTATTTTCATGGTCAGCAGCAGCTAGGACGTCCCATAATTAATTGGCCCAATTCCGTAGTTTCTTGTACTAACTCTGGTCCAAGCAACTTCCTTTGTCCAACTTGTTCCAGCAAATACATATTTGTAATTCTTTCACTATAGTGCCTCATATGGAGCCATGTTGATGCTAGCTTAGTAGATGTTATTGTAGGCAAACTCTAGCAAGGACAAATGTTTTTTCCCAGCTACTGCTGAAATTTAGGGTGCAATACTCCAGGGTTTGTGTTATTCTCTCCACTTGCCCATTACAATTAGTCTAGTGCTGGAATGAGGTGCTAAAGTTCAAGTTGGTTCCCAGTGCCTGATGCAAACTTCTCCAAAATCTCAAAAAGAATCTGGGATCCCTATCTCGCAGACTCACACTTTGGAGACTGCAGTGACGTGGGTCTGATAGTCTCTCTATTATATAGCCTTGCTAGTTGGTCGGGAAGGTGGATCTGACTGCTAAAATGTGGGCGGTCTTGGTTATTGTGTCTACTATACCCCAAATTTCATTACCTCTTGGGGTCCTCAGTAGTCAAAAAATGAAGTCTATAATGTCACCCCAGTTCCACTTGTTACAGGGAAGTGGTTATAGTAATCCAACCAACTTTCAGTGGTCTGGCTTGACTTGCAGACACACGAGGCATCAGGAAATTCTGTTGAAATGTGCCTTCATGTGAACTCACCGGAAATTCCTATTTGAGTCTTGGTACATCTTTATGCTTCCTGGATGGATAGAATAGGCTGCATCCTGTGCTTCAGCTAATATTTCCCTTTTTATGTTCGGATAATTGGGTTACACACACTCTTTCTCTGAGATTCAATGGCCCATCATAGATCCCGAAGTCTGACTGACGTCCTTGGTCTACCTCGTTAGTGGTTCTGTCTTTTAAGGGATCTTTTGTGACTGAGTTTTTCTAGTTCTCTACTAGTGTTGGTTGTACTGTGAGGTGTGCTATTGTCTCTCGCCACTCTCCATTTCGTGCACACACACACACCCCACTTTGAGTCTCCTAGTCCATTAGGATGTGTTTTTCTTGAGTGATCAAGGCTGCTAGGTTTGCAGTTGTATTGTTGCTCAAAACATCTTCTATTACGTTAGTCTTCCTCGGATGATAAGATTTTTTTCTGTAATCCTTTAGTAGCTCTAGCCATCTTCTCTTCTTCATATCATATTTACTCCTAAGTGAAGATATACTTCAGGCTTTTGTGCTCGGTATAAATGTCGTGTTCTTCTAAATATAGGTAGCGTGTCAAAATTTTCAGGACCATTACTACGCAAGCTAGGTCTAGATCATGAATGGGATATTTCTATTCGTAGTCCTTCAATTGTCTTGATGCTTAGGTTATGACCCTCACATTTCCATATATATGTCGCACTTAAGGACACTAGAGAGATACGGTATACTGAAAATTTTAGATAACTACTAAACAATCACATATGTTGCACGAATACGGAGACAGGCGTGCATACAATACTGATAGAGACACCACTTCCTCGTATCCATACAACTTAGGTCCTTGTCCAGTCTACTCTAGGAGGCATCACCGTAAATCTCCTAATTCAGAGGATAAGGTTATAATAGGGAGGGTGGTGTTTACCCTCCTGCTACATATCTCCAGTAGTATCCTGATAGTCCTGAGAAGCTTCGAACTTCAGAGACTTTTGTAGATTTGATCAATTTACTATGTCTTCTATCTTATAAGGTTCTACTATCTTCCTTCTTACCAAATTATGTGACAAACAGTGCCACCTGGTCTGGTCATTACTAACATTTTCTTATACTTTTCGTACAACTTGTGGTCTTGTAATGTTTGGAGGAAAGTTCGCACTATCGATATCGGACCCTTCCTGTGAGTATCGATATCAACAGTATCGGCGGTTTCGGATCGGAGTATCAAATTTTTTGGTATCGGAAAGCAAATAATTATTAATAAATTATTAAAATTTTAGAAAAATATTTTATACATTTAGCAATAATTTTAAGTGTTTTATGTGTTGTTTTTAGTAGTTTTGAAATTGAATGAAATAGTAGTCACCCTTACCGATTGGTTTGCCTGCGATAGATAAGTTTTCTTCTTTTACATGCTTTTACAACCTTATTATGCTTTTACACTCTTGCTGATTGGTTTTTCGTTCAATTTTTTTTTTGCCGACTTGACCGAAAAGAGATCCCCAAATGTTGGTATCGGTTAGTATCGGTATCACGGGACATGCCAAATCATATTGGTATTGGCCATATCGAATCGGTATTGGCAGTATCGGATCGGTATCAGCCGATACTGCAAACTATGGTTTGGAGTACCATTTGCATATGTCTGGCATGTTCCTCCTTGGTGTTGGAATAGAGTAGAATGTTGTCAATGTAATAGTTTATAATTGATATGCATCTAGGAGATGGCATGAGTATCAGGTCTGATATCAGTATGCAGAACTCAACGATATTTGTTCAAGCAATAAAGATAGATCTCTTACTTTAATATTTCTCATTCAAATGTGTAATGTTTCAGGGGAATATGGATTTTGGATATGTATCTCATCGTGGTGCAATAAATGGTGAATCTAGCAGCAGGGATTTATTTGAATCACCCAACTTCAAGATGGTTGTCAGTAGAATAAGGGATCAGGTAATGTTTCCTCTATAAGTAACTTAAGCTCATAAGGTTGCGACTACTGAATTTGAAATTGCATAATTATGTATGTACATCCTGTGCTCGATGCCAGCTAGTATGAGGAAACTTCCCTTCAGTATTAAATCATGTGTGCTCATCAGATGCATCAGTTCATCAGATGCATCAGTTTGAATACTTGAATGTGCAGCTGCATCACACTATTCTACACTTTTAGCTGGTTTCTTGAAAAGAAATGTAACTTCAACATGTGGGCTAGGCTGGGTTGTGTAAATCACGGAAATATATGTAATCATGGAAGTGCTGCTTTCTACTTGGAGTAGAATTATTGATGTCATGTGCCAATTCCATTTTAACCAGGTAGTAAAACATGCTAATTGTGATCAAGATTCTGTTATTTTGGTCGTCTTATTAGGTCATACTCATTATGTAAAGTTATTACTAGTGTTACAGAGGACATGACACTTAACAAAAATAAATGGAAGGAAAGGATTAAAACAGCTGACGCCAAAAATTTGGGATAAAGGCTTTGTTGTTGTGATAATTTTACCTTTCTATGAGGATGGTTTAGTTTGGCATCACTATCAATATAGTAGTTGATGAAAACCGTTCTTATGCAACACTGGGCAGGTTCTTATTTGAAAAGTATGCTGTACGTAAACATATGTTTCTTCACTTTAAAATTGGTTTCATATGTAAATATGCTATTTTCCTTTTTGTTAGATCACTGAATGACTTGACAAGAAAAAGGAAATAATATTGTAGGAATTGGTACATCATGATGAAGATTGCATGATGGGGAATCACTGATAGCATTTGAAGCTGCATTTAAATTAAAAAAAGTTGGATTTGTGAAAATTAATTCACACAGTTCATTCATGATAAAATGAACAATGTTCTATTCTTTGACAAGGACTGAGTTTAATCATGTAATCACTACGAATAAACTCTGCTATTTCCATATAATTTGTTTTGCATTTGCTACCTCATTAGAGGAAGAAATCTGCCTTTTCATTTTATTTAGCTTCTGATTAAATACTTATCTCTTGCTGACTAATCAACAGTTCCAGAAGTTTTCTGCAAGTGATCAACTATGGTGGCGTGGTCTTGCACGCATATTGGAAGAGAAGGGATTTATTAGAGAGGGGAAGGATATGGTATGCACTAAATCTTCTTGGCTTATTCACAACCATCCTCTCATGTTTTCTTCTTTTACCTTTTGGTTGTGTTTCATTAAATAAATGTTTTTATGTTTGATTCGTCTCAGGCATGACATTATGACAGTTTGGGATCTTGGATCCTTAGTGAAATTTCCCTTACGCCCCCTCTATTATGTGGTGCCTGCCCTTAAACACCCTAAGTATGATCTTACTACATAACCCTCCAGAACTATTCAGTTATTATGTCATAGGAACCATTAAAATTTAATGGAAACCCTGTTGCAGAAGTCCCATCTCTCTCTTCTTTATCTATCTTCCACGGCAAGCAGTGGCAGCCTGGAGTAACTATTGCCATGCTGTTGGTCCCTTGCCTTAGTTGTCGGTCACTTCCAGCATTCCTGATCTTTTATCTTTTTTAAATATTCGCTGCTGTTTACTGGTGTATGCTGCTAAAGAGAATTAGTAGAGGAGGAACAATGTAAAATGAGAGGGGTAGGCGGGAATTTGTCCTTAAATTCAATGTCTTCTGTGCCATACCCCCAGAAGATTTTAAAATTGAGGCCGTATGCCGGATTTGACCTCTAAATGGCATATCATATGCATAAAAAAACACTTTTGTAATTTTGTTAGATGGTAATTTTTTTAGCCAATTTATCTGTTGGACCCGATAAATTGGGATCGTTACCAGATAAAGCTGTAGGAGCTCTTTGGTACGAGGATTGCAATACTAACGGGAATATCATATTACCAGGAATAATATTCCCTGGCATAAATTTCATGGAATTATGTATTATTGTGTTTGGTATAGTACATTGCATTCCCGGGATTATAGAATTCATGTGTTTCCTACAAAATTCTAATTTTAATAAACTAGTTTTTTAAACATAAAGAATTTATTTAAAGCCATTACATCATATTCGCTATGAAGTTTATGAACTTCAATGTCAAAGTACAATTATCACCTATTTTTTATCTTTATTTATTTTTACCTATCATATAATAAAATAATCAACAAAAATAAGGTTAAATAAATTTTTTTTTACAGTTGCTGTATAATTTTCATAGACCACCGTCTTCTAAAAGTGGACATATTTAATAATCGAGTTAGATTCATTTGGGTATAGTTAGGTTGGGTTCTGGTCTGGGCATGTTCATGTCAGGTAATTTTTTTGCGTTCAAATTCAAGTTGAGCTTGGATACAAGTTGATCGAGTCAGTTTTTCATTGGGTTCTCGGATATGGTCGCATTTTGGTCGTGTTGGGTCCCAGTCAATTATCGGTGTTGCTCGGGGGTAGTTTTGACAATCTCAACAATATTATTATTCCCATTAGGTGGGATTAAAGAGTACCCACCTCTCACCTTTGGGATATTATTCCCTCGTATAGTGGGAATATGATGTCCAAGAGAATACCTTATACTCATGAATATTTTATTGGGCTTATGCCAAACACAATATTATGGATGGGTCGTGAATATTTTATTTGGCTTATGCCAAACGCAGTATAATGAATGGGAATTCCCATCTGTACTACCGCGTAACCAATGACCCCTCTTAGTATATGTTATTTCCAAATCATGTAGTGGTTGATGGGTGAGGATCAGACACTTACCTCAATATAAGTGTATCCTAAATTAAGAATATCCTAAAAACCAATCAATGCCTAACCCCTTCTCTTTACAACCTCTTTTTCTCCTCTTTATCTTGCTAACTCTGACCAGCGACAACCGAAGGCCCCAACGGGCACTAAAGACTCCAGTAGATGTTTAAGACTGATGCGACACCTGCAAACAGACAGCCACACTTCTCTGTGTTCTTCTTAATCGTCTCCCTTCTCTCTCACTATAACGAGATATTCTCATAAAATTGATTCCTCGTAACTATTACATTAGATTGGCTGTTTTTTTATACCTTTGATATCATCTTTCATAATGCATGTGGATTATTTTACTCAAAATATTTGAGGGGCATATTGAGGGACCATTATGGATGTTCAATATTTTCAACTATCACTGACATTGTATTTATGGCATCAATGTGGCACAACATGCATGAATTTAGGTACTCAACATGGGTAATAGATTGATGTGCCATGCATTATTTTCAATGAAGCCGTTCATGCATTGGTGTGCCATAAAATCTTTAGGTATGACATATACACTGTACCACCAATATTCTACCTAAATTAAAATTTTCAAATGAATATGGGACACTATGGATTATTATCAGTGAATCCTTTCGTGCATGGTGGCCATATTTAATTTAGATAGGGAACTTATCATTGTTAGGATTTTCTAGAATCTGTACTTGTGAAATTTCCATATGTATACGAGAAATGCTTGCTTGATCTTTTGGCAGTTTTCCTTTCTAGCAAAACTTGGGCATCATATATCTTGGGGGGTCATTTTTAAATTTCTAGCATACATATGCGTTGGTGAACGTAATGAATGATCAGCTGAATTGTGTGATAATTTGAAATATATGTTATATATATATATATTGTTGCACTTGATTTGACACCTTTCATGAGAAAAGTGTTAAACCTCGCAACGATGATATCAAGATTACGTATTGTGGTCTTCAAGTTTTTCAAAAGTCTGGAACTTTGAGTAATCCTAAACTTGGTCTTTCTAGTTACTGTGTTCCTATGGCCTCTGCACACTCCTGATCTAAGTGCAAATGAAAATTTCCTCTATTCTATCTGTAATAATTATCTGCTGCATTTTTCTTCTACTTAGCCGACCCCAAAATTTGGGATATGGTCTTTGCTTTTGCTTTTGTTATTTATCTTCTATTGGGAATACATAATAAAGAGTCATTGAGGTTTCTTCAAGCTCGTATTGCATACTTATATCCATACACCCATGTTGAAGTAGGCAGTGTCTTGATTGTGGTCCTAGAATTGGTGCTTGCTTACCAAGGAAACAGTATTTTCTATATAATTTGTTTCGATACTGTTTGTATCTTATATAAGATCCTTTGTTAACTTGTTCATTTTCTACTTGGAAATGCATAGAATAAATCCAGTTGATGTTACTCCCATATTCTCATTGTATATTCTTAATTACACATGCACATTTTAAATTTAGACTTTCTGGCTTGCAGTGGTCTTGGCTAACGCTCATTAGCCAATCTAACTGGGAAATAGTGTCTTCCATAAGTATATCCTCGTTGTACCTGTCGGGGTTAGTACATTTAATTACCCGGTTCCAATCATTCCATTTTATGACAAACCCACCCCATGTGTGTATTTCAATATTTGGTTTATCATTTGTTGAACGATAGACATATGGTGTGTTAGCCCAAGTGGTAAGTGTAGTGAAGGGTTTTACAAATGGGCAAGGATCGAGTTCGCGTTCAACATTTGTTTTTATCACCTTTTTTTTAATTCTCTCTTCAAGCCTAGGGCCCTTGCGAAGGGCGCAAAGTGGCACTTTCATGATGCATTTTGTACTACGCACGTTCGCATCAGGCGGAGTGCCTTGCGCGTAGCTAAACGTGCGGGATGCCACGGGCGGACGACTCACGGGTAGCTACGTTGTAGCCTCGTGGGTAGCTAAGGTTGCTGAATCTCAAAGGAATGGTTGTTTCATCCATTGGGTCTGTTCAATTCGGGAGTTACTCAATGAACGCTCTGCTCCATTGTTACAAGTCTTTAGATTCGTAACAGTGGGCTCTTTAGTTCTTAATTGACCAAGTGATTGTTCTCTTATATAAGGTGAGCACCAACGCTTGGGTAGTTTTAGACCAAGAGAAAATAGTACAAAAAGAGGAAGAACAACCAGACTTTTGTCTGTGTTTTGCGAGTTCCTAGAAGGAAGGTGATACAAAGGAGCATTTCAGAAGTTCGATTGCTAAGTCAGGTGCAATTTGAACTTAACTGGAGCTTAGGAGAAGGTCGAATCTTGCTTTGAGCAACAGTAGTTCTGACCACCTTTGTAGGTTGTTATGTTGATTTCATAGCGGTTCATAGTGCTTTTACTGCAAACTCATTCTATAGCAGTTCATGCTGCTGATAATATCGACCCGACTTGTCTTTTGTTAGACTTGTAGGAGAATTTCACTCACAGTACCTTAGATACAAAAAGTTGCTGTTATATTCTATCTTCTACTTGTCATACAAGATATGCTGAATTTTCTGCTTATTGCTTTTCACTTTATGCAGCCCCGCGTTGCTATAAGCTGCCCAACCTTAACAGAGTTGGGGCTGAGATTTCTTCGTTCTGAATCAGAGAAGACTTTGTATGCGTATCCTGAAGCAGACATGCTTTTATCGGCAAAAAAAGAGAAGCCTTATTCTACTTTCTCAGAATGGGGGAAAGGTTGGGCTGATCCAGAAATCCGCCGCCAGCGTCTCCAAGGTAGGAAGGGTCGGTCAAGGACGAGGAAGAGGAAATCCAGGCAGACCCTTTTGAATCCAAGCACTGTTCGAGGAAGATTAGCAGCAAAGTTATCCAAATACAAACAGTAATTATGTTTCACCATAAATGCTTTTGAGGATGTACAAAATTTTGACAAGGGAAGATGAGAGCAAACACCTGTTATTCCCTCTCTAAATGTAAATCCAACACTAATCATTGCCCCTTGATCGAAGATCTTCATTCAATGGTATGCATTGAGATGATCGTACACAATTGTAACATTAATTTTTAAGTCAAGAGAGAAATAAATATAGGTATTCCTTCTTTGGGTATGTTTTTGCTATACACCAAGGAGAGGCATATCAGGAAGGGTGCTAATTTCATCAAGGTTGTTTTCTCTATTCGTATTTTAAGTAGCATTTTTTCTCATTTGCGGTTTTGTCATATGCATATATTTTTCCTGAAAGCGGTAGATTGGTGGGCTTGAGATTTTAGGTAGGTTTGCTGTTGTCAGCCAGCCAGAGTTTTTCATATCTTGGATATAACCGATTTACCTGTCAAGATCCAAATAGGTAACATAGTCGGATGTACAGATCCGCACAAAATAACTAATCAACACACAGCCACTAAAATTTCTTCCCTCTCTATTTCACCACAAAGATCAAGTCATTCAAGTGTACAAGTATATTTCCCTTCCCGTGGTATCCTTCATCAATCCATCACTAGCAAGAGTGGAGGAGGAAATGGGATGCGCAAACTCCAAAAGTGTGGAGGTGTCGGAGGCTGCCGACGTCTACCATCCGCCGCCAACGGGCATTGCTCTCTTCGACATCAACTCCATAGACGAACCGTGGCTTGTGAAGAAGAAGGCTGACGACGACGCTGGGGCAGACGAGGTGGGGGGGGGAGGAGAGGAAGGGGAAGGCAACGACGCGCATACATATACCCCTACTTGAGAAGCAGGAGAGCTACGAGCTCTCCCCTCAGTACTCGTGGTCCGAGGTCAGCAAGGCTCTCGAAGACCTCAAGCCGTCTCTGCACCGGCAAAATCGTAAACTCCGCCCTCCCTCTCTCTCCCTCCATCTGCCGCTGCCAAGAGACAACCACCACCGTCCCAGTCTGGGTTCCGGTCGGTTAAGGAGAACAGCTTCCTTGTCCGGGACAGGGCCAACAATCCGTATCCCAGAAGGTAGGGCTGTTAGGGACTGTTTTGTTCGACAAAATGGAAAATATGGAAATCGACATTTTGTAGTGAAGTGGAACGAAGTGGAGTGAGTAAAAAAGTGTAACTGTTTGTTGAAGTGACATAAATAGTAAATCTTTTTTTTTTTTGGTTAAAGTAGAGAGCAATTGGTCCTCCAACCATATACGTGAAGTGGAAATGAAAAAATTTCACTTCCGCGCTACACTTCGGAAAAAAAAAAAAAACTCGAATGTCAAAATTTTGATTTCGTAGTAGACAAGATTTACTGTTCATGTCAAATCACAGTAAATCTTATTTGCAAATTCTCCAACCAAGATTTACTATTTATTTTAAATTACAGTAAATTTTATTTGCAAATTTTTCAATCAAATTCATAAAATAGTCCTAAATTCAAATTTTGATCACGTGCTCCAAATTTGCGAACCGAACAATCCCTTGTGGACCAAATTTAACCTGATATTGACATAATGTACCGGTGTTTAGGTAGGATCCAAGTCCACATAAATTTCAGTTTGTGAAGCATATGAAAGCTAGAAATTATCAAAATTAAATGAGATTTGACCCTCTTTCGCGTCCCTAACTAAAACTCAGATATATCATGAAGACATGTATGATTGATTGACCATGTCCACGTACACACAAGTTACTCAATTTATTCATGTCCCCTATATAGATAATTGTCTAGAAGGTGAATGCTAAGAGCACAATACAATGTGTTAGGGGCTATTACTAATTTGTCAAAAATATCCTTAATTTTCCATATCCATAATCCCTTTAAAAAAAAGGGTTAGGGTGCATTTTTTTCTTTCTCTGTCTCTTCCTTTCCAAATTTTTAAATCTTAATCTTCTTTTTTTTTCATAGTTTCCTTGTACATAATTTCATTTGGCACTATATCTAAAATTATGTACTTATTTAATGGAGTTTCGAAATTTAAAAATCGACATAGTCTCGTTTGAAACGTCAAAGAACAGCCAAAATTTTGACATTCCTCAATATATATATATATAGAAAAAGGAAATAAAAGTTTGGGTTAGAGTTGCGAAGTTATCTCTAACATTTGATGTGATGCGTCCTAACAATTTTACAACTTAAAAGTATCATAACCTTTAACATGTGACAAGCGCATATTGTTAGCTAGGCGTGCAGCACGGACGGACTAAATCCGAGTCCGATCGGGTAAACCTGTTATTGAGTTGTGTTATGATTGAAGATACTCGGATTTGGACTCAGGTTCGGGTTAAATTTTTTGAACCCCATTAAAAATTGGGTTGGGCTCGGATTTATGTCAGATTACCAAAAGAATTCGAAACCCGACATACATATAATTTTTATATATTTATATATCTATATTATTTCATACTTCTTAAATAAAAAATTTAAACCCTAAATTTTTCTACCCAAACTCTTCAACTCCTTATCCTAAATCTCATTTCAGTTTGTATTTTGTAATGACTAAGGCTTGATTGTTATTTGATTATGTAATTAATATTATTTTGTTTAAAATTATTTCAAATATCATATTAGAGTCCGATAAACCGATGGACCCAACCCAACCCGAGCCCAACTCGATCTTCCGAGCTTGGTCTTGGACTACATATGTTGAACCCGAGGTCGGATCGAACTTGGGCTCGGATTATACTTATGATTCATTGGATTGGTTTCGGATTAAGCTCAAGTCAGATCCAACCCGTCCGAGTTGCACCCCTATTGTTAGCATTGGCCTTGTAGAATAGATAACCTTTTCTTACTGGCTATCGCCTTTCGTCGTGTGCTATAGCTAAACAAGCACGTTGGAGTAGGACCTCTCAAAACTGAAAGGAATCATTTTAATTACTTCTTTGTAGCTAGCTAGCTAGCTAGCTAATTGTTTTAATTTAGGCTAATTCTATAGGCACTTCCAAAATTGCTTAGGACAGTCCATTACTTTATGACAGTTCATATTTTTGTAACTTTTACTTATGACAGTCCAAAATTTACTCAGAACAACCCACCCCTCCCAAACCTTTCCAAAATCTTTCATTCTAAAATTTTACTCTCTCTCTCTCTTCAAATTTTCAAACTCCCAAATCCTAACCCCAACCCTGACCGCCGAAGGAGGAGGAGGAGATGGCGGCGGGAGGTGGGAGAGGAGGCCGCTCGCCTCCGTTGTTGTTGTTGATGTTGCTGCTGCCGCCGTTGCTGCTGTTGCCGCCGCCGTCATAGCA
The DNA here is from genome assembly GCA_036927795.1 of Iris macrosiphon. Taxonomy (NCBI): domain Eukaryota; kingdom Viridiplantae; phylum Streptophyta; class Magnoliopsida; order Asparagales; family Iridaceae; genus Iris; species Iris macrosiphon. The sequence goes on along the minus strand of JAYESA010000019.1, from coordinate 15,249,232 downwards.
GGCCCGCCCTAGCCGCCACCCGCTCCCGCATCCCGTCCCTGCTGCTGCTGCTGTTGCTTCTTCTTCTTCTTCTTCCTTCTTATTCTTCCGTGTTCTGTCAAAAAATTAACATATTTAGGACTGTCACAATGTTGACAGTCCTTCCAACTGTCAACATTGTTACAGTTCTGAAAAAATAATTTGGACTGAAAAATAAAAGTCATTGGCTTTTATATAAAAATTTGGACTGTCCTAAAGTAAAATAAAAAAATAGTGGCAAAATTATAAAAAAACTAATTTTTTTTTGGATTTTTCTAAGCAATATATTGTGTGCCTTTAGAATTAGTCCTAATTTAGTAGTATTCCAAACTTGAAAGCAAAGAATCCCTCTTGAGCTAGCTAGCTGCCTTAATTTGCTCTCCCAAATTTATCTTTCGATCTCCTCTTTTGGTATACGATGCTCATCTGCATAGCCATTGCTGGATTTGCTTCCCTCGTCCTCCTCGGCCTCCCCGAGTTCAATAAATGGCGGCGGCGGCAGACCATAGCGGAGAGGCTGCGAGTGGTGTCCGAGGCGGTCGAGCAAGCCGAGGAAAGGCTGGCGAGGTTCCAGGAGAGGCACGACAGGATACTCAACCAGATCAACTCCCACTACTTGACCCACAGGGAGATGGAGGTCGCGCTGGCAGGGGCCCGGAAGGCCATGGATGATGCTTTCGACTTCTTCGTCAGCATCCGTCGCATCCAAATGAGGATCATCTCTTCCTATCCTCATGGTACTATTGACATTTTTAGGCAAGAATGAAAGCAAGCTTTTGTAGAGGTGGGAGTACACCTTATAATCATTTTGTCCAATGCATTGACTAAGAAACATAAGAATGAAACAAGGTAAGAAAGATCTTTTGTATCAAAATTGGTATTGTAAGAATAAGTTGTTTATATTTTGTCCAATTGCATTGACTAGGAAACATAAAATTGAACAAAGTGAGATCTTTTGTGTCAAAATTGGTATATTGTAAGACTAAGCTACATATATTTTGTCCAATTGCATTGACTGAGAAACAAAAGAAAGAACAAAGTAAGATATTTGGTATCTCGTAGCGCCCGGGGGGGGGGGGGGGGGGGGGGGGGGGCGGGGGGGGTTTCTTGCCCCCGGTGGGAGGGCTTGGTCCTGTTCCTTGCAAGGGAGGGTTGGGGCAGCTTAGATTATATATATATATATATATATATATATATATATATATATATATATATATATTTACTCTTAAATATTTTAGTATGTTTTTTAAAATGACATATGTTGATTAACTTTTTTGACCGTTCAGATTATATCTTTAAGCTATTCAATTTCTCGCGAGATTTGATCTAATATGAACGACAAAAAAAGTCAATTCAACGGTTGATATTTTGAAAAATATATCAAGATACATAAATACGAATATATATATATATATATATATATATATATATATATATATATATATATATATATATATATATAGAGAGAGAGAGAGAGAGAGAGTCAGGCCTCTATGACCGCTAAGGGGGGAGGGAGGACTGACACTTGTTAGTCTCGAGACGGATCAAAGATGCTAAAACGCGGGCCATATCAGAGATACTAGCGAGACCCGAAGGTCCGCTCTCTACTGGAACCCAAGTTGTCGTCGAGATCAGAGATTCACACAAGAGTTCATCATCTGATATTCCTCGATTCCAACGAAACACGAACCGAGAACATGTTACAAACTGACTTCAAGGAAAAAGAAGATATGCAATAAACAACAAGTAAAACGTTCTTCTCTTTACGTTCGCAGACGCTACAATGAGAAAGAATGAAGCAAAAAAAAAATGCTGAAGTAAAGCTCCTTGTTGGAGTGGTCAAAACTACCGTTGCTCAAAGCAAGATTCGCTGTACAGACGATCTTCTCCCATGAACCAACAAGTTCACAAATGAACTTCTGGAACGCCCAATGTCACCTTCGAAAAACACTCGAAAAACACCATGTGAGAGGGAAACACTCTGGGCCGCACATGATCTGGTCTTCTTGGTTTTTCATCTGTTTTCTTTCTCCTCAAATGAAAGAGGATGTCCTCTATAAATAGAGGAAAACAACACATATGCGGCCTGAGGAAACTCCAGGCCGCATATGCGCTGACCGACTAGATCCCCCAAAATCTTGGTGTCAGAGCAGCATGCGCCACCCGCGCCTCATGTGTCGTCTCCTCCGCCTGACACACTGTACTGCACACGGCAGACAGCGCCGCTAAACGCAGAAAGCAGTCGCTCGCGCCGCATGCGCCGCATATTCCGGAAGGCATATAAAATCATGCGTCCCCTAAAGCAGACCATGTCCCTTCCACATGCGACTCGCTCATCCAAACCTGACCGCATACCGTCAGGCCGCATAGTCCCAGGCCGCATAGCGCCTGGCCAAAAAACCCTGGTCGCATAGCCCCTGGCTGCATAACGCCAAGTCATATAACCCCTGGCCATATAACGCCTGGACGCATAGTGCCTTGGCCGCATAACGCCGGGACGCATAGCTCTTTGGCAGCATAGCTCCAGGCCGCATACGCTACGAAGCATGCGCCCGAGCTAGCAACCGTTCATTCAACTCGTGCATAAAGGAGTGCACGAGCACCATGCGACGATGCTTGAAACAAGGCCAAAGCTTGAAACAAGGGCAAGTAAGCTATTCTAGACGGAAGCAGCGACACATATTGTAAAAAATTAAAGAACACAATGGCATAAGAAAACAACCATCTTTATTGATATTTAAAAGGGTTACAAACGACGCTTGGCCGATGTTACAAATTGCTCAAGCACTCTCTTGAATACAATGTTATCGTTCCATATATTACATCCCTTTATACAAAAGCAGCTCAAAGCATCTCGATATGACTCAAGGCATCTACTCCAGATTTTTGGGTCCTGGGGATGAGGCACGACTATCGCTTCTTCGAACGATCCAGCACTTGCGAACAAGCAAACTGTTGGTGGGTCAGCACTTTGGAGAAAGTACCGGTGAGTATAAATCAACGAACAGAAGCAACACTCCATGTAACCAACACTAAGTAAGCATGTGGCAAAAAATTACATTACTAGTGATCTTGCTACTTTTACCTAGGTTCATTTCATACATGACAAGGTTAGAGTCAATTTACTTCTTTCGAAAATATAGCTTTGGAAATAGCTTGCATATTCAAAGCGAGGATGGTTTTGTAATCCCCGAACCTGGGCACATTTAAGCATATAATAGGGACAGTGTTCTATCGTGCAGTGCGCAACACATATCGTGCACCATATTTACTAACTCTTCTACAGCCCAATTTATTTCTAGTGGACTGATTAATTCGTTACTAAGGGAAAACAATAAACATCAAGTGAAACATGCAAGTCGAGGGGCAATAAAAGATTCAAACATAATAAAAAATTAATGCATCACTTATTCAGTAATTCTTACCCTTTGCCGAACGGTTATCCCTGCAGCAGACATACAGTTAGCAATAATTTTGCATAAACATATATATTCTATTCCCTGTTCGTTTCTGCATCAAATAATTGGGTATGCAAGAAGGCTAACATAGCATGCGCCCTAACTACATGATGGTCCATGGGTAGACCCATGATTAGCAGCGGTGACTCAAGGTTAAAAATAGCTAAAAACAATTAAAGTATTAAAATAATCAAAGAAAAATTTGTTGGTCTCAGTTAACATCCACCATTGGAATCTTAAAACTGATCATCGATGCAAGTATATATTAATTCATACTTGAATATTAATCGTTGGAATTATTTTCCTATCTCCTTCAGCCACAATTAATTAAAAACAAGCGATCTAATTAACCTTAACTACTAAACAACCCCAGACAAGCGCTAAAGGTTTAATCTAGTAGCGTATTAAACTCGATGAGATCGATGAAGCAAAACAACACAAGCACAAGCGGTTGCATTTAATTTTGTCAAAAGTTTTCCTCCTAAGATCTAATAAAACAAAGCAGTTCATTAAATCTTGGTTGCTTCACAAATTAGAGGGATCGAACAATCACGGATTCGATATCTAATTTAGCATTAGATTGTCGGGAATAATAAACTAGTATGCATCCTAGTCATTAAACAAGATAATCATGAAAATATGCATAAGAAAACATTCGATACTCAAAGCACAGATCAAAAATATAAACACAGATTAGATCTCACAAATTTTTATTCATTCCGAGGCTTCCGTTTTCTTCGACCAACAAGACTTTTAGCTCCGCATGTTCAAGAAAACTTCAAAAGAATATTGGAGAAGAGGAAGAAGAGTTGTGTGTGTTGTTCTTCATTTCCTCCCGATCTCTATCCCTTTTATAGACTCTAAATTAGTGTTTGAAGATCACAATATCTTCCCACAAATCCTCTAATAGTTACAACAACCCAAACAATAAAATAAAATCTTTGAATAAGTTGGGAAATGGTTATTTCAGCTCCACTTTTTGTGCACAGCATAGTTGACTCAATCTTCAAGCGTGATTTGGTCCATGATGCAGCCAGAATATTGGGAAACTCAAAACAGCAAAATTGTTCCTCTATCACTTAGCTTTCCGAATCAATTTGGATCAGCTCAATTGGACTTCGGATGAGCAAGTTATGACTATTTTGCTACAAGGTGTCAGAACTGTCCAGAATTGATAATTAGCTCCATTTTGCTTTTAGTGACTCCAATTGCATCCTAGATCAAAATATAAAAGTAATGAGTATCTTTAGACATTAAATGAGCATAAAGGAGTATATATTAAGGAATAAAAATATGATATTTTATGTTCTCATCAAATACCCCCACACTTAACCTTTGCTCGTCCTCGGGCGAAACTCTAATTTATTTTTCAAAAAAGAAATCAAGGTTGCAATATCATAAATAAAAAAAATAACCAAGCTTCTTCAAAAATCATAATATATCATGAACATATATTTTTAAACAACTTCTAATTACTTAGTAGATATTTTTACTTGACAAATGGAGTAAACTAAATAGGTAGACCCTCACGGAATAAATACTCAACTCTCATGTGTTTGAAGGTATATATTTCACTCAAATTCATTCCAGAAGAAATGATCTACCATAAGCTTGCATATCTTCTCATTCTACACCACTGGGATCACATGCATAACATAAATCATAAGGACTTTTCATGGGTTGTAACGTGGCTTAGGATTAAGGTGGAATATATTTGGGAGTGTAGCTCAAAAGCCATCAAAACTAGTGGAGCAAAATTGAATTAACTCAATCTCAATATAAAACATGTAAAATCAATCACTCCATTTTGCAACATCTTCAATTTGGCTTTTAAAGCATTTAAACAATGTAAAACAACTTTCATCTTTATTTTTTCTTTTCTTTTTTTTCTGTCTTTTTTTTTATATAACAATAATGGAACTTAGGAAATTTGAGTATGAAAATATGTTCCATTTTGTGGGTTGTAACCAAACCACAAATTTAGACACCCCCACTCTTATTTTTTCGTACACCCATACATATCATAATGATCAACAATGCTCCACTAGCTTTGCAACTTGGATAAAGGTATAAATATTATTGGTTGAAAGCTTGTAATGTGGGTATACCAAGAAAAAGGCAATAAAGCTCAAAGGGGTTCAACAAAAAGAAAATTAATTACAAGGTGGGCTATTTGGCTTATGTAACGTATAACAAAGATGGCCTTAATCATGTTCATGCATGCATGTGTCAATGTGACCTCGAAGAGAATCAAAGCAAGTTCTAGAGAAACAAATCAGTGGAAGAATATCTCTCATGAAAGAATAATGAGACTGATGTGTCAGTCTAAAGGCTCAAATCCTCACTGGCTTTTGTCTACCAATTTCGATACTACCATTTTCAATAAAAAATAACTAGACTAATTAATTCTAAGTTGAAAAAAATTATTTATTCAATCATGTTATGAATTTTTCAAATTTAGTTTAATCTTACTCATGACATACACAACCAAAAATCATTAAAAACCACAAAAACAAAATCCTTTTATTTAAAAAAAATCTCAATTATTATTATTATTATTTATTTATTTATTTTGAGAAAAACACAAACTCAAACTGCTTAAAAAAAAAATTAAATCTTTCCCCCACACTTAAAACAGACATTGTCCCCAATGTATGATTAAATGCACAGAAAAGACAAAATAACCAAAAAAATAAAATGCGAGAATAAAAAAAAAACTTCTCTTGGGTTGCCTCCCAAGCAGCACCTTTGTTTAATATTGTCGTTGGCTCGACTCTATGCACACTTGATATAACTAGGCAAGGGTTTCAAGTCTAGAATGCATCCCTGCAAAACAGAAGGTAAAGATCTTTTGTTATAAATTGGTAACGAAATATATGGAATGTTACCTGACTGTTGTCTTTTTGGAAGATCGTTCAACACTGCAACAATTTTATGTAAGTTAGTACTCAAAGCTAACTCATGTTCTTTCTCAAAATTCTCACTGATGGCAACTTTTACTCCATTTTTTTCATCAAGTTTAAAAACTTCTTTTGCATTAGGTACTACATCGTTATTAGGAATGTTCATGTCTGCAACGATATTTTTTTCTTCGTCTTGTTTTGACGATGCATGTGCTTCTTTTTCTGGAATGTCAACCACTTTACCACATCTCAAAATGATAGAACATTCATTTTCTTTTGGATTTTTTATCATTTGAGATGGTAATTTCTCCAAGTTTTGAGCCTCTAGCTTATTAATTGCAGTTGTCATTTGGCTCATTTGTTTGTTCAAACTTTCGATACTAGCCCTCGTCTCCTGTTGAAATTGTAAGTTATTAATGGCAATAGACTTAACAATATCTTCTAAAGACATACCAGAATTAGAAGTTTGGCTTGGTTGTAGGTATTGCTGCTTGTATTGCTGGTAACTTGGACAATTTTGAGTTGCGGGTTGATTTAATTCTGGACTCCCATAGGTGAAATTGGAATGATCACTCCATCCCATGTTGTACATGTCTGAATAGGGATCATATTTTATTTCTGGTAGTCCAAAAAAACTATAGTCCGCATTCACTTCTTCATTGGACTCCTCTTGGAGAGTTGGACACATATCGGTTGGATGCCTTGATACTAGACAAATCCTACAAGCCTTTGTTGTTTCCATGTTACCTACAACCATCTGACGAACAAGAGAAGTTAACAAAAAATTTGTTGTTCTAGGGAAGAAACATTTACCTCATCAGCATGCCTACATGGAAGATCTAGCCAAGTGCCAAATATTTGAGAATTGGCCGCCATTTCCTGTTATCGAACTTTTTTTTTTTGCTAATAGACAAAAAATTATTTGATCACAAGAACGAAATAAAGATCACAAAAAGCACAAAAATCAACTAAAATTACTCCCCGGCAACGGCGCCAAAATTTGGTGTGCTGTCGTAGGCACCCAAAAATAAAACCTTTACTCTTGAAATAATATGTAGTAGTGAGAGTAAGGATCGTTCCCACGAAGAGCAATTAGTTTGATCTTTATGCTATGTGAAATAAGATGGGGGGAGAGTTTTGGATCAAAGCAAATTAAAAATAGCTAAAAACAATTAAAGTATTAAAACAATCAAAGAAAAAATTGTTGGTCTCAGTTAACATCCACCATTGGAATCTTAAAACTGATCATCGATGCAAGTATATATTAATTCATACTTGAATATTAATCGTTGGAATTATTTTCCTATCTCCTTCAGCCACAATTAATTAAAAACAAGCGATCTAATTAACCTTAACTACTAAACAACCCCAGACAAGCGCTAAAGGTTTAATCTAGTAGCGTATTAAACTCGATGAGATCGATGAAGCAAAACAACACAAGCACAAGTGGTTGCATTTAATTTTGTCAAAAGTTTTCCTCCTAAGATCTAATAAAATAAAGCAGTTCATTAAATCTTGGTTGCTTCACAAATTAGAGGGATCGAACAATTACGGATTCGATATCTAATTTAGCATTAGATTGTCGGAAATAATAAACTAGTATGCATCCTAGTCATTAAACAAGATAATCATGAAAATATACATAAGAAAACATTCGATACTCAAAGCACAGATCAAAAATATAAACACAGATAAGATCTCACAAATTTTTATTCATTCCGAGGCTTCCGTTTTCTTCGACCAACAAGACTTTTAGCTCCGCATGTTCAAGAAAACTTCAAAAGAATATTGGAGAAGAGGAAGAAGAGTTGTGTGTTGTTCTTTATTTTCTTCCGATCTCTATCCCTTTTATAGACTCTAAATTAGTGTTTGAAGATCACAATATCTTCCCACAAATCCTCTAATAGTTACAACAATCCAAACAATAAAATAAAATCTTTGAATAAGTTGAAAAATGGTTATTTCAGCTCCACTTTTTGTGCACAGCATAGTTGACTCAATCTTCAAGCGTGATTTGGTCCATGATGCAGCCAGAATATTGGGAAACTCAAAACAGAAAAATTGTGCCTCTATCACTTAGCTTTCCGAATCAATTTGGATCAGCTCAATTGGACTTCGGATGAGCAAGTTATGACTATTTTGCTACAAGGTGTCAGAACTGTCCAGAATTGATAATTAGCTCCATTTTGCTTTTAGTGACTCCAATTGCATCCTAGATCAAAATATAAAAGTAATGAGTATCTTTAGACATTAAATGAGCATAAAAGAGTATATATTAAGAAATAAAAATATGATATTTTATGTTCTCATCACATACAGTTAGCAATAATTTTGCATAAACATATATATTCTATTCCCTGTTCGTTTCTGCATCAAATAATTGGGTATGCAAGAAGGCTAACCTAGCATGCGCCCTAACTACATGATGGTATATGGGTAGACCTATGATTAGCAGCGGTGACTCAAGGTTCAGCTCTGCACTAGCATGCGCGTATGTCGGCAGCTGTGACTCAAGGTTTTGCTCTTCACTAATAGATAAAATACCCCAATAGATCCCGTAGGACCGTATCCTCAGGATACAACAAAATCTCTTCCGGACCAAGCAATTCCCAGTGCCCTATGAACCGTTGGAGAGATGACCCTTGAGCACATGTTGTTCGAGACCAATACATGACATAAAACATCTATAGCAGTTCGATATAAGGAAACAGACAAGCGAAACATATATTAGCAAGCACGATAACGATTTCATAACAACTAGCATGCAATATCTATCTCTTTCAGTACGATAGGGAACAAATAAGAAATCTCTATGTAAGCAAGAATTATAGTAGTTCTTCTATCTCTCTTTTTATTAAAGCATGTAATTCTACTCTTACTTAGCATATGACAAAGGGCTTGTTCAAGCAATTCTTTTACTTATCTTATTAGCATGGCAAGGGTTGGTTTGATAGCGGTGTCAGTGTAACTAAGCATGCAATATTTCTTTCTTGACTTAGCATGACAATGTTCTATTTCTTTTAAACAAGCAATACAAGTTCTTAGTTAAGCATGAAGGTTCTCGTTCTATCATTTCCAATGTGAACATTTTCAATTATTAAGGCGTGCAAGAATCAAAGAATGAAGTTCTGCCCACTCACTTAGATCAATCATCTTATGTTTTGATCGAAGAACACTTCGAGAAGGCTTTCGCTCGAGCCAGCAAAGTGATATTACTTGTACATAGTGCCAACATGGAGCGGGACACTGCAAGTCCGAGTCCGAGTTGCTAAGCCCCTTCAGGGCTTTAGCTCCTAAGGAAAACTTTTCAAAGGTAGGGACAAAACAAAGATGTCATAATGGAGTTCACACTTAATTCCTCTAGAAAAATCAACCCACATGGGCCTCCACCCCATGTGTATATACCAATACTAAGCATAGCTATATATATCTGAGATATACACATTGGTGGTTTTCCAATGTGGGACTAAAACTCCCAAACACAAACAATCCTCCGCATATATCACAATATATGGTTGAGCGTTCCTCACAGTGACTGCCATCATGTATTAGGATAGATGTCGTTGACGATTTGAATCTTCCCACATGGGTCAAATAACAGTACGATACAAGAATGGACTAAGCCTTGAATTCTGCACCATAGCTGTTATTCTTTCCACTCACACAATGACCTCTGTTGTGCCATACGCTCACACGTTAAATTCCCTGTGCTTATGTATCTTGGACGTCTACAAGCTCTCCCTCAAGAGACGGCCTACATCTCTATCCATACACTTAGGTGAGTTCTTTCACTATAGAGAGTTTATTATCCGGCATGAAGTCTTGCGCTTCTGTGCGGTGCTACGCCGTATGACATGGCCGCCCAAGGCCGATGATCCCCCTATTGTGGTGTTATACCACTATAGCATGAGGACACATGCCTCTTAGTAGTGTCGTTACTACACACAACATGGAGTCTTGTGCTCCTGTGCGGTGCTACGCCGCTGTGACATGGCTTAAAGCCGAGGTTCACTCCCTCATGTGGTGTCAGCCACTGTAGCATGAGGTCATAAGCCTCTTTGTAGTATTGTACTACCACTCTCTATTTCTTTTTAGCATTAGGCTACCTGCCTATGTGCAGTGCTATCGTCGCTGTGACATGGCCCAAAGCTGAGGTTCACTCCCTCGTGTGGTGTTACTCCACGATAGCATGGGATACAAGTCCCTTGTAGTGCTGAAAATACTCGTGCTTCCTGCAACGCACGCCAGACATTCACTCTTCTCGAGAACTCATTAAGGCGTCAATGCCATCCTCCCACAGGAAATGTTCTGATCAAGAAAAATGGTAAACTACAGTGGTTCCGGGTATGTATCCTACAATGTCCCTGAGGACTACCCATTGTACCTGATATTCTCCTGGTCAATGTTCCTCCCTTGAACCAATAGCTAGATGCCTAGTAGATTTTTTTGAACCAATAGCATAAAACTAAATTGTAGAATTACAGAGACGCAACACCAGAGGTCCTCCAAGCCCATATCTGCTGTGTCTTTGACTATGTGCGGTGTTACTGCCGCTGTGATATGGCCTGCAGCCGAGGCCTTACCCTGTCGAGATACCTCATAGTGGTGTTACCCCACAGTAACATGGAGTACTACGCTCCTTTATAGTACTTGACTCTGACTATATGCGGTACAACTTCCGCTGCGACATGGCCTGAAGCCGAGGTTTTACCCTGTCGAGGTACCTCATGGTGGTGTCACCCTACGGTAGCGTAGAGTACTAAGCTCCTTTATAGTACTTGACTCTAACTATATGCGGTGCTACTTCCGCTGCGACATGGCCTGAAGCCGAGGCTTTACCCTGTCGAGGTACCTCATGCTGGTGTCACCCTACGGTAGCATAAAGTACTAAGCTCATTTATAGTTCTTACGATCAGCTGGCGCTTGAGGCCTATTATGAACGAATCTGCCAGATTTACCTGACACTGGTCTTTTAGCCACTGTAATGATCCATGCTGGCTGCGCTCATTCAGTATTCTATACTGGCCCTTGAGTCCTATCATGAACGGATCTGCCAGAATCACCTGGTTTTGAACATTAACTACTGTAGTGATCCACGCTGGCTGTGCTCATTCAGTGTTCTGTATTTTATCCACACAGTTCTCTTCAAACCCTTGAAGAGATGAATAGATGCCATTGTTGCAGCTTCCTGGTTTTTCACAGTATATCGGTATCATCCGAATCTGTGTACTAACCATAGAAAGATCATCTGAGAGCTTCCAGAGTTATCCTGCTTAATATGCTACAGCTGTCACGACCCGCACCCGGATTTTGGGGCACGAGAGCGTGGGTACATCCAGCCTACGCCGCAGCATCGGCGGTAGAACGCTGTCTGGGTCACAATACTAGCTAATCACTCTCACATGAATATCCAACTCCATAGGGAGACACAAATATCATAATATAATATGGAATATACTCAATCACATAAGCTAAAGCACGATGAGATATCGAAGCAAGCAATACAAGATAAGTCTAACAACAATAATAGTCTAACCTGCAATCAATAATATCCAGTCTCCAATATTCCATTTATTCCAATATTTCTATTTCCAGTATATCCATGCTCGTCAGTATTTCTTATTGCCAGTATTCCTATATGTCTTGTATTTCTTTACAAGACATAAAAAAGATCATCTGAGAGCTTCCAGAGTCATCCTGCTTAATATGCTGCAGCTGATAGTGCAAAGAACTCTAAGAGTAAAGACTGCTTCTTCGACATTCACGATATAGCAGCACCACTCCTGGAGAAGTCACGTCCTCCTGTGGATATTTTACTCTTCTTTTCAGAGCACCAACTGGCATCACCGAAGCCTTCCATAATATTTGGATAACTGTTGTAGTGCAGGATATACCACTGAGTCCACTTGAGAATTCCGAGACTCTCTTCACAACTTCCAGTATTCAACAACACACATACTGCTCGTGAACTGACTCAGAATCCCTACAGTGAGAGCTATATCAGACCTGATGGTACTCACAGCTTGAATCATGCACCTGATGATGCTCGAATTGTCATGCCCCAGTCCCAATATACCAAGGGACTAGCCACGTGGCAATGGCCAACAGCACAACTCCAATGGGCAAACCCAATTTAATGGACCCGTTAGAGTGCACTTAAGTTGTAATACATATAAAATGGTCTATAAATATCTGTCATAGTTTATATATCTAATCTCACCCACAATAAGTAACAAAATCACAAAGAGACAAGTCCAGTCACAATAATATAAAATGATCTGTCCAACCAAAGTAATATAAATAATGTCAAGGGGAACAACCCGTCATCAAAATGGAAAGAAAAATAACTCCAAGTACAATATCCAGAAGTCACTACAAGATCAAATATCTAAGAACACTAAGCATAATACATGAATAGTGAGAATATTGTGTGCTCAAGAGAAGTCCTCCGAAACAACCTCGTCCTCTGCAACCTGTACGTCTCCAATAGCAGCACCTACCCCGTAAACCTCGAAATATCTCTCATCGTCTACACCTGGGGACATGATCTGAATCCAGGTCCCCAGGAGACATAACAAGGTACAATAAACACTCAAGCCAAATAAAATGCAGTAAGTAAAAATAGATCCTCAGGGTACAGAGACTAAAGCACCTCTAGTAACCAGCTAAGTGAAATATAAATGAGAGCATCACTAGTACTCAGGCTGAGACCATTACATGATCTGTGTTGGGGAGTCCATAGAAGTAAGTAGTATCTCGTAGGGCCAGTAATTGTGCCAAGCTCTGGTACAGAGACTAAAGCACCTCTAGTAACATAGTATATATATAAACATAATCATCCTGCAGCATGTGTGTCTATCCCCACCCAATGTAACCTCACATCTCATGTCCACAATGTCTCATGTCCATGACACGCAAGATCATGACCTCTAGCTAGTACAACGAGTCATAATGATATCTATATAATATGCAAGTCTCATATCACAAATTATGTAAGCCTATACAGATTCACCATGAATAACTCAAAAAAGATTCTGTCATATAAAATAGTGTCAAGTGTCCTACAGTATGACGTACTTGGTAAAGCAAGCACGTAAAAATAGGATCGTGGAACCAACTCTCTAAGTGACGTTATACGACTCCGCGTACGGCGTCGACCGTAAACCCCCTGAATTTTCAAAATTTTAAAAACTGGATTTTTCACAATTTTTTTGGAATTTTCTGGGAATTTTCTGTAATTTAAAAACAGGATTTTAATTTTTAAATAATTTTTAATTGATAATAAATGATATTAAAATATTATGAAAATAATAGTTTTGGATGTAAAATGAAAAACTGGACTTAGGACAATTTTTCTGGAATTTATTGGGCCTCAGACCTATTTTTAAATGCCTAAAAAGTATTTATTTATTTATTTAATTATTTATTAATTAATTATCGATTTTATTATTATTATTATTATTATTATTATTATTTTATTTAACCCAGCCCGTTGGGCCGGCCCAGCCCGACCCAACAGACCCGGCCCAGCCCAACCCGAGCCCAGCCCCTAGCGGGTCGAGTCGGATCCGCCAGACCCGACCCGACCCGACCCCTCTCTCTCACCCGCACAACCCAGCGCCCCTCCCCGCGTCGTGCGCCGCCTCCGCCGCGCCCTCCGCCCGCTCCGGCCGGCGCCTCACCGCCTTCTCCGCCCCTCTCCCCGCCATCCTCGGCCACGACCAACCCCCGGCCACCCCTTTAAAACCCTCCCCCTCTCGGCCTCACTCCACCCTCAGCCACCGCACCCCTCCGTCGTGCCCCCAGCCGCTGCCACCGACCCACGACACAGCCGCCCTCGCCGTGCCGACCACCGCCACGACCCCCACCACCACGACGAGCCCGCCGCGCCGCCCCCTTCTTCCTCCCAGCAGCCGCTCGACAGCAGCGAGCAGCCCTCGCGCCGCCTCCAGCTCCGCCGCGAGCCCGGCGCCGCCTCGCCGCGCCGTCCCCGGCCCCCAACCGCCGCAGCCAGCCCCCCACGCCGCCGTCTCCGCCGCCCTCGCCGGAATCCCCAAGCCGAGCCCTAACCCTAACCCTAATTCGGATCCCTGTGTCCGACACGTGTCGGACACGGTTTGACCCTGATTTTCGGGTCCCCTTCAGGTACTTGTAACTTTCACCTCGTAGCTCCGATTCCAATTCCGCAAATTGCGTTGCGAAGCCTGTATGACCCTCTCGGTGTCCGGACAAACCGTTCGGGGCATCGCGTCCTGTGGTGATCGCACACCGCGATTCAAAAACAGGAAAAACTAGACCCTGTTTCACCCCGGAACTGAGTACGCCCCGCCAAACGGGACGACTTGGTCGCGCGCGGTCTTCACAGATACGTGCGCCTCGTCGATACGGACGTGTGGAATTTTGCGGAAGTCGATTCGGGTGTGCGTGCACACCGGGATCAACGCGTATCCGCGGACATCGCCCCGTATCTGACTTTTTTGCAATTTACCCTAACTTTGTGTACACACGTCGGATCGAGACGAAACTTACGCCATCGGACTCGTAGCGCTACGCTGGTCCTGTGGGTCAAGTTTGGTTCGATTCTGAGAACGTTGACGAAATTGCGTGTCGTGGGCCCCACAGGCCCCGCTCGACGGGCGATTTTGTGATCGGCTCATCGGAATTCAATTCTGAAAGTTCCGTTGGGTTCGTATCAGTGTTTCTGACCTGTGGACACTGAGTTTGGTGAATTTGGAGACCGTTGACCCTGACGCATTTTTTGGTGCAAAGCGGGCCCACCGGTGGACCCCGTTTTGGCCCGAAACTGTCGTTTTTGCCCTTGTCTCCAAATCGGACCCAAGGACAGGCATTTTTAGCTGATTGATATTTTCTGGATCTGATGGTGATGTTTGTTTCAGCAACCGGAGTACCGTCTGCAATTCCCGCCGAGGTCAGAACTGCAAACATAGCCGGAACCACAGGCAAGTGTACCTTGCCAAAACTTGCAGCTCTGCTACCTATTTCCTGGACTTGGTTATACATCAGTGGGCAAGTAAAGCTTGCCAATTCTCAGATATTTCTGGTTATAGTATTTACTTGATTTCTTGTAGATGCCTAAGTAAACTTGTTTAACTGCTTAACCCAGGACACCTGACACTATTCATGTGACAGAATTGCCGGAGAAATACCTGGTGATTCCGTATAGGTTATATTTTCATGTCATTACAGTTTACATGCTTAGATTCTATCCTGACTCATTGCATTAGTTCAATCTTGCATGACTTGTACCTGATATTTCTGGAACTGTGACGTGAGATTACATGGGGTGGGGAGAGTATTACCATATCAAGGCTGATTATAATGTAAATAATGTTATCTGGAGGTGTCTTAGTCTCTGATACAGAGCTTTGGCACAAGTTCTGGCTCTTCGAGAAAATACTGCTATGGTTTCTTCGACACTGATCCTGTAGTAGTCTCAGCCTGAGTATGACTAAAACTCTCACTTGCATATCACTAGCTGGTTTACATATTTACCCTGCTGTTTATCTTGTTGCTGCACTGCATATGTTTTGGCTTGTATTTTCTGTACCTTGTTATGTCCCCTGAGGACCTGGAATGGACTATGTCCCCAGGTATAGCCGCAGAGAACTACCCCGAGGTGTACGGTACAGGAGCACTCCTTGGAGCAGAACCCGGAACTGAGGACGAGATAGTGGCCGAAGACTTCACCTGAGCACCGGCTTCAGCTACACAGTATTTCCTTTTCAGTATTTTATTTCCAGTCTATGTTTCCTTAAATGTAACAGAATAATTCTCGGATTGTTTCCCGAGATAACCTTATTTGATATTGCATATTTAATTTCATTGCATTATTTCTGGCAATTAATCTGTGTTTATTTGGTGGATGAGATTAGAAATACCTGAGACTTGTAACATATTACTGATAGACTACAGCTTAAGCATGCCCTGATGGATCCATTAAATTGGGTTGTCCATCGGTGCGTGCTGCTGGCCATTGCTCACGTGCTCAGTCCCTTGGCATTTTGGGACTGGGGCGTGACATGGTTTTTGTGGTGGCCCATGCAAGTCTACGACTAAATTGTTCGGTTTCAACTTAGGGACCGAACAGGCCTGCAATAAGATAGGATAAGTTTTTAGGATCTCATCCACTTGCTTGGATCGTTTTTGATATCTGTATCGTATTCGAACTAATTTGAACTTGCATCTTGCCTTGATTCCTGTGCGCCTCTTATTGGTTATTTTGGATACAGGAAAATGGACCCACAAGAATGCAACGAGACTCCCGTCGGAATGCCACAAGCTACAAGTGTCACCTACGACGACGACGTGACACCAGTCGGAGGAATCCCCACAACTCAACAGAGCCAGCAGGCAGGTCAACCTACCTACGACGACGACGTGACAGTTTTGGGACAAAGCGGGGTCCACATGTAGCCCACTTCGTACCGAAAAATGTGTCAGAGTCAAAGTGCTCTAAATTTATCAAACTTAGTTTCTATGAGTCCAGAACGATGATACAAATGCAACAAAATATCCAGAACTGGATTCTAATGAACCGATCACGAAATCGTCCGTCATCTGGAACCGTGGGGCCTACAAAATGGTGTTTCGTCAACGTTTTCAGATTCGAACCTAAATTGGGTCACAGGACCAGTGTATTACTGCGAATCCCATGGAACATATTTTGTTATGAACCGATGAGTACATACAAAGTTATGGTGAGGTGTCAGAATAGGTCGATATGGTATTTTTTGGCGGATACACGTTGATTCCGGCGTGCACACACGTCCAAATCGAATTTCGCAAAATTTTACACGTCCGTATTCACGTTACGCACCATTTGGTACAATCCGTACGCGATGACATAGCCTCGTTTGGCAGTACGCACCCCGTATCGAGAAATTTGGGTTTCCCGAAATCAAGTTTTTTTGACAGTTTTCAACATTAAATTAATCACTGAATAAATCAAAATAAAATAAATTATTTAAAGGTTTAAAACTCGGTTATATTTTTTTTACACAGAAAAAAGAATCACTCGATTTGGCATCCGGTTTGGGAGTATTGCTCTCAAAACATGGGCGTTTGGGCAATTTCAAAACTGTCGCAAAGTCAGTTTTTCGCCCGACTTTCGAGTCGACTTTCTCCTAATATAAACTACTTTAAATTAATACCCTTGAAGGGGTTTTAGGTCCTTCATATTATGAACGTATACGGACAAGAAGCTCATAAAAATATCGAGCGATGAGGTCGTGCTCATACCTCGAAGAGGGCCTCACGAAAAGGATATTGCTGCTACTGTCACTCTCGCGGTTGTCCGCGCTCGCTCGCGGTGGCCGACGACAGTCGGGGATGGCCGTCTGGGTGGTCGGGTTGCTCCGGGGTCACAGATGGAGGGAGGAGTTTCTCTCCGGTTGGGGCCGTCCGGAGCTCCAAGGAGATGGAGGAGAAGATGACCGTGGGGGAGAGGAAGAGAAGAGGGAAAGGTGAGATAGAGGTTTCGGCTAGAAAAGAGAGGGGTTGGCCGAATAATGCATGGGGTGGGTTCCCCTAGGACTTATTAGCTATAAGTGGTAGTAATGAATAGGAAGGAAAAAAAGTTGTAAGTTACAAGCTAAAAACCAAAGGTCCATGGTAACTCTCCCTTGAAAATCGAGCCCTCCCTTTTCTTTGGCTGCGGTTGGTCCCGCCCTCTCAATTTGAGTGTATACATGGTGCATTTTAATTAAGATGGTCCAAGGTTTATGCTATTAATAGGTTTATGCTGAAATTTAAATAAAAGATGATAAAAAGTGGGATTTTGTATGAGAAAAAATGGTGTTCGGTGAGTAGGAAGGTGGGAGATGGGTGTGTAGTGTTGTGTATGAGTTAGACAAGTTGGTTTGAGGGTTCAAGTTGGGGGTTCGAGCTCGGTCAGGTTCAATTAATCAAAAAGGGTCATTTTTGACTAATTAAAATGTAAGGTGTTTCTATATTATTTTTGGAGCCTACGGGGACTCAAATAAATATGACACCAATATCATGTGCATAGTTGGTCGTGTTAGGCTAGGGGTTATAAAAGTCAGTGTCAAAATTTGGGTTCATGTTGCTCGTCTAAATTGAACGCAACGGAAAAGTGTCAAAGTGTCATATTTTGAGTCAAAAAACGTCGAGGTTGTTGTGCGACCAAAACGAAGTGTAGTTTATAAAATTATGAGAGACATACATGCCATGAGCCTAATTTGGCTCGGTTAACCCTATTATCCAAAGTTGGTTGGAAAGAAAAAGCTAGTGTTGTATTCCTGGCATTAAGACTACACTAAAGGGTTTCTAAATTCTAGAAATTATTTTAATAATTTATAATTATAATAAATTTACTTAAATATCATTATCTAAATTTTAGGGGGTTTATAATCTACCCTCCTTAAAAGAATTGCGTCCTCGCAATTAAGAATTAAACTACTCGAGGAATTTATAAAGATATGGTAATCTAAGGGTAGTTCTTAGGTCATACATGCATCCTCGAATAAATGAGTATAACGCTGTCGTATGATGTCCTCTCGCTCCCAAGTGGATTCACCTGGAGAGTGATGCTTCTAAGCTACCTGAACCAGTCTGATCGTCTGACCCCGCAACGTCTTCTCACTAGTATCCAATATCCCAATTGGATGTTCCTCATAAGTCAAACTCGGACCTACTGAAATATCAGAATGATCAACTACGTGACTTGGGTCAGTCACGTACCTCCTCAGCTGTGAGACATGGAATACATCATGCACTACCTCTAGATATAGGGGCAATGTAAGACGGTACGCCACCTCACCAACACGCTCTAGAATATCAAAAGGTCCAATATATCTTGGACTCAACTTGCCTCTACTCCCGAATCGAATAGTGCCACGATTAGGTAAGATCTTCAGAAACACATGTTCACCTTCCTTTAACTCCAAAGGTCGACGGTATGTGTCAGCCCAGTGCTTTTGTCTGTCCTGAGCTGCACGTAGATGGCTCTGAACTTACTTCACCTTTTCAACTGTCTGCATTACCAACTTTGGATCGAGTATCTGACGCTCACCCACATCACTCCAACATATAGGAGTCTTGCACTTTCTGTCGTACAATGCCTCAAAAGGTGTCATCTTGATGCTTGCCTGGTAGCTATTATTGTAAGAAAAATCTACCAGATGCAAATGGTCTTCCCAAGACCCTCCAAAGTCTAACATGCATGACCTCAACATATCCTCTAGGATCTGGATCGTGCGCTTCGACTGACCGTCTGTCTATGGATGGTAAGCAGGGCTGAACTTGAGTCGGGTGCCAAGACTCTCCTGCATGCTATGCCAAAAATGGAATATGAATCTTAAGTCACGATCCGACACAATACTAACCGGTAGTCCATGTAACCTTACGCTATGTCGCATATACATGTCGGCGAGAATCTTTGTGGACTGTCCAACTCTGAACGACAAAAAATTTGCTGATTTGGTGAGTCGATCCACAATAACCCAAATTGCATCCTTTCCACTGAGGCTTCTTGAAAATCATGTAATAAAATTGATTTGGTGAGTCGATCCACAATAACCCAAATTGTATCACTATAAACTACGTATCCTCCCGATCCTGAAGGAAGAGTCAAGGCCGGTATTGTCGTTAATCGTCTCTTCAACTCCTCAAAGGCCTTATGGCAATCCTCCATTCATGCAAACTCCTAGTCCTTATGCGTCAACCTCGTCATAGGCTCTGCAATCCTTGAGAAGTTCTCCACGAACCTCCGATAATATCCAGCAAGTCCGAGAAAACTTCTCACCTCCGCAACTGATGTAGGTATGGGCCAAGTTTGTACTGCAGCAACCTTCTCCGGATCAACCGAAAGTCCTTCTCCCGAGATGATATGTCCCAGGAAAGGCACCCTATCCAGAAAAAACTCACATTTGCTGAGCTTGGCGTACAGCCTCTCCTGCCTTAGCGTCTCCAGCATAATTCTGAGATACTCCTCGTGCTCTTCGTGGCTCTTGGAGTATACCAAGATGTCATCAATAAACACAACCAATAACTTTTCCAAGTACCGATGGAAGACTCTGTTCATCAAACTCATGAACACAGTTGGCGTGTTGGTTAAACCAAACAACATAACTAAGAACTCATAGTGTCCGTACATGTACCTGAAGGTTGTCTTCAGTATATCCTATTTTCGCACTATAATCTGATGATAACCGGATCTAAGATCGATCTTTGAGAATACATGAGCACCACTCAACTGATCGAACAGATCGTCAATGTGCGGTAAGAGATACCGGTTCTTGATGGTTATGGCATTTAGTGCCATGTAGTCAATACACAGGCGTACCATTCCATCCTTCTTTGGCACAAATAGTATGGTTGCTCCCCATGGTGAAATACTGGGCCAAATAAAATTCTTCTCTAGAAGATCACCAACTTGCTTTTTCAATTCCACTAACTCCTTAGGTGCTAGCCGGTACACTCATGAAGTAATAGGCTCTGCTCCTAGAGTCAAGTCTATGGTGAATTCTATTTCGATCAGGTGGTTAGCCTGGAACATCATCGAAAAATATATACATGAATTCTGACCTTTGGGTACTCGGGCTCCCCTTCTACAGAGAGTGCCTTAAGTATTTTCTAAACACCTTGCTCTTTGGCACCCCGAAGAAACTCAAACTCCGGATGACCAGGCGGTCTAAATATAATATGTCCACGCCGGTAATCTAGAGTCACATGGTACTGACTCATCCAGTCCATACCAAGTACAACATCGTAATCCGGCATAGAAAAGATTCAAAAATTGAGCTCGT
Organism: Iris macrosiphon; assembly: GCA_036927795.1. Lineage (NCBI taxonomy): Eukaryota > Viridiplantae > Streptophyta > Magnoliopsida > Asparagales > Iridaceae > Iris > Iris macrosiphon. The sequence goes on along the minus strand of JAYESA010000019.1, from coordinate 15,228,067 downwards.
ATCTCTCGTCCATAAACTACTACCGAACAAGAATAAACTCTAATATAAGAATAAATGTCTCTAAAAGAATAGCAGCTAGAATCTCTAAAAACTGCAATGGATCACATATAATCCGAAGGTAAGACCTCCTCAGTCTGATAAGTAGTGTCAGGTCCAGGTCCGTACTCCTGTGGATACTCCTGCTCATCTATATCTGGAAAGGGACCAGGTCCTCAGAGGGACGTAACAAGATACATAATAACATGCCAATAAAGTACTGAAATGTTGTAACCTCCGATTTCCAATTTCCAAAATAATTAAATTTAATTTATTTTAAAATATCAAGTTTTATAAAATATTTCTCCTTGAAAATTTTATTTGAATTTGAACGATGTCTGATTTTAAAAGGTAATTTAAAAATCTTTATAAAAACTATTTTTCCTAAATGACGATGTATTATAAAATAAATAAATAAATAATAATATATATTTCTAGTTTCAAATATTTATTGGCTTGAGTCATAAAATTATTGTTTTAACTAAATAGTTATTTAAAAGACTAGTTGATAAAATAAAATAGATTTTTATTTATTGGGATAGTAAATAAATAAATGTTATACTTTCTAAGATTTTACAAAATATATTAATTAGTAGCTAATTTGGAAATTAGCTAGCTTTCCTAAAAACAATTTTAAATTATAATCTTTATTTTTACAAGTTGCCATTTCCCATTGACTAGCCCACACCCTCATTTTTCCCACGTGTAAAACCCGTTTAATTAATTCTGGACCATTCATCATTGGGCCAACCCGCAACCCTTTATCCCACACCCTTTCTCCCTATTTAAGTTCTCATCATCACCTCCCTAGAAACCCTAATTTTCATTTATTAGCTAGCCCCCATATTTTTTCCCACCAGCCAACAGCCACCACCATTTTGTGTGCTCGTGTCCGTGTGTCCAGCATCCGTGTCAGCCGTGATGGCCTCGGGTCCGACCCCGGGTGTCCCACCATATCCATTTCTTTTCCTGTGTCCAGATTTACAGTTTACAACCGATTTTTCCGTGTCCGACACACCCGGACACATCCACATCCTCCACTGTACACAGCACCCCCGTGTCCGGCAGACCCGGACACGTCCACAGTACAGCACCCTGTCGTGTCCAGCCCCGGACACGACCCCGACGTTCAGATCAGACCCTAAACCTAACCCTAAACCTAACCGAGCGCCGCTGAAGCCGGTGGCCGTCGCTGGAACGGAGCCGCCGTCGCCGCCCTGTCGCAGCCGCGTCGAGCCCTCGTCGAAGCCGCTACTCTCGAGCTGTCGCTGCCCTGGGTCGAAGCCGCCGCCGGTGACCGCCAGATTCGTCGAACGCCGTCCTCGAGCGCCGAGCCCGCCCCTCGAGCGCCGAGCCCGCCTCCTCGAGCGCCGAGCGCCGCTCCTCAACCAGACGCCGCCGTCTCCTCGAAGCCGCCTCCGCCGAGTCGACTTCCCGCCGCCGCTGAGTCGAGGAGCAGCCGCCGCGGCCAGATCCGTCGATCGCCACAGCGGATCCAGAACGCCGCCGCCCGAGACGAACACCGCCGTCGCTTCAGGACTACCGCCGACCTCGCCGGAGTAAATCCCCCATCGTGAGACTTCCCTCTTCCTTTTCCTTTCTTTCTTCAGTCTTCCTTTTCCTTTCTTTCTTCAGTTTTCCTTTCTTTCTTCAGTCTGTGCGTCTGTGTTTAAGTTAGTAATTAATTTATGTAATTAGTTAATTAATAAATTAGTTAGATTAGTTAATTAATCATTAGTTAAATTATATAGTTAGTTTAGTTAATTTAAATTAGTTAATTTGATATAGTTTAGTTTAATTAATTATAAATTAATCAGTAAAGTTAGTTAATCAGTAAAGTTAATCGATAGTTAATATGTTAGTTTAAGTTAATTAATTAATGTAATTAGTAGTTAATTAATTAATACAATTAGTAGTTTATTTATATTGGTTAATTATTATTTTTGTTAATTAAATTATATAATCAGTTTAGTATATATAATTAGTTATTTTATATAATTAATTTAATTAATGTAATTAGTACATATAATTTGGTTATTTTATATAATCTGGTTATATTAGCTAGTTTATGTAATTAGCTTATTTTATGTAACAAATTAAAAGGGTTTTGATATGTAAAAATAATAATAATTTTTGGTTACATTATTAAATTAAAAATATAGTTTCAATAATCTAAATTAGTTCAAAATTAGTTTATTTGGATCGGTGACCGATTTTACCATAAATGAAAAATATTGGCTTTTACATAAATTCTAGTTTTTTATAAATAAACTTTTATTTGAAATTATTGTTCAAAATAAGTTCGAAACGATTTATATACGTAAATACGTATTTCTAGTATATGTAATCAATTTAGTATTTATATATATATATTTTAAAAAGGTATTTTAGCATATGTATGAGTATACATATATAATGTTCAACTAGTATAAATCAAATATGTATTTAAAGGATATATATATATACATATATTGTAAATACATTTAAATTGGTGCATGTATAAATATTGTAACAGTAATAAGTGTAATGTATATTATATACGTGTCCCTACTAGATGACCCTAGTTGACTAGTGCCCTGCCTGACATGGCCCTGAGACCAGTATTTTTGACTGTGTTAGTGTAGCATCTGATGCGAATGTGGTTTGCTTGTGTTATGTTTATAGGACTGTTGGTTTACCCAGGGGATACTCTGGAACAGGACATTGGTTTACCAGCTAAGGACCCAAGGCAAGTACATTCTCTGATTAGTTTCTAATTTATGATATCTCCTATGTTCACTGTATCTAGTGTAAATATCCATGTTCCCGACACATTGGTTACACGGATTGGTATACACGGATCTCGTCATGAGATGTTATTCCTTATTCATGGTGTAGCTTGTACGAGACTTGTTTTCCTTGTTATCTTGTGCATGTACAGACACTGATTCCCGGGGAGATTTGCTACCTTCCTAGGGAATCCCGTGCCATAGCGTACCATGATTGGATCTACTATACCAGTCGGGGGTTTGGGGAGTATTTTAGTGTAGATATGTGATCATACCCAACTATCCATGCATCATAGCTCACCCCACATCTCACGTCGGGTGCGGCCTGACCATCTCCATGCCTCATAGCTGTTACGTGTGATTAGCCTGACCTCTCCCTGCATCATAGCTAACCAACGGTTAGCCTGACCTTCCATGAATCATAGCTAATCACATGTAACCAGCCTGATCAAGTTCCCAAGCCGATCACATGTTAAAGCTAGTACTCACACACTTAGTCATAGAATTCTTGCTCATGGACATATTGTTTCTTTTCCTGCGTTTACTTACAGTATTTTCCAGTATTTCTTTCATTATATATTTCTCGTACCTATACATGCATCTGGTATGTTTCCATCTAGAACTGCTACATAGTTTATGTCATTTATATAGAACTGCTATTTAGAGATGTACTTTGCTCCTTCCTGACTGGAAAATATTTTTCCAGACTGTGACATTAGTAGACTGGTTTCTGACACTTGGGGATTGGAAGTTAAGGATTGCAGGTATGTTATGTTATCATTAGACTTGTGCTGTATTCTTTTATTTCTTCATTTCCTATCGTGCTGTAGTTGTGATTGAGTATTTCTAGATTTATTTTAGTGTTATCCGTGTCTCCTTATGGAGTTGGATACTAGTGTGAGATTATCTAGATAGCACTTGACCTAGACAGCGTTCTACCGCCGATGCTGCGGCGTAGGCTGGACGTACCCACGCTCTCGTGCCCTTATACCGGGTGCGGGTCGTGACACGTTTTTAGTGGTGGCCCATGCAGGTCAGACTTCGCATTTAGAGCGATGTCGTAGTAGTGTGGCATCCTTGTTACACTATTGCGTGCCTGCTATAGGACATAGGACATAGGATACTAGGATGAGAGAGGATACTCAATCACAAATTCTTGAAAGATTTCCTGGGATGACCCCATGAGAATCTTATTTTCAATTTAAATCTTTCCTTGTTTCCGTCCGCTCTCGCTTGTTGTTACTGAACTTGATTCTTGTTGAGCAGTTTTAAAATTTAAAATCTCGGTATCATTGTTGAGTTTGATTCTTGTTGACCAGTTGTTAACTTTAATTCCTGGTATCGTTGTTGAGTTGATTTTAAATTGAGATGAATTTTTACGGACTAGGATTTATGGTATCATCTGATGACATATATTGATGAGGACAGTGAGGAAGGTAAAACGTCTACTTTGGTTATGGAACCTAGAATTTATCGCAGCCATATTAGCTGTGGTGACGAGAACGTAGGGACCTGACTTGGATGTACATACTATAGTTATGAAGCTTAGAGTCTTTCGCAGCCATACCGGTTGGCGTGGCGAAGATTCTAGACGACATGATTATAGAGTGCATACCTTAGTTACGAAACCTATCGTTTATCGCATCTATGCTTACTGGCGTGGCGAGGATTCTGAGTGTCATGATTTCAGACAGACGTGTATGATTATCAGGTTGTATCCTAAATTGGTTCTAAAAAATATCATCTCAAGACTTATCTATTTCTGTTATTCCCGGACTTTGTTCCACCGCTTCTTTCTTTACTAGCAGTAAAGATACCTTCTGTCCTCAATTCAGCCTTTGAGCTCCTATTCCTTGAGAATTTCTTGTTAAGTATGATAATTAGTGGCTTGTAATTTTGTTGTGTCTTGTATTATATTTGACTGTGTTGCTAGTGAGTTGTAAGTGTTCTTAGTTGGACATGTGAGCAGTAGGCTTTAATCTAGAGTTAGCCCTTAGTATAGTACCTTGTACCAATGATTCTAGGAGTAGTGTCATTAGAGACTGAGAGTTAAGGAGAGTATAGAGTATCAGTGATAACTCTCAGAGTTAGTATCAGAGCCAATTACCCGTCCTGGATAATCATGATTATGTAATTGAGTGATCTATGTAAACAGTTAAGTATCCGGGAGTTGTGTTAAGGATTTATGGAGCATGATGTCCAATTTGATGATTGATATCGGAAATGTTAAAGGTAAAGAAATGTATATGTATAAAGGGTTTAATGAGATGTCATAAGTAGAGAAATATCAGGATTAGTAATGGAAGTTGTGAAGCGTATCACGGATTAGTTTAATAGGCTTTAAAGGATTGAAGGAAATACATATACAACCATCGAGATGAGGAACCATACACATACCCATGAGAGTAAAGAAACATGAGTGTTATAGAGAATACAGGTGATTATGAGTCTAATGAGCTTGATGAGATAATCCATTAATGCAGCTAGTGATATAATACCAAGAGTGCTAATGATTCTATGTCGAGGATTAGTCAAGGATGACGTTAAAAACAGTAAGCACTCTGTGTGTTGGTAATTAGATGATATACCAATTGACATAAATTGAAATCATGAAAGAAAACACAGTTGATGATAACTTTGATCATTAGAGGTATTGAGTGCACCTTGAGTATCAGAGACCGTGAGCACTGATATGTACATTTGTGAAATTATAAATTAAAAGGTGAAAATAAAATTTTATTTTTAGAATAATTGAGGAGTTGAGAGTTTGTCATTAAATTTTTGAGAATTTCAAATATGAATTCAATAAACATAGTTAAGGCTACAAGATTTTAGAAGTGATTAAATTTTATCTCGATGTGAAGTATCTAATTTTGAGGAGGTATATGCATTTTATTTTAAGTTGATCGGGAAGTTAGACCTTGACGATTACTTTGAGGATTAATTTGTGGTAGATGAGAGATGAATATTAATATATGATTAGTTGATATGGGTACCAGTGTACATGAATAGGAATTTGTTAGTGTGCTAGAGTTAAGTGGTTGTTAGAGATAGTAGACACTACAAGTAATATGTTAGCAGGTTCTTTCTTTTCTTTCCTAATGTTCTTTTCGTCTTTCGATCGATTGATTCCCTAGTAACGTGGTTTTTATTCGTGATTTTCTTGTTAGAACATAGCTAGTAGTGCACCCTAACAGAGACTGAAATACCATGACAAAAGATACATGACCTATATTTTTCTTAAATTGCATGGCTGTAGGTAGAATTTTCTTAAACCATGATCATTAGGGTTTTGACCATAGCAAAGATCTATGACGAGGTTATGACTGACAAAAAGAGACAAGAGGATTTAATTTGTGGATGAGCATTAAATTAAATAAAGAATTTAGGGGTTGTTATAACGGAGTTGATGGATCATTGATTTTATGAAAATCGAGGTATGATTGAAATTCGAGGACAAACATTAACTTAAAGGGAGAATTAAGAAATTCACAGAGCCAAAATTTGAGGATTTATTAATTTTAAGGAGGTCTAGATATGATTGAATTGATTATTAAAGAGTTGAGAAATTGAGAAATTATCATTTTATCTATTTGATTGCAAGATAGAAATTTTATATAGTATGAATGTTGCATTGAAGATACTGGAAGCATCGCATCGTTGAGTATTGAGGAAAAAGAAAAGCAGGAAATAAAAATCGTAAATGGAATAGTGTCAAATTAAATTCTTGGGATGAGGAGTTAGATTGGAATAAGCATCAATTGAATTTGAGTTAGATGATTGATGAGTGTTTAAAGTTAAATTTTGGAATGCAGATTTTTAAGTTTTATAAATATGCATTGATTGGATTTCAATTAAAAATGATTGGATAGTAAATGTTGTATTTAGTTATTACTCAAATTTGAGGAGATTATGATACGACTGGAATTCAATTAAAATATTGAGGATTTGAGTAGTAAAATTTTTTACATTGAGATAATAAATTCAGAGGATGAAAAAAATATGTATATATAGTTCAAAATTTTGGAAACATTATACATACTGATAAAGAAATATGGAATGAAATAAAGCTCATGGTAAAGAAGATTTAATATAATTGATTATGGGATCGTATAATTGAAGGTCGTAAGGTTAGATCATGGTATATTGAGGTTGTGATCTAAATTAAAATCTTGACCATGACAGTAACATTTGAACCGAAGAAAATAATCGAGGTATAGTTGATGCTAAGATAAACAAACTCGAATTTGATGATAAGGATTTTTGGACATGTAATAAATTTTGATTCAGAAATTCTAAGATCTAATCTAATAAAGTTTGTGGAATTTGGAACTTTTATAGATATTAGTTAATGATGAATCACAAGATTGAGAAAGTAAGATGAACGAGGATAAAAAGGAAGGATTATTTTCAGAAGGTAGTAAAGACTACTCTTTTTCCTAGAAATCAAGGAAGGCGATTAGATGTCTCTTGATTACATTCTGAAGGATGTATTTAAGTTTCTTAAATCAAATTGTCGACCGTATCTTTCGAATTAGCTATAACTTTCATGTCTATATCATTCATTATACTGGGTCTTCCTTGGTTTAGTTACTTTGAAAAGGTAACGTGCATTATTCAAATTATCTGTTTTGTGATCGTGTCTACTTCCCAAACCTAAACCTTCTAGAGGATTCAAAGCCGAGCCATAATTCCTTCAAGTTACTCCTATCTTAACCCATATTTTCTTTTTCTTCATGTTTTCTGCTGTTTGGTAAATATTCTCCCTATAGAAATATTTTTCAATGATATATTCATCATTATGAACAACAAAATTTTTCTATCCTAGTCGTCCCTAAATTTCGGGGACGAAATTTTTCTAAGGTGGATAGACTTGTAACCTCCGATTTCCAATTTCCAAAATAATTAAATTTAATTTATTTTAAAATATCAAGTTTTATAAAATATTTCTCCTTGAAAATTTTATTTGAATTTGAACGATGTCTGATTTTAAAAGGTAATTTAAAAATCTTTATAAAAACTATTTTTCCTAAATGACGATGTATTATAAAATAAATAAATAAATAATAATATATATTTCTAGTTTCAAATATTTATTGGCTTGAGTCATAAAATTATTGTTTTAACTAAATAGTTATTTAAAAGACTAGTTGATAAAATAAAATAGATTTTTATTTATTGGGATAGTAAATAAATAAATGTTATACTTTCTAAGATTTTACAAAATATATTAATTAGTAGCTAATTTGGAAATTAGCTAGCTTTCCTAAAAACAATTTTAAATTATAATCTTTATTTTTACAAGTTGCCATTTCCCATTGACTAGCCCACACCCTCATTTTTCCCACGTGTAAAACCCGTTTAATTAATTCTGGACCATTCATCATTGGGCCAACCCGCAACCCTTTATCCCACACCCTTTCTCCCTATTTAAGTTCTCATCATCACCTCCCTAGAAACCCTAATTTTCATTTATTAGCTAGCCCCCACATTTTTTCCCACCAGCCAACAGCCACCACCATTTTGTGTGCTCGTGTCCGTGTGTCCAGCATCCGTGTCAGCCGTGATGGCCTCGGGTCCGACCCCGGGTGTCCCACCATATCCATTTCTTTTCCTGTGTCCAGATTTACAGTTTACAACCGATTTTTCCGTGTCCGACACACCCGGACACATCCACATCCTCCACTGTACACAGCACCCCCGTGTCCGGCAGACCCGGACACGTCCACAGTACAGCACCCTGTCGTGTCCAGCCCCGGACACGACCCCGACGTTCAGATCAGACCCTAAACCTAACCCTAAACCTAACCGAGCGCCGCTGAAGCCGGTGGCCGTCGCTGGAACGGAGCCGCCGTCGCCGCCCTGTCGCAGCCGCGTCGAGCCCTCGTCGAAGCCGCTACTCTCGAGCTGTCGCTGCCCTGGGTCGAAGCCGCCGCCGGTGATCGCCAGATTCGTCGAACGCCGTCCTCGAGCGCCGAGCCCGCCCCTCGAGCGCCGAGCCCGCCTCCTCGAGCGCCGAGCGCCGCTCCTCAACCAGACGCCGCCGTCTCCTCGAAGCCGCCTCCGCCGAGTCGACTTCCCGCCGCCGCTGAGTCGAGGAGCAGCCGCCGCGGCCAGATCCGTCGATCGCCACAGCGGATCCAGAACGCCGCCGTCCGAGACGAACACCGCCGTCGCTTCAGGACTACCGCCGACCTCGCCGGAGTAAATCCCCCATCGTGAGACTTCCCTCTTCCTTTTCCTTTCTTTCTTCAGTCTTCCTTTTCCTTTCTTTCTTCAGTTTTCCTTTCTTTCTTCAGTCTGTGCGTCTGTGTTTAAGTTAGTAATTAATTTATGTAATTAGTTAATTAATAAATTAGTTAGATTAGTTAATTAATCATTAGTTAAATTATATAGTTAGTTTAGTTAATTTAAATTAGTTAATTTGATATAGTTTAGTTTAATTAATTATAAATTAATCAGTAAAGTTAGTTAATCAGTAAAGTTAATCGATAGTTAATATGTTAGTTTAAGTTAATTAATTAATGTAATTAGTAGTTAATTAATTAATACAATTAGTAGTTTATTTATATTGGTTAATTATTATTTTTGTTAATTAAATTATATAATCAGTTTAGTATATATAATTAGTTATTTTATATAATTAATTTAATTAATGTAATTAGTACATATAATTTGGTTATTTTATATAATCTGGTTATATTAGCTAGTTTATGTAATTAGCTTATTTTATGTAACAAATTAAAAGGGTTTTGATATGTAAAAATAATAATAATTTTTGGTTACATTATTAAATTAAAAATATAGTTTCAATAATCTAAATTAGTTCAAAATTAGTTTATTTGGATCGGTGACCGATTTTACCATAAATGAAAAATATTGGCTTTTACATAAATTCTAGTTTTTTATAAATAAACTTTTATTTGAAATTATTGTTCAAAATAAGTTCGAAACGATTTATATACGTAAATACGTATTTCTAGTATATGTAATCAATTTAGTATTTATATATATATATTTTAAAAAGGTATTTTAGCATATGTATGAGTATACATATATAATGTTCAACTAGTATAAATCAAATATGTATTTAAAGGATATATATATATACATATATTGTAAATACATTTAAATTGGTGCATGTATAAATATTGTAACAGTAATAAGTGTAATGTATATTATATACGTGTCCCTACTAGATGACCCTAGTTGACTAGTGCCCTGCCTGACATGGCCCTGAGACCAGTATTTTTGACTGTGTTAGTGTAGCATCTGATGCGAATGTGGTTTGCTTGTGTTATGTTTATAGGACTGTTGGTTTACCCAGGGGATACTCTGGAACAGGACATTGGTTTACCAGCTAAGGACCCAAGGCAAGTACATTCTCTGATTAGTTTCTAATTTATGATATCTCCTATGTTCACTGTATCTAGTGTAAATATCCATGTTCCCGACACATTGGTTACACGGATTGGTATACACGGATCTCGTCATGAGATGTTATTCCTTATTCATGGTGTAGCTTGTACGAGACTTGTTTTCCTTGTTATCTTGTGCATGTACAGACACTGATTCCCGGGGAGATTTGCTACCTTCCTAGGGAATCCCGTGCCATAGCGTACCATGATTGGATCTACTATACCAGTCGGGGATTTGGGGAGTATTTTAGTGTAGATATGTGATCATACCCAACTATCCATGCATCATAGCTCACCCCACATCTCACGTCGGGTGCGGCCTGACCATCTCCATGCCTCATAGCTGTTACGTGTGATTAGCCTGACCTCTCCCTGCATCATAGCTAACCAACGGTTAGCCTGACCTTCCATGAATCATAGCTAATCACATGTAACCAGCCTGATCAAGTTCCCAAGCCGATCACATGTTAAAGCTAGTACTCACACACTTAGTCATAGAATTCTTGCTCATGGACATATTGTTTCTTTTCCTGCGTTTACTTACAGTATTTTCCAGTATTTCTTTCATTATATATTTCTCGTACCTATACATGCATCTGGTATGTTTCCATCTAGAACTGCTACATAGTTTATGTCATTTATATAGAACTGCTATTTAGAGATGTACTTTGCTCCTTCCTGACTGGAAAATATTTTTCCAGACTGTGACATTAGTAGACTGGTTTCTGACACTTGGGGATTGGAAGTTAAGGATTGCAGGTATGTTATGTTATCATTAGACTTGTGCTGTATTCTTTTATTTCTTCATTTCCTATCGTGCTGTAGTTGTGATTGAGTATTTCTAGATTTATTTTAGTGTTATCCGTGTCTCCTTATGGAGTTGGATACTAGTGTGAGATTATCTAGATAGCACTTGACCTAGACAGCGTTCTACCGCCGATGCTGCGGCGTAGGCTGGACGTACCCACGCTCTCGTGCCCTTATACCGGGTGCGGGTCGTGACACGTTTTTAGTGGTGGCCCATGCAGGTCAGACTTCGCATTTAGAGCGATGTCGTAGTAGTGTGGCATCCTTGTTACACTATTGCGTGCCTGCTATAGGACATAGGACATAGGATACTAGGATGAGAGAGGATACTCAATCACAAATTCTTGAAAGATTTCCTGGGATGACCCCATGAGAATCTTATTTTCAATTTAAATCTTTCCTTGTTTCCGTCCGCTCTCGCTTGTTGTTACTGAACTTGATTCTTGTTGAGCAGTTTTAAAATTTAAAATCTCGGTATCATTGTTGAGTTTGATTCTTGTTGACCAGTTGTTAACTTTAATTCCTGGTATCGTTGTTGAGTTGATTTTAAATTGAGATGAATTTTTACGGACTAGGATTTATGGTATCATCTGATGACATATATTGATGAGGACAGTGAGGAAGGTAAAACGTCTACTTTGGTTATGGAACCTAGAATTTATCGCAGCCATATTAGCTGTGGTGACGAGAACGTAGGGACCTGACTTGGATGTACATACTATAGTTATGAAGCTTAGAGTCTTTCGCAGCCATACCGGTTGGCGTGGCGAAGATTCTAGACGACATGATTATAGAGTGCATACCTTAGTTACGAAACCTATCGTTTATCGCATCTATGCTTACTGGCGTGGCGAGGATTCTGAGTGTCATGATTTCAGACAGACGTGTATGATTATCAGGTTGTATCCTAAATTGGTTCTAAAAAATATCATCTCAAGACTTATCTATTTCTGTTATTCCCGGACTTTGTTCCACCGCTTCTTTCTTTACTAGCAGTAAAGATACCTTCTGTCCTCAATTCAGCCTTTGAGCTCCTATTCCTTGAGGATTTCTTGTTAAGTATGATAATTAGTGGCTTGTAATTTTGTTGTGTCTTGTATTATATTTGACTGTGTTGCTAGTGAGTTGTAAGTGTTCTTAGTTGGACATGTGAGCAGTAGGCTTTAATCTAGAGTTAGCCCTTAGTATAGTACCTTGTACCAATGATTCTAGGAGTAGTGTCATTAGAGACTGAGAGTTAAGGAGAGTATAGAGTATCAGTGATAACTCTCAGAGTTAGTATCAGAGCCAATTACCCGTCCTGGATAATCATGATTATGTAATTGAGTGATCTATGTAAACAGTTAAGTATCCGGGAGTTGTGTTAAGGATTTATGGAGCATGATGTCCAATTTGATGATTGATATCGGAAATGTTAAAGGTAAAGAAATGTATATGTATAAAGGGTTTAATGAGATGTCATAAGTAGAGAAATATCAGGATTAGTAATGGAAGTTGTGAAGCGTATCACGGATTAGTTTAATAGGCTTTAAAGGATTGAAGGAAATACATATACAACCATCGAGATGAGGAACCATACACATACCCATGAGAGTAAAGAAACATGAGTGTTATAGAGAATACAGGTGATTATGAGTCTAATGAGCTTGATGAGATAATCCATTAATGCAGCTAGTGATATAATACCAAGAGTGCTAATGATTCTATGTCGAGGATTAGTCAAGGATGACGTTAAAAACAGTAAGCACTCTGTGTGTTGGTAATTAGATGATATACCAATTGACATAAATTGAAATCATGAAAGAAAACACAGTTGATGATAACTTTGATCATTAGAGGTATTGAGTGCACCTTGAGTATCAGAGACCGTGAGCACTGATATGTACATTTGTGAAATTATAAATTAAAAGGTGAAAATAAAATTTTATTTTTAGAATAATTGAGGAGTTGAGAGTTTGTCATTAAATTTTTGAGGATTTCAAATATGAATTCAATAAACATAGTTAAGGCTACAAGATTTTAGAAGTGATTAAATTTTATCTCGATGTGAAGTATCTAATTTTGAGGAGGTATATGCATTTTATTTTAAGTTGATCGGGAAGTTAGACCTTGACGATTACTTTGAGGATTAATTTGTGGTAGATGAGAGATGAATATTAATATATGATTAGTTGATATGGGTACCAGTGTACATGAATAGGAATTTGTTAGTGTGCTAGAGTTAAGTGGTTGTTAGAGATAGTAGACACTACAAGTAATATGTTAGCAGGTTCTTTCTTTTCTTTCCTAATGTTCTTTTCGTCTTTCGATCGATTGATTCCCTAGTAACGTGGTTTTTATTCGTGATTTTCTTGTTAGAACATAGCTAGTAGTGCACCCTAACAGAGACTGAAATACCATGACAAAAGATACATGACCTATATTTTTCTTAAATTGCATGGCTGTAGGTAGAATTTTCTTAAACCATGATCATTAGGGTTTTGACCATAGCAAAGATCTATGACGAGGTTATGACTGACAAAAAGAGACAAGAGGATTTAATTTGTGGATGAGCATTAAATTAAATAAAGAATTTAGGGGTTGTTATAACGGAGTTGATGGATCATTGATTTTATGAAAATCGAGGTATGATTGAAATTCGAGGACAAACATTAACTTAAAGGGAGAATTAAGAAATTCACAGAGCCAAAATTTGAGGATTTATTAATTTTAAGGAGGTCTAGATATGATTGAATTGATTATTAAAGAGTTGAGAAATTGAGAAATTATCATTTTATCTATTTGATTGCAAGATAGAAATTTTATATAGTATGAATGTTGCATTGAAGATACTGGAAGCATCGCATCGTTGAGTATTGAGGAAAAAGAAAAGCAGGAAATAAAAATCGTAAATGGAATAGTGTCAAATTAAATTCTTGGGATGAGGAGTTAGATTGGAATAAGCATCAATTGAATTTGAGTTAGATGATTGATGAGTGTTTAAAGTTAAATTTTGGAATGCAGATTTTTAAGTTTTATAAATATGCATTGATTGGATTTCAATTAAAAATGATTGGATAGTAAATGTTGTATTTAGTTATTACTCAAATTTGAGGAGATTATGATACGACTGGAATTCAATTAAAATATTGAGGATTTGAGTAGTAAAATTTTTTACATTGAGATAATAAATTCAGAGGATGAAAAAAATATGTATATATAGTTCAAAATTTTGGAAACATTATACATACTGATAAAGAAATATGGAATGAAATAAAGCTCATGGTAAAGAAGATTTAATATAATTGATTATGGGATCGTATAATTGAAGGTCGTAAGGTTAGATCATGGTATATTGAGGTTGTGATCTAAATTAAAATCTTGACCATGACAGTAACATTTGAACCGAAGAAAATAATCGAGGTATAGTTGATGCTAAGATAAACAAACTCGAATTTGATGATAAGGATTTTTGGACATGTAATAAATTTTGATTCAGAAATTCTAAGATCTAATCTAATAAAGTTTGTGGAATTTGGAACTTTTATAGATATTAGTTAATGATGAATCACAAGATTGAGAAAGTAAGATGAACGAGGATAAAAAGGAAGGATTATTTTCAGAAGGTAGTAAAGACTACTCTTTTTCCTAGAAATCAAGGAAGGCGATTAGATGTCTCTTGATTACATTCTGAAGGATGTATTTAAGTTTCTTAAATCAAATTGTCGACCGTATCTTTCGAATTAGCTATAACTTTCATGTCTATATCATTCATTATACTGGGTCTTCCTTGGTTTAGTTACTTTGAAAAGGTAACGTGCATTATTCAAATTATCTGTTTTGTGATCGTGTCTACTTCCCAAACCTAAACCTTCTAGAGGATTCAAAGCCGAGCCATAATTCCTTCAAGTTACTCCTATCTTAACCCATATTTTCTTTTTCTTCATGTTTTCTGCTGTTTGGTAAATATTCTCCCTATAGAAATATTTTTCAATGATATATTCATCATTATGAACAACAAAATTTTTCTATCCTAGTCGTCCCTAAATTTCGGGGACGAAATTTTTCTAAGGTGGATAGACTTGTAACCTCCGATTTCCAATTTCCAAAATAATTAAATTTAATTTATTTTAAAATATCAAGTTTTATAAAATATTTCTCCTTGAAAATTTTATTTGAATTTGAACGATGTCTGATTTTAAAAGGTAATTTAAAAATCTTTATAAAAACTATTTTTCCTAAATGACGATGTATTATAAAATAAATAAATAAATAATAATATATATTTCTAGTTTCAAATATTTATTGGCTTGAGTCATAAAATTATTGTTTTAACTAAATAGTTATTTAAAAGACTAGTTGATAAAATAAAATAGATTTTTATTTATTGGGATAGTAAATAAATAAATGTTATACTTTCTAAGATTTTACAAAATATATTAATTAGTAGCTAATTTGGAAATTAGCTAGCTTTCCTAAAAACAATTTTAAATTATAATCTTTATTTTTACAAGTTGCCATTTCCCATTGACTAGCCCACACCCTCATTTTTCCCACGTGTAAAACCCGTTTAATTAATTCTGGACCATTCATCATTGGGCCAACCCGCAACCCTTTATCCCACACCCTTTCTCCCTATTTAAGTTCTCATCATCACCTCCCTAGAAACCCTAATTTTCATTTATTAGCTAGCCCCCACATTTTTTCCCACCAGCCAACAGCCACCACCATTTTGTGTGCTCGTGTCCGTGTGTCCAGCATCCGTGTCAGCCGTGATGGCCTCGGGTCCGACCCCGGGTGTCCCACCATATCCATTTCTTTTCCTGTGTCCAGATTTACAGTTTACAACCGATTTTTTCGTGTCCGACACACCCGGACACATCCACATCCTCCACTGTACACAGCACCCCCGTGTCCGGCAGACCCGGACACGTCCACAGTACAGCACCCTGTCGTGTCCAGCCCCGGACACGACCCCGACGTTCAGATCAGACCCTAAACCTAACCCTAAACCTAACCGAGCGCCGCTGAAGCCGGTGGCCGTCGCTGGAACGGAGCCGCCGTCGCCGCCCTGTCGCAGCCGCGTCGAGCCCTCGTCGAAGCCGCTACTCTCGAGCTGTCGCTGCCCTGGGTCGAAGCCGCCGCCGGTGACCGCCAGATTCGTCGAACGCCGTCCTCGAGCGCCGAGCCCGCCCCTCGAGCGCCGAGCCCGCCTCCTCGAGCGCCGAGCGCCGCTCCTCAACCAGACGCCGCCGTCTCCTCGAAGCCGCCTCCGCCGAGTCGACTTCCCGCCGCCGCTGAGTCGAGGAGCAGCCGCCGCGGCCAGATCCGTCGATCGCCACAGCGGATCCAGAACGCCGCCGTCCGAGACGAACACCGCCGTCGCTTCAGGACTACCGCCGACCTCGCCGGAGTAAATCCCCCATCGTGAGACTTCCCTCTTCCTTTTCCTTTCTTTCTTCAGTCTTCCTTTTCCTTTCTTTCTTCAGTTTTCCTTTCTTTCTTCAGTCTGTGCGTCTGTGTTTAAGTTAGTAATTAATTTATGTAATTAGTTAATTAATAAATTAGTTAGATTAGTTAATTAATCATTAGTTAAATTATATAGTTAGTTTAGTTAATTTAAATTAGTTAATTTGATATAGTTTAGTTTAATTAATTATAAATTAATCAGTAAAGTTAGTTAATCAGTAAAGTTAATCGATAGTTAATATGTTAGTTTAAGTTAATTAATTAATGTAATTAGTAGTTAATTAATTAATACAATTAGTAGTTTATTTATATTGGTTAATTATTATTTTTGTTAATTAAATTATATAATCAGTTTAGTATATATAATTAGTTATTTTATATAATTAATTTAATTAATGTAATTAGTACATATAATTTGGTTATTTTATATAATCTGGTTATATTAGCTAGTTTATGTAATTAGCTTATTTTATGTAACAAATTAAAAGGGTTTTGATATGTAAAAATAATAATAATTTTTGGTTACATTATTAAATTAAAAATATAGTTTCAATAATCTAAATTAGTTCAAAATTAGTTTATTTGGATCGGTGACCGATTTTACCATAAATGAAAAATATTGGCTTTTACATAAATTCTAGTTTTTTATAAATAAACTTTTATTTGAAATTATTGTTCAAAATAAGTTCGAAACGATTTATATACGTAAATACGTATTTCTAGTATATGTAATCAATTTAGTATTTATATATATATATTTTAAAAAGGTATTTTAGCATATGTATGAGTATACATATATAATGTTCAACTAGTATAAATCAAATATGTATTTAAAGGATATATATATATACATATATTGTAAATACATTTAAATTGGTGCATGTATAAATATTGTAACAGTAATAAGTGTAATGTATATTATATACGTGTCCCTACTAGATGACCCTAGTTGACTAGTGCCCTGCCTGACATGGCCCTGAGACCAGTATTTTTGACTGTGTTAGTGTAGCATCTGATGCGAATGTGGTTTGCTTGTGTTATGTTTATAGGACTGTTGGTTTACCCAGGGGATACTCTGGAACAGGACATTGGTTTACCAGCTAAGGACCCAAGGCAAGTACATTCTCTGATTAGTTTCTAATTTATGATATCTCCTATGTTCACTGTATCTAGTGTAAATATCCATGTTCCCGACACATTGGTTACACGGATTGGTATACACGGATCTCGTCATGAGATGTTATTCCTTATTCATGGTGTAGCTTGTACGAGACTTGTTTTCCTTGTTATCTTGTGCATGTACAGACACTGATTCCCGGGGAGATTTGCTACCTTCCTAGGGAATCCCGTGCCATAGCGTACCATGATTGGATCTACTATACCAGTCGGGGGTTTGGGGAGTATTTTAGTGTAGATATGTGATCATACCCAACTATCCATGCATCATAGCTCACCCCACATCTCACGTCGGGTGCGGCCTGACCATCTCCATGCCTCATAGCTGTTACGTGTGATTAGCCTGACCTCTCCCTGCATCATAGCTAACCAACGGTTAGCCTGACCTTCCATGAATCATAGCTAATCACATATAACCAGCCTGATCAAGTTCCCAAGCCGATCACATGTTAAAGCTAGTACTCACACACTTAGTCATAGAATTCTTGCTCATGGACATATTGTTTCTTTTCCTGCGTTTACTTACAGTATTTTCCAGTATTTCTTTCATTATATATTTCTCGTACCTATACATGCATCTGGTATGTTTCCATCTAGAACTGCTACATAGTTTATGTCATTTATATAGAACTGCTATTTAGAGATGTACTTTGCTCCTTCCTGACTGGAAAATATTTTTCCAGACTGTGACATTAGTAGACTGGTTTCTGACACTTGGGGATTGGAAGTTAAGGATTGCAGGTATGTTATGTTATCATTAGACTTGTGCTGTATTCTTTTATTTCTTCATTTCCTATCGTGCTGTAGTTGTGATTGAGTATTTCTAGATTTATTTTAGTGTTATCCGTGTCTCCTTATGGAGTTGGATACTAGTGTGAGATTATCTAGATAGCACTTGACCTAGACAGCGTTCTACCGCCGATGCTGCGGCGTAGGCTGGACGTACCCACGCTCTCGTGCCCTTATACCGGGTGCGGGTCGTGACAAATGTAAACATCCAATGGGGTCGCCTAACCGTCTAAGTGAATGCAGTTTGAGAACAACTTTCCACCAACTGGGCTATCTGGCTAAAAATGGGATTGGCATGGTTCTCTTGGAGATCCAGGGGCCTGCAAAGCATTGATGTATAGTTAGACTTCCTTCATATCTTCTCGTGCTTTAGATTGTGATTGAGTTTTGTGTGAGCTATTGTTGGCAAACTTTATATTATTGTGAGATTTTAGATATTATAGTAGACCAAGACAGCGTTCTACCGCCGATGTTGCGGCGTAGGCTGGGCGTTGTTTCCGACTTGCATCCTTATACCGGGTGCGGGTCGTGACAGATATCACACATTAGAATGTAGAAAAGTTCTCTTTATTGATAATGAACATCTTTTTATAGATATTTGGGCTCCTTTGCACTTTTCCTTTTAACCCGTACGCTCCGTCGGAGATGCGCGGTCATGATGACCACTATATATTATATATTATCAGGCGGCCTCTAGCGTTCAAAAGACGACATGCTTTGTAGGCCCCTGGATCTCCAAGAGAACCATGACAATCCCATTTTTAGCCAGATAGCCCACTTGGTGGAAAGTTGTTCTCAAACTGCATTCACTTAGACGGTTAGGCGACCCCATTGGATGTTTATATTTCAGTACTTTATTGGCATGTTATTATGTATGTTATAGAGCGCGGGGTCGGGTTTGCAAGATACTCGCGGGGCTTTGAGTCTTGGGCTGCTGCTGTCATTTACACTAGCGGGCGGGTAGGATAGAAGGTTTGGGTTCGGGTAGGTAGATCCATTAGGGATTTTGCATTTGTTTTTCTTTTATTTTCTTTTTCTTTCTTTCTTATTTCTAAATTCCTTTTTCATTTCTTTTTCTTTTCTAATTTAAACTATATATATATATATATATATATATATATATATATATATATATATATATATATATATATATATATATATATAAATTCCTAGAAATTATAATAGTGCATACCATTAAGCTGTCAACTGTCCACAGGGTCTCCTACATGGAATAAATTAAGAAAAAAATATAATTGCTCCATAAATCCCCTAAATGCACAAACACCTAAAATAAAAATTAAATAAAATCTATTTCCTTTATTTAGCTCATAATTACTATAATTCAATTAATAATTATTTTAAAAAGTGAATACGATTTTTAGGATTAGGGGTTTTACAATATACCTTATTTTAGCCACCTTAATACCAACCCATAATTAGTTAATAACTATCCTATTACTATGCCAATACCTACTACTCATACCTTGGTATCTCTTGATACTTACCTTGGTATCTCAAGGTAATGCCAAAATCATCATATATATATACTAACTATTCATCAATAACTATATGTATACATATATCAATCCAATATAACTTCTAGTATGTACTAAATAGAATAAATACTAACTACCAACTACACACTAAATACTAATACATATATACGTACATACATACATACTTATAATATATATAACTAAAGATACTCATAACAATAGATAACTAAAATATACTAACTATTCCAATAATATTATATGCTACAACTAAATATATTATACATATAGTATACTAAAGCACAATTAGAAAATTAGGAACATATATACATATATATTAATTACCATATATATATATATATATATATATATATATATATATATATATATCTAATATATAAAACTGTCAAACTGTCGCTGAAGATTCTGCCCACTGTTGCTGAAGCTGCTGTTGATATTGATACACTGTTGTTTTAGTGACAGTTTTATGCAACTGTTGCTAAAACTGTCACTAAAACTTCTGATACGCTGCTGATACTGCTGCTGTTTCAGCGACAGTTTTCTGCAACTGTCGCTGGCTGTTGTCGCTGAAACTCCTGTTCTCCTCTCTCTCTTATGTTTATATATACAATGCATATATAAATATAACCTATATATATATATATATATATATATATATATATATATATATATATATATATATATATATATATATATATATATATATATATATATATAACACCCATAAATAGATACAAAAATACATATAACTATAATATATAACACTATGACAAATAACATATATATAACATACATACACCTCCACATATATATGTACATATTAAATACATATGACAATAGCATAGTAATATATACATATATAACAACACATATATGTATACGTATATAAAATCATACACTATATAAATACATAACAATATATAATATAACTATATATATAACCACATATAAATATATCTACTATATTATATATACATATACTACCACTTATAAATATATATATCTACATGTAGAAAAATAGCTACATAATAATATACACATATAGTATATATACATAGATGCATAGATCTAAGACACAACATTACATAAACATATATATACACAATATTATATATATATGCATATATATAATTATATTTTTTCATGAAATAAGAACACAAAAGAATTAGATCTACAATTAAATTGCACATACATGGACCGTATCACCCCGTATCCCACTAGATCTAGGATACGCATGCGACACGAGTCAATCACACATCCAAACGTACCCCGAATGACACGAACAAGTCATATATATTATTTATGAACAATACGAAGAGTCAAATATAAATCTACGTGTCCGTGTCAAAATATGACATGCTCAAAGTTTCGTGTCGGAGGAAAAACCCCTAAATCAACACGTATCACCAAATTGATGGGATACGACCTACACGTACCCAATTGTGGATACAACACTAGCCCCAAACACACAAGCACATGTCAAATTGATCTATAGGACCAATTGACACACACAATAAATGTCAATCTCGGAATTCCCCCAAATTTGACAAAAAAAGCACCATAACTTTCTCAATAGGCCTCCTATGAACACAAAACCAAATCCTATGGGTAGCCTATGCATATGGGTTAATTTTCTATGGTTAAATCTCAGATTTAGAACCTAAATTAAGGGAAAAAAATTGAATTGTACCTATTGGGAGATGAATTCCCAATGAAACCTCCAAAATTGGTAAAATTGGCCTTCAACTTGTAGATCCTTGCTCCTCTTTGTAGATCTATACTTCCTTCTTGTAGATCTATGCTTTCTTCTTGTAGATTCATGCCCTAATATCCTTCAATGGTGATTTGAGAAATAATTGGATGGAAATTTGGTAGGAATTTGGTTGAGGGAATTTTCTAGATCTAGATTTGGAATAAAAAATAAAGAGAGAGAAATTTTTATCCCCTTTATATAGGCCTCACTTGCCCCCTCCCTCAAGCTACTATGTAAAGTCTAAAATATCCCTTGAGGCCTCTCATGAAGAAATTAATTAAGGAGGGAAGCTTCTAGTCTAATGGGTTTAACATAATTAATCCTCCTCCTAATAATTGGGCTTCTAATTATTGGGCTCAATTCTAACTAGAATTAAATGTTGGTCCATGAGTCTAAACTAAACTAGTTGGTCCACTAACACAAGTCCAAAAATAAATCTAACATGTTAATAATAAATAAATAATACAATAAATAAAAATTTAACATGCACAAATTAATTACCAAATGACTAAAATATCCTTTCCTAGAAAATATGGTAGTAACAATATCTCATTTGCGTACTCTTTTTATATGTTTCTAAAGTATATCATTATGCCTAGGCCTTGTGCGCGTGCGCCTTACGCTCGCACGGTATCACGTCGGGGGGACGAATATCGATTTAACAAAAATTGGGGCATGACAACGAAGACCATATTTCTGGGCTATGCTGATAAGAGTGATGCTCAAAGATTCCTTGATATCGAATCTAATCATATCATAGAATCTCGTGACGCAAAATTCTTTGAAGACAAGTTTAGTAGGCACAAGAATGTTGTTACCGCGGATGTCCCAGAGAATGCTGCTAGCACAAACAAGGCAAGTACCTCTCAGAGAGAAGTAATCCAAGAAGAAGTTATCATTAATGAGACAACATTTGAACCAGAATCCGCTGAGCCGAGAGCAAAGCGAGTAAGGAGGCCAAAGGACTTCGGAGAAGACTTTGTTACCTATCATATGAAAGCTGATCCGCTTACCTATGATGAGGCAATAAAGACCAGAGATGCTATTTTTTGGAAATAGGCTACCCATAACGAGTTTGACTCGATAACTTCTAATAATACTTGTAAGTTAGTCGATCTGGCTGAAGGAGCTAAACCTATCGGATGCAAGTGAATCTTTAAGAAGAAGATGAAAGCAGACTGAATTGTTGACAAGTTCAAGGCCAGACTAGTAGTCAAGGGGTTTTCTCAGATACAGGGGGTTGACTACTTTGACACCTATGCTCCCGTTGCATGGATGACTACTATCATGATGCTGATTTCTCTATGCGCTATTCACATAATAGTGATTCATCACATGGACGTCAAGACTGTATTTCTGAATGGTGAACTGCCTGAGGAGATTTATATGCAGCAGCCAGAAGGGTTTGTCGTCAAAGGTCTTGAAGATAAAGTATACAAACTGGTAAAATCTCGGTATAGTTTGAAGCAGGCTCCCAAATTATGTCACAAAAAATTTGACAAAGTTATCAGATCAAATGACTACAAGGTCAGCGAAACTGATAAGTATGTGTACACGAAGTTCGTTGGCGATAGAGGTATCATCGTTTGTATCTATGTGGACGACATACTAATCCCCGGCACGGATGGAGAATATTTTACTAGAACAAAGATGTTTCTCTCGTCTAAATTCAGTATGAAGGATATGGGAGATGTAGATATCATCCTTGGGATTAAGATAATCTTGACGGATGCTGGGCTTGCTCTATCACAAGCTCACTACGTGGAGAAGATGCTCACATGATATGGATATCAGGATCTTCCAAGGATCGATACTCCATATAGGTGAGACAAGAAACTGAAGCCTAACCCAGGAAAAAGCGTCAGACAGTTGGAGTATTCTAGCATCATCGGAAGCTTGATGTATGCTACAAATACCACTAGGCCTGATATTGCTTTTGCCGTGGAGATGCTGAGTAGATTCATGAGTAACCCAGGTGTTGAACATTGAAAAGCTGTAAAGAGGGTGATGAGATACCTCAAGAAGACTCAGAAGTTTTTACTTTACTACAACGGAGATCCAGCAGAGGTAGAAGGCTTTAGTGATACTAGCTGGTGCTCAGAAGAAGATAGCGAGAGATACACAGGAGGATATATTTTCTCAATGGGTGGAGCTGCTATATCGTGAAAGTCGAAGAAGCAGACTATGCTCTCACGCTCATCAATAGAGTCTGAGTTCTATGTACTTGCAGCTGCAGCAGATGATGCAGAATGGCTTTGGGAGCTCATGTACGATCTTTCATTGGTTGGTGCACAAATTTTGGCTGTACCGATATACTGTGACAACAAGGCAGCTACAGTAGTAGCATCTAACAATCTCTTCAATGGTAAGAAGAGGACTGTTTGACTTCGACACAGAACACTGAACAATCTCATCAAGACTGGTGTTATTGCAGTGGTGGATATTCGAAGTCAGGAGAACCTGGCGGATCCGTTCACTAAAGGTCTCAGGCGCCAGCTAGTCGAAGACACAGCAGGTAAAATGGGCTTGAAGGACATCTGATATTGTGTCTTTGTAATCCTACCATTAAGTTTTATGTTATTAGTTCAAAGAGTAATCTACTAGGCATCTAGCTTTTGGTTCAAGGGAGGACCACTGACTGAAAAAATATCAGGTACAGTGGATAGTCCTTATGGACAATGTGGGATACGTACCCAGAACCACTGTAGTCTACTATTTTGTCCTATAGAACAATTCCTGTGTAAGGTTGGCTTTGACGCCTAAATGAGTTCTCAGGCAGAGTGAATATCTGGCGTGCGCTGCAGGAAGCACGTGTAGTTCAGCACTACAAGGGACTTATATCCTATGCTACAGTGGTGTGACACCACGATGAAGTAAAAGATGTAAAGCCTCGGCTGCGATCCATGTCACAGCGGCAGTAGCACCGCAAATAGGCAGGTAGCCTAATGCTGAAAAGATAGAGAGTTGTAGCACAACACTACTAAGAGGCCGGTGACCTCACGCTACAGTGGGTGACACCACATGAGGTAGTCAACCTCGGCTACGAGCCATGTCACAGCAGCGTAGCACCGCACGGGAGCGCAAGGCTTCATGCTGGGATGTAGTAAAACACTACTAAGAGGCTAGTGATCTCATGCTACAGTGGGTGACACCACAAGAGGTAGTTAACCTTGGCCGCGAGCCATGTCACAGCGGCGTAGCACCGCACAGAAGCGCAAGGCTTCATGATGGAAAAAATTTAAACTCTCTTAAAAGAACTCGCATAAGTGTATGGACATAGGTATATGTCGTCTCTTGAGGGTAAATTCTTGTATACACCAAAGAAACATACACCGATACTAGGTCAGCACATGGTCTTTAATGTCCGACCGGAGGAACAACTGATATCATTATGCGAGTGGAAAGAACAACAGTTATGGTTCAGAATTCAAGGCCTAGTCCATCCTTGCATCGTACTATAGTTTGACCCATGCGGGAAGATTCAAGTCATAGGCGACATCTATCCTAATGCATAATGAACATCACTGTGAGGAACGTTCGACCATATATTGTGATATATGTGGGGGATTGTTGATATTTTTTAACTTTGTTTTGGAAGATTTAGTCCCATATTGGAAAACCACCAATGTGTATATCTCAACATATAGCTTTGCTAAGTATTGGTATATGCACATGGGCTGGTGGCCCATATGGGTTGACTTTCCTAGAGGGATTAAGTGTGAACCCCATTATGACAATCTTTATTTTGTAACCATATTTGGGAAGTTTTTCTTAGGAGATAAAGCCCAAAAGGGGCTTAGCTACTCAGACTTGGACTCGGGCTCAAGGGCGCAAAGTAGCACTTTGTTGGCGCACTTTGCACTTAGCATGTCAGCATCATCGCATAGCGCTCGTGCGCTCCTTTTATGAGCGAGTTACATGCACGGTTGCTTGCTCGGGCGCATGCTTCGTGGTGCTATGCGGCCTGGAGCACATGTGTCCAGGAGCGCATGCAGCCAGGGGCCATGCGGCCAGGTGCGCATGCGGCCAGGATCCCATGCTGCCAGGAGCCCATGCGGCCAAGGGCCTTGCGGCCTGGAGCTATGCGTCCAGCAAGGTAGCTTGAGCGAGTCGAGTGTGGAGGGGGACAAGGACTGTTGTTGGCGGCTCGGTGCGGCGCAAGCGACGCGTGGTTCTCTCTGCCACACGGCTACAGCTTTCGGCCCCTGGCGGCCCTGTCTGCTCTGTGTAGTACAGCGCGCAAGCGGCACAGGCGGCTCGTGGCTCTCTGTGCCACGTGGCTACAGCTTTCGGTGCCTGACAACGCTGTTTACTCTGTGCAGTACAGCGGCGCAGACGGCGCATGCGGCCTGGTTTTTTTCTCAGGCCGTATGGGAGCTGAAATCCTCTTTAAATAGAAGCTCTCATCTTTCATTTTGGGGAGTTGGAAATATTGAGAGAGAGAGAAAAAAATCGAGAGCACCAGCAGGACCTGCGGCAGCAGTTAGCATCCTTCCAAAAGAGTCTTCCAATTTATCCGAAGGTGACCAAGAGCGTTCTAGAAGTTCTCGTATGGATTTGCTGGATGTGGGGCATATCGTTGTATAGCGCAAATCTTGCCTTGAGTTCTGGTGGTTTTGATCACACCAGCAGGAGTTTCCTTCTTTTTATTTTTGTTCTTGTTCTCGTTTTTCTTGGTGTAGCGTCTGCAAACGTAAGGAGAAGAACGATTTTCTTATTCTTGTTGTATTTGTATTATCTTTGGGTTGTTAGTTTGTAACATGTTTCTGGTTAGTGCTTCTGTGGGGTTGTGTGTCATTGTAGAGGAACTCTTATGTGAATCTCAGTGCAACAACTTCTCTTCTGGAGTTTGTAGAGACGAACACTTGTGTGAGTCTCTACTTTGTGGCTACATCTTTTTCTTTGATCTGACTTCGGTACTTATAGTTTGTCATTGAAAAATTTACTCGTGGTTATTTTAAATAAAATTTAGGACTGACAAAAAAATTGACAGTTCTTACAAATAGACTTCTGGGAAAAGACGGAGACGAAAATCGGAGGGGGAGGCGGGGACGTGAGGAGATTGGCGAGGGCGACGTCGAGGAGGTCTCCGCGGAGGGGGGGGGAGACGATGGAGTTGAGGGAGAGGCGGAGGGAGAGGAAGCGGGAGTGGACGAGAGAGTGGTGGTGTAGGAAGTCGACGATGTCAACGAATCAGTGGAGGGCGAGGGGGGGGGAGTTGTCGTAGAGGAAGCGGAGAGCTTCATGGAGGCGGCGGAGGAGGGAGAGGTAGACCGGGAGGTTGTGGCGGGGGTCGGAGAGGAGGGAGGATTTAAGGTTGTTGACGACATCGAAGACCTTGAGGATGACGTCGGCAGAATCTACGACTCAAATAACAGACTTTTGATGTGCCTTTAGAATTAGTCATTATTTTTTGTCTGCGTAATAGCACTTTGATTGCTTCGCAAAGTCCAACTTGGTATCTCCCAAAAATAAAAGATCCACATCCCGCTTTCCCAGCAGATGCAACAACCGCGTTTCCTCCGTATTCCCCAAAATAACCCTCCTTCACTTCACCACAAACGTCACATTATACGAACCCAAACTTTACAAGCCTATTTTCCCCTCGAAGGGTATAATCATAATTTCAACATAAGCGTTACTTAGCCGCGCTGCGCCCGCGTGGAGTCGGTCCTAGCAAAGAAGCCTCCTTTATTTCCGATATAACTACAAATAACATAACTGCTCCTGTGAAACAAATCCAATCCAATCAGAAAATATCATAATCACTCTCACCCCAATTCCCCATTTCCTCCTCCGTCGAAAACAAAAAAAATCCCAACTTTTCGTCTCTTGCACAAACCCTAACCCTAAAAATCTCCAAACCCTAACTCTAATTCCGTCGAATTCCCTCTCTCCCGCCATGGCCTACAGGACCCTGGAGTTGACCCTGATCTCCGCCAAGGACCTCAAGGACGTGAACCTCTTCTCCAAGATGGACGTCTACGCCGTCGCGTCGATCGCCGGCGATCCGAGGTCGGCGCAGAGGACCCCAGTCGACAGGGACTGCGGGAAGAACCCCTCGTGGAATCACACCGTCAGGTTCACCGTCCCCGACAAGGACCCCGGCAGCCTCGTGCTCCACGTCCTCCTCCGCTCGGAGCGCGCCATGGGAGACCGCGACGTCGGCGAGGTCCATATCCCCCTCCGGGAGCTCCTAGACGACGCGGTCAACGGGAAGCAGTCGCGGGCTGCTCAGTTCCTTAGCTACCAGGTGCGGATTGGGAATGATTTTATTCATCTAAATTTTTGCAAGATCTTGCATGACTTTTTTTTTTCTAATTGCTTAGAAATTGTTGATATGATGATGATTTGCTGCAAATTTAGCTCATTTATTTGAATATTTAGTGATTCCTACCAAAACTGTTCTAATAGCTTATAATAACTGTTATTGCTTTATGTCGATGAAATTTGGAAGTAAGAAAATATTGTAAAATTTACAGAAGATTAGTGATTGGGAATTTTCTTGATGGGTAGTTGGCAAAATTTATTTATGGAAACTTTGATAGATTTGCTACCAAGTTAGCTCATTTATTTGAATATTTAGTGATCTCTACCAAAATTGTTTCAACATGCTTATAATTACTTATAATTACTTGAGAGAGAGAAAATATTGTAAAATTTACAGAAGATTACGGGTTGGGAATTTTCTTCATGGATAGTTGGCAAAATTTATGGAAACTTTGATAACTCTTAATTGTTTCTAATTGATTAGAATTATTATTATGATGATGTTGTTGCTGAAATTCAGCGCATTTATATTTATTTTAGTGTTTTCTCTCGTATTCTTTTAATGGCCTAAAAATTACTGTTACTTTTTAATTTTGATTAAATTTGAAACAAGAATTGTTATGAACTTGCAAAAGATTACACGTTTGAAACAGTTCAGTATTTTATTAAGCAATTATTTGATCATCCCCAAATTTGATGAAGAACTCATAGATAATAGTAAACTTATTTGTGAAATATCCATGTGATAGTTTATGATTTATAAAGCATAATCATTTAGAAGTTACTGCAAATTCAGCTAATCTGAGTGATACCAGTCTTGAGTGCGTGGATACCTAAAATTTGTTGATAAATTGTTATCGTAGCATATCTTGTCTGTGTCACAAAGACGCTCCGAACTTGGTGTTGTATCTGTATCATCGTGTCTGCAACTTGTCATGTCATATTAATATCCAGCAACATGTCACCATGCATGTATCTTATCGTGTCCTTTGTTTCTGGCGGAAAATAAATGAGTTATCTTTTTTGTGTGTTTTTGTTTATTGTTCTTGCCAATTTTTGGTAGGATTAATTTTGTTGTATAATCCAACCAGGTCCGAAGCCCAAGCTCCGGCAAGGCAAAGGGTGTGCTTAACATCTCCTGTAAATTCAGCGATCTCAGCACTGTTGCCACCCCTTCGGTCAGCCAGCAGAAAGTCATGGAACCCCCCACCGCTTACCCACCCACAGCTTACCCACCCAGTGCTTATCCCCCACCACTGTCCTCCAAGCCCAACGAGCCGATGTACGCGTATCCCCCACCAGCATCCTCCAAGCTCAACGAGCCGGTGGCCACGTATCCTCCGCCAACTTCCTCCAAGTCCGACGAGCCTGTGACTGCTTATCCGGCAGCCGGCCCCAGCAGCTCCACCGCCTACCCTCCCCCTGGAGGGTACCCTCCACAGTATGCTCCTCCGCCCCAGGCTGGCTACGGCTACTCTGCTCCTCCACCCCAAGGTGGCTATGGTGGGTACCCTCCCCCTCCCCAGGCTGGCTATGGAGGTTATCCTCCACCCCCACAGGGTGGGTACGGGTATGGATACCCGCCACAGGCAGGATCTTATGGGTACGGTGCCCCTCCGCCACAGGCGGCCAAGCCGGCAAAGAAGAACAAGTTCGGAATGGGATTGGGAGCTGGTCTACTCGGTGGTGCCCTTGGAGGGATGATCCTGGGAGATATGGTGTCGGATGCTGCAGATTATGATGGAGGGTATGATGATGGCTTCGGCGATGGGGGGATGGATTTCTAGAGCCGACAAATGGACATCTCTTTTATTAACAATCTGTGACTATATACTATGGGCTTTTTTAATTTGCTGATGTTTCTGTTCCAAACAAGGAGAAGGGTGGCTTTGCTTTCCTCCCCGAATTAGGCTTGTAATCTTTTTTGACATTTGCTTCTGTAGAAAGCTTTTCATTTCACTTTATTGGCTGGAATTGGTCCACCTATGGTTGGTGTGGTGTTTGTTGATTTAACAAAGCAACTCGACTCTGTTAGTCAATTTGCGATGGCAACCAACTCTGTATTCTAATAGCCTAGTAACTGCAGATTATGCAGCAGAGGACAAAAGTGGTGATTCTTTGGGAGGAATTTCAATGGCTTAGGACACTGATTTTACTCGTGTTAGTGGTCAAGGATAGGATTGATGACTACTATGCAACATTTCTTGGCTATGATTCAGTGGCAAAATTGTGATAGCACTAAGAGAGGACTTCTTCACTGACTGTTTCAAATTCCAATAGCAAAATTGAGATGTGGTGGTCTCGGTAATGTTGGTACTTCACAAATTAAAGGGTTGAACCTTGAGAAAAGAAATGCTTGCAGGCTATTCCATTGCCATTTGGATCATAATGCTGCTGGGTGATGCTTGTTTACATTGTTCGACTTGACTTGTGAAAGAAACAAATTTGTCCCCCTCTCCTTCCTTCCCGGCTGCATGCACAGCTTTGCTTTCCAATCGAGGTTGATTATATGAACAAGTACAGGATGAAGACGCCAGCCATTTTCTTCTGATTTGTGGCCTCCAACTCGGTCACTAAATAGAAAATAAAACCTTAACAAACATGGATTTGGTATAACCAACATCTCTCGAAGGTATATCTTAATGCCTCATAAAGTTTCATTACAGGACATTGAAAGATATTCGCACGGTTGAGGTAATATAGATTGAATTGCTGTTTCGTTTGAGGAAAAAAGGGCAATAAGGATCTAATTGGTTTTTGTTAAGTAGGAATAAGAGGCGAACTATGTTTTAGTTCAGTAGCCATAAAAAGCGAGAAGCATATGATCAAATTTACAAACACGACATAAAAGTGGTCTAGTTAAGTATCCACTGCACTAGTTTTCTTTGGGACCAAGTATACTACAACCAACAACAACTGTTCCTAAGCTTCAAATCCTCTCATCCTAACTAAGCTTCTCAAAGACGGCATCCCTGTTTCCACAGATCACCAGCACCAGCACTCGGCTGCACTTGGGCATGGGAAGGCTCATGAAGGACAGTAATGCCCGAAACAGGGTTAAGGACTGAAGAATGGTCAAAAATGCCATTGCATCGATGCAGTAAGGAGCTGATCCAACTTGACCAAGCCAGCACTATCCTCTTTATGATTTCTAGTATCATTTTTCCTTCTTTTTTTTCCCTTTCTTCTTAAGCTTAAAAATTGGAAGAGGATTTCAGGCACCTCTTTTACTCGGATCATTCAGGCACTAGATTAGATGCACTTGTATAGAGCTAAAAGAAAGACATCCCCAGTGCCCAAAGGCTCCTGATAATGCAGGATGCAACCGTCAAGAATTTATCAATTATTTGATCCCTTAAAGAACATTCAAATGATACAATTGTAAGTACAGAAACAGATTGAGAAGAAAAAGAAAAAAGAAACTTAGTAATACATCTTCTAGATGTAGAAGAAGAAAAAAGAGTGGCTTAAAAGAACACTGGCAAATGGTATGGCTGAACAATGACATGCTATCGACTAATTCACATCGACTTGTGGATCTAGAGTAACTTGGGTCCTGCAAGCTTGTCAGGAATCGGACGTATCAGGGGGGCTTCCAGCAAGCCAACCCCACACCCCACCAGAGCTCTGCCTCTGCTTTGCAGTCAAGGATGCCTGTTCCGAAGCAGCCTTCTGGCGTCGAAGCAGCTCAACTTCCTTCTCTAGTGTCTCCATTGTCTGTAGCTTCTGCCGTAGCTCAGCAAGATCAACCTGTCAAGTGAAACACAAGAAATGTATTACAATTGTTGATACTATTATTCCTCCAACCATATATTCTTGAATATGCAAGGCGATCTAGTGCAAATGAGGTTAAAACAACACCTTGATTGATTTCAAGATATTACTGCCTTAGGTTAGCCAATAGCATAAACATAACATGCACAAACACTTTTCTTTTGCCCAGAAGAGTCAAGTTTAAGCTATTTAGTCTCTCTCTAGAAAGCATAGGCAGTTCAGTTTAGGAGATGATGATGATCAGCCACATTTTAGTTTTATTTACCTCAAATCAGACGATTCAATACTTTTCTTCTTTTTGTAGACAAATATTCACTATTCGTCATTAAATACAAAATTTTGCCACAATGTGGATTTCATTTGGAGTGCTAAATAAACAATAATTTTATCAAATGTGATTCCCCTCTATTGTGTAGTGCCTCTACCCTCAGGGTATCACCCTTCATCAAAAATCACCCACCACATGCCTCAAAAAAATTGTTACGATAGCATTGCCAAATACTACTCTACCTCTCCTCTCTGCCCTCATCAAAATTCCAAAAGGTCCAGACTTTCAGTTGTCGGAATTTTACATTAATTCCCATTTACTATTCTTTGTTTTGATAAATCTGTCTGTAGGTTCTCTCAAACAAAAACAAAGATATATCTGTGTATAACTGTTTGAAAACCACCCTGAAATAGTTATTTTCGTAAATTTTATTGTCAATTGTATTACAACTAAAGAAAAGGGGCATTGGTCCATCCAAAATTCCTACTTAGTTCTTGTCCCCTGCCACCTGAGCATTTTGTTACTCAGAAGACTGATGTCCCTTTATTCATATGAGGGGCCTATTTATAGACAAAGGATTAACTGATTACATACAACTTTATTAAATACGATGTGACATAATATTCTGAAATTGACATAAAGAGAAGTTTTTGCTCGTGACCACTGTTGTAGAATAGAGTTGGTTGTTGTAGGTTGATGTTGGACATTAGCCTATAGCATAAGTTACGAGCAAAGTAGAATACTATGTTAATGTCAAATTTTAGTCAGACTTTTGAAATTTGATTGTACCAAAAGAAAATTTTACTAAATAGACTAAGGGGAAAAAAATTGAAATTTTTTTAACTGACAATATATTCCGCCAGACTGGCGTAATATGAGCAAGTTTTATGTTACTAATAGTATAGTGTGAGTGCCACCTTCAGGGAGAAATTGTAAGGATGAAAAGGAAGTGGGTCCTTTTCTCGCTTCTGATTTATACCAACTTCTCTCTCCTCTTTGAGAGAGAGTGGTGGTGGGAGCTAATTATGGATGCCCTCCTCAAAAGAATCGGGAACTGTGTAGGGTTTCTTTCAGACTCTCAATCAAAAAACAAGAAATAAAGGGACACTAACTCATATATACTACTACTTCTTATTAATATGGATAAAAGCTAAATAATAGAATAATAAAATAATAAGTAATGTCTACATCTACAGTTTGATAAAAGCTAACTAATAGAATAATAAGTAACTTCTCGGAATGTGGCACTTTAGTAATATAAACACATGCTCATATTCTCGGACTGGCAGAATATATTGTTAGTTTATATATTATTATTTTTAAATTCTTCGGCCTATTTAGTAACATTTTCTTTCGTACGATCACATTTTCTGTTTTCTGTTTTATTTATAACAATTTTAAAATATATTTTTTCTTTATTTCAAATTAAGAATATTATGTCACATCATGTATAACGAAGTTGTATGTAACCGATTAAAGGCCCTTATAAGAATAAAGGGACATTGGTCTTCCATTTAAAAGACAAAAATGAAATCCCTCCCAAAACATGAGAACTCAGAAGGAAAATAAAGAAATTGGGTGGGCCTCTTCTTTCCTCTTTCTACACTATTTATTGGGCGTCACATTTTCTTCCCTTCTACTTTCCATACTCAAACGTCTCCCTACCAAACACCAAAAATTGTTGATTCTCAAAAGAGACCCATGGAACTGCATGTGGGTCAACTGGCCAAGTCCCAAGGCTCCTTGGAGGGGTTGGTTTTCCTTGAACCAAACATGCCCTAAATGTTGCAAGATTCCTCCCAACTACCTGAACATTTGTTGCAGACAAAAAATTCGCAACCCAGACTACATATTTATTGCAAGTAGCAATAAATGTAGATGTTGCATCATCGAGTTGCAATTTTCTTGCATCCTTTTTCCTTGCCATGTGATAAAAATATCAACCTAACAACTTCTCTACTTATACATCAAAATTTGCATGCAAGTATTCAAATTGCAATTAAACAAAATACAACAGTTTTACTTGCACCTAAACGTTGGATTGGCCACACCACTTGCAACAACAAATGTAGCATGCTGGGAGTCTTAATGGAAAGACCATCTCTTAAAAGTCCTTGTGAAACCCAAATAAATCCCAACAAGGTTTTCATGGTCTCTATTAGACTGACACTTATCCATTAGGAGTCTTAATGGCGATAGGGGGTCAAGGACCAATACCATAGATAGGATACATGAATCTTTGCTTATTCCACGCCAGCAACCATAATGAAGACATCTCTCAGTGACAACCTCCATCATGCAAGACCAGACGTCAGTCAGGTTAAATTGAGGCTGGAAATTAGAGGCAGATACACTATCTATGTCATACTATCTAGAACGCTTACAAGAGGCTTGGTTTGATTTGCCAGAATTAAGCTTCAGAAGGAGATCTGATTCGCTTAATTTACCCTCTGGTCATCTCAGTACTTCACACCTGTGCATCTCATTCTTCAAGCGGAGTTCCTCGTGCAAATAGTACAACAGTTATAAACCTGAGGTGCCAAAACAGGCTTAACGTATCAGAACTGTTATGCATATTCACAGGAACCTCCACTAAGCCTTTGCCAGATCTCAGCAACTACAGATGTTGAGTCTTGTAATGTCAATCTATTCTTCCTTTAACAAAGAGCAAGGAGACAGGACAAGGAATCCACCCATTGATCACATTTTGCATTGTACGGTGGCCTTCTTTTATTTTTCCCTCCATGGAGCCCAAGTTTTTCTAATGTTGTCCGAGTCAAGTGACTTACGAATTGCCAAGTTAACTCTGCACTTCTACACCTTTGGTCTTTAGAACTAGAAAAGTATAAATACTGTCACTCGAAACCCGTAAATAGTCCATAGTCCAAGACATCCTTAAAGATAGTATTCTTTAAGAGTTGAGCTCTCACATCTTTGTGCTTGATGACAAACAGAGCACGAGTGGAGTCACCACATCAGCACTATTAGGTGGTCTAGACCCTTCATCTTCACTTCAATAGTCGATACATATTAGCAGTTTCTTCAACCAAAATCAAATTATCAGACATGATAGATATGTGCACACAATTATAGTAAAACTCTGCTACTACCTTGTCACAAGTGTCACCACGTTTGTCACCATTTTCATATGAAGTTTCTTCTATGTGGTATGATCATCATGTTGAATGCTTCACACATTGTCACCTGATGTGTGAGGGTTAGGTGTTACCCAGGTAAAACTGGTGATAATTAGTGCACATAAGATCA
Organism: Iris macrosiphon; assembly: GCA_036927795.1. NCBI lineage: Eukaryota > Viridiplantae > Streptophyta > Magnoliopsida > Asparagales > Iridaceae > Iris > Iris macrosiphon. Next base: position 15,192,779 of record JAYESA010000019.1, on the reverse strand, counting down.
TGCTAATCTTAAGCAAGTTGTGGTGCCAACTGCCCATCTTAACAATGTAACATCCATCAATGTTGGGAGCACTATTTTCTTTAAGATTAGCACGACCATATATGGCATTGATCTAGCAGAGGTAGTACTATATCAGACTTCTATCCAGGTCAACTAACCTCACCTTTTACAAGTACGGGACAGTGGACACACGAACCAAGATAGCACTAACACGGATACATGGACTTCACAAAGTAAGGAAACCTACAAGTATATGCTTATACCAAAATTTAAAATATATATATAGTAAGTGGAAGTTTTTGTGAACCTCGTATGAAGGGTACAAAAAACATAATAATATCAAGACATCTAGAATGTCAACATTATACTATATGGATGTACTATCAAATCTGATAACACAAATTTAAAATTTACTAAAAACCCAAAATAATTACTTGGATGTTATGTCCCAATTAAATACTCTATTTTTCATATCTGGCTTTGTAAATAAGACTAAAACAACTCATGATCCTTTAGGGCCAACCCAACAAGACAAGGAATGCGTCAATCAGAATCCTTTGGAGCATTAACATGTTGTAAAATGCATATGAATTAGTACAATTCTAACCAAAGGAAAACTTGCCCAACATCAGTATGTGATTATGAAAGCAATATCATTTGGTCCTCTACCTCTTACGAGGTAGTAAACTTACCAAAAATATCTACTCTTGTTGTAATTGTATATTCATGACAATAAATATGAAAATGCATGAATACCTAAGTTGATTGATCAAAATAAAATGATGACAATCAATAATCTGCTTTTAGCAGAAATTTACTTGTCCAACATGTAAGCAACTAGCAAAGGTTGTATTCATAACACAATATAACAGTGACACATAATCATTATGTATTATTGTACATTCAAAGTTGGTTTTGGGGCTGGAGGATCTACAGTTGGCATGAACTTTCATCCTCATCGAATTTAAATACAGCATTACATCGGTCATGCGACTCATGTCTCAATTCTACCCAGTCCTACTAAAAGTTGCCTAGATGTTTTCTCGTTGAGCCAACCCAAGTTCCAACTCTACTGTCGGTAGGAGTAAAATAAACCCAGGGAGTTGGGGAGGGTATTTTCCACTTTAGATGTGTAGAAGATATGGAAATGATCCACCATCTCTATGAGTGTAAGCATAATAAGTAAAGTATATAAGAGCTTGGGTATGTCTCTTAGACCATGGCCCCATAGTCCAGAGTTTAAACCAAAAATAGCTAACTGCAGCTGTCACTTTCAGCTTTATTGTAGAGGAGAAGCAAAGTAACAATGTCTGTAGAGTTTCCAAAACCACGTTTACAAGGAGCATAATCATGAGCTAAACTCATGGATATCTTAAGCCAATATGAACGACAAACTATGCAAGAAAATGAGACCATCAACAATATGATGTAATCTTTTCATTGAAAAATATACTACGACTCAGCAAATAAACATTGCCGGGAAATGACTGGAGAAATTTTTTGAATCCCCTTAAGAAATACAAGGATCTATATTTAGTTCACATAAGTTCTTGTAGTGTGATTTTTAAGTACACAGTCAAATCTTCACTAGAAGCAACTTCAGATAGAAACATAGCAATGTCCAATATGATCATTTTAAAATTTTAAATAGTAAGCGGGTATATTGATCGTTTCCTAAATCCTCAATCACAAGATTATTCAGATAGTTATTTGTCACTAAGGCAAGAAGAAAATCACATGACCTCTAACTGAAGTTGAATCAAAATTTAACATAGATTAGGCAGAGTACATACCTCAAGTTTGAAACACCTTGACTGTTCAGCACCAAGCTGACCACGGACAGATTGGAGCTCCTACATAGTTGAGAATGTAATGAGTTTCACGTTACCGAAATACAACATTTTTGATCTAGATGGTGGCTTCGTAATAGTGCATCTTTCAATTGCATACTGTGAAACTCAATAATATGGAATCAACATGTTCCTATCTGAAATTATTCAAAAGCTGGCTACATCCTAAGGGAAAGCAACAGCAACACCACATGCAGACATGCTCACACATGTCTTTCGTAGGTAATTAGGAACGTTCATAGCTATTGGAAAAGCGTGATTGGCAGGTCAACTAAATTGATTCCAGTAATGCTTATTGTGATATATCTTAAAACCACCAAATTGGGGTACGAGCTATCAATTGCAGAAAATTGCCTCACTTTAGTTTTATTGGTTTGCCAATAAATATCCTGCAAGATTATGGGTTCTGCTATCTTGACACTCTTGGAACATTATTCAGATGATGTCAGACACTCTCACAACAAGGTGCAGCCATATTTGTTATCCCTGTTGGAAAGAAATTATGAAAGCATGCATGAAAGCATGAGCACAAATATAACTCATCAGATGAAAATATTAAAAAACACTCATAACATGTCATTCTAACACGTCGTGAAACATAGAACAGTGTTCAGATTGAATAGCTAGTAGAACACTTGTAAAGCTTGCCTTTGTAAGCTCTGTATTCCTAGCCTCTGCTTCTCCTAGCTCTTGTTTTAGTTGGAGCACTTGCAATTGTTCCCTGCTAAGGGCTGCATCCAGCTCGTCTTTCTCTGCCTTAAGGGTTGTGACAAGACGTTCAGCCATGTCCTCAGTTCTGATGTCCTAAGAAATTTTCATCAAACAGTCAAAATATCTCTGAAAAATGTGTAAGTAGAAACTTAACATCCAATCATGATTTAAGATATCAAAAATCATAATTGATAATCCTCAAAACATTTGTATAGCTTTGCATTTTCAAAGCGCATGTGCCATGTTATGTAAGAAGACCTACATATTTACGAGTTTTGGCAAAATATGTTCCCAGTTTGTTCTTGTTCCTACTAGTAAACTTTTACAGCATATGATGATATTAACATTGCCTAGATCCTTCTTTACAGAACTTTTTATAAAATGACATTATCAGAGTGGAAGAGAGCTTTGTGTTCTTTAACATGTAATATTACCAACGGTTCCGAATCAACATTATCCATTGAAATTTCCCTTATATTTCCATCTTGAATTGCTTCCAACTCAGGCTCGGCGTCCCTGCTAGTATTTGCTGTTGGATGCAGGGCATCTATGCTGTCTGACACAGGTCTCTCAATCATCTTGGATTGCATGTCCAACTTGTGGCTCGGTTTAAGAACATAAACCTGATCATCAGGGTAAAAATACTTAGGGAAAAAACTAGTTACAAAATAAAATAAAAAGTCAGAAGTTGCAAATTCACCTCGTTGTTATAGTGCCCATTATATCCACCAAATGACACAAGGTAATCTTCTCCATTATAAGTGGTCAAAACCAAACTCAGACCCTACCACAGAACTTTTAAATATCAGTAACGCTGACCAATAAAAAAAATATCTTAGGGATTAAAGGGTTTAGACATAGGATGTGTTTTGATGCAACAGTAGATCACAATTATTTTGTAATATTAGCATACTCTTGGAAAAGATAACTTTATGATCTTGGGAATCAGGTGTTTTGATGCAAATCCAAAAAATTTAGAACCCTAAAATCATGGATTTGAAATACTCTACTTCAAGTAGGATTTTTAAATATCATCATTTTGCTCCTCTATACGATATCTTCTTTTTATATAATATCGAATCTGCAAACAAAAGGATTACAAAAAAATCTTTAAATTGATTTTATAGATATTTGAACAACTGAAGTATAAAACACAATGTTCACAGTACCGGCACCGGTATCGGGCCCTTTCTATGAGTATCTGGATCGGTGGTATCGACAGTTACGGTGTGGAGTATCGAATCTTTTGGCATCGGAAAGCAAATAATTACTAATAAAATATTAAAAAATTTGGAATTTTTTTTTATACATTTAGACATAACTTCAAGTATTTTCGGGTGTTGTTTCTTAGTAGTTTTGAAATTGAATGAAATAATACCCACCCTTGTTAATTGGTTTACTTGCGATAAGTAATTTTTTTTTTATTTACATGCTTCTACAATCTTACACAACCTTGTTGATTGGTCTTTTTTGTTCAATTTTTTATGTCGAATTGGCTAGGAAAGAGACCTCCAACGTCGATATCGGTTGGTACCGACCGATAGCGGTCGGTATCGGATCGGGACATGCCTAACTGTATCTGCATCGGTCGGAATCGTATCGGCATCAGTCTCTACTGCAAACTATGATATAACAGTGATGTTTACAATGGCGGTAAACATAATGGGGTTTTATGCCTTCCATAATTGTAGATGATTCAACAACAACAGAGCCTGGAAAACTGTAGATGATATTCACAAAGAATGAGTTTTTAATTTATCCCAAAATTAACCTGATGCCTTCAAAAGACTACAATGGCCGCTTGTGTTTTTATTTCTTCCCTTATCCACAAGTATCTAACCTAACGTGACAAGAAAACTTGAAGTATCTGTATACTCTCAAGATTGAAATGGCACCAAACACACTTTTGTTGACAGTCAAACATTCTCAAATAAATTTATGTCAGGTCATCAATAAATTTATGTCATGTCATCACTTTAGTTGGTATTAATGTCCAAATGTAAAAACAGTATTTGTTTGGAGAAAGATAATCCCCAGAAATTTACTAGCGCACCGCCACAACGTACTTTTTAAAACTTAACTATAATTCTCATTAGCTAAATTGATTCTTGCTTTTAAGGTAAGTTATCTCTGACAAGGTAGTCATTAGCACCTTGCAGCCTTAAACTTTTCCACTTCACCCTACATATGTATGCCTTTATTGATTCGAGCAAGTATTTCTTACATAAAGTTAAACCTAGCAGTTCATTCGTTCATATTAAAATCATGCCTATTCATCCTTCATTTGACTATGGTTTATAATCACAAAATGAATATAAGTGAAAGAATTTTCTATGGTGGCTTGAGATCAATTTTATGTTGATGGAAAGAAAGAAGGATCATTCACAATATAAGCATGCATTAGGATAAAAGAGCACCTCACTGGCAAGGGGCACACGCCCTTCTACGGTGGTAACAACTGACCATACTAATGTAGACATGTTAAGCATGAGAGTTTTCAATACCCCTGCAAACAAACATCTTTTATATCAATAAAAAGATAATAAGCAATGCAAACTGTAATCTCTTACCAAGAAGCGAAAAAATGAGTTCTTCTTTTAAAAAAAGGAGTGAATACCAAATAACTTCTGTTTCAAAACCACTGTTATTAAAATATAAATACCAAGAAATATGAATATACAGCCCATGGAAACCATATGAACACAGTGATGCCTTCTTCAATGTTAGCATGTCATGTGTAGCATTTCCAAGTTCTTAGTTAGCATAAGTTTAACTCTGACCACAAGTGACGAGGAACTGAAATTCCACAGATTCGTTCGTCGTGGCCTGAGATACCAATGGTGAAATCATTTAAATGTGGGTTATGAATACAACCAAATATAAATATTGCTATTTCATTCAGGTACCCATTTATCTTTCAATATCTCTCTAATTCAAATAATAATTACCTCTCTCTCTTACTTTCTTCTTGCATTTACAATCTGCATATTTTATCCCTTCAAGTTATATGGAAAAACCGGATTTAAAGCTGTAAATCACAGCTGTAACCGTGTCTATCCTCTCCTTAGATAGAGGGATTTGGTAGCTGTCACTCATATCTAATTTATGTGCATTTACTATTTTATATTTGGAATTATTTCAGTTGCTAGAATTCAGTGATTTCCTTTATGCTTTTGTGTATATTTAAACTGGAGACTACCAGCTATTTGAGTATCACAAATAATAATGAAAAGAGAGGATTTCTCTCTACTCCTCTCATCTTTCTCTCTATTTTCTTCATGGTATCAGAGCATAATCTGAACCTAGTATTCCAGCCATAGCAATATACGGGATGGCCACCAACAAAGAGACTCCAGACACAGGCGTCCGTGGGATTCCTGATTCAACCATCCATGGTGGTTCGGATGGTTCCGTCCTGCCAATTACAGGACACAAACTCAATAGGCAAAACTATATTCAATGGTCACACTCAGTGATGATGTTCGTGAGTGGCCGTGGCAAGGATGATTATCTCACTGGAGCAACTATTCACCAACAAAGGAGGATCCAAAGTTCAAGGGGTGGAAGGCTGAAAACATGGTTATGTCATGGTTGAACAATTCCATGACTAACGATGTTGGAGAAGATTTCATGATGTATGAAACCACACAAGAAATATGGGAGTCAGCCAAAGAGATGTACTTCGACAAAGAAGATACTGCAGAGGTATTTGAGAAAGAAGGCATTCTTCATGATCTACGTCAAGGAGATCTTCCGGTTACTCAATACTACAGCCTCCTCGATCGATAATGGCAAAGTTTGGACTTTTTTGATAATAATGATTGGAAATGTCAAGAAGATGCAACCAAATACAAACATATTGTGGAGAAGAGACGTATCTACAAGTTCTTACTGGGGCTGAATAAAGATCTCGATGAAGTACGGGGTAGAATCTTGGCAACCAAACATCTACCGGATGTCCGTGAGGTTGCCTCAGAAGTTCGCCGAGAAGAAAGTCGAAAAAAGGTCATGATGGGCTTCAAAATCACTCAGCCACAATATGAGAGTTCGGTCCTTGCTGCTCGTGGTCAATCTTTTCCCTTCAACAACAACCAAAGAAGAGAAGGAAGGCCTTGGTGTGATCACGGTAAACGACCAGGTCACACAAAGGAAACCTACTGGAAGATTCATGGCAAGCCCGTGGATTGGAAGCCAAGACAGAGTCACGGACATCAAGCCTCAGATGAAGAAAAATCAGCAGCCCATGAACCAAACTTGTTCAGTAAAGAGCAACTTGAACTACTTCAGAAAATGATCAACCAACCAGCGCAAGTTTCATCATCCTCCAACTCTATAATTGGATCAGGATCTTTGGCACAAAAAGGTAATTTTCTCGCTGCCTTGAAAGCAAATAAAGAAAATATAAATCAATGGATTGTTGACTCCGGAGCTTCAGACCATATGACCAGAGATGTACAATATTTCAAAATTATAAACCTAGTTCTGGAAACTTCACTCTTCGAATTGCTCATGGTTCTCTCTCAAAAGTAGTTGGCATAGGATCTGTTGTGATTTCTACGGATCTTATTCTTGAATCAGTTCTTTTGGTTCCCAATCTAGATTGTAATTTATTATCTATCAGTAAACCCACTCAGAGTAAGAATTGTGTTGCTAATTTCTTCCAAAATTGTTGTGTTTTTCAGGATTTGGATTTGGGAAAGACGATTGGCAATGCTGATATGTGTTCAGGTCTCTATATCCTCAAGATTGGTGATCATCCTGAAAGACAACCTCAAATAACAATTTGTGATAAACAATATTATTCAGTTTCAGTTTCAAATAATGATAGTGATGTTATGTTGTGGCACTATCGCTTAGGTCATCCAAATTGTATGTCTCTCTGAAAACTTTTTCCCTTTTTGTTCAATAAAAATTCCAAAAAAATTCAGTGTGAAATATGTCAGTTGTCCAAACATGTTCATAATTCATATCCTATGTTATCTTATAAACCATCTCATCCTTTTTCAATGATACCTAGTGATGTTTGGGGGGCATCTAAGATAAAAAAATGTAACAGGTTCTAGATGGTTTGTTTCATTTATCGACGATCATACTAGAATTTCTTGGATATTTTTAATGAAAGAAAAATCTTAAGTCAAATTTTCATGAGTTTTCATAATATGATTCAAACTCAATTTCATGTCAAAATACAAGTTCTGAAAACTGACAATGCAAAAGATTACTTCAATTCATTCTTTGGTGATTTTTTATCAAAAGAGGGTATTGTTCATCAAAGTTCTTGTGTTGATACCCCTCAACAAAATGGGATAGCTGAGAGAAAAAATAGGCATCTTTTATAGGTTGCTAGATCACTCATGTTCACAACAAATGTTCCAAAAAAATTCTGGAGATAAGCTATTCTTACCGCTACCTATCTCATAAATAGAATGTCTTCTCGTGTCCTAAACTTTCAAACACTGTCAAATTCTCCTTCACTCGTACCCTAATACTCGTCTTATCTCTATTCTTCCACCCAAATTGTTTGGTTGTACAGCTTTTGTTCAAAATAAACAAGCAACTCAAGATAAACTTGATCCAAGGGCAAGCAAATGCTTATTCCTAGGATATTCTTAAAATAAAAAAGGCTACAAGTGTTATTCTCCTCTCACAAGAAAATTTTACAGCACCATGGATATATCACCTTCTTTGAGAATCAACCATATTATCCCAAAACAGATATTCAGGAGGAAAATATAATCCAGGAATATCAGTTTTGGGATATTTTTATACCAACCGAAAATTTAATCTCAGCCTCAACCGAGGTGCCTCAACCACCTCCTATCGAAAATATTGATCCTAATCATGTTGAAACCGAGACTGTTGAACCTAACTCTCATTCTACTCCATCTCAAACTGTCAAGAACAACGAGTTCATTGTCTATTCAAGGAAAAAGAAAAAGCCACAAGAAGAAATAGAGGTTCAAACACATGCTGAGAAAAACCGTGAAGCTGAACCACATCTGAATCCAAAGGAAACACTACCATGTAACACAAATGACAATCCTAGTGAGTTTTTTCTGTTAGAAAATAATGATCTTGATTTACCTATTGCACAAAGGAAATGGATGAGATCCTGTACAAAACACCCGATTAACAATTTTCTCTTATAAAGGCTTATGACCAGGTTATCGTGCTTTTGTTACCAATCTCTCTCAGATTCAGATTCCTAATAATGTCCAAAGGCACTTCAACTACCTAAATGGAAGGCAGCTATCATGGAAGAAGTCAGGGCCTTAGAAAAGAATGGCACATGGGAACTTACTGAACTACCGAGAGGAAAGATTCCAGTAGGCTGCAAATGGATCTTCACAGTCAAATATAAGGCAGATGGAAGTATTGAAAGGTTCAAGGCTCGATTAATTGCAAAAGGATTTACACAGTCCTATGGAATTGATTATCAAGAAACATTTGCGCATGTGGCAAAACTGAATACAATTAGAGTTTTGTTATCCTTGGCTGTTAATCGTGACTGGTGTCTTCATCAAATGGAAATGAAAAATGGTGACTTAGAGGAAGAAGTGTATATGGAAATTCCCTCAGGATTGGAAACTCAAACCAATGTCAACAAAGTCTGCAGACTAAGAAAATTCCTATATGGACTCAAGTAGTCTCCTCGAGCTTGGTTTGATCGCTTCACCAAGGCTGTGAAAAGGTTTGGTTATTCTCAATGTCAGACGGACCATACTTTGTTTACAAAACAATCTGCTAATGGGAAACTTGCTATTATTATTGTATATGTGGATGAAAGAAAAACAATCTGCTGTGAAAAGGTTTGGTTATTCTCAATGTCAGACGGACCATACTTTGTTTACAAAACAATCTGCTAATGGGAAACTTGCTATTATTATTGTATATGTGGATGATATAATTGTGACAGGATATCATGAGGAGGAAATAAACCAGCTTAAGAAATTTCTTGCTCAAGAATTTGAAGTTAAAAACCTAGGAAATCTCAAATATTTTCTAGGAATGGAAATTGCTCGGTCAAAGAAGGGAATTGTGGTCTCTCAACAAAAATATGTTCTTGATCTCCTAAAGGAAACTGGTATGCTAGGCTGCAAACCAGCTGATACTCCTATGTACTACACAACGAAGTTGGAGCTGCAGAAGGAAGTGCACCTGTTGATAAGGAGCAATATCAAAGACTTGTGGGAAGACTCATCTACCTTTCGCACAAGACCTGATATTGGGTTTTCTGTCAGTGTTGTTAGTCAGTTTATGAACAATCCAACTGAGGAGCACTTGGAAGCTGTGTATCGAATTCTAAGGTACCTAAAAATGACTCCAGGAAGAGGATTGTATTTTTAAAAAGACTCAAAACAAGGATGTTGAAATATTTTCTGACGCTGACTGGGCAGGATCCTTAACAGAGAGAAGATCCACAACAGGATATTGCACATATGTATAGGAAAACTTAGTTACATGGCGAAACAAGAAACAATCCGTTGTAGCTAGGAGCAATGATGAAGCTGAATATAGGGCCCTAGCTCAAGGAATCTGTAAGGAATGTGGCTAAAGAGACTTCTTCAGGAACTACAAATTCCTTTAGAAGAACCCATGAAGATGTTTTGTGACAACTTAGCAACCATAAGTATTGCAAAGAATCCAGTTCTTCATGATCGTATGAAGCATGTGGAAATCGATCGACACTTTATTAAAGAGAAGATAGAAGAGGGGATAATCTCTTTGGTGCATGTTCTAACTGCTTTTCAGACTGCTGACATTCTCACCAAAGCTCTTCCAAGAATAAGTTTTGAAGATTTGAGGTTCAAGCTAGGTATGATTGATATCTACAACCCAGCTTGAGGGGGAGTATGGAAAGACCGGATTTACAGCTGTAAATCACAGCTGTAACCGTGTCTATCCTCTCCTTAGAGGGATTTGATAGCTGTCACTCATATCTAATTTATGTGCATTTACTATTTTATATTAAGAGTTATTTCAGTTGCTAGAATTCAGGGATTTCCTTTATGCTTTTGTGTATATTTAAACTGGAGACTACCAGCTATTTGAGTATCACAAATAATAATGAAAAAAGAGGATTTCTCTCTACTCCTCTCATCTTTCTCTCTATTTTCTTCAAGTTATACTATTACTTATCCAAAATGGCCCGCTTTTATCCACACCACGGCGTCATGCTGCCCATTGGCGTCCCTAGTTATGAACGTAGAATTTTACAGCTAAGAATAAAACAAAATCACGACCAAAATATTAAGCATAGACCAATGTTCTTTTCTATCTATTACTAGTAATAGCATTGTTTCTAGTTTTCAAAAATACTTGATAAAATATGCTCGTTCATGCAAGCAGGTATGCACCTTTCATATGTCTCTCACATCAATAGTATCTTTTGTGAGACACACTGGTAAACATTCACAATATACATCCAATAGTTCGATTTATGCACTGCACTTGTTCATGGAAAATTTGAGGAGCAATTTGAACATTGGTTGTCCTGAATGAGTTGTTCGATTATCATTTAAACTTTAAAGAGTATTAAGGTCAAAAAAAAAATAATGTGAACTACTTTTAGCAGTACTGAAAATATAATGAGAGGTACTAGTGTTGTTTACATTAATAAAATTGGCTTTGAACCTTCTTTATACAATTTCGGCTAATATTCACAAATACCTTGAACTTTGCCATATGTTCACTTTACTAACATGACCTTTTCTTTTCTTTTCTTTTTCCTACGTGACTACCATGAACTTTTCAAGCACTTTCACTTTATTACCCTCTGTTAGTCCACCATTGAACTGAACAGGTTTAGGATCACCCTACACCTATAGATCAAAAAATATATGTTCCCTCATTGTTGAAACCCTAACAGAGGTGGTGGAGGGAGGGGTGTGGCCATCGCCGTGGGGAGGGGTGTCGCCACCGCCACGGGGAGGGGTGTGGTCAGCGATGGGGACAACAGGGAGGGGAGAAAGAAAATGGTTTAGGTTGGTTAGGATTTAGGGATGAGAAAGGAGGAAAAAGATAGTGGTGGTGGGTTAGGGTTTAGGGATAAGGAAGGTGAAAGAAGAACAGAAGATTTGAGGAAGGAGGTGAAGAATAGAAGATAGGAAGGAGGAAGAAAATAGTGATGATAAATTAGGGTTTAGGGAAAAAGAAGGAAGAATGGTGGTGGGTAGGTGGGGTATAGCCATCATTCCATCTATTATGTTGACAATTTCATGAAGTTCATTGTATTAAAATGATAAACAAAACAAAAAAATTTAAGGTGTCATTTTGAACCCAAAAAGGAGTCATGGTAGTAAAGTGAACATATGAGTAATTTAGTGAAAAATTAGCCCATGACTTCTAACAAAACTGTAGAACATTGCCACCATAAAGTGTTAAACAGACCTATGAATTTGTAGCAACATTTTGACTGATATGTAAGTCATGTTTGATATACACAAATGTGTATACTTGGATGTGTGTATGTGTAGTTGAATGCATTAAGTTGTTTCATCTATAATGTGCCATACAGATGTATATTATATTTTATATATTCGTATACACAAATGTGTATACTTGGATGTGTGTTTGTGTAGTTGAATGCATTAAGTTGTTTCATCTATAATGTGCCATACAGATGTATATTATATTTTATATATTCGTATACAGGCTAACTAATCTAGCAATACATGTAACAAAACAATACAATACAATACAATACAATACAATACAATACAATACAATACAATACAATACGTAGAACAAAGATTCATGGTACATACCTTCCATGACAAACATTCACCAGAGGTGGCAAAGGTTGTTGCCATAGATCATTTGAATAAAATCAAGTCACATGTTTAACTTCACTCCTATGAACTTACACAGCATTTTAGTTGGACTTGGTTTCTGTTAGCACCAACCCACCCACCACCATTACATGTTAATCATCCTATGCAACCCTTCTACGGAAATTTTAATTAATGAATCAAAACATACTCAAAACACAACCAAGAAAACAGGAAACCACCGAATTTCAGTTTCCAAATCCAAAACAACCAGCAACTTTCAACAGATACTGGAATAGAGTGAATATTTGAGTTTGAACTGACAAAGGGATTTCCATTAGGTGAAGGCACCTATAATTATTTTATTCACACCTGCCATTCTGAATTTGATTGTATGTTTTGAACGCATTAGTAGAGTCAATGGAGAAGTTTTACAATAATGACTAATATGTAACCGTAAATGAGAGCTCACAGATCTGTATACAACGACGTATAAATATGAAAATATATTTTATGCTTATGTACATTTAGCACATACCATTCTTATTATTGCCACCACCAGCTATGAACCAGTTTTCCCCTACTGTTATGCCCGCATGGCCAGCTCTAGGTTCTGGAGTCATACCCTGTTGTTTTGGTCTAGACCATTCCATCTGCAGAGAACATATTTTAGAAATGGGAGGAAAAAAATGTTTCCTTCACAATGATTCTATAATAGCTTTAAAAAGATTGAAACGAGTTCTCTTACATTCTGTAAATCAAGGACATGTAGATCGTTGAAGCATGTAGCATGAGAACCCCCACCAAAGATCAAAAGGTAGCGCTCTGCATGGCAAGCAGCAGCATGGTCTGATCTTGGTGAAGGAGGCGTGCCTCTAAAAGCCAATAAGAGCATATTCAAGTCAGCGGAAGAAAATTGTGGACATTAAATAATTGGCGCACTTTCACCTCTAGTTACTTGTCGCCATGATCTCCTCAAAGTGCAACTTTTAAAAAACTCGTATATTAGTATAACAGAGTTTGAAATTTGTAAGGGAAAAACCCACAAAAGTAAAGGACTCGAAGATCTAAGAGGAAGCCAACATCGCAATCACATCAACAATAAAATAAGCAAACTAAAATAAAATAATCAAACTACTACACAGCTTTAACAAGGGCTCATGTTCCCTACGAAGAGCTTGATAAGAGATGCATAAGCTATTTCAAACATCATGGGAAAACATAAACAGACAAATAGGAAGAAAAAAAAATTACTTCAATTTTTTAACAGAAGGTCGCGTAGACGGGAAAGGTCACTAGCACTCGTGACATAGCATGTCACGGATACTGCCATATGGGCCACGAATAAGATCTAGTCCGAGTGCAAATCGTATACCTTCATGGAACATTCTACATCTTAAGAATGTTTATACAATAGTATGGAAGAGTCTTGAGAGATGGGTTATCTTGGAATCTAAGGGTTTTATATTAATATGACGAAAACAAACATATAGAATGTATGTATGTAACTTCAACCAAAAGTCAAAAAGAAATGAGAGAAGAGTCCACGTTGAATCATGAACAAAACATACTAGCAGTAAGAGCTTTATGTATTTAGTATCAACCATTCATGATTCATCATTGTGGAGAGATTGAAAACGACGATGTTCATAAAATTCAAACAGGATGCTTGAAATAGAATGATGCTTTGCGTCCCCAGGATATGTTTGAAGTTCAAAGGAAAAGTAAAAATTCTATAAGACACCTTTAAGACCATGCTTTATGGATTTATTTTTTTTAACTTTTCTTTTTTTGGTTTCTGTTTTTTAGATAAGGCCAGTCATTAATCCATGTCCTAGGCTACTAGAACCAACACCCCCTCCTATTTAATTAAATTTTTCCTCGAGCTGGGATTCGAACCCATGCCCACTCCTTCCCTCCCTTACCGATACTACCACAGGACCACCCCCTCGGTGGTTACCATGCTTTTTGGACTGGAGAGTTGAGTGACTAAAAACATGTCCACAAAATGAGCGCAGCTAAACTGAGATTGTTAAGATGGATGAATGGACATACGTTTTCATATAGGATAAGAAATGATTGTATTTGGGGAATGTTAGAGGAAGACTGGTTTGGAGTGAACAGACATTAGCTAAAGGAGTGCTAGAACTAGGGGTAAGCCTAAACAAACTTGGATTGAGCCTATAAAGAAAGACATGGTTTTGTAGACATTACAGAGGAATAGCACTTAACAAAGCTGAATGGAAGAAAATTATTTGAACTAGGAATGTCGTGGTAACCAGCAACTCGATTAACGACCCTATTATTTTAGAATTATTGGGTTCGACCAAAGGTAACCAAAATCCTTAATGGTGAGGGTTTCGATATAGCCTCAACCGAATCCAAAACCCGATAAGAAACCCAAAACTGATTTACATATTAGCAAATATTAGGACTATCAGGTCCATTTGATTAAAAATTTGAATGCTCAATCAAATGTTAGATAAACTATATTCAATAATATATTACAAGTGTGTATCAAATGTGAAAACCATCTAACCTGTTGTCGAAGAAGTGTAAGATCAACAAATATTTTGAAGTAAATGATAGTTTAAATGCCTTACATAAAACCCAAAACACGATAATAATTCAATTGGAAGGAAAAGAATTTCACCTAAACTCGTACCCAAACTCAGAAAGCTTATAGGGTTCAGGCCAGATATTACATAAACCAGATCCGAACCCAACTAGTTGACAGCCCTAATTCAAATAGCCAGGCTAAAAATTGGGATAAAGGCTTTTTTGTCTTTCTCTTGTAGTTCCACCATTTTTATATTTGACGCAAACAAAATAACAAACAAAACTAATATAGGCATCACATAATAGAAGTCGAAATATGCAAAATTCATTACGCAAAAGTAATTGCCGTGCATAATTCAGCTAATATGCATTAAAATCACATTCTATAGCACGTCATTTTTCTACTTTAATAGCAAAGGAAAGGTCAAATTATATGTGATTTTTCTTACATGGCATCGAATTCATCCCAGGTCATGGTTTCCAAGTCAAGAATGTGCAGATCATTCAAGAGAGTTCTCTTTGCATCTTCACCACCAAACATGACCAAAGTCGCTCCAACAAGGGTTATTGACTGGCCTCCACGTGAGATCTACTTGCAAAGCAAATTTACACAAAAGGATTCAGATTCTACTAATTAGTAAAGAATCGACTTGTTTGCTTCTAACACACATACGGACATTTACACGTACATGCTCACACACAGGTATTCTGGAAAAGAAAAAGAACTCAGACAAGAAAGTCTTCCAGGGTGACAAAGGAACTCTGTTAAATCCAGAAATCAACCAAATTTTGTAACAAAAGATTTGCCAAGGCTGATGAAAAACAAAAGGTCAGCCTGAAAATATCATTCTACCTATGAGCACCCAGTGCTTTTTCTGGGCTAGGTACCTTACAGTATTAAAATATCTTGAAACTGATTGATGTTGAAAGTAGATATAGTTAGAAGTGCAATCAGCCGTTTCATGACTAGCAGGAATCATATTGCAGCCCAAAGTATCAGAAATTATAATATCCATCAAATTCAATGTATGGCCTACATTTTTGAAATGGTTTATATTATTTTATTTTATTTTGTATTATGAATTACAATGAATAGTAGCTTCTGCTTGCTCTTGAAATTTCAATTTGAGATGTGAACTGAAAGACTGCATGACGACGTCAAATGTAAATACAATAACAACAGCAAAGCTTTTATCCCAAATTAAAAATGTAAACAAAAATTTACCGGTGGCTTTCCGTAGGTCCTCAAGTTCGACCACGTACAATTCTGTGGATCAAATTCCTTCACTAGCAAATAATGACAAAAACATGGTAACTAACTTCAAGCATGAATAAGAATAGACCAAGTACAAGAGAAGGTTGTCAAACTGGGGGGAAAACCACCTGTAACAGTCTCAGAAGGATTTTTTGTGTGTCCAGCAATAGATATGATTTTGTTTTTCCATGAAATCTGCAAGGGTTAAAAAAAAAAGTCATGAAGATGCCGCCTACTTCCACAATAAAATCCTTCAATATTTACCAGGGAGTGACCAGCACAGGGAGCAACTGGCACCGAAGTTGTTTCTGGAGATCCTTCAGCTACTTTAGACTCTAATTTCGACCATGTCAACCTTTTCAAGTCCAAAACCTTCATCCCAAGTAAGATATAAGAAATAAAGGATAATGGGAGACAAGAACTTCTGGCCGTTTTAAGAATTAGGTTCCAAATTCTGTAGTAAAGCTTTTGCAAAAGAAAATACAAGACCAACACAAAATAACTGAAATTAAGAGTACATAACAATGATTTGCTCAAAGTCTCAACTAAAAAGCTTCGATAACAGAAGGCAAATAGCAACAGCTTGTTAACATACCTGGAGATCATTAAGGTAACGGCCATTGTGATTTCCGCCAAAAATATACATTTTATCCTGCATTATAGCTGCACCGTGCTGTAGGAAAAAAAAACACCGAACGTTGAGTTAAAAAAACAATTCCCTTTTTAACATCATCAGGAATAATACCAGCCAGAAGTGAGCTCATTTGTACATCACCTCATATCGGGTCCTTGGACGTTGTCCAGATACGGATGGTGCAACCCATTGATCATAAATACCAATTGAACCAAGCCCCTCAATTATGATATCTTTGTCCTGCGTCTCTAGCAAACTGCCATTCTCTGTTGATATAATTTTAGGTTCTGGTAGAGTATCTCCATTTGGTGTAGCTAGCTCAATGATTGACTCCGTTCTCGGTTTCTGAGACAATCAGAAAAAGATTACAAAAAACCAAGGAGTCTTTAAGTTATAAAACTGAAGATAGTTTACATAGCAAAAAAGTATAGATTTCATATTCACGATCCTCGTCAAGTATCTATTTTACGAGCGCTTCAGATATGTTGGTTAGCGTGCTCTAGAAAAAGTCTTTTAAGATCCACAGATTGCTGATGTCATTGCCAACCAATCAGAAATGTAACCAAAGATCATTTTGGTTTGACTATAGGATAGCCAAGTGGTCTTGCCAAAAGAACAAAGCACTCGTCTGCTATAATTCAAGACAATCTAGTACCATGCTACACACATGCAAGTGTGCGTGTGCGTGTAAAAGGTTGTGAACCGGTATTTGAAAATCATGGAGTGTGTGTGTGTGTGTGTGGAAATAATATAACTCGGTATTTAAAATGTCAAAGATCATTTTTTTTTCTTTTTTTTCCTATATCCCACACCAGGCCCAACCGTTGGGCCGCCCCCTGGTGGCGAAATATATATATATATATATATATATATAGCTGGTATAATTATCAAAACGTTTAACCATTCAAAAACCTATAATGTGACTGGGTTGGTAGCCCACTTACATGTATTTCAACATCAACAATTGGCTCAACTGTGATTTCTGGGGCCCTTGAATACCAAGCAGGATCTTCCTCCTGTAATAAGCCAAAATTTTCAACAAATCTTCAGCTATGATAACTTAGCAACAACTAAGGTTTCTTATGCACCTCCAGAATTTTCACGAAAAGTCGCATTGCTTCTGTGGGAGCCATGTTCCCGAGCCCATGCCAACTGTAAGGATGGAATAGTAAACACAAATTTATTCCAAACTAACTGAAAGATATAAGCAAGAATTGCTACAAGTTAACGAACTAAGATGCAATTGCAAAATTCTTTTCTAGTTGGAACTCTTGTAAAAATATGTCAAATATTTCATAGTGGAGTGGTCATATTCATGATCTTGCATGACATTAATATGAAATACGAATACAATTATTATCAAAGGCAAATGTATTGATCAAATAGTCTTTTAGGATTTTGGAATTGGAAATTTATTATATTGTGGATCTAACCAAGTGACATTCAAAGTTTTGAGTCTGACCACTGCAATATGACAATTCTTCCCAACTGATTCTCTATTTGCATTGCATATATAGCGTTTTCAAAGTCAAAAGCATATCATAGATAAAGAATGATATCAAACAAACATCAAGTAATAGGAATGAATGTAAGCACGTGGTTTCTCCAAAATTTCACACGTTGTGGATTGGTGTTCTAAAAGTAAGACTGATCTGTGACTAAGAAACACAGACAAAATATAAATCGGCGTTGTGTCGTGCCGTGTCCACGTATCAACCATGTCACAGAGACTCCATAATACACTAGGATGTGCCGTAGTCAATGCAACGTTCGTTCAAAATAGACAGGTGATCAATCGACCAGTTAATCTGATCGATCGGGTGTCGAATTAACAATATTTCCAAGGGGACGCATAATTTTAATCTGATTTATCGCCATGACGAGAGCATACCGATTACCGAAGCTACTTAATATAAGATCACTAAAAACTTTGTTGACCTATGAAGTTCTTCCTACTAGGGGTGAGCAATTGTCGATTTTCAAACCGAAACCGACCCGAACCGACCAGAAATAGCAATTCGGGTCGGTTGTGGATTAAACGGGTCGGATTTCGGTTTTTAAAACCAAAACCCATTTGTTTTCGGTTCGGGTCGCGGTTTCCATAATCGGCTTCAGACCCGAAACGAAAACCGAATTGTATAGTGGTATTACACTTTTATCAATGCAGCTGCCGCTTTGGACTTTGGGTGGTAATACACTTTTATCAATGTGGTCATATATATACAAAAAAAAGAGCCTAACCTAAACTCTTTCTTTCTCCTCTCCTCTCAGTTCCAAACTTTTCATTGGAATCCAAAGCAGCAGCCGCTTTGGGTTATTCTCCAAACCCTCATTTTTTTCAAAATCCTAACAATAATTTCTCTCCTCTCGTGGTTGAGAAGTATACGATGTAGATGACGACGACGGAAATGACGACGGCGGCGGAGTACGGGGGATGAGAAAGGGTGGAGATGGAGACGACGACGGGAATGACAGGCGACGATGGGGGCAGCGGTCGACGACGATGGAAACTGCGGTCGACGATGATGGGAACCCTATATTAGAGGTTATTGATCTCCAAACCTTTTTTTCTTATTTTAGGAATTATTCTAAATTGTTAATTGTTATTAGAATATATATGTGCTCATAATTTTGTTGGAAAAAAAAGAATTTTGTCGATTTTTAAGATTATTGTCTTAGTCGATTATGTATATGTTGTCGATTATTTAAGATTATGTACTTCGGTACATTACTCCCGATAGATCTACAAATTTTTAGAAGTGATTTTTTTCATGTGCTTGAGATGAGGTGAAACCGAACCGACCGAAAACCGATTTGTTGTAATTTGGTTCAGTTTGCTTCGGTTTTTATTAGTACAGTTCAGTTTTCGGTTTTACCAAATTCGGTTTTCGGTTCAATCGGTTTTCACAAAAACGGTTCGGTTTGAACCGAACCGTTGCTCACCCCTACTTCCTACCAGTCCAAAACCAAGTGCTATGCTAGCAACCTGGTGGACTGCTAGCTTTGCACTTGGTTTTTGCCTGTTAGGAAGTAGGGGTGAGCAGCTATGTTGCATGGACACGAATACGATTCGACCCGGTGCACCGATTCCAGCATGTCCAAGTGTATTTTGGAAGGGTCTGTGTCTTGCCCCGATAGGTGTTCCGGCACGGACAGTCCGGCAAAATGCTACGTTGCTAAAATTGAAACGAGAAAAAAAAGGACAAAAAGTACAGCAAATTAGAATCGTCAGTACCACCGACCTGGTCCACTTGCTGTGTTCCACCGGATTCCAAGCTCTAGGTTTCGCAACATTGCAAGGACCCACCGTCGCCTGCAACCAAAAAAAAAAACACGGATCTCAATGCCAACCAACCAGAAACGGAAAGATCTACATTCGAAATCGAGGAATCAACCAATTACAGTCCCTAAAAACCCTAGATCAATCACGAGAACAGCAGATCTCGATTCTGAATCGGAAATAATCGGTCACCTGCTGGTACAATCCGTAGAGCAAGAGCGCTACGTCGCTCTGGAACTTGGAGGAGATGGAGGAGGTCGGCGATCCGCCGGAGAATCCAGCGTAGGCGGCGGCGGCGTAGAAGCGGTCGGGGTAGGCGAGGCCGGAGACCCTCGCCGTCGACATTCCTCGAGGAGGAGGGGGGAGGATCGGGATCTTGAATCTCCGGCGACACGATCGGAATCTCCGGCGAGATCTAGATGGAGGGAGGAGTAGGAGAAGTGGAGGGAATATTTGTGGAGAGGAAAGGGGAGGAGATCTTATGCTGTTGCTTCGTTCTTACTCTTTTATTCTTCCGTTTTGATTTTTTTCCTTTTATTTTTTATTCTTTTCGCGGGAGTATTTGTGAGAGTAAATACATTTTAGTATTAGATCGCGAAAAGTAGTGAAGGAAAGTGGATGAAACCATCAATTACGATGAATGATAGTGTATTTAGTCGGTTTGGTGCGTGCGTGCTGGCATTGGACAGCCAGCAGGAAGGTTCGTAGATGAATCCGAATCGTCTCCTATTCCTTCGCTACCGGATCCAAAGTTTGTAAATAAATGGGCATGATTTTGCAAATATCGGAGTGATCGGTTTAATTTATTTAACGCATTCATGTTGTCGTTGGTTTTGGGAATTTCTAACATTTTAAGGTTTACGTACAAATACTATAAAAAAAAAATCCTTTAACCATAATAAGGGTCGTATACAAATACTAAAAAGGAGGGTTTTTTATCACTCTAAAAATATATATAATTTCTTTGATATTCTGAAATCATGTTATTGCATTTTCTAAATATATGGAGGAGTAAATCTATAAATAATTTTTTTAACATTATATATATATATATATATATATATATATATATATATATTTTTTAATTTTTTTTTACCTTACAATTTTTTTGCCATGTGTGATTGCATAGCTTGCACGTGATAAGAAACAATCATAGATAGAGGTCATATATAACATTGTTGCAACTTTGTATGCATACTAACATGTCGTACAATGTAAATTTTTTTTTCTTATTTACACTAACATTTTCTATTTTTATGTTTATTATACGAATCTTCCTTATTTCCAAAGTAATTATACGGACCTCCCATATAATTTATGTTTTATTTTCAAAATAATGGTGGATGCTATAATAGCCATTTACATAAAACATAAAATATAGGAGATGTCCGTGTAATAAATATAAAATATAGAGAAGATTAGTCTAGTTATTTTCAAAATAAGGGAAGTCCGTACAATAAACATAAAATACCAAATATAAGTGTACATAAGTCATTTTTATTTTACTTGGGATCCTCAACTTATTAGTAGTAGTAGTAGTAGTAATAGTTATTATTATTATTATTCTACGTGTTAAAAGCAGGAACAATCTAGCCAAGGGGATTTTAAAAAATATATATCTCGAACAAACTTTTTTTTATACATAAACTATAACAAATATAGGTCAACAAACAGAGGAATACGACTGTATATTTTTTTATTTATTTCAGATTTTATCTTTTTTTTAAATAACCATGTATAAATCATATTTCAATGGAACATAAGTTGCACACATCTTCTTTATACGTTAACATTGTCAATATTTATGGCATGATTGTCAATCAATTCTTACATGTCATGATCTTATTTTTTATGGCAAGATTGATTGTCAATATTTGTGACCAGATTGACAATAAATCCGTACATTGCAGGATTTTATCATTTATGACAATATTGATTGTCAATTTTTATGGCAATATTGTCAATCAGTTCTCACATGGCATAATCTCATTATTTATGGCAAGATTGTCAATAAATTTATTCTCATGACAACTCACGCCAACACTCTCCCTTAAGTTGACGCATACAGATCTCTGATGTCCAACTTGTCCAGTGAGTTATGAAACGCCTTGTTGCACACAACTTTTGTAAGTACATATGCTAATTGATCCTCAGACTTGATAAACGAATATCGGATCATCTTAGTTTGAAGATTATGTTTAATTAAATGTCGTTATACTTCCACGTGTTCGGTTCGATCATGTTGGACAGGGTTGCGTGAAATAGCAATTGCGTCATTGTTGTCACAAAATAGATTAATCTCACTGTTTGGATCAAAGCCAAAATTTTTAATAGTCTTTTAAGGTAGAGAAATTCACAAAGACCCTTAGCCATCCCTCATAATTTAGCTTCAGCACTTCACAAGGCCACCACGTTATGCTTCTTACTTTTCCATGTAACCAGGTTCCCACCAACGAACATGAAGTACCATGAGGTATTTTTATGTCTGATATGTTTCATGTCCAATTCGTGCATATGTATCCCTCAATTATAAGATTATCATTCGTGAAGAACACGAGACATTTTCATGTAGATGACTTTAAGTATCGGAGAATTTTGACCATTGCATCAATGTGATCCTCACTAGGGCAATGCGTGATTTTGCTTACCATGACATAGGCAATATCTGGACGAGTATGATATATATATATATAAGTTTTCCTAGTAATTTTTGGTTTCTCTCTTTGTTTGTGGAACACTTGGTATGGATATTCTCCAAGTTTATGGTTATGGACAATTGGTGTCTACGGACTTAACACTCTAGTAGTCCCACCTCCGATAGTAGGTCAAAGATATATTTCAGTTGGGAACAAAATATACCTTATTTTGATCTTGCAACCTCAATTTTCAATAAATATTAATTAAGTCCTCCTAGGTTATTAATTTCGAATTATGTTCCAACTGTTTTTTAGCCTTGATATTCCTTCCGAGCCATTGCTTATAATAATCATGTTATCTACATAAATTATTTAAGTTGTGACCTTGCCCAGTTGACTTTTAAGAACAATGTATGGTAAGAGTTACTATGCTTGTAACCATACTTCTTCATTGCCAGACTAAATCGTCAAAACCATGTTCTTGCTGATTGTTTTAAACAATACAATATTCTTTGTAATTTACATATCACGTTAGACTAAGAGGTTTTTTTAATAGTCTGGTGTAACATCCATGTAAACTCCTTCGAGATTACCATGTGGGAAAGTATTTTGTACGTCAAATTTGTGCGATGACCAATCATGGGTTGATGCAAGAGACAATAAAATTTTGATTTAGCAAATTTTATTAAGCTGGGCATGTCGCAGGTGCATCTCTACTCAACCCTTTTATTAAGCTGCCTTGCCGAATACATAACACACTAATGAGGGCGTGGGCCGGGAGGGGCAAGGAGCGGGTAGGTCGTGCCGGAATCTCGGGCAGCCCTGCCCGTCCCTCTAACCCACCGTTCGTGATCCTCGGGGCCCACACAGAAACCAATGTATCCGCCGTCCAATCTCAAATATACGGCCCAGTTCCTTCCTCCCCCGGGCTGTGCCCGTTGCTACTTATTCCTCCCGTAATCATTAAACCTAATTTTCCTTTTTTCCCCTCCAAATTGTCCTATTTATTCCCCATGATTCGCCTCGATTTTCCTCTCCGAGTTCCGGTAGATTGCTCTTGGTCGCGGTTTCTTCGGTAGATCTAGGGTTAAGGTTTTGGAATTCGATTCCTCCTCTTCTTATCTTTTCTTAGATTTTTTTATGGATCTTTGCTCGTTTTCTGATTCTAATTTGGGGAAACTGTAGAGGCTGATCGGGAAGCTTTGGAAGTTGGTTTTCTCGTCGATTTGGTGCAGAAAGACCATATTTTGGCGGGAAAGAACAGTTTTTTTTTTGCTCCTGATTCGCGCAGTTCGATGCAAATTAGGGATTTCCGCGGCTTCCTGGTTCTGAATGCGTGATCACTGAGGGGTCCTCTGCGTCAAGGAGGATCCCGTCGTCGGAGGAATCTTAAACTAGGGTTTGGGCGTATATTCTCCTTCCATGAACAGTTGCAGCAGAGAAGTAGAATTTTGTTAAAGTATTATAGACATGTTTTTTCCTGGGACCGATCCTTCGCAAGATTCGAGCGCTGTGGTTCTGATTCCGACGCGGTTCGAATGGCGTTACGGCGGGCAGAGGGTCTTTGTTACCGGTACTTTTACGAGGTTGGTGCGGAATTTGTTTGCTTGTACTCACTGCATGCACGGTTTTGTTGCTTATTCTATTCCAGTTAGCTACGCGATTGAGACTGTGTATGACTATGCCATGAGCGTAAGCATTATTATTGCCAATAAGAACCTAAATAATAAATATGCAAATAGTTTCTTTATGATCCTGGGACTTGCAATCACAGGCATTTGAACCAATGTTATAAGAAGCCGTTTTCGTTACACATTTGTACATGTTCTGTCGATGGCTGTTTACCTATTGTTTAGTTGCACTTACCCGTCCACTTGTATTTTTTTATCAATCACGGATTAATCCTTTAGAACACTGATTCGAGGAAACACACTTGATTAGGACTTGTAGAGTTTGTTCAACAAGATTATATTTTTCTGAGAGATGGTTCTATAAGAGCCATTTTAGTTCATGCTAAAGGGAGAGAACAAATAGACACGATCATACAATTGTGACTCTTTTGGTTACGGGTTATGTTAGCAAGTGCCGGATGCTTGGTAAGTCCTCATTAATGATGCACTTTTTGACACTAGCAACATGAAAGACAAATAAATGTTCTCATTTAAATGACATGCATAACTAAAGATAACCTGTAATCATTTTTACCACCCAAAAATACCCTTTGATATATGCATCTCATTTGAATTTTTTTCCTAAAATCCGAAGATGTAAATAACTTGTACCCACTGGCGTAGTCAGGATTTTTTATCTAGGGGGAGCGACGCTTACTATTAAAATAATAATAAATTATAATAAACACATTTATAATCCAAAAATCATATATTAATATAAAATATCATAAACTATTACAATCACTAAATAACCTTTTTATTTGACAATAAAATTCTGTGAGACTTCATATTCTAAAAATATTGACTGATATATTCATTGTCAACTTCATCTTTGACCGCTTTCCTATAAAGGGGATTATGATTACTATCTTCTACTGTTAAACCCTTTGAAACATCATATATGTCAGATGTATCTTGCTCATTGTGCAGTATTGTTTGTTCTTGATCTTCGTAAGTTGCCTTAGTAGCATCCAAGTCTGTTGCAACTTGAACTGATTTATCTGCCTCCACGTTTTTTCTATACTTACTGATGTATCTACACTCTGAGTCTCACCAAAATTATAGAGGTTAGATGGCTCAAATAATTTAGGCGGATTGGTAGCATCAGGTGCTCTGCATTCAACATATGTTGGCAAAGAACATGACTCAAATGAAGAAAGAGAAATTCTTTGCGAAGGATTTTGGACCCTGCGAAGCACTACTAACCTCTTGGTTCAACTTTGAACTATCAGGGACCCTTTTTAAATCTCTGCTTGAAATAGACTGAAGAACTGGCAATACTTGCCCATGGATTTGTGCAGAGAGAGATTTATTCATACTCTTGCTCTTCTCAGTATCTGTCACTAGCTGGTCTTTCCAACAAACCATGGTTTACTTTGTTACATCCTTGGATAATTTTGTTCCATAAAGGATCTTGTCGATGACTCCATCCATAGAAATACAAAGGCCTTCTTTTCTTCTTTTATGTTATCTTTTATCCTTTTCTTAATGACCTTGAAATGATTTGGAGAAGTTATATCGTCCTTTTGCTTTTCTCAATACTAGATAAAAGGTAGAAACTAGGAATCTATCACCAACTTTCGATTCCTCGTGTGTGTTTGGACTCGAAGATGAGGTCCCAGTTTGAAAGTCCTTACTTCGATCGACCGATGATTCAGTTTTTTTTGGCTTATTTCCATTGTTCTTTCTAGATGGTGAACAAGAGGTTTTGGACGAGAGACGTATGGGACATCTGTCAGCAGAATATATATATATATATATATATATATATATATATATATATATATATATATAATTGAAAACTCAGGGGGCGCAGCCGCGGCCCCTCGGGACCAGGTGGCTACACTCCTGCTTGTACATATAATTTTTTGTTACAAAATGACAGTATGATTGTTTCATATTCTAAGTATTTATTTAAAGTAACTTTAACCCTTTCAATTAACATTGATAGACAAATGGTTGCACGAGGATGACACAGTGACGTGTAGCTCTTCTCCACTGTGTTACTTTAGATTGCTTCATTTTTTTCATCTTCCGTATTCGCTTTTATCTCCTGTGAGGCCCAAAAGATGCACATATTTCTCCCTCTACACAAGGATTGGGTGCTACACTCGAATTTCAAGTTTGTCTCTGCAGCCATCTAGGTTGAAATTCAGTTATTACAGTTTGTGAAATTTACATGCGTGCTAGAAACTAGGGTTGACTGGTTTGGTAGAAAATATGGACTACCGACTTGAGCATCATTTACCCTTCAGTGCTTTTTTGTTGCTTTTGTGGACGTAAATGTAGGTCAGACCGATAACTAGGCAAATAACATATTTTAAATTATATATTTGTTTTCTTTCCAGTATTCTGCATCATAAATATGATTTTCTTCTTTTTAATCTGACTTGGGAGGAGTGTTGTTAAATGGCGGTCATGGCGGATGGCGGTGGCGGATTTTGAACAGACCGCCATGAAATGGCGGTGGCGTGACTGTTTTCAAATGACGGACCATGGCGGCAGCTATGCGTGTGGCGTTCGTGGTGGCCACGGCGAAAATGGCAGAAATGGAGAAAAATTAAAAAAAACGAATTGGGTAGTGTGACCCGACCTAGAACCGAACCCAAAATGGTGTATAAATACTAAAACGTAACTTTGTGCTTCTTCTTTCTTATTTTTCAAACATGTGCATTAGACCTACCTTCTCTGCACCTCCCCAACGGTGACCACCATCCTCCTCCCTCCACTGTCCTCCTGCGACCCCCACCCTCCGGCGAATGTCTCCGACGACCTTTTTCTCCTACTATATTTTTCGTTTTTTAGGTATTTAAAAAAATATTAAAAAAAAATTCTTTATAAACATGTAATTTGTGTTTGTATTGCTTTTTCATCATTTTGTTGATGTTTTGAAGTCCTGAACTTGATGAAAATGTGGTTTTTAGTAGTTTATGATATTGAGTAATGATATTTTCTATCAATTAAGTCTATGGTTCTTGACATATGTTTTAAGTTTTTTAGGTATTTTATTCATTTCTGCAGTTATATATATATATATTATTCTGTCCGTCATGCTTTCCGCCATAGGCCGCAATGCTATCCGCCATCCGCCATTTTTATATGCGAATTTTTGGCTTGCCGCCATAATCCGCCATTAACAACAATGCTTGGGAGTTTGGTATACTCATTACATTGAAACTTAAGCTAGTCCTTTGAGAGGATGACTTCTTGGCTCATTCAAGCATTTGTTTAAAGTGATACTACAACAACAGCAACAGATCCTTTATCCCAAATATTTGAGGTCAATTGCATGAAATATCTTCTATTCACCCTGTTAGGAACATCTCTCTAACCTTAGTAGAAGGCATATATTTCTCAGTGTGAAAATCCAAGTAAATTCAGGTCTACATCCAGTTCCTTTAACTTCTTTCTCCTATTACTCCTACGTTTTGTAGGTATCCATTCTACATGTTACAAATAATAACTACTTTATCATCCTGTCCTCCATTGAAACTACCTCCAATTTCCCACAATGCATACTACCTCCAATTTCCCACAATGCACTAATCATTATCGTACTTTTTGAAGTATGCTAGTAATCCTTCTCAGCATAGAGTATCAGAACCAGACCGGACCACAGGGACCGGAAAACCTGCACTCATTATTATCCTACTTTTTGAAGTATGCTAGTAATCCTTCTCAGCATAGTTATCTGAACCAGACCGGACCACAGGAGCTGGAAAACCGGCAACCCGATGGCTAGACCGATCAGGTTTGCTTATTAAACTGTTTTTTCTTTGACCTAGTAAAACCCGGTTAAGCCGACCGGGCGTGGAGAAATCCGTGCAGCCCGAGTCTGGATAAATAGTCCGGGTTTATGTACTAATGTAGTTTGGGCTTTCAACCTGGCCCGCCACTTTTAATGATACTCCATATCCACTATTCCTCTCTCTATTTATTAGCACTAGTCACCCATCTTTTCGGTTCCCTTTTTGATGTGGGATTAAAAATCGCTAAAAATATATAAAGACTACATATGCATCAGGGAGCACTTCCAAAGATTTGTATCTTGTTCCAGCACATGCACATAAAGACATCTTCATTTCCAAGTCAAATCCCAAGTTCTCTATGTGCATGCACAATCCAAAGATTTGTATCTTGTTCCATTGAGGCCAAAGAACCATCAACCAACAATTAGCACATGCCCATAATAACATCTACGTTTCCAAGTCAAATCCCAAATCCTTTATGTGCATGCACAACCTCATTATGGCAGCTCCAGTATTGTCAATGACGCATCGAGGCTCGCGCCATTGGCGTGAGGCGCAACGTGGCACCTCGGCATGATGCGAGTCGTTGCGCTTCATTGAGGTGCGCCTCAATCGTGTCATGGTGGGAGGCACATGGCGCATTGAGACACTGCCTCATGAAACCTAACATGAACTTTATGTTTTACTTTGTTTTGGCTCAATCATGAACCCATAACATGTACCCTAACCTACTACCCCAATGTCATGCTTTACTTTCTACTTTCAGAATTCTATCTTTACCCTCTTTTATTTCTCTACCCTCTTTCAATTCTCCAGCAATCATTGTTGACACTCATCCCTCGATTGCCAACAACTTATTGCCATGCAAAGGATCCGAGTTATTTTTTTAATTTGCAAGTTTTATTTATTTTTTCTCTCATGGTCTTCTTCATTTTATATCTTCAATACAGTCTTTGCCAATGATTTTTCTTCATCGACGAAATTTTCCTACCAAACTCTAGCTACATTCCTCAAGTGGGCTCTTTTATTTTGCAACTTATTTCTTCTGAATTTTTTGTATGTTCTCTATCAACACATCAAACAATTCATCGTTTGACTAGCATGAATATTCCTTTATAGACTATCTGCTATTGTCGAGTCTGGAATCCCCTCAGGCGAGATTTTTAAAACGATCGGGTGAGATTTTTAAAATTTGCATTTTTTCTGAACTATCTATACAATAAATGATTGATTAGAATATTGCAATCACTTTTGTTGTGTTCTTTTTTAGAGATTTAGAATAAATAGAAAGTGTGCGCCTCACTTCAATGAATGAGGCACATGTCATGCCATGCGCCTTGTGGCTTGCTATGCGCCTTGCGCTGTGACACAATTGGTTGCCAAGCCATTGATAATGTAAAATTTGGAGATTATATATGCTGAGGGCTGTAGCTTTGTGCTCATCTTAATTGGATGCAGTCAGGTGCTATATAAGTTTAAATCAGTGTTACTATTAACATATAGCCTACATCAACTGACAATAGAACCAATGGATTTAACTAAGCCCTCATAAATAACGTTTCATATAATGGTGATATGTATAATTAATATCTCTATGTTCCTAGGTTGAGTAGTGCCTTTTTTCTGGTGTGATAAATAAAACATTAACATGGTGGAATAAATGATGTGCTTCATGATCTTAGTTAATATGAACAGTATATTTTGACAGGCAGAGCGTGTGCTTTATGTTGATAGCATCATCCTGATTATTACCTTAACCCCATCAATTTTCATTCTAAGCAGTTAATATGCTTAAAGTATGTCCTTGGCATACATGATCATCCACCTCAAATTTCGTTAAACATCATAAACTTCTGACAATTTCCTTCGTTACAAGCTAGACACCTTATTCATATCAAGTTATGTATTAGATATTCCATGATATACCACCTGTAACTGATGGATATTCCATGATATACCACCTGTAACTGATGGAGTGCCTATTCAGACAAATCGTTGAACTAGCTGATTACGTTCTCTTATTCTTTTTCCTGTTGATCTTTTTGATTTTGACTGTGACTTCCAAATTTGAAAAGGTATGGTCATAGTTGCCGCCCATGCTATCGAGCAATTAGTATCCATGTACATTAGGTGATGTCTAAGTATGTCATAGGCTTACCCTTCCTATGAAAGTGTCCGTGCATATCATGTGCGTTTAGAGGCTTCTATCTTGTGGTATGTCATATGGAGATCAACTCAAAACTTTTTAGAGCTAGTATTAGTCTTATTGTAATTGTGTTGCCTTTGATTCTGCATTCTGATGAATATAGCAAATGCTTTAAATGGAAGTTTGATCAAGTACATATAGAGTTGAAAGGGAATACTAACAATTAGGAGTATTTGTTCTCAATGCATACCAATGCCAGCCGATTGATTGTCAGGCCATTTGCATACGGGTTTTGGAACAGTTACATACAGGCTAGTCCTCTTTCAACCATTTGCATATGGGTTAATTCAGAAGAATTACAATAATGTATAATCGTTATTTTTAATTTTCAATGGTCGGTGGAGATAAGAAAGCTTGATATGGACATTTGGAGTTTCTACTTGTATGACAAAATTCCTTTGAGTTGGTGCTGAAGTCTTTTGTTGTGGGGCCTCGCTGGAGTTCTATTTCTAGGCTTCGAAAAATCCGGCTCCTTATTTGTTTTCTTTTTCTAACTCAAGTTCCTAATTGTGAAGGCATAATATGTCAGAGCAGAGATACTCCAAACTGTAAATAACAACACAAATGCAGTTAAAAGTCTTATGCACCATGTTGCAGGGCATGCTTTTTGTTTTAATATGAGTGTGGGCAACAACATGCTGTTATTTGTTAAAAACTAGAAACTCCATATTCCTTATCTATCATTGCCATTTCTGTAGTTTGCTTTCTTAAGTATGGTGTATCGGGTGCGTATGGGCATTTGTAACTTATATACCATGCTCAGAATCAAACTTTGTGGACATCCTTCTTGGGCAAGCCTTATAGACATCTATGATGGAGCTTTATCCTTATTTTTGCCAAAAGTCACAAAAATGCGCATCACTTATGTATTAACGGATTGTCAAGATGCAGCACCCCCTCGGCTTGGGCATGATTGGTTATGGGTTAATTGGATTATACAGATGATTATCCGTAATTACGAGGCCACTTAGAATTTTCGGTTACACGATCACCCGATTAATCAGTTTAAGTGGGAAATCTCGTCCCATTATTCACCGACTATTTTTTCTTCTTCTCAAGAATACTGTTTTTGGGAACATGCATTCAACTTTAAGACACAAGTAGTGTAATGGATGAGACATTTGCTGTTATAACTTGGCTAGATTTCACACAAATGCATGTTATGGATTGTCATTATAGCACGCTAGCACACAAACAAGACAGGATCTTGCTAGAATTGTATGACGTGTTCCCTTGTCTTGTTTCCTGCCATAATTTAGTTGCAAAGTATTTTCTAGATATAACTAAACTACAAAACTTTTGTGGAATTTAGGTCAGAGCATGTAGCAATGTCTCCTGTGGAGGGTTGCCCTAATGTTTTTCAGGTTATTTGCGGTGTGGCTCCCGGCTTGCATCAGGTAAAATGTCTCCTTATTGTTTATTCTACGCTCTTCTTATTAGATACTGTTTTCATGCTTAAATTCCAATTCTGTTTGGAAGATGCATAAAATGGAAAACCATGCAGCTGATTAGTCTTGCTTGTTTGCAAGTTTTATAATCCTATGAAGTATGAAGAATGTAATCTGAATTGTTTTAATATGCATGAGTGAGAATGAAGGTTTTGCATCCTCTGTGTTGTGTGTTCTGGAGCATGAATAAGTTGACAGATGCCATCTAAAAGTACATGTATATACATGTACTATTGCACGCTCGGATATGCCTTTGGGCTGCCATTATAGACGTGAAGTAAAGTATTAGCAGTCATTTTACTATTTATTTTCTGGTAACAACTTGGAGTATGCCTATATATTTGTCTCTTCCATATACATCAACATTCAAATGTTTTAGGATGCCTTATGTTTAATTATTTACCAAATGCAGTACAAATTCTACGTCGATGGGGAGTGGCGGCATGACGAACGCCAGCCTTATGTGACAGGGAATTATGGGATAGTAAACACTTTACTCCGGACCAGGGATCCTGAGCCTGTTCCACCAATTTTGAGCCCTGGAAGACCTGGCAATAGAGCGATTATGGAGGTTGATAATGAAACCATTCGGCCTGTGGTAAGATTATATTTATCGTATTTGGATTCTTTGTTGCTCTGCAATATATAATCTACAAGTTAATGAGTATGAAATTATGAATTTTTTGACATTTGATCCACCTCACCTTAAGATGTTTTTGATGTAACCATTCAACCGGAATGATTTACTCGTGGATACGGATGTTCCTTTTTCAATTTTTTTTGACAAGTGTGCTTGATCTTCTAGAGCACTTGGCTAAACTCTTATGTGCATGAAGTATCAACTTCCATTTCTATGTGCTACCCCTTCCTTATTAACCAAGAAATGTTAGGGCAAAAGAATTAGTTGCGCGAAGCCTCTTGGGCCTATTATCTACAGTTGCCTTCTCTAGTTCTTTTCATTTGCACAGTTGCATTTGGTACAAATTCTGCCATAGACATGACTCAACTCCATGCAAAAACGAAGGTTGTTGAGGAAGCACATCTATCAAGTTAGGCGGAGCCAGCGACATGACTCAACTCCATGCATACTCGAAGTCAAACAGATGGAGCTTCCAAGGGAAGAAGAGCAGTCTCCTCGAAGAGGTGCACTCTTAATTATACCCGGAAAAAGAGCAAAGCGCAGTAGTCGTAGGTTGAATCGTGCTTCTCCATATTGCAAAACTAGGAACAAGAGGACACAGAACTCACTGTGGCTAACCCTGCATGGGAAAAGATGCTGAAGGAGGAATATGATATATATACTTGAAGAGTTGGACGCTTCCTAATAAATATATATTAGGGAACATTGACCATGTTGTCTTTGTTGTAGGTGTATGATTTACAAGTATGGTCTCAGTTGTGATAGAGTTGCAACTTCTCATTCTCATTAATAAAATTATCTTTTTCCCCAATGGAGCAATTGTGCCCAAGCTCTGCCAACTTCATAGACGGGGCTCACCTTTTCTCTAGATATATACTACACAGCCAGACAATGTAATAAAATGAATATTTGATGTGGCCCACATTTTCCCTACCCAGAGCAAATGTGTCCAAGTTCTCCATCTTTATATAAATGTATAGGTAGTAATTGATGAGTCATATCTTCCATTTGTTTCATGTTTTGAGTTCTGTTGGCGGTCAAGAAATCAAGTCATGAGTTTGGTGATTTCATGGATATTAAGCTTAAAAAGAACCACCAATCATAAATTAGTAAATCATATCAGAGGACAATGGGAGATGCAGGAGAATAACTATAACGCTACTAATATGCAATGTCTGTGGAAGCCAAGTACAAAGGTATCACTTCTTCAATGACTCCGGTAGTCACTTGGATCACTGTCAAGCCCTCTCTTCTGGATGTCAAAGACGACATACTAGGTTTTCCATCGTGACAATGGCGCTAAAGAATCTGTCGAGAGAACTGCAAAAGATGCTTTGATAGGAAGTGATACATGGAGGTTCTCGTTTAGGCTCCTGCTTATTGTCTAAGTTGCTCATCAACGATTTCATTGACATGGCTAGTAAAATGACACCCTAGTCAAATAAGCCAACAACTAATTACAACAACAATGACAATAGAGATTTCATCTCGATTTTTGGGGTCGGCTATGAATCCTTTTCCATTCAGTAGCCATTCT
Organism: Iris macrosiphon; assembly: GCA_036927795.1. Taxonomy (NCBI): domain Eukaryota; kingdom Viridiplantae; phylum Streptophyta; class Magnoliopsida; order Asparagales; family Iridaceae; genus Iris; species Iris macrosiphon. Next base: position 15,158,834 of record JAYESA010000019.1, on the reverse strand, counting down.
TCTCTCACATTAGCTAGTCATATCCTTCTAACAACCTCAATCCAATTTCTCTTAGGTCTACCCCTAGATCTGGAAGCGCTCCTTTAACAAGCCAACAACTAATTAGCTTCTAAGACTAAAACTAACCCTAAAATGTTAATAATGTTAGGGGTAATGGGATTAATGGTATGAAACCAAAGTAAGTAGCAATGCAAAATATTTACTAGAATGTTTAATACGTGTGAAGTTTCGTACATTCTTGTTTCATAGTCTCAAGATAACAGATACAAGTTTCATGCAAGGCTTAAGGTGCCATAAACCGATGTCCAAGATTGAAGAATTATTACATAATTCAGTACCAACTATTCAAAATGAACCTGAGGACTCTTCAAGAGAACCTCACAAAATTATACCATCTGCAGTGTGGGAAGTTGTTGGGAACCATCCAGATGAGCTTTCTTGAAGATATATTGTCAATTGTGATCAATTTCTGTGGGATTGCGGAAAGAAACGATCAAAAGTTGATGGTTTGTGGGTGAACAAGGAAAGAAATTTGGGAATTGGATTAGGATGTTTAGGTAAATTGGACACTCGGCTAATTAGATTGATGTTCTGGAGTTTTGTTTGGGCTTAGTGGCTGTTGGTTGTACGAACATGCAGGGGGCTGTTTGACTGGATCAAAGTAGAGATAGAACGATCAAGGATGAAGGAAGGTTTAAGGTTGTGATGGAGGACGTAATGGTTTCAAAACAGGAGCGATTAGAGTTGTGATGGAGGGTGGCATGTTGGAATGTGAATACAGCTGTTGGTCTCCTGCTTAGAGTAAGGCTGCAGCATGTCACCGAGGAGGGAAGGAAAATAGTCTGAATGGGTCGTGCTCTAGGTTGGTCCCCTGATATTGTAAAGCACAAGTATTATAACATTATCTGCTGAACAATGTGAAATTACATTATTATTTTAAACTAGAAGTCATGCACGTGTCTTTCGTCTATATTTTTTCTTCACTTTTTAAATGAAATGTATACTTGTATGACAAATCTATTTGAAAATGTATAAAAAAGTTTGAAGTAAATTTATTTTTGAGATGGCGAACATTTATTCTAGTTGAAGTATTTAATTATTAGTGGGGAGTAATTATTTTAGTTGCGAGGTGTGTAATTAACCATTTACCCTTAGTTAATTTAAACATATTTAGATATATATAAAGTTGGAGAATGACACTTTTGGAACATGAAAGTTCCACGGTGAAGCCTATAACTTTTCGTATTATATATAAGATTTGGAGATATAAAGTTGGAGAAGGAACACTTTTGGAACATGAAAGTTACATGGTGAGGCCTAAAACTTTTCGTATTATGATTTGGATATATATATAAAGTTGGAGAAGGAACACTTTTGGAACATGTAACTATGTAAGTTCCATGGTGAAGTCTAAAACTTTTCGTATTATATATAAGATATTCCGAATGATGAAATCAAAATTTACTGAAGCAATCAACTTTAGGTCAATCTGTGTATAAGAGCAGTACAAGGCATTGAAATTTCTTGACTATCACTTGACCATCATATATCTAATGCTCCTTTTTGAAGAAAATTACTTTACTTTCAATATTATATTTTTCACTCATCTTTCTCATGTTCTTTATCCACACTCTTGATAATTATATTATGTGACTAGGATAGCATATGCTACTCAAAGAAACTATGTGGATTGAACACACTAGTTTCAGCAATATCCATAGTCTATGCGGCAGCCCATTTCTTGACTATCACTAAGTTAACTGAAGAATTATATAAGAAAAAGGCAGTTGGTGAATCTATGGCAAAGGTCTTATCAAACTTTTGATAGTTTTTTCTATGGACGTAGTCAATTACTTTCTGGGACATTTTTTTTAAGCAAGGGTGTCAGAGTTAACTTAAACATGAATTTATTTAGAATGTATGCTGTTGGTGGTACTCTATTTTGTAAGATTGCTATCATTTTTTATCTTTGCTAGTTTGCTGTTCTATTGCATCAATTTGTTGACAGTGTCTAGTGGTGCCATGCAGGAGGTTCCTTCGAGGATTTCAGAGGCGGATGTAGAGAATTCTCGACATCATATATCTGTTTTCTTGTCAAGTCATACTTCTTATGAATTGCTTCCAGAATCAGGCAAGGTTTGTATATCTGTACTTTTTTGGTAACTGATATTCATATTCTCATCCTACTATTGGAATTCTTACATTCTGTTATTCTTTTATTTATCCAAAATCCTTGAAACACATCAGGTCATTGCTCTTGACGTGAATTTACCCGTGAAACAAGCTTTTCATATCCTTTATGAGCAGGTATCTTATTTATCTTTTATTGTATGCTCACCTGAAATTTTTCTGATGGTGTTCTTTCTTGTTGAGAAATATTACTCTTTTAAGAGTTTTCATTATGTTTCTTAGTGAAGAAAGCTAAGAAAGCAGTTATTAGTTGAATCTAAGACCAATGATTATTTACATAGGAGGTTAGAAACTGATGGAGAAGACGATATTTATATGCTTGCTACGAGTAGGGAAATGAGTAGAGACCTAAGTAAATATTAAATGTATCATGAGTGAATGAGTAAACACCAGAAAGTTTTAGTAGCAGAAAATAATATTAAGAAGAGATGGAGGAGTTATTCACAAGTTATTTAATAAGAGCAACCTAGAAAAGCTTAAGTTAGAAACATAGTTGGTTCATGAAATGTCATATATTGTTGTAAAATTAGGATTCATCAAGTTTAGGATGCTTTAAAGAAATGAAAAATGGAAAAACCCTATGACCTGATTATATTCCCATTGAGATTTGGAAATGTTTAGAATCTAGATGAAAGGATTGATGTGGCTTACTATTTTATTCAATCAAAATCTTAAGGACTAAGAAGGTGCCTCACTGATGGAGTAGTAGTATTATAATACTCATAAAAGTAAGGTAGATGCACAAAGTTGTAAACTATCAATGAATTAAGCTTACGAGCAATATGATTAAACTATGAGAGGAGTAATTGAGTAAAGATTAAGAAAAGAAACTAGAATTTCATAGAATCATTTTAGTTTTATGTCAGGGAGATCTTTTATGAAAACCATTTATTTATAATGAAAAAAATATATATAGAGAGGAGGGATTTACATATTGTTTTCCTAGAGAGATGATGAGGTAGGCTTTGAAGAAGAAACATGTTCCTAGTAGCTATATTGAAACTATTAAGGATATAGATGATGGAGTCACGATGAATGTGCGAACCATTGGTTGAGATAAAAAACCATTTCCTATGACTGTTGGCCTACCTCAATGTTCAACATTATGTCCTTATCTTTCTGTGCTAGTCATGGATGGACAATGGCATACATGTCGCGGACATGTCATCTTCACAAGGAAAATGATATATTGGCACCAAATGTTAATTATGCCATTTGAGAGAATATCGGCCGATTTTTTGGGTTAATGAGAATAGAGAAACAGTTAGATGCTAAAATATAAGTGTAGGGAGAAATTTTGGAATATAAGGTTTTTTAAAGTTAGGACGGAAACACGATATACAAAACCAAAAGTTAAAAGAAAATAAGGGATAAATTATGTTGCACGGATACGACTCTATACGGTAAGGGCATGGTGACATGGAAACGCCAATGATGTTGATGTGTTCTAAGTATATTTTGTAGTGTCAATGGTGTGTTCAAAGTGTCCGATACATGTCCAACATGCGACAAACCAGATTTATGTTGTATCCGTGCTTCCTAGTGGATAAAGGAGTAATACCTAGAAGTGATTTTTTTGGGTGTATGTGATCAATCATATATCATGATTGAGAAGGATGTCACGCATGGAGTTAAAATAGGATGGTTGAAATGGAGTAGTTCATAATATATAATAAAAACCATGACTACTGGTTGAGCCTTACTCCCTCGTATTACGTACCTTGGATCGTAGCGTACTGCCATACCATGTATTGCATATCGAAGTGAACTGTGGCTTAAGTAGTAGTAGTAGTAGTATGTGTGTGCATACGCTCAAGATACACATGCCACGTACCGAAACTACATATTTTGTTGTGCTCAAGTGCTCCAGAGGTATTCCCTGTCGTACCACATTCCATATAGAGTGGTGTTCCACGTTCCACTTTCCGTTCCACGTACTATAGTGTTCTGCATGTAGGTAACATGGAATTCCATATCCCTTGGTGATTGAACTCAGTTTTTTTTGTTTTTTTCTCTCTCTCTCTGAGATTTGGACTTTATACCATTGCATATTCTCCATCTCTTATAAGGAGAAGAGGCCAAGATCTGTAAACTCAGAATGGCCAAGACCATATGGCGGTAGCCTGCAAGATCTCACCTTCTGCATAGTGCATACTCCCTATGGTAGTTCAAATGTGATTCCATGTTTTTCCTTTAGATTTGATCTCCTTTGTGGAAATCATATTATAGTTGTAGCTCTTTTAATTTTCAAATTCCCTTCCATCAATAACAGGTCGAATCCTAAGGTTTCTGAAGGAAACTTCATCGTTAAGTGTTGCATACTGGTTTTGCAATTGATTCGGCCATTTATATCTTGCCTATACCAGCTAAGCTAACCACTAGAAAGTCCACCAGATATGAGGCTTCTCTTATGCATGTAGATAGCCTTTTATGTACTCTGTCAGCACCCAATATTACATTCTCCTATGCTGATTATCTTTTGGTTTTGATATCTCAATACTCGGTTACGTTTGCTTGTTTCCATTTATACCTTTTTGTTTAGGTTGTTAAAGAATTCCACATGTAAAGCCTTACGTGAGTTTTCTATTGTTCTTTCAATCTTAGAGGCCCTACTTTGATATAGTGTAATATCTTAACTTTACCAGGTTATGTCCCTGCAACTAATGTTCTTGTTGGATGTGCCTGTTAGAAGTGAGTAAATTGTAACTGAAGGTGTTAGGGGAAGGAATGGAATGTGAATTGAAGCTATAAAGAGGACAATCTTGTTAATTTAAACTGAGGGGATGACCTTTGATACATGTTGATTTAGGAAATAGATTCGTGTAGCTGATCCCAAAGTTCTGTTGGAAGTTTTGTTGCTATTGCTGCTTGCTCCTGTCCTTGTTATATCGGAAGCTTTTCATAGTTACATTTGGTAAATATTGTGAAAGCATGAATTCCTTTTCCAGGCCTAAAATACCAAGAAGGAGCTACGCCATACTCATATATGAAGTGTGTGCTACAAGCTACATAAACCAGTGTTTAACAGACCCAGACGCTAATCAACTCATGTGCAAATAGGTCTTGGTAATAACAACTTTATTTGATTAGGGTTAATGGACTATCTTTTGCAATTTGATTTTTGTAGGTCCTTGATTAGATTAGGAGACCTATATATCCTCCTGGCTAATTCCTGACTAGACTATCAATCAATGGTCTTAATATGTTGGAAATCTCAGTGTTTGGGGTGTGTATGATTCGTATGTTGGTTGAAATCTTCCTATGAAATCCTTTACCTTATGGTCATGTGAGAGAAATTTTTGCCTGCATCCTCGAGATAAATCAGGAAGCCGAGTTGACCAATATTCTACTACGGTGTAAAATGATTCTTGCAGGGTTGACGTACCTATCAGAAGTGCTGGCGCATCTTGAGAGACTCCTGTATATTCAAATGTAAACTTGCTTTCTATTCTAGGTTCCAGTGATCTACTTATGGTAAATTGACAATTGCTGTAGTGTGCCACAATACCATCTTATTTACCTTGAACACCCTAATTTCTCCTTAGTGGATCATTCATTTGATACTCGTCTCATGTACATGTACTTGGCTCATTAATTTTTTTGGTATTCATTTATCTCATTTTTTTCAATATAGAGTTTTTAATGGATTTTTTCCATTTTAGAATTTAGAATAATCTCGTGACTAAGTTTCATGTGTACTTTTCCATAACGTTCATCAAAATCCATTTTTCCATGTGTTGTCACCATTCTTTTTTTTCATTGCATATATGGTGATACTGCTTTAGTATTTTGCTCTACAACAAGATACTTTATTTCACTTTGATTCCTGGTCAAGTTCTGATGTTTCGCCGTCCACATGTTTCGCTCTTACATAACTGCAAGCCTATGTTGGGTGGGTTTTGTTCCCCTTGATGTCAAAGTTGCAGCCTATAAAGACAACTACAACATAGCCTTTATCCCAAATTTTTGGCGTTGGTTATTTCAATCCTTTTCTTTCATTCATCTCTGTTAAAGACCATGTCCTTTGTAGCATTAACAAAAACCATATCATTTATTACAACCTCAATGCAAGTTCGTTTAGGCCTACCCCTAGTCGTAATTGCTCCTTTGACTAAAATCTCATTACTCCTCTTCATCGGTCAGCTGCATCTATTGGTCTATGTTGCACATGCCCAAACCACCTTGACAAGAATCTCTCACCTTATTCTCATTTGGTGCCACCTCTAGCTTCCGAATGTTCATTTGGTATCTCCCTTTCTTTGAAGGTATTTCCACATATCCATCTTAGTAACAATTAACATTGTCTTTTCAGCGACACTAGTTTATTTTTGGGATGTTTTTTTTAAAGCGACTCTTTTTTTTTGGGCATGTTTTTAATTTCGGACACTCTGATTCATAAAACATGGCTAGCTGTCTGTCCTATAGATTTTTCCTTCAACTTCAATGATATTTTGCAATCTACAAAAAACTCTAGAAGCACACTTCCATATAACTTTAATTCTACGAACAACCTTCGCAACCTCTCTAAAATTTACCGTCTAAAAACATGGCAGCGATTTTCTTCTAAGAAGATTATTTTAGATTCAATCTTTTAAAGTAATTAATTTTTGTTTATGTGGGAAGTATTGATTACCATTCTATAAAATTTGTTTTTCTTTCTGTTTTTCTATTTTTCGGCTATAGCTAGCTTGCCCATCTGTTGCGATTTTTGAAGGTCTGGATTGTTCAAGCTATGAAATTGCTACCGTGTGCTCTTTCATTCTTAGTGGTGGTCTGAAATGTTACCTTCAATCTATCTTCAGTTTATGTTTCCATTGTTTGTGCAGTGCAAGCTTTGAATAGGAATGTTACACATTAATATCTAGTTTTAGGAGTGAACATGTAGATGAAGGTGCTAATGTTGGGAGGGATAGATTAAAATAAACGGAAATTTTCGTCCCAAGCATTAAACTTTACCAAAATTGTGCTGAGAGCACAAAGTTTGGACAATTTACAAGATTAGAAACAAAACACCCAACAATTGGGCATTTCTCTCGAAACCGAAAAAATATACATAAAGAAAAATGCTCCAACGGTTGGGCGTTTCTTCGGCATAAAGCAGCCAATGGTTGGGCGTTTACATGGGGTATATTTTGAAAATTTATTCTTTTCATGATTTGCATATTATTATATTTTTAATTTGACTGTAACGATACATACTCATATCTTTCCGTGTGGCCTTTGTATTGTGACGAGAACTATACTGTTTGCGACACTTTTACCCATGTTTGGGTATTTTCAACGAGTTTGCGACACTTTTACGGAGTGTTACCGGTGAGTCACTCCGGAAAAGTGTCCCAAATTTCGTTCAAAATATCCTCACATGGGTAATTTGATGCTACGGATCCAACGATGTAGGTCTCATTGCGATATAAGGTCCGCACGGAAAGATGTGATTTTGTATCTGTACGGTCAAATTGAAAATATAAATACTTGTATTTTATTTTTTGATTTGTGTTTTATTTGTTAATTTGGGCCTTTGCTTGGAATTTTAAGGAAATTGCCCTATGGTAGGGCATTTTTTACAATGGGGCTTTTTAGTACTAAAATACGCCCTTCCATAGGGCCTTTTTTTTAACCAAAATATTTCCTTTCCTGGGATGTTTTATTTGATGTTTTAAATTAGTATAAATTACTTGGTTGTTAGTCCCCATTCCGAAGAAACTAATCCCCAGCCTCAAGAAAAATGCCCAATGGTAGGTCGTTTTAGTTCTCATGTTAAATTTAACAAAAACATGTTCTTCCCAATTTCTGTTTAACTTTGATGCTACCTATGAAAATTTTCTTAAAATAAAAGAACATGGAGTGAAGTTGTTAAAAAAGATGGATGCGATGCTTACTAATGTAAAATAAAAGAACATGGAGTGAAGTTGTTAAAGGATACGAGGCTTACTAATGTAAGAGATGGCCCTTGAAATTGCGACTGAGGAAATAGTTTCATTTAGCCAACCCCAAAGTTTTGGGGAAAAAGGGGCTATGCTTTTGTGGTTAGACTCGTTACTTTACTTTTTCCCTTCTGTATAAGCTTGGTTATATTTGGAATAAAGGTTTTGTTGTTGTTGTAGTTACTTTACGTTTTACCTCTATACAAGCTAATATTGACACTTATTATATTACATAAGATTTAATTTCATTGAATTTTATATGGTTCTTTCTTCATGTTACTTGTAGTAGACCTTAAGTAGACATGTTCTTGTGCTTGCAAGTTTATGAGATAAGTCTTCTCCTTTTTACATGATAAGTTATTTAGACAAAATTCAGCCAGGGATCATCATATTTAGGGTTGGGAGAAATTCCCTATTGGAGAGGTTACATTTTGAATCTTTGCTGTATGTTATATCCATGACAAGTTTTTGTCTTCTTTCCCTTGTATTGTTTACATTCTAGAAAAGTTGTGGGCAGTACCTTCGAGTAAGGTAGGTTTCTAGTACCTGCCAACTGTTCTTCCAGGTCTGACGTTGGTTATGATGGATATGTTTTTTTTGTCTACTTTGAAGGATGGCATCAAGTGAAGTTAGCAGGTGGTCTCGAAACTTGCTCATGTTTTTAGTAGTTTCAAATTATAGTCGCACTATACCCTTTTTTATGGAAAATGGCTTGGATTAATGGAAAGTACCGATCTTGGGCAGCTAGAGTTAAATAGAGGTTTTGGTTTATGTGCTTAATAAGAACTACGATTTTCTTTAGTCTATATAGTTCTAGAGCACGCACCTTTACATTGAACGAAAGCGTGTTTATTGTCAAAAGTGTTATTTTGCCATGTTTTGTTTATACATTAAATTTTTATAGTAGTCGCTCATGTTTTTTTGTCCAAACTCGAGATGTTTTCAGGGAATTCCTCTGGCTCCTTTGTGGGACTCATTCAAGGGGCAGTTTGTTGGTGTACTCAGTCCATTAGACTTCATATTAATTTTGAGAGAGGTATGGAATTATCATTTTACATACCGTTGGTCATCTTGGAAAGTTTTCTATATCTTAGGTTCTTTGTAGGCTTCACTTGAAAAGGTAAATGTACGCTTTTCTGGTTTTAATTCTGGTTTCTGAGATATTTAATTATTTATGGAATATGGAGCTGTTATGGGTAAGGGCATGCACTCATGTTCCTGGAGATAAAGCTTGTAAGAACTCCTAGTTAATAGTGACTTCCACTTTGATTCTTGACATAATATCATACCTCCTTTTTTTTCATTCGAAATCCTGAAGCGCAGGTACTGGATTATGCCTGGTCTGAAGGTTCAGTTACATTTAGATTGCATATAAGTTGTTTCATGATGAACTCTTTCCAGGTTTAGTCACCAATTAACATGATTTGAGCTGACTGCTAGAAATTGCATCCAATTGGAAAGTCACCTTTATCAGCCTCCTGGATAATTGGATTACCTGGTTGATTGATCGCTATTCCTGACATCAGCTGGAGAGAAATTGCCTAATCCAAATATAGCACCTAATATTCTTTATTGGGGAAATTTGGTACAACCCCTGGGATTTTTGGTGCTATCTACTAAATCCTTCCTCCAACTTTTCTTTCTTTCCAACCACTAAATACTAATACATCCATATACTTTCCAATTTTTTGCATATAGTATGTATAATTCACGTTAAAAGACTTAAATCCCTATCATAAGGGACAATTTTGAATCCAATTTTTCTTTAGAAGTGGAGACTAATGCATTTATTAAATGCACCAAGATTTTCCTTTATTTACAACAATGTACACCCTTGAGACGTGTCTCAATTCTGATGGCTCCTCTTTATTGAAGGAAAGAAAGAATACACTTTCTAAATCAACCCAAAAGTTTCTCAAAATTACAACTCCATCATGTCTATTTTCTTCCAAATTTTGCTTTATACGAGTATAAATTACCAAACTTGCCCCTAGCTGTATAAAGTGCATTAAATTCACTTTACCTTTTATGGAGGCACCCCCTTTTGCGGACATATGGATATCGCATATTAGAATGGTATATCGCATATTAAAATTATATATCACAAGTAAGGACAATAAAATTTAGGAAAATCTAAATAAATATAATTTAAACATAATAATTATTCTAATATATTTTGTACCTAAAATATAATTTTTGTAGTCTAAAATCAAGTTATAAGAAACTAAAATCTTTTAGAATGATCTCAATTATAATAATCTAAGATTTATAGAAAAAAATAGAAAATAAGGATATGAATATGAGAACTATTAAACCATTTTTATTTAATATAAAATATAAATTCTATAGGTTTATGATTGTAATCTTATATGGGCCATGCTAACAATAACTAACCAAATTAGACCCAATAAGTCTAAAAAATGTAGAAAAATACAAAATAAAATTACAAATACTTCAGAAATTAAACTAATATATTTTTATAGTTTAAAATACATAAATATATAATCTATAAGTGTTAGAGGTGAACAAGTAAACATCAAGTTAACGATTGTGTAATTTGTTATATAGTAATCTATAACAAATAAATACTACTCGTTACATTTCTTGAAGCTTATTTGTTACATAAAATTTTCCGATGTTACATATTACTACTGGTTGTTACATATAAGGGTAATGCAACATCTACCAGTAACTTGTTATATGTTAGTGCTATCTGCTACATATAATGGACCACATCTATATATAACTTGTGACCGTTGCTTCCAACTTGTGATTTCTATACTTCATGTGTTATTTTGGTAACGAACTTCTGATAATTGTGTTACCTTTTCATATAACATATTATATTTGTACCTAACTTGTGATCGGCGTAAGCGACTTGTGACCTTGGTACTTAACGATATTAGTATTTAATTTGTGATATTGTATGTTACATGTGATGTTAGTATTTAACTTGTGATATTGGTATATTGCATATTATTTGCCATTGTAATGTGATATAATAAACTATATGTTACACGCAAACAGAGACAAAAAATGGAGACATAATTTGACCGATATGAAAGTGAATAAATCGTATCAAGATAAACGGGAGGAAGTTTCAATACTATGGATGCGAACTGTGTCGAAAACGGTTTTTTACAATTCATGTGCGTGCTAAACACTATTCCATTTCAGTGGTACATTTTTTAACATCTCATTAATCTGTTTACTATAGACTATCTCATGAACATAATTACCATATTTCGTGACACAAATACCACTATACGACGTGGACGCTTGCACTAATTACCTTAGAACCCAAATCTCTTAGGAGGCCAACAAATCTCAGTAAGAACCTCGATTCGGCGGTTCTTACTTAAGAACGACTTTGGATCTCGTTTATTCGGCGACATGAGTGCTTTCCATAACATGATGATAATTTTAAAAGACAAATTTTGGGAAGAAAGTTGGAGAATTTTTAATACATGTTCAGAGGATTACTTACCTTGAGATCATGAAAATCATCATACGAATGATTTCTCTGTAACTTTGAACTGGACTTTATAAATTCTAATAAATATTAAGATATCTCTAAATTTTGATAACAATAATTAATATACATAAAAAAATATTAGCATACACCCTTGTTACGTTCCCAACTTTAGACTCTTCTAAGTAGTCCCGCTCCCGCCCGTGCTCCCGCATCTCTCTTTTAAGCTAATTCCAAGTCTGTGTGTATTTTGGAGTGTACGTACCATGTAGAATCTCTCTGGTTATGGTGACTATCATGATGCAATATGGACACATCCTTGATATTCGAATTATGGGTGCCTTTTAAATTCTAGTTAAAGAAACCGAGATTAATCTGTGCCTACTTATACGTTTGTTTATTGTTGTATCCTACTGAATTTTATTTTAGGTTTTTGAAATTTTAATGTTTTCTCTGCATCATGTTGCGTTATCTGTGTCCATGGAACCCAATATAAGTTCATTATACCGTACTTGAATTTAAAAGTATTTTACTAAGGCGACGTGAGGCAATAAGACTGTGAAGACCAAAAGGATGACGAAGAACCTTAAGGAGACGAGTCAAGACTAACATTAGGAGATTATAATTTCAGACAATGGGTTTGTGGCTTAGACTTTGTGTGTTGTTGTTTAGGCTTGTAAATCTTATGCATATGTTATATATAATGTGAAATTTTCTCGGCTTTACCGTGGAACTTTCATGTTCCAAAAGTGTTATTCTCTAACCTTTATATATATATATATATATATATATATATATATATATATATTCTTAAATTAATGATGAGTAAAACATGTAAATTACGCACCTCCCTACTAACATAATTACTAACCACTGATAATTACGCTTCCATCATCATCTCAAAAATAAATTTATTTCAAAATATTTTATACTATTTCAAATTGGGTTTGTCATGCAAGTATACAATTAAAAATGTGAGAAAAAGAACACAAACAAAAGTCACGTGCAACGCACGTGCGCGACTTCTAATGTACATAATTGTAAATGAGTTGTTTAACAAGGGGTTGTTTGGTTCCGCGAAGTGGACTGAAGTAGAAAAATCTGGAAATCGATATTTTGCGTACCCATTGAGGTGAAGTGGAGCGAAGTGAAAAATCTTTCGTTTGTGTGCTTTGAAGAAGTGGAGGAGGCTAGAAGTGAGAAATCTTAAAGTTTGGTGTATTTTCGTGTGAAAAGAAAGTATAATTTCTTTAACAAAAACTTTTAATACAAAGAATTCCTAATTACAAAACTTTTGTAATTACAATAAAATTCTAAATATAATCAAAGATTCTGGAGATTTCTAGCGATGGAGAACTCGATCGGTTCGCTATGTTCTGGTGACTATCCAAGGCAAGGTTGGAAAAACTTGCTAAGTCTTTGGCTCACGAACATTGTGGAAGGGGGAGTGCAGCAACAAGAGGGCTCTAGTGCTGAAGAATTGATTCTTTCGATACCTTATTTTCATGCAGAATGTAATCGCGCTGTAATTTGGTGACTTCACTGGTCATAAATTTCAGATCTGAATTAACGCTTAACGTATGTGTAGATTGTGTCAGCGTGCCACGTGTCCATCGGTTACGAGGAATAACATTAATCTCCATGGTTACGGCGGCGTAATCATGGTGGTCGTTTTGATTTCTGTAATGAATCGCATTAAAAGCAGCGCTTGCTTCGGGATTCGAAACGTCAACAATTAATCCCTCGTCTTTATTAGGGAATGCGATGCATCGTTTTCGCGTAGGATACTCCTGAGCTAAAACTTAGTACTTAAGCATAGCAGCTTTTCAGCGTAGAGTACTGTAGCTCTGAAATTGTGACAATTTTAGCTCAATGTCGATATGAAATGACTCGATTATCTGCATGGCTGGCTCTTCTATGCAATTAATGCCTTCCACGTGGAGTCTTCCATGAAGAATTTCAGCGTAGATCATTCTTTGTAGTTGATCAAGGTTTCAGCGTGGTCACATACTTAAATTTCAGTGCAAAGACCCCATACGCGAAAATTGTTGACAAAGGCAGATTTGCACTCTTTTAAGCGCAGTACTCTTTCCAGGGCCGGCCCTAGGCATGGGCGAACTGGGCGACCGCCCAGGGCCCCAATTCAATAGTGTATATATATATATATATATATATATATATATATATATATATATATATATATATATATATATAACATGAAACAAATTTATTAAGTAAACAAAGATGTTGCTAATCAAGAGCCCAAACTAAAATTTAATTACATATAAACTGAAATTATTACAACTTATAATTACAAATTGATAATTCATATATTAGTTACTTGGAAAATAAAAATACAGTCCAAAATTCTGATTAAGAAAGCCAAAAATATGAAAATTAACATGATTAAATGTATCCATATTTATTAAATACATAGTCGTTATAAGTAATTATGTTAGGGAATTATTTTGTCTAACAAGTAAACGAAACGTTAAGCTAATATATAAAAAGTAAACATTAAGATAGAATATAATCCATATTTATTAGGCTAATTTATTTATTTATTTATAAAAAATAATTCGGTTTCCATTCTCTTTATATCTTTCCTCCGAGTCTTTTCTACAATTCAATTCCATATTCTCTAAATATAAAATTAACTTTTTGTATGTTTGTTTTAAACATATTTAGTTTATGTAGTTGATAACTTATTTATTTTATATAGTCATTAATCTTAATAGAATATATGTCGGTCCATGTAGTATTATGTTTTTTGAAAAAAAGAAAACAAGGAACGTTAAGTTCAACAAAATTAATCCAGATTATTTTATTGTTTCTTTACTATTTATATTTTATTACATTTTTTGCTAGTAAAATATGTTACTTACAAAACAATAAAGTGGGTATGAAAAAAAGACAAAAGTAACAATTGGTTCATTCACAAAAAGGGTCCCTTGATAAATTTATTATTAATAGAGCTGTAAGTTCAAATTAACAATTTTCAGAAAAAAGTGGTCAATGAACAAGGTGAAATAAGTCATGTGGAAGAATTAGCTGATATAAAGAACAATGAAAATGATGGTTTTGATAATCTTTATGAAAATACGAATTATAACAGAAGTGTGATTATCTTGACGGGAATGGAGAAGTAGAACGAAATATTCCAACATTGATTATCCAGGAACATGGACCAAAAATTTGTTATTTGAAAATTAATAATATTATTTAATTCAATATTTCTAGTGTTGAGAATAAAAAGGGCTCAAATTTGTAACAGTCCAGAGTCTCAAAAATTTCAGGACTGACCCTGAACTCTTTCACACTTAAGAGTGGTTTTGTATTTTAAGCATTTTTCTATGCTTTTACATGATATTTGGTTGGTTGTTAAAGTCGGTGGAAAAGTAACTTTTTGTAGTTACATGAATAGTAATTTTTTTTGGGTTAAAGTAGAGAGGAAGTGGTCCTTCAACCAAACACACGAAGTGGGAATGAGGATTTCCTACTTCCGCGCTCCACTTCGGAGGACATTTTTTTGATGTCAGAACTCCGGTTTCGTGACAGTGTCGGTTTCGTGACAGTGTCACAGACAAGATCTATTGTTCATGCCAAATCACAGTAAGTTTTGTCTGTAAATCCTCCAACCAAACACGTGAGGTTTCAAATCCGGATTTTGGCCACTTCGGTGCTTCGAATCCACAAACCAAACAACTCCTAAATGAAACTAGTATGGATGTTTCTAAACATAAATTAATATCATATATATAATAAGTGAAGCTTTTGAAATAGGGTAATGCTACGGGTACAACCAAATGCTTACAACTCTCTTACAACCGTTGACGTGGCGGCCGCCCATTGGGAGAGGAGGGAGAGGTGGGACCCGGCGGCCGTCCGGCGGCCGTCTGACGACAGAAACGCCACGTGGCAGCCGCAGGCTTGGGGAGAGGGTGGGGCCGGGGTGGCCCACATAGAGAGGGGGGGGGGGAGGGTTGTAAGAAGGTTGTAAGCATTTGGTAGTAAACTTAGCAGTATTGTTTGAAATATTAACAAATAAGGAAAATGGTTGGAAATTCTATAGGTGGGAGTAGCCGAAGAGAACACCCCCATGAAAAGAGAACAAAAAAAATGATCAAAACAAATGCGTGTATGAGAAAGAGACTATACTGGAAGATCAGCAACAATTAAGACTATCAGAACTCAATTGTCATCAATAGGATTATTGGGCCTCTGCAGAGGAGAAACAAAGAGAGTCGGTCATAGAGGAAGTTCAAGAGTCGTCCGCCCTTTCAGAACGTAGATCTTGTAGAAGGATAGTAGTCTCATGATAAAGGCTGTGCTTACTTGTTATTCATTATCGTGAATAAAATCCTTATATAAGTTTGTTACATTATATATCTACTTGCTAATTTGATTTTCTTTAGTGTTTATTATACATCTGCTATATGTACTTAATTAACCTTCATTAAATTTGTATTTTATTACAACCTTTATTAATTCAACATTGTGGAGAGTATTAGACGGAAATGTACAAAATAATGTGCTATAACACAAAATTATCTTGGATAAACTGATGACAAAGTAATCTACTGCACAATCTAATTATGCTGTACAGGCTACTTGTTTGGAATCTGATTTATCATTTAATCATCAGTAAGTAGTAAACAATCTTAAGAATATCTTTTAGGAGTTCCTTGTAAGGTGACTTTCTCTCTTTGGCTAGTGTAAATTTTAAGAAAAAACATGGGAAAACTGTCGATTATGTTGTGGTACTCTACTCAAAGTCATGAAAGCTCCACAAAAGCATTGGCCATATTTTTGTTAGTTAAACCAAACGTGAAGCCTCTATAAGTAATTGCTAAAAATGCTCTAATCCTTACGCAGTAGTACCCTTAGCTTGGCTTTATGCATATTTTTTATTGGTTTCTCAGGTACAACTCTCCCATTCATCTTTGTCTGCCATTTGTATGAATGTAGGTAGTTCAATTCGAAGATGACATGCATGAGGAAATGGAGTTAAGATGTTTGTGTCTTCTCCATGAAATTCTCTCTCGTGTTATCAGGAAAATAATTATAAGATTTGCTTGTTCCCTTGAGCATTTTGCATATGATCGAGGTTCTAAATGTTTTTACATCGATGTCTTCTTATTTTGCTATATTCTGACCTAACTGGAAAACATGTTTTTAGGTCTAAAGTGCTGCATGGCTTGTTAGTTCGTACTTCACATAATAATTAGCATCTAAACATTTCGTCAATTTTGTATGCTATTGGGTAAATCTTCTTCGCACTTTTTTTTGCATTGCAATCTACTGTATATAGGACTAATTGACCTCATAAATTTGCCAGGTCCACATTTATGAGTTATCAAAATTTTGACAGACGAAGACTATTATTTTCTTCTTTAGAAAATACTATAATTATCCAATTCTGTATTTATTAAGTTCCTTAATATCGTAACACAAACCCAACTACGTCAAATATTAAGTAAATTTAATATTTACAAATGCATGTATACAGCTGTCCTGTGTCTAGATTTAGGAAAAAAAATTCAGGCACAAAGTGTCCTTGTTTAAGTTTGACACCCATGCCTGAGCCCGTAAATGATTGACTTTAACAGTTAGTTTTATTTTGCTTTAACAAGGCTGTACTTCCTTGAGAAGAAAATGCGAAGTTACACTGTTGTGGACTACGTGCAGTTTATGTTTGAATCAACTTATATTTTTCTTGTGCTCAATCTACATTCTTGTGGGTGTATGATATGTTGTTCAATGTTTGGTTGAAGTTACTGATCAAGGTTTTACCAATTGCAGCTTGGCAATCATGGCTCAAATCTAACACAGGAAGAGCTTGAGACACACACAATATCTGCTTGGAAAGAGGGGAAACAACTACTTTTCGGGCAAGTGGATGGGCAGGGGAGGCCATTCCAAAGGCCTCTAGTTCATGTTAGTCTTATTTCTTTTGCTTGAATGCTTTCCCTTGAACTGAGCAAATTCCATTTAGTTGAACTACTTTTTAACATGCAGTCTCTGTATTAGAACCTGAGCCTTGATTTGAAGTTTCAGTAACAAGGTTTATATAATTTGATTTGCGACTGATCATAAATTATAATGTTGATTTGTGTTCTTTCATTATTTTATAGACTGGAACCTTTAATTTGATCATCTGGATATTAATTTGCACAATCTGCTTTGATTTTTGTCAAAGGCCTGAACATATATGTCCTTTTCCTTTCCTCCTTTTTTCTAGGGTTCGTGCTGCTTATAGGCTTTCTTTGTTTCTTGTGATGCATGCTGCTGTTTCTTCTTTACATGGCTGTTAAAATGCTTAATGGTAGAGTTCAAGATATAACTACTTCCGCAAGCACAGCTTTGATATTCCTAGACAACTTCTGGTTGGAACAAAGATCTTGTGTAATCCAGCTTTCAGCGCTCTGGCAATTATAACTACTTCCAAAAGCACTCTACCAATAGATTAAGGATTAAAATGAAATCAGAAACCTGCCGAGGAATTTAGAGTGCCTGCGGAAGTAGTTAGAAACTTAAATGAAAGCTTCAGGACTTTGTAGAGGAATTAGGGCACTGGAGGAATTTAGAGGACATTGTAGAGTATGTACTATTTCTCTTGTTGCATAACTATGGAGATTAACGATTTTGAGTGCTTTTACACTTTCACTTGTTTAGACAAGGTCATGATTTTTTTCCTGTTAATACCATGCATTAATACTGTAATTTATCATTTTAGTGTAGTTTACTAATTCTAGGTTTGAATTCGTTGTGGGCCGTGCAGACGTGGAAGCGACACAAACAACAATAACCCTATGATGACGACTGAAATAACAAGTCACAATTAACGAATAAATAGCAACATGAACACAAACTGCAAACACTTAATGTTTAACGTGGTTTGGTGAAACTCGACCGACTCCACGAGGCAATGAGAGAAATAATATTATTGAATCAACAAGAGAACCTTACAAGAATCACACACAATACCGTAATGCAAAATCCTCCCTTTCAAGATAATCGACGAGCTCTCTTCTTTTGAAGACTCCCTTAATGGTCACTCAAGAACTCTCTCTTGATAGTCTCCTTGTAACCTCAAGCACACAGCCTTTAGTCTCCAAGCATCAGCCTGAGGGCTGGAGGAGACCCTTAAATAGGATCCCAATCCTTTTTAAAATTCGGAGCAATCATGACTTCGATTTACATCAATTTGGATCTAAACTGCACACCCAAATGGACAACCTCGATTCGAGCGGTATACTCGACCGGTGTACTCTCATTATATTGAAACAATCATATCTTAATGTGTCAGCTTCTCCCGGGCTTCTCTGATTCGTCAGACGGATCCGTAGTGAACTCGAGCCATACACAACAATTTCTACCTTGGCGAGTTGTTTAAATTGCCACCTCATGAGAATGTTGTCGAGTTGTTCAAACTGCCACCTCATGAGAATGTTGCCGATCCTCCATGTTCCTTTAACTTTAGAACCTATTTTGGTTTTCTTCCCATCGATAGTCTTTTACTAGAATTATGAAAATAACCACTACCACAGTCTTGTCCAAAACTGTATACAGCCAATGACAGTCTTATCCCGAACCGAGTATCTATCTCCGACACGAGTACGGCCTTTGCCCCAGAGTCACAGAACAACTATGACCCTCCTACTGAGACGGAAAACCTTCCTTGAACAAGAGTTACTTGAATAAAAGTCAAGGCGGTCAATCTTTAAAATATCAATCTCCTTATTGTCCTATTATATCTTTCGATACCTTACATCGATGTGTTTAGTTTGACTGTGGTATATTGAATTCTTAGTGATATGTATCGCGCTTTTAATGTCACAAAACATTAGAATCTCTGTACCTTTTCGAACTTAAACTTGCTAGCTATGCCCCTTAATCACGGACCCTCGGATGTCTCGTCTGCCGCCATGTATACTGATTCGACAGTGGAAAGCATTACGATATCCTTTAAGTGTCGACTTCCAATTAACTAGAGAATATGCAAGTGTGCATATATAGTCCGTAGATGATCTTTTCTCCAACATGGATCAATATCCACATTTCTGCAATTGTCTCAATCCATGTTCTGGCTTGTGAAACAACAAACTGTTATCTTTAGAGCCCTTAAGATACCGAAATATCCATTTTAGGGCCTTCCAATACCTCTGGGTTTAATATGAATCGGCTCAGCAAACTGGTTACATACGATAAATCGGGACGGATGCACACCATGACATACATCAACGATCCTAATGCACTCGCATACATAATCCGAGACATTTTTACCTTTTTATTCTCTGATTTGAGACACACATTTGAGGATAACTTGAAATGACCGGCTATTGGTGTGCTCATCTTTCTAGAGTTCTTCATGTTGAATCTCTCTAGCACTTACTTTATATACTTCCTTTGAGATAGTCATAGCTTCCATTCTTCTATCTCGATGAATTTTTACATCAATGATCTTTGCTCCACCTAGATCTTTCATGTCAAATTCTCCACTTAATGAAGCTTTGAGTACATTTATCTCCGTCCTACTCTTGGAAGCAATCAACAGGTGAAAAACATTTAAGAGGTGATATATCAATGAGCAATTCTTGACACTAAGTAGACACAACTGTCATACTCACATCGAGAGAATCTTCAACATAAAATAATTGAAGTGAAAGACTTTTTAACCCATGTAAAGACCACTTGAGCTTACATGAAACATAAAATAATTAAAATATTTACTCTTGAATGAGAACACGAAAAGAGAGAATCCGTCTGCCTCTCCAAAAAGAAACATAAATCTTGTACATATCCCTTCTTCCTCTGTGGGAATGGGAACACGAAAATATAACAATTTTAGTTAGAACATATAAAAAAAAAAGTAAAGGCAACAAATCTTTATAATCCTGTTTTATTATTATTTTTTCCATGCCTGTTTCCTCCCCTTCCCTTTTTACCTTTCCGTATGTCCCCTTCCAATTTTCTTTATATTTTTATTTGCTAAATTCTTCCTTGTGGTCAATGGGGTGAAACATAGGAGCATTTCAAGGCTTCCAATAAATGGTCACCTGACATTGCATTTTTTTTTTGAATCTAGTCTGGATGCCTACTTTTTTGTATTAGTTTTTATATAATGGGTAAAAATGTTCGC
Organism: Iris macrosiphon; assembly: GCA_036927795.1. Lineage (NCBI taxonomy): Eukaryota > Viridiplantae > Streptophyta > Magnoliopsida > Asparagales > Iridaceae > Iris > Iris macrosiphon. Next base: position 15,138,106 of record JAYESA010000019.1, on the reverse strand, counting down.
GATTTTTCCCTTCATCTTTCATGTGAAATATATTTAGCAAATTCTTTTGAAATTATGAAGCAAATATCTGATATTGTAGCTATGTTCTGCGTTACCTTTTGAATAATCTAATTTTGTCTCGGAGGGAAACAATTTTTTTCCATTATACTTGGACTTGGCTGGACTTGGTCTCTCCACTGTTAGATGTCTTGTAAAGGTTCTAAACGGCGATAGGCGGGTGTGCGGCGGAAAGAGTCCGCCAACCGTCTAGGCGGTTGATACATTTTAGACATTTTTTACTATTTTATCATAGTTTTGTGCATTATATACATATTTTAAGGATGTTTCATGCATAACTATGTTGTAGAACAAAGATTTATTAAGTTTTAGTATTGTAAAAGTGAATCATAGGCCCATAATGCTTGCAAAACCGTTTGGCCAAAACATCTTGTTAGGTATTGCTCCGCCTAGACGCCCACCTACGCCGCCAAAGCTCCGTTTGCCGCCTACTCCACCGCCTACCGAAAAGCGGTGCGGAGAGAGACCGCCTACTGTCTAGGTGCCGCCTAGGCGGTCGAGGCGGCCGCCATTTATAACACTTCCGCCACTGAGCTCAACTTTTTATTAGTTTGGTAGTGTTACCAAAGACCAGTATTTATCAGAGAATTATAGTACCAAATCTACTGTTTGGTGTTAAGGGAGATCTATGTTGTTTTAGTACATTGGATGCAATTATTACTTGACAGAGATATGGAATAACTAGCAAATCGATTGTGCCTGTCTTGTAAATTTGAATATTGGATCATTCCATTGTTGTTTTTGTAATATTCTGAGATTGTGTCTTTTGTTCTGTAGGCTGCTCCCTATGATTCATTGAAGGAAGTAGCTATAAAGATATTGCAGAACGATGTGTCTGCGGTTCCCATTATTCATTCTCCATCACAGGATGGATCATTTCCACAATTATTACATCTTGCATCCCTTTCAGGGATTTTAAAATGTAAGTGCTACCTTATCTTTCTTGCTCTCTTTTTTCTTACCATTAAATCATTGCAAAAGTTCTACCTTCTTTTATGCTTCATGATATATTCATATAGATTTGTTTACTTATTGTCAGGTATTTGCAGACACTTTAGACACTCTTCTGGTTCGTTACCCATTCTACAACAACCCATATGTACAATCCCTTTGGGTACATGGGTTCCTAGAATTGGTGAAGCAAATGGTCGTCCTCTGGCAATGCTAAGACCAAATGCCTCACTTAGTTCTGCCCTCTCTTTGTTGGTTCAAGGTATGTTAATCACTTACCATTTTTTAAAGTAAATTAAAGTTTTATTACAATAGGTTATTTTATACTGCATTCACTTTGGTACATCAATTGATAAAATTTATTTATTTATGCAATATCAATTCTTTGTTGGATTCTTGCAGAATTTAACCATGACACTTTTTGATATACTTTTCTATGTGAAAGTTTACATGTCTTGTTTTTAAAGGTCTTCTTTCCTTCTTCCCCTTTGGTTACTTTTTCATTTTAGGGCTGCAAATGAACAGAGCAGCTCGTAAGCTCGACTCGGATCGGTACGATTAACGACCTGGGCTTGAACATGAAAATGAGTTCGATTGGCCGAGCTTGAACATAGGATGCTCGGCTTGTGAGCTCGTGAACAAGCTCAAGGAGTGCTCGGTTCGACTCAACTCTTGTGGCTCGACTTTGACTCCACTCAGACACAAGTCAACCTGTATATAATCAACTTTTCTACATTTAGATGTGGAAGTGTCAAGAAATTTATGACATAACTTTTAGTCTCACATTGGTTGGGAACTAAAATGTTCATAAGTTCATGGATGTAATTTACATGGCCAGTTCCCTGAAGCCAGGACTTGAGCTCTCGAACAAAGCAGCTCGACTCACTTGTGAGCAAAGCTAACAGAGCTTGCACATCTTCTTACAAGCTCAAGCTCGGCTCGATAAGGACCAACCCTAAATGTGCCGAGCTTGAACATTGAAAGGTCGGGTTGATTTGGCTAGATTGCAGCCCTACTCTCTTAACCCTACTTTTAGCTTTAGCTTTAACTTCTGATGAATTTGCCGCCGGCCCAAAATATGGGATAAATGATTTGTTATTAGAAAGAACAACCAGAGCAAGAACAAACAGCTTGAAACGGTCTTACCTATCCTATCCAGGAGACTAACAGAGCACACCTGAATTATGACGTTAGAAGTCAGCAACCACACAGAGCAAACTAATAACTCTGAAATGCTTTATTGTTGTTGTTGCAGCTTCTGATGAATTTGAGTTGATTCATGGTTTTATCTTAGGCATGTAGCATGAATTGCTCGATAGATTTACTCTAAAAATAAGGCCTTTATTTATCCTTATGTTTATGTCTTGTGCATGAAGCGCGAAAATGTCCAAACTAGTAGATCGTAAATTTGAAATAAAATACATATCCCTCCTTTCAGTTTTTATTGGTTATGGCATTGTGTTGCATGGAATTACCTGTTTCTTCAACTGATGCCGTATCACTTCTTACCTCTACAGCTCGTGTCAGTTCAATACCAATTGTTGATGACAACGACTCTTTGTTGGATACATATTCGAAAAGGTAATATTTTTCCTTGATGTACTATCTTTTGGTGTTTTGCCATATAGCATGATTTTTTTATTTCTTTAGTACCGCCATATAATCTTGTTTTATCTACAGTGACATCACAGCTCTGGCTAAAGATAGAGCTTATGCGCAGATTCGCCTTGATGAAATCAGTATCCAGCAGGTAAAAGCAGTTCGATTGTCTCATTTTGTTGCTCTTCAAAAGGTTGCATATATCGTTGTTATCGTTGCTTTTCTTATTGATCAATGAAGCTGGTTACTGTATGCATTACAAGTCGTGTATGGAGCTACAATTCATTATCAACTACATATTTAACTATGGTCTTGCATTATTGAGCGAGATGCTGTATCTTTTCAATGAAAGAGTAGTAGGTACTGACCATCACCTGCTTTCTAACTGAGGTTGATCTATTGATACACTGGTAGGGTTTCGATCAGGATAATCCCAAAGCTTCCCTTGTCAAAAAATGGGGGGTAAATGGAAAGTATGTATGTCTGAGGTGAGAACACATGCATGGTAAAAATTCATGCATAGTAAAAATCCTTCTTCTTAGGGTTCGAGAATCTATGATGGGAAGGACATTGCAGGGGGGCTTTTATTCCTAAGGAGAAGCTTATGATTTGGGAGCCATGCAACTAAAAGATTAACTATATGAAGTTGCCAGAATACTTATGTTCAGGTTACCTATGATCTCGTCTTTTGACAGAATGAGAGAGTTATACCAAGAATCAGTTTCTAGTATGTAGGGAAATACTGATGGTAGCACGTACCTCTCTACTATCACAGGTTTTATCATAATAATGCATCAACCATGATTCAGCTTACTGAAAATTTGGTTATTAATTTATTTTACCATTTTTGCCTGAAATCTTCTCCAGGACCACCCTTATTGACCTTTGATTAGTTATGATAGTTACTTATTTAATATTAACTATGCTTAGTTTAGTTACACAAACACAGAGCAGACGGTAATAAAATGTCGTTGAGACCGGGGTTTCAAAAATACCAAGTAGAATTTATTGTTTGGGTTTTAGGGCTAGGGTATGATATTATGTTCGTTGGTTTCTATGTGGGTTGCACGAAAAATGCCTGTACATCCATGGGAAAAAGTGGCATTGTGTCTGTGGCCAGGCTAAAAATGGAACGTAAGTTCACATGGGTTCATACAGAGGGGGGTGTCATTGCAATTAACTCGACTATTTTGTGTGTTTAGTTCTATTTATTAAGGGAAAAAGTAATGAGCAAACATTTATACTTTGTGATGCATTTGGTTTAAAAATGTGCCGTCGTGCATGTATGTCTATGTTAAACCTCTCACCTTCCATTTCATATCTCATTTTGAAATATATAATGTTGATTACATCCCCTTGTATTGTTATTAGTGTCCTCTACAAACTTCCCTTTCTGTGATAACAGTCTGAAATATATAATGTTGTTTACATCCCCTTGTATTATTATTAGCATCCTCTACAAACATCCCTTTCTGTGATAACAGAAATCTTTTTTAAATACCAGGTCCACTATTTTGTATGGTAATTGTGAATTTCTTTATTCCTAGCAACGAGTGGGAGTGGTTTAGGACCAAAGAATATTTGAATAGCAGGATATAAATGTGGAACACACACACAGAGGTGATCCTTGTTTACATTCCTAAATCCAAGATGTCTTTAGATCTCTTCCTAGTTTTACCAGCTGCGTTTTTCATTAGTACTAAATTATCACTCCTAACCGGCGTTTAGTAACTAAATTTATGTCCAAAGCACGTGAAACGATTTTCTCCCATGTTATTCTCAATTAACACCGTACCTCCAACTACCCATGAACACTCATTTCTTTTGTTTCAAGATATGGCCAATCATCCATCTTGTAGGTTAGATAGTTCTGGATTATGTCATCTGATAATAGTAACAAGAGAGATGATAAGGTGCTTCTCCTTGTAGCAACTCCATTAGCAATTTCATTTTTTTTATAGGCCTAAAAAATAGGATCTTATGTTGTGGAGGGAATCGGTGTCCACTGGTTTCATCGGAATTGAAAAGCAAGGAAATAAAAGGGTAAATAAAGATCTGACTCTCGGTCTTCTGCATTGCAAAATCTTCACCACCACAACCTGCCAGTCTTCTTCTTCATGGCAGGATGTGGCTCCTCCACGGAACTGATCTGTACGTTCTTGTTCAAGAACAGCCCCGTCGTGGCCCGCCTCAAACTTGTCCGCCAGCAGTCATCTTCCTCATCAACGTAGTTGGGACAATTTTCCTGTCATCCATGCCCGACCGTCCCATTACAAGAAAACCTATTCTAGTACTATGGTCCTTATCAAGTGTTTTGTTGCTAGAGTCATCCTCTCGACCTCCCTTATCCGTGTTCTCCTTGATGCTCATTGATTTCAAATCCACCCACTGTTATCCCAATGATAACCAAATGGATTTTTCTCAATATCCTGGCTAACCATCTCTGCTATTCTTCCCACTTTGTTGCACCAACTCCCATGGCACCACATAAATATCACTTTGTCGTCTTCTCAATCCACTCTTGGAATGTAGTGATTATAGTATCCAGTGGGCCCCACCATTTGCTCCGTGGTGGTGAGATCGATGAGCAGCGCAAGGAAGACGAAGTCGAAAAAGGGATAGTAGTGCTAGGATCTGGTGTTAAGACTTAGCATTCATGAGGAGAGAGAAGGCATCAAGAATAGTGGGGATGAGAGGTGAAAGGATGACGGAAAGAATGATTCGAAACATTGGTGAGGAAGATGGAAGCTACCAGCGTGAATAACTTGAGGTGGCCACATCAGACCTGTTTCCACACAAGGTTGGTGCGGATTGGTCCGCAGAGAAGTGGCAACTCACCATGAAGAACTCTTTGTGGTTGGGAAGAAATATTTTATTAGTTTGTTTTCTATTCTATGTACTTATCGTTTCTTAATTACTAACAAACAGGTAAACACCTGTTTTCTCCAATAACATGTGACCTAAATTTTCGTCCCAGGTGGACCAATAAAAATGGAGTCGCTATTAGGAGAAACCATCACCCTATCTAGCCTTCTCCATTCGGAATGTGTTGTGGCTATCAAGCACAAGAAAGTTGTTTTAAAGAATTGAAAGTTTTTATGGTTGGCTGTCAACCTGATAGTCGCACCATAAAAAACGTAGACAGACAATTGACAGGCAGGTAGACCTTCCTTTGGGCTATGCAAGTTCAAAGCTCATGCAAGCAAATCCTTCAAGATATGCAAGTTTAAACTCGTCCTTTTGGATATGCAATCTTCTCTCATTCAAGCAAGGAGCACCCTCCAAGTTCCCTTTGATTAGTGTGGATGAAGAAGAAAGATGATACACTTTGCATAGGGAGTTGCATTATTATTTCTGACACATTAAGCCACAGAATGCGAGGAATGAGTTCCCTATAATAATATAGTTATTATTATTATTATTATTGATACCAGTAAGTTGTATGTATGCGAAGGTGCTATAAGCAACTTCCACAGCAATTAAAAGGTGTTGGTTTGGTTATGGCATTCATATTGAGATCCTGATCTTTCAGAAAAATGTCCCATCCTATTTTGATTAGCCACGCCAATGACTTCTCTAACAATCTGACAGTTTTGTTATATTGTTGATTTGCATTTGTTTACTGGATTCAGGCACTTCAACTCAGACAGGACGCCAGTTCTCCATATGGGTTTTATGAAGGGCAGAGATGCCAGATGTGTCTTTGTTCAGATCCCTTGCTGAGAGTGATTGAAGGATTGGCGAATCCTGGTATAGTAGAAAAAGAAATTGTTATTGTATCTGATGGTTTTACTATTGTTGAATTATTGAGACACATCTCAACTGGTTCTTGGTTTCAGGGGTTCGTCGGTTAATCATTGTGGAAGCTGGAAGCAAGCGAGTGCAAGGCATTATTTCTCTCACCGATGTGGTCAGGTTCTTGCTCGGTTAGCCCTAACAGCTGAGGAACTTTTTGTTATTCAACCTCTACACTTTGTTGGAACCTTTGTGTTGTGAACACAACGTCATCAGACTCGACTTCTGTTCACCGATGGAATCATTCATGATATTTCTTTTAATTGGATAGGCCTCAATGGTTTAGTGCCTGGTCTCGTAAAAGATAAGGCCACTAGAGGTCTGTAAATGTTAGGATGTTTTCCCTTCTTTTTTCTCGCCTTCATTTCTTCCTTAATTATTGTTATTGCTATATTCTAACGTGCTGCTGTGGGCTTGCCTCATACAAGTTAACAGGCAAGTGAAGCAAGAAAAAGAAAGGGAGAAGGATTAATTGCCCAAATTGTATTGAAATGTGATATTTTTAGTTTTGTTATCATCAGTTAACGTTGAACTTTTAGAGCACGACCAGATTTGTGATTCTCTGTCATAGCTCTTGAGATCGATTGACCGTCTATGAATTTATTTAATCCAGCCAGTTTGTTTGACTGTACATTATATTTGAATAGATTCTCTCCATAATCAAATATGTTAATAATTGTTTTCTTGTGGGAACTGTATAACTGTTAATGAACATTTGGGAGCAGGAATGCAGGACTGGAGCATTGTTGTAAAAATGTTTTAAGCTGTGTGAGCTTCTCTGCAGGAGACTAATGAATGCTTTAGTTTATGCTACACATTCCAGTTATTCTTTCTTGTGGGGTTTGTGGAACACAAGACTGAAGCTTAGGGTCTCCTGTCTTTTGAGGATTGTCAAAATCCACCACTGTATTATAGGGGATCTTCAGTTAGTAGGGGCGAGTTTTATACGGTTTTAGATCAAGAATCTCGGTTTGGTTTATGTTTGGTTTTGAAAATAATAAAATTTATTATTCAGTTGAATTTTGGATTTTCGTAAAATTTAATAAATTTTGAAAACAAAATTTGTATGTTATTTGAAGCTCAACTTTGGAAATATAACAAGTAGTTCAATCATGAATCCAAACTTAAAAAAAAAAATAACAATTATCTATGGGGTCGTTACATGTTGGTTACGATGGAGGACTTCCGTGGGGATGGACATAGTTCGAATCCCTCTTGGGAATTTAGTTCATAATCTGGTGGGAAGGACGTTGAAAGAAAAAAGGAAAGAATTGTATGTATACAAATTATATTTTTAAATATAATTTAAAGTAGTAACTTCGGATCTGTCTCATTAAAGCTTAAAAATAGTTCAACCGAACAAAATGATCACTTGTATCGATGTCTGTTATAGTTAATTTTGGTTCTGTTTTGGTTTCAATTAATTTCGGTCCATGCTTACTCTTAAAAGTGACGGACGAAAAAGAAAGAAAAGCCTCTTTGTACTGTTGCTGAGCGCATCTTCAGTTCCAAATCTTTTACTAGTAAACTAAGCTGTGGAGGGCGAGCGAGATATTATACAGTAAAAGTGTTATGTGGAGGTCTAGGTGAATCGAGTTTAGTAGAGTTAGATTTGTGATTGTGTTTTGTACGTATTCCCAGGTCAGTTTGAATTTACAAATGTCTGCTCCGGTTAAAACATGGTAATTTTTGTGTTCCAACTTGTTGGTTAGCAATTCGTGGAAGAAACCCGGATTGAATAGAATATGTGCATATGTGCCCTGGATTAGCTTGACCGCATGCTCCCGTAACAAAAACGACGCAATCTGTGGCTAATTATACATTGTACATATGTGCCCTGAACTTGCCCATCTGCGGCTAACCATACACTGTTCCATACCAAATGTCGACAAATTTCTCGGTAGCCAATAGTTGATTACAGCAAAATTCATAGGATGAAACACCTTTGGGTAAAGGTCGTGATAAAAAGATGGACATATTCGAAGATGTAAGTTAAAAAAAATTTGTGTGTATTCTTCTCCAACTGGAGGCCAAAATATATAAAGATTACAAAAAGTGAAAAAAGGTTTTCTAAAATCACTCCAAACATATCTAACTAAATCAAATCAAATCTTGGTATATTTTGCACAACTACATATAGCGCCTAAAGAGCCTCTAAGATGGGCCTAGTCAACCTAAATGAGCTTTGTAATCTATTGTCCAATCATGTTAGTGAGAAATTATTCTGTGGTCCGGCCTCACCACACGATAGTGATGAGGTCTAGCTTTCCACCAATAGCATCATGAGACACCATTGGACTCTTTCCGTGGTGTGTCATGTTGCTATTGATGAAGTGTAAGGTCTCGTCACTGTCATGTGATGAGGCTCGTCCACGGAATAATTTTTCCTTGTTAGGAGGTGGAGGTGGGGATGGGTAAATCCCTTTGCCTTGAACCGTTGTTGTCCTGGGAACCCTTGCATTGGTGGCCGAGCAATCTGGGTACCTGGGGTAAATTTGGCCATTGCACCATCTCCCATTGGTGGCGGCGGTGCTGGTCTGGAAGGATCATTTGTTGCCATTGGCAGTTGGTGTTGGTACCCAACCTTGAGGTTTGTTGGCTTCAGGAGGCTTAACTTTAAAATATAGTTGTAACTGTGCACACAGTGGCAATATATGTCAGACTTGCTACCAAAAAAGTAGATAAAATGAATTTATTTTAGTTAAATTATTAAATTTTCAAGACTAGATGGTTTCGATAAGATAAGACCCCCTAATTATTTAGGTTGAATTTATGGTCCTTCAGTAGTTAGAAATCTAAGCAACTGTGTGTAAACGAAATTTTTTGGTAGTGATGGAGAGAAGTTGAAGCCATTTGATAAATTACTCCTATTCTTCTGTCTCCTCTCCACCCATTGATAACAACAAGCTCTCCAGCTAGAGAAGTTGAAGCAACAGAAGCATCATAAAATACCTGGCTGGATCAAAACCCTAGAGTTGGTAGTGAAGGAGAGAACCACTTTTTGGATAACACGTACGGTTGGGCAGGGGTGGAGCAAGAAATTTAGAAGAGGAAGGTCAACATCAAAGATAAAAAAAATTCAAAATTTTGTTAAATAAAGTTAGCCTATTTAGCAAATTATTACATAAACTTACTTAATATCATTATATTAAAATTTGATGCATAATAAATTTAACTATTTTTTTTCTTATCTATCAAGTATAGTCTCAAGTTTAGCTAAAAATTAGAAGGAAAAAAAAATTATGAAGAAAAAAAAAATAAACCTGATGTAAATATATATATAGAAATTAAAAATTCTAAATTTTAGAGAGGACAAAACATAAAATTTAAAAAGAACATTAATATTTAACTCGAAACTAAAAATTCAGTAAGAACAACTGTGCTCACTTGTCCTCATGTAGGTCCGCTCCTACGGTTGGGTCAAGCCTTCCAGCCTGACGTTAACATCCGCACCATCATTCGCCCCGAAATCTTCGTCTCTGATTATTTTGCAGACTCTGGTTTCAACACCACTCTGGTCTCACCATGGATCCAATCCTCAGCTCACCAAAGAATCAAAGATGGAAGAAACATAATTCACAACATTCGTGTTTTATTTGCGAATAATTCGTGAATTCGATAATATGTATGGGTTGATGAATACGCATGAATTATTCAATGTTTCCGAAAAAGTATGCAGCCGTGTATACACGTATCAGAACTAGTTGATGTGTGGGCCCTTGCTCCTACACCATCAAAGACCCTAAAGAAAGGATTACAAGTAACTTTATAATGCTAAATGATGCTGCTTAATTAAGCTCGATATGTTAGTCCAAGTTTGTATCCCAATTCGTCCACTTTCAGTTCAAATTGTGCCCAAGAAAATGTGTCAAAATTTGCTTCTTATTGTAATTAAGAAAATATTGTAAGAGGTCTTCCTGAGCATCACAAACTGACAGAGGCACAATTAGAACAACGACAACGAAACATTCATTCCAAAATTTTGGGGTGCAACTTGCACCACAAAAACAACAAGAACAAACTATTTATCCCAAAATTTTGGAACAACTTACAAGCCCAAGTATTTATTCCAATTTTCTGGATCGCCTATATGAATCATTTTCTTCCATTCGGTTTAGTTGAGGGCTATTCCCCCTCCTATATCATTCCTTGACCAATGCCCTAAATCCTGATTAATCAGTTAGCATACTGATCTTGAAATGAAGTAACCAATTGCTAGTGCCATCTAAAGGGCTCATCATTCCTTTTATGACCGTTTGTATTAGATTAGAAACCTTCTTCATATTGGTCTTGTTCCATTTATACATCTAATCATTATGCCTCACATTTCTATAGTTTGCATTTCCGCCGATAGCGATACGGTCTGAAATGTTTCGATTCGATACCGACCGATATCCGATACTAACCGATATCGATATTGAAAATCTTTTTTCGATCAATTCGGCAAAAAAATAAATTAACGAAAAAGACCAACCGACAAAGGTATAGAAGCATAGTAAGGTTGTAAAAGCATGTAAACGAAGAAAACGTATCTATCGCATGTAAACCAATAGATGAGGGTGACTAATAGTTCATTTAATTTCAAAACTACTAAGAAACAACACTGAAAATACTTAGAATTATATCTAAATGTATAAAATATTTTTTTTAAAATATTAATAATTATTTGCTTTCCGATATCCAAAAAATACGATATTCCAATCCGAAATTGCTGATACTGTCAATTCCGACGATACCGATACTCATTGAAATTGTCCGATACCAATTTCGATACTGCTACTGCTACTGCGAACCTTGCACATTTCTACATCTAATCCGGCTTCAAATTTCTCAAGCTCTTGTCTTCATGTTGAGGTTCAACCTTGTCCTAAAACAATCAATTTCAGAACTTTGGATACTTGGAACCAAGGCTCAAGTATGATTACAAGGAAAAGTGTGGAAAAAGATAAGGAAAACATAAAGATATTACACTTATTTTCCTCTCTTTTGGATTATAAAGTAAAAGGGAAACATGGTAATTTGTTTTTTTTTTCCCATTTAAAGTGTTTGGATTACATAAAATGGCGAATATAATTACATAACTTGGAAAGTAACAAATGTTTTGTCCCTAAAAGATTTTATTTTAGTTTTCTGCCTTGTTTTTTTTTTTTTTAACTGTTGAACAAAAATAATAGTTTGTAGAGGTTTTCTTTGAGAATGTGGAAATTGTTTTCCAGTTTAATGATCAAACAAGAAATAAAGTAAGCTTCAACAGCAATTGTGTTTTCCACTTTGTTTTCCCTTCTAAACCAACAGAACCCAAGGTTGTCAATGTGAATCAAAACGAAATAAAGAAAAGAGCAGGGAAGAAAAAAAAAAAAAAGCTAAATAATAGGAGAACGATAAATCAATAAACATTTAAATTTGAAACAAACAGAATATGGAAAAGCAAAACATAATTAAATAAGTAGCAACTATGAGCTATATAACATGTAACGTAATATAATCAACATTAGCAATCTTAACTTTTATAGCATATATAGAATAATACCCGTAAAGCAACATAATATGCATAGGAACAAGATGTTAGTTCCGAGACGGATCAGAAATGGTAGAACGCGGGCCATAGCATAACTGTTAGCAAGACCCGAAGGTCCGCTCTCACACAAGAGTTCCTCATCTAATATTTCTCGATTCCAACGAAGCTCGAACCAAGAACATGTTACAAACTGGCTCCGAAAAAAATGAAGATTACAACAAGCAACAAATAAAACGTTGTCACGCCCCGCTTCCAGAATACTGGATAAATACGGGAACTGACATGGCCAACCTCACATTGCAGAATATCGAAGTAAGCCGCCATGTGTTAAGGTTGTCTAGAAGACAAACGGATAAACTCTAGCACGCTATGTCGTCAGTCCTAAGGCCGACAAATCATATTATCTCAATCCAACAACACAAGTACAAGAGTATATCATACATGAAAGTAAAGAGGCGTCCTAAATTATATGTCACATATGATCATGAAGCTAGTGAATAAAAAAATGTTACACTAGCAGAGTTTAAATATACATGATCAAATATACCAACAATGGTCTAATATATACATCATGTTGACCGTAGTCTAAAAAATATAAGGAGATAACTCTATCCCATTGCTAAACACCACAAAAGAAGTAATCAAGACGAGTGGTGAAAGAAGGAAACCCACTCGCGAGCTTCGGTCGCAGTCCTACGAGTGCGAGCCATCTTGCTGGAAGCGCGGTGGATCCTGGTTCTCTTCGGAGTAACATGGCCATACAAAGCCAGTGGGGTCAGAATACCAAGAAACAAGTACCACAAAGGAGCTCGAGGTGATATACCAGACACATCACAACATAAGCAGAAAGGGACATACAAGAAATAAATGCAGATCGAGACTTGTGGTACCAATGTACTTATCTCAAGAATAATACAAGAAGAACTGATAATAAGTGCAAAAATGAAAGTAAGGCGACGAGCGGCAAGAGAGCATAGGAACTACTCTAGATCGGGACCACAACCCTTAAACCAAATAAGGACCGGGGCTGCAGGCCTTCACCCGAGCAGAACTTAGCACCCTAACCACGCGCCGGAATAAAATAAAACTAGAAGAGCGAGCTATAATGAATGTAACATCATTCATCGAACGACCAAACAACTTTACGGCTTGCTACGATTAACTAGTTAGGATTGTCACAGACTATAATTACTAAATGCATATTTTAAGAATATTCCTACTACCGACATTACGGTTAACCCGGATGGCCAAGGGTACGCTTGTCTAGTAAATTTAAATGCACATTCAACCATACAACAACATAACTTGTTACTTGTCACAACAGAAATTGAACTCAAAAGCATAAACTTGAACTTGAAATCATAAACTTGCTTTACAACATAAACTTGTATATAAACTTGTCTTGTAAGTGTCGTAGCACACATAAACTTGGTCAGTCATGAAGCCCTTGCCTAGAAGGGTTGTCCATGCCGTATGGGGCCCTTGGGGATCGGGGTAGCCGGTAGCGCAATATTCTTCCCTCCCAATGTTCTGGGTAAATCTTAACTTGTTTAATCATTCTAAATTATTTCAAGTTATCGAGTCGTAGACACTTGAGAACTCCCTAAAATGATGAATCGCGAGTACGAGCTTTTCATGAGTTATCGTATTCGCAACACGCGATACACCTGATAATACTCACACTTGATTTACGAATCCATTATTTCAAATGATGTAACTGGCATATATGATAGTGAGATACTTGCAGTAAATGGAAATACATTATTTTGTTCTGTGTTTACGACATTAATTGGAAAGAGAATCATTGAAAGTGATGTGAATCATGTTGCAAGTGTTACCATAAGTGGTGTTGAAGACAATTTTGGTCGCAACAAATATTGCGGTCGTTGGAAAAAATGTTACAATATTTGTTACACCAATTCAACCATTTACATCAAACAAAATATTTAAATTGGTGGAAATAGGAGAACCAATATTTAATGATTTTAATTTACAACCAACCGAACACCCTAGTTTTATGATTACTTACATGATAATAACATTTTTCAACAGAGTAATGCCTATTGTGAGAAAGAAATTGAAGGACATAAGTCCATTCACTATCAGCTATTTATCTATCTTCCATCAATAATGCTAAGTTTACTACCAAATGCTTACAACCTTCTAACAACCCTCTCACCCTCTCCGTCTCCTCTCCTCCAATGAACGACCGTCACGTGGTATTCCGGCCACGTGACGGCCGTCCGGACAGCTATCGGATTCCATCTCTCCCTCCTCCTCCTCCAATGAACGTCCGTCACGTGGACGTCATATAGATGTCACGTGACGGTTGTAAGAGGGTTGTAGGCATTTGGTTGTAGGCATTTGGTTGTAGTCATAGTATAGCCCATATTCCATAGATGGTTTGAACTTCGAAAAATTGGTACTATGAGTGGAGTAAAAAAAAAATCACTACACACTTTGTGTATTGTCCTTAACATTGACCTTACATATTTGAAATTCAAGCCAAATCGTGTCCATCTCCACTCAATTTGGATTAGACATTGATATAGTAACTAGAGTATTACACGAAAAAGAAAAAGAAAAAAATTTCCAAACTTTAAAATACTGTCTAAACAATCCCAATATTAACCACTGAATGAAATAAAAATCAACAAACAATATAGGACTATTGGTTATGCCAAGTAGATATGATGTAATCAAAAAAAAATTCTTCTTTTTTTTTTTCGTCATTTTTCTTTCGGGTTTAATCAGACTGTGTAGAAGTATACAGGTAATTTCTTTGCTATTTTTTTCCGTGTTAAATCAAACTGCTAATGATTTTCTTATATCTTAATTCTTGACCTATTTTAAAAAAAATCACACTAAATATTGCTAATGTTTCTACTGATCATTCAATAAAAATTAACTAAATAGGCCAGAAAATAAAATATTTTGGGAAATTAGAGACTACAATACTTTCCACCAGAGAGAATGGTGTCGCAAGTCTCTCTGGCCAAACATATTGTAGTTTCTAATTTTCCGAAACATCTTATTTCCTGATCTATTTAGTAAAAGTTCTTATCACAGTACGAAAATTTCTGATAAAAATGTTGTAAATGTTGCAGTAGACATTCCCATGATTTTGTTTACCGAAGACAACCATGTTGTCCTTCAATTGCAACTTCTGTTATTCCTTATATTTGGGCTAATTAGAGTTTAGATCCTGAATTTTATACCAGCTTAGAGTTTAGAGTCTGACTTGTCCAATTAGAAATTTTATATTCTGAATTTTTATTATTTGTCTTATTTTTTTCTATTATATCTTTGACAATAAAATTTTAATATATAGACTAAAAAGGACATAATAGAAAAAAAATAAATATATATAATAAAAATTCAGGGTATAAAATTTTTTATTGAACAAGTCAGGATTTAAACTCTAAACTGATATAAAATCCAAGGTCTAAACATACAAATTATTGTGGTATATCATTTCCTTCTTTTTTTTTTTTTTTTTTTTTTTTTTGAATGTTGCTTTAATCAATATCCAAAAGATTGTGACTACACGACACTAGCTTGGCTAGTTAGCTAGCTTTAGGCGAGGAGAATAAAACAACGCGTCACACTATTTGGCATAGGTATTGCCTCATTTATGAGAAATAATGTCTTGCATGGTTGCTTGCAAGTGAGACGGAAGTGCTGCAGCCGACATAAATTGTGCTCCAAAAGAACAGTCCCACTATTTGGTTTGGTTGTCGATGGAATTTGGACAGAGGAAGTGAGAGTAATAATTATTTTCCAAAATTTTGGCCACCTAATTAAAGATTATTTTTTGTTGTTGTTTCACTTCATTTTTTTCTTTTCTTTTCGTATTGATGATGCTCGATAACGGTGCGGTCGTCGAACCGAACCTTCATCGATAGGATCTCCACCGACAATGACGTAGTCAGAAGGAGGACCGGTACCAGCGCGAGGATCTCTCCTTCTTATGTAACATCCAAAAGACGAAAATGTGAATTTTGTCCAAACATCTAAAGTTAAGTTTTCAGACAATAACTAACAAGAAAGTGAAATTCCAAGGTGTGTAAAAAAGGACAGACGGTCCGGAACTCGATTCGGATTCGAACTGGATCGGAGAATCAACTCGCAAGTTCGGTCCGGTCCGAACTCGTCTTTGTTCGGGTCGGATTCAATTCAGTCGACCCAGCTCGATTCATATTAATATATATATATATATATATATATATATATATATATATATATATATAGTAAACGAGATATGAGTCATAGTGTTCATATTTCTACATAAATCATGTATATATGGACTAATAAGAATAGACTGTACTAGTGCACATGGGTACACATGAGATGTAGGAGTCCAGTCATATTGGTCCACATGTACATGACTCATGTAGAAATATGAGCATATGACTCATATCCCGCTTATATATATATATATATATATATATATATATATATATATATATATATATATAAAGTTAAATTAAAAAAAAATCTATACATTTTTTATAAGCTATTCAAAAAAATTCAAAAAAAATTTCAAACTTATAAATATTTAGATTCTAATTTATACTTAAAGTTATATAAATATTGATATAAAGAAATCAAATAAAAATTTTCTTAATGTTTATATAAATTTTTTACATAAATTAAAAAAACAGAAAATTTACTGTACCGATAATAAATTTATATTAATTAAATATAACGATAGAAATTTTAGAAATTTTGAAATTCCGATACATATCGCCAACCGAGATGGCAAAATTTTGGAGAACTTGATTTTCGCCAACTGAGTTGGCGAAAATCCGACAAGAATTCGACGTGTCAAAATTTTGGACGGGAGAGGGGTGAATTTTCGCCAACTAAGTTGGCGAAAATGTGATATTTTGATTTTTTTTTTTATTTGGTTTTATGTTTAGGGTTTTATTTGGTTTGAATTTTTTGTTGGTTTTTTTTGTGTTATTTTTTTTGTTTTGGTTTTTTTTTTGGTCTATTTATTTTCTGGGTATGTTCATAGTAACTCTGTGTATATTCATAGTAACGTTCATATTGTAACGTTTATATTTTTACAACGACTCTATTTTTTTCATTTCTATAAATTCCTTCTGCTATTCATTTTTCACTCAATCCACTTATACTTTCAAACAAAAGATACTTCAGCTCAATCACTCTGTATTTAGAAGCTCATTCTCATGTGATGGATCAAAGTTTAACAATATTATGTTCGGTTGGAGGTGTGCTTAATGGGTTAGTTTATGAAGGAGGTTTAACTGAATTTTTTTAATTGATCGAAATATTTCGTTTGATAGTTTACGTAATCAAATTGTTGAGCAATATTCTATTGATTATGAATTTAAATTGGTTCATGTTTATTTAACTAATTGTATAAAGTTAGTTAGTGAACAAGCATAAAAATTTATTCTAGAAGTTAATGTACAAACAACGTATATTAATATTTATGTAACTTCACCACCACCTAGAAATAATATTGTAAGTAGTATACGTGCTTCTAATGAAGTTAATACTGCTTCTAGTTCTTCTCATCAAGTTATTTCATTTACCGAACAAGAACATATAGTAGATGATGGTAATAACGAGAAAACAGTGATGATTTAATTAAAAATTTAGATAATGAATTTGATGGCAATGTTGATAGTGTTAGTATTTCAGGATTAATCATTGGAAATAAAATTTGATAATCGTTCTGAATTTAGATATGTTATTAGTGATATAGCAATTGCACATAATTTTATTTGTCATGCTACTTTAAACAATGCTAGTGGGATTGTATATAAATGTAACGATTCAAGTTGTAATTGGAGAGTATACGCTAAAGCAAGTGGTAAAGATGAAAGTTTTGTTATTAGTACTCTAGAAAACGTACATTCTTGTTTATGGGGACTTATAACGCGTTCTCATCCATTAGCTACTACTGTATGGATTAAAAATAAGATTATTGATAGAATTCGAGATAATCAGTCGTATAGTCCATCGCATGTTGTAAATAATATATTCAGAGAACATGGAATATATATTAAATATTATAAATCTTGGAAAGCTAGGAAACTTGTTCTATCCGAAATAAATGGTAGTTATATTGATGCATATAGTAGTCTTGAAGAGTATGGTTTTAGAATTATTGAGACAAATCTAGGTAGCCAATATTTTATACAGACTACAGAAGACAATAGATTTAAAAGAATTTTTATTTGTTTTAAGGCATGCATTGATGGATTTTTAAGGGGATGTTTACCTGTGATTAGTACTGATGTTACTTTTCTTTCTTCTAGATATCAAGATATTTTATTTATTGCTTGTGCTCATGATCCAAATTATCAATTATATCCAATTGCTTATGCTGTTGCTGAGAGTAAAAATACTGATTCTTGGACTTGGTTTTTAAACGGTTTGAGAGCATCTTTTGAAAAATATTTTGATGCGTGGAATACAATTTATTTTATATCAGATAAACAAAAAGGATTGATAAGGGCTATGCATGATATCTTTCCAGAATCGTCTCATTTTTTTGTATTCAATATTTTAAACAAAATTTGAAAAAACTCTTCAGATTTTTACATTTTTAACATAGTTTAGACTATCTTGTTAGATGCTATAATGAAACAGATGCAAACTATTGTTTGGAAAAAATTAAAGCTGAAAACATAGATGTTTACAACTGGCTCGTTTGAGTAAATGATGAAACTCGTATTTTTTCACACTGGATAACAGTTTATTCTTCTTGTCCCAGATTAGGTATTCACACGTCGAATCTTGCTGAATGTTTCAATAACTGGATAAAAATTTTATGTGATAAACCAATAACGATACTACTTGATGGAATTCGATCCAAAATTATAACACTTCAGGACAAGAACAAGCAAAAACCTAAAAATCTTTGTAAACTCCCTCGACCAGTAATTTAGGATTTATTTTAGCTAATTAGAATTTCTGTAACTTTTTATTAATTTATTTTGTTTACATATCCTATTGATTGTGCACCTATACTTCACATAATTAATTAGAGCATTACACTAGCTGTGTTTCTCAAACAAATTCACATACCTGCCCAAGACATGTTAAACTATTTTCCAGAATTTTTTGCAACTCCCAGATGCTTTATTTTGAGCCTCGTTTGAGACGCACAAATATCGTTACAAAAGTCCGTAATTATTTCCTATTTTATTTCTTGCTCTTTATCCATCTCTGTACCCCTAAAGATTGAGGACCAACGGGCACCAGTTTTGCCCAAACAAAAATACGATAATATTCTACTTTGAATATACTACAATTAGTATATTGACACCGTAGTAAAATTATGACCCTACCTGCCTCTAAATAATTAGAGAACACCGTGCGCAGTATTTATTAAATAATAAATACGATGACCCGTATCACCAAGAAACCAGGCCCTGCCCCTGCCCAGACTCACCCCCACCCCCTCAGGACCCTCCCACAGCTTTTCCCTCTCAATTCTGAGCATTTTAGTATTTTCTGGGAACATGGTATTTTATCAGACAAATTGCGTAATTACGCAAAATACCAAATTTGGGACCTATTTGCAATTTAGAAAATTTCAGGGGTTTTTATGCAAATTTCCAGTGTGAGGTGGCATCACCTCATTGGCTGGTGAATGTGGACCGTCCACGTGTCATGTGGGACCCACAAATGGCTGCATAAATATCCCAAAAACCCAAAATTACCTAACTACCCTTGAACTTCCCCCTAATTACAACCCTGCCACTCCCCCTAAACCTATATAACCCGACCACCCCCTCTCATTCCCAACTCACTCCACACCCTCTCCGGCCATCCTTCGCCCACCGGACCCCTGCCCAACCCCTCGCCACCTCCCTGCCCTCCTCCCCGACCACCGGAGCCCCGCCCTAGCCGACCGCTCCGCCGTCGGCAGCCCCCGCAAGCCAACTCCCCCAACACCATCACCCACAGCCACCACCACCCGAACCACTTCCACCACCGTCTTCGGCCACCGTGCACCACCACCACCCCCACCGTTCGACTCGTCCCGACCCCCTCTACCCGACCACCACTTCCCCTCCGGCCCACGACGCCTCCTCCGCCGTCGGCAGCCCCCGCGACACCATCAGCTCCCCCTAACCCTAACAGCACACCCTCACCTCCGACCGCCTCTAGCCGCCACCACAGCCACCGTAGACTCCCGCCACCACCACCAACCTCACCGCCACTCTTCCCTCCGGCGTTTCCCCACCCTGCTCCACCGCCTCCTCCGCCGCAGCCGCCGCTGCCACCCCCGCAAGCAGCTGTCGCTGCTGTTAGCTGCAGCCACTGCTGTGGCTGCCATTCCGGCCAGACACCGCCGCCTCCGCCGCCGTCCTTCCGCCGGCGATGACGCCTGGGTCCCCCCTGTCACATCCCAAACCCAAAATATCGTGGGACTGGACACGTGGCAATGGCCAGCAGTACACACCGATGGACAAACCCAATTTAATGGATCCATCGGGGCATACTTAAGCTGTATTACAATAGTCAGAGTTTACTAATCTCATCCACAGACTAAAGATAACAATAACAGCAAATAAAATATTAAACAACAACCAGTCAAAGTAACATAAAATCGGAGAACAATCCGATAATAAGTCTGTTACAATGTTCTCAGAATCAGGAAATAAAGAGTTTAATTAAACAGGAAATAAAGTCTATTTGCCATAATGACTGAGCATGGCGAAGCAATTGTTCAGGAGAAGTCCTCAGCAATCACCTCGTCCTCAGGTTCAGGTACTGCTCCGAGTAGTGCTCCTGTTCCGTACACCTCAGGGTAGATCTCGTCTGCTAAATCTGGGGACATAATCCATTCCAGGTCCTAAGGGGACATAGCAAGGTACAGAAAACACAAGCCAAAATAATGCAGTACAGAAATAAAGGAATAATAGGGTAAGTAGTTAAACCAGCTAAGTGATCATGCAAGTGAGAGTTATTAGTCATACTCAGGCTGAGACTACTACAGGATCAGTGTCAAGAAACCATAGCAGTGTTTTCTCGAAGGGCCAGAACTGGTGCCAAAGCTCTGTGTCAGAGACTAGGACACATCCAGATTACACAATATAATATATTCAGCCTTGATATGGTAATACTCTCCCCACCCAATGTAATCACAGTTCTCAATGTTCATGTTACGCAAGATTAAACTAATGCAATCCGTCATTTATTAAGATCTAAGAAAATAAAGCTCAAGTCATGAAATCTATATCCTATACAGAACCACCTTGAATAATCAGGAAGATTCTGTCTCATGCTCTGTGTCAAGTGTCCTGGGTATAATGTACTTGATAGGGCAAGTACGAGAATTATAAATGTCACGATAACCAGCTCTAAGTGACGTTGCACAACCCCGCGCACGGTGTTGGCACCCGACTATGATCGGACGCTAAGCAAGTCATACGGCCCTAGGGTTGAGCATTTACTACAATCACAAGAAAATAAGTCAAGAGATAATGAATCATTAAACTGTATTTGTGGCAAGGTACACTTGCCTGGGTTTTCTGTTCCAATTGTAGCTCGGGCTTCAGCTGGGATTGCGGGCAGTACTCCGGCTGCTGAAACAAACATCACCATCAGGTCCAGAAAGTATTAATCAGCTAGGAACGCCTGTCCTTGAGTCCAATTTGGAGACAAGGACAAAAACGTCAATTTTGGGTCAAGGCGGGGTCCAAATGTGGGCCGCTTTGCACCGAAAAATGTGTCAGGGTCAAAGATCTCCAAATCAGTCCAACTTAGTGTCAACAGGTCAGGAATGATGATACGAACCCAACGGAACTTCCAGAATTAGATTTCGATGAGCCGTTCTCAAAATCGCTCGTCGGGGGAAGCCTTTGGGGCCCACGACACACGATTTTGTCAACGTTCTCAGAATCGAACCAAATTTGGTTCACAGGACCAGCGTATTGCTACGAGTCCGATGGCACAAGTTTCGTCTCGATCCGACGTGTGTACACTAAGTTACAGCGAGAAACAGAATGGTCGGATACGGGACGGTGTCCGCGGATACGCACTGATTCAGGTGTGCACGCATATCCGAATCAGCTTCTGCGAAATCTCGCACGTCCGTATCAACGACGCGCACGTATCTATAAAGACCGCACGCGACCAAGTCGTCCCGTTTGGCGGGGCGCACTCAGTTCCGGGGTGAATTGGGGCGTTGGTTTTTCCTGTTTTTGGATCGCGGTGTACGATCACCACAGGACGCGATGCCCCGAGCGGTTTGCACGGACACCGAGGGGGTCATGCAGGCTACGCGATACAATTTACGGAATCGAAATCAGAGCTACGAGCAAGAAGTTACAAGTACCTGAACTGTGCTCCGCGAAACCGGGTTTCGTATCCTTGTGTCTCAAGCCGTGTCCTGTGTCGTGTCCAGGTTGCCTAGGGTTAGGGTTTACTGTGTCCGGGTCCGAGTCTCGCTGGAGTTGGTGGCGTCGAGGAACTGGGGACAGCTCGCCGGACGGAGGCGGTGGCGTTCGCTGGCGGAGGCGGGCTGCCCGGAGGCGAGGTCGGGCTGCTGAGGAGTCGGGCGGCGTCGGGCTCGGATGGGGGTTCTGGGGAGTTGGTTCGTCGGAGGCGGAGGGAACTGGTGACAGGCGGCGGCGACTGGGGACGGGTGAGCCGGTAGTCGACTGGGCGGAGGGCAGGCTGAGGTCGGGGGCTGCGGCGTCGGTTGTAGGTGGAGGAGGGGATTTGGCCGGAGCAAGACCGGGTTTTATAGAGGTAGAGGAAGATGGAGAGGCGACGTCCGATGAGGGGAAGGGAAGAGACGGAGGCAGCCTGCGGACGTTGCGGGAGTGGAGGTGACGCAGGGAGGCGAGCGGGGGCCGGAAGGGGAAGAGTCGGGGTCTGGACTGGTTAATCCAGAACAATGCTATCCTAGACTGCCGAAAAGGTAGTATCATCTTTAGACCAACAGGACACCCGGAGTTCGAATACGTACGAGGTACCTTCGAGGAAGGAGTAGGCCAGACTCCAAGAGCTTACATGGCAATGGAGTTAGAACCCCCAGCACTCGTTGCAGAATTCGAAGACGTATTCCCGGAGGAATTGCCAGGCCTACCGCCTGACAGAGAAGTAGAGTTCACTATTGAGCTGATACCCGGAGCTGCACCGGTATCCTCAAATGTGTACCGACTGGCGAAGAAGGAACTTGACGAGCTGAAGCTGCAACTTGAAGAATTGCAAATCAAGGGATTTGTTCGTCCTAGTGCATCACCCTGGGGAGCACCAGTGTTGTTTGTACCCAAGAAGGACGGAACATATCGCATGTGTATTGATTACAGAGCCCTCAACGCTTTGACAATCAAAAACAAGTACCCCTTGCCGCGGATCGATAATCTGTTCGATCAACTGACGGGAGCTGTGGTATTCTCAAAAATAGACTTGAGATCAGGCTATCATCAAGTCAAAGTACGGAGAGAAGATATTCCAAAGACAGCATTCAGAACTCGCTATGGTCATTACGAGTTCCTGGTGATGCCATTTGGACTGACTAATGCACCAGCCGTATTCATGAACCTGATGAACAGAGTCTTCCACCAATATCTGGACCAGTTCGTGGTAGTCTTCATCGACGACATCTTGGTGTATTCAAAAAGCCATGAGGAGCACGAAGAGCACTTGAGACTAGTGCTAGAGACGCTGAGACGTGAGAGCCTTTATGCTAAACTAAGCAAGTGCGAGTTCTTCCTTGATCGCGTCGCTTTCCTTGGGTACGTTATCACAGGAGAAGGCATCTCAGTAGACCCAGCAAAGATCTCATCTGTCGAGACATGGCCAACTCCGACCAACGTTTCAGAGGTGAGAAGCTTTCTAGGACTTGCCGGATATTACCGGAGGTTCGTAGAAAACTTTGCAAGAATCGCAGAGCCAATTATCCGTCTTACCCGCAAGGACCAGGAGTTCATCTGGTCTGAGGTATTCCAGACAGCTTTCGACGAGTTAAAGAAGCGTCTGACTACTGCCCCCATCTTAACCATACCATCTGGATCCGGAGGTTTCGTAATCTATAGCAATGTATCCGAAAAAGGATTGGGTTGTGTCTTAATGCAACATGGGAAGGTTGTAGCTTATGCCTCAAGACAACTGAGGACTCATGAGAAGAATTATCCCACACACGACTTAGAGCTTGTCGCAGTCATCTTCGTCCTGAAGCTATGGAGACATTATCTATACGGCGAACGAGTGGAGATTTTTACCGATCACAAGAGCCTGAAATATGTCTACACTCAGAAAGACTTAAACCTGAGACAAAGACGATGGCTCGAAGTGATGACGGATTTCGAGATAGATCTGCAGTACCATCCAGGAAAGGCTAATGTAGTAGCTGATGCACTAAGCAGAAGACCCTCGGCATTCTTTATGATCACCCAACCAGGTCTATTGAGAGATCTAGAAAAGTTGGGAATAACAGTCATTATGTCAGGAATTGACGGCCAATTGTCAAACTACCAACTACAATCAGCATTGGTCGAAAGAATCAAGGCTGCACTGCCAACAGATGCAAGATTTCAGAGGCTTCGCCAAAGAACAGAGGCTGGAATCCAGGCAGGATGCCGCATACACGAAGATGGGACTCTAAGGTGTGGAGAACGTCTTTATGTTCCAAATGGAGAACTTCGTGAGGAGCTGATGTCAGAAGCTCACAGCTCAACATACTCTATACATCCTGGAGGCACAAAGATGTACAGAGATCTGCGATAATACTACTGGTGGCATGGAATAAAGCGAGAGATAGCACATTTTGTGGCAAAGTGCCTGGTGTGTCAGCAAGTCAAGGCTGAACATCAGAGATCAGCAGGTCTACTTCAACCCCTCCCAATATCCGAATAGAAATGGGAACACATTACGATGGACTTTATTACGGGCTTCCCAAGAAGTCCCAGTGGTCGTAATGCTGTATGGGTGATCGTAGACAGACTCACAAAGGCTGCTCATTTCCTACCTTTCAGAGTCGGATAATCTACCGAAGTCTTGGCGGACATGTACATGAAGGAGATAGTACGTCTGCATGGAGTACTAGTCAGCATAGTGTCTGACAGAGATACGAGGTTTACATCTTACTTTTGGCGAAGTATGCAAGAAAGTCTTGGTACCCGCCTTAAGTTCAGCACCTCGTACCATCCATAGACAGATGGCCAATCAGAGCGCACCATCCAGACACTTGAAGATATGTTGAGAGCCTGCATGCTTGATTTCAGCGGATCATGGGAAGATTATTTGCACCTGGTGGATTTTTTCTACAACAATAGCTATCAAGCGAGCATTCAAATGGCTCCCTTTGAAGCATTGTATGGCAGGAAATGTCGTTCCCCAGTATGCTGGAGCGATGTTGGCGAAATACAGATCTTGGGACCAGAATTGGTTGTTCGTACGGTGGAGAAAGTAAAGAAGATACAAGGACACCTACGAGCTGCACAAGACAGACAGAAGCACTGGGCCAATGTTCATCGACGACCTCTAGAGTTCCAAGTGGGAGAGCATGTGTTCTTGAAAATCTCACCCACTCGAGGTACTATCAGATTTGGAGGAAGAGGAAAGCTGAGTCCAAGGTACATTGGACCCTTCGATGTATTAGAACGCATCGGAGAAGTTGCCTACAAGCTAGCCCTACCTCAGACCCTGAAAGGAGTACATGACGTCTTCCACGTATCTCAGCTGAGGAGGTACATTCCAGACCCGAGTCATGTACTGGACCATTCAGAAATCACGGTTGGCCCAAGCCTATCGTACCAGGAGGAACCTGTAGAGATCCTAGATCGTAGCGAGAAGGTATTGCGAGGCCAGACTATCCCTCTAGTTCGTGTTGCATGGAGACATCATGCATCAGGTGAATCAACCTAGGAACGAGAAGAGAATATTCGACAGCGTTTCCCCCATCTATTTCCAAACCAGGGTATGTCCTAATATTTCAAAACAATCTTTCATTCTCATTATATGTCTGTTTTTATTTCGAGGACGAAATATTCTAAGAAGGGTAGATTGTAAACTCCCTCGACCAGATTTCAGTAATTTAGGATTTATTTTAGCTAATTAGAATTTCTGTAACTTTTTATTAATTTATTTTGTTTACATATCCTATTGATTGTGCACCTATACTTCACATAATTAATTAGAGCATTACACTAGCTGTGTTTCCCAAACAAATTCACATACCTGCCCAAGACATGTTAAACTATTTTTCAGAATTTTGTGTAACTCCCAGATGCTTTATTTTGAGCCTCGTTTGAGACGCACAAATATCGTTACAAAAGTCCGTAATTATTTCCTATTTTATTTCTTGCTCTTTACCCATCTCTGTACCCCTAAAGATTGAGGACCAACAGGCACCAGTTTTGCCCAAACAAAAATACGATAATATTCTACTTTGAATATACTACAATTAGTATATTGACACCGTAGTAAAATTATGACCCTATCTGCCTCTAAATAATTAGAGAACACCGTGTGCAGTATTTATTAAATAATAAATACGATGACCCGTATCACCAAGAAACCAGGTCCTGCCCCTGCCCAGACTCACCCCCACCCCCTCAGGACCCTCCCACAGCTTTTCCTTCTCAATTCTGAGCATTTTAGTATTTTCTGGGAACAGGGTATTTTATCAGACAAATTGCGTAATTACGCAAAATACCAAATTTGGGACCTATTTGCAATTTAGGAAATTTTAGGGGTTTTTATACAAATTTCCAGTGTGAGGTGGCATCACCTCATTGGCTGGTGAATGTGGACCGTCCACGTGTCATGTGGGACCCACAAATGGCTGCATAAATATCCCAAAAACTAAAAATTACCTAACTACCCTTGAACTTCCCCCTAATTACAACCCTGCCACTCCCCCTAAACCTATATAACCCGACCCCCCCCCCCTCTCATTCCCAACTCACTCCACACCCTCTCCGGCCACCCTCCGCCTACCGGACCCCTGCCCAACCCCTCGCCACCTCCCTGCCCTCCTCCTCGACCACCGGAGCCCCGCCCTAGCCGACCGCTCCGCCGCCGGCAGCCCCCGCAAGCCAACTCCCCCAACACCATCACCCACAGCCACCACCACCCGAACCACTTCCACCACCGTCTCCGGCCACCGTGTGTAAACACCCTAATTTTTGAGAATAATTTTTAAAAAGAGTTATTCCGTATTTTTGGTATTTTTCTGGAATTTAAAACGAAGGTGATTATGATTTAAAGAATTTTAAATGCAGTTATTGGTGTTAAAATATTCTGGAAATAATGTTTTATGGTGTAAAATGGAAAACCGGACGCAGGGTATTTTTTAGTGAATTTATTGGACTCCGGAGTAGCGTTTTAAACCCTACGAACTGTTGGATGTTTAAACCTGAACCAAACCCTGCCCAAACCCGAGCTAAACTTGAACCAAATCAGTTATCGGGTCGGGTCCTGAGACCCAAACCCAAGCCCGAGAAGAACCCTAGCAGCCGAGAGTTGCTGTTCACCCTATAAGTGCCTCGGCGTTCGTGCCTAGGCGGCCGCCTCCTCGAGATCCCACAGCCCGCTCTTCCTCCTCAGATGCCGACTCCTCCCATCCCGAACCTCGCCAGACCGCTCGACTCCGCTGTCGAACACCTCGAGATCCCACAACCCCGACCGCTGCCATCGCTCCCCTCTGTTTGCTCAGCCGCCGGCGACACTGAACCCCGCCGACGACGCTGAACCCGCTCCGCCGGTCGTTGCGGAGCAACCGCCTAGCCAGCAACCGACCCCGACTTTTCCCCTTCGACCCCTTGACATCCCAGTCGGGCTGCCCCGACCCAGAACTCTCTGATCCCCTTCGGTCGGCCGCCGAGCCGTCTCCGCCGTAGCGCCCAGGCGAGCCACCCCTGCTCCGCCTGGCGAGCCTCCCCTCGCCGATCAGAGCAGCCCCTCCGACAGTTTGTCGACGGAATCCTGAACACTAAATCGGACACGGTAGATCCGCGACCAGGACACAGATTGGACTCTCGGAAAACAGATTCACGGAGCCCTGTTCAGGTATCGTTTTCTTACGCCTCGCAACTTCGTTTTAGTTTCTGTCAGTTTCTACGCGTAGACTGTATAACCCTCTCGGTGCCCGTGCAACCCGCTCGGTGCATCGCGTCCTGTGGTGATCGCACACTACAATCCAAAAACAGGAAAAATAATGCCCTGTTTCACCCCGGAACTGAGTGCGCCCCGCCAAACGGGACGACTTGGCCGCGTGCGGTCTTCATAGATACGTGCGCATCGTCGATACGGTCGTGTGGAATTTTGCAGAAGTCGATTCGGAGGTGCGTGCACCCCGGAATCAACGCGTATCCGCGAACAACACCCCGTATCCGATTTTTCTGGAATACGCTGTAACTTTGTGTACACACGTCGGATCGAGACAAAACTTACGCCATCGGACTCGTAGCGATACGCTAGTCCTGTGACCCAAGTTTGGTCCGATTCTGAGAACATTGACAAATCGCGTATCGTGGGCCCCACAGGCTCCACTTGACGGACGATTTTGTGATCGGCTCATCGGAATCCAATTCTGGAAGTTCCGTTGGGTTCGTATCATCGTTTCTGACTTGTAGACACTAAGTTTGAGGAATTTGGATACCTTTGACCCTGACCCGCTTTTCGGTGCAAAGTGGCCCACATGTGGACCCCGCTTTGGCCGGAAATGTCCTTTTTGCTCCTGTGTCCAAATTGGACGTAAGGACAGGCATTTCTAGCTGTTTGACATCTTCTGAGACTGTTGGTGATATTTATTACAGCTTTTGGAGTAGTACCTACCGGATCCACAGATACAGGGACAGTTGTTGGTATTCGGACATCAGGCAAGTGTACCTTGCCAAACTCTGCAGTATTGTTATTCATTTTCCTTGCTTTATTTATATTGCTGTGCATGCTCAACCTAGGACCGTGTGACGTACTTAGCATCCGATTATCAGTCGGGTGCCAACACTGTACGCCGTGTTGGGTACTGTAATTTAGAGATGGACTTTCGTGACACTTGTTATTCTCGTACTTGTCTTATCAAGTACCATACGACCTAGGACACTTGACACTGTTCATGAGATAGGATATTCTCGAGATATTCGTGGTGATTCTGTATAGGATACAGGACTTGACAGAGATACTATATTCATAGATACATATGACTTGTTGCATTAGTGATGATCCCGCTTGACATGGACATGAGACGTTATGGTCATGATATGCGTGGTTACATGGGGTGGGAAGAGACATACAGGCTACAGGCTGTTTCTTATATATATACTTCTACTATTGTGAGGCCGTAGACTCTCGTAGCAGAGCTAGGCACATTACTTGTTATTACCACTACCGGCTCCCCGACACAGAGCTTGTAGTGGCTCAGCCTGAGTACTCATGTTGCTCTCACTTGTATTTTCACTTAGATGGTTATTTACTTGCCCTATTTATTTTATTATCTGCTGCACTGCATTTATTTTGGCATGAGCTTTCTTGTACCTTGCTATGTCCCCTGAGGACCTGGATCCGGATTATGTCTCCAGGATTTGAGGACGAGATCTATCCCGAGATATACGGGACCGGAGCAGGAGCTGATTCAAGAGCTGTACCGCCATCCGAGGATGAGGTGTTAGCCGAGGACTTCTCCTGAGCATCCATGTTTTCTGGCTCAGTATTTGTTTATTTATTCAGTCATTTATTTCTGGTCTGTTTAACCACTGTACTAGTCGTTTATCGGGTTGATCCCCGAAGTACTTTGTTGAGACTGATGGATGATTTATATTTCTTTATTTACTCTGTGGATCATATTTTATACCTTGTGTGGGTGAGATTAGTTGTGCCATGATTGTCGTAGACTTGTTATTTTACAGCTTAAGTATGCCCTGGTGGATCCATTAAATTGGGTTTGTCCATCGGTGCGTGCTGCTGGCCATTATCACGCGTCCGGTCCCACGGTATTTTGGGACTGGGGCGTGACACCGTGCACCACCACCACCCCCACCGTTCGACTCGCCCTGACCCCCTCTACCCGACCACCACTTCCCCTCCGGCCCACGACGCCTCCTCCGCCGTCGGCAGCCCCCGCAACACCATCAGCTCCCCCTAACCCTAACAGCACCCCCTCACCTCCGACCGCCTCTAGCCGCCACCACAGCCACCGTAGATCCCCGCCACCACCACCAACCTCACCGCCACTCTTCCCTCCGGCGTTTCCCCACCCTGCTCCACCGCCTCCTCCGCCGCAGCCGCCGCTGCCACCCCCGCAAGCAGCTGCTGCTGCTGTTAGCTGCAGCCACTGCTGTGGCTGCCATTCCGGCCAGCCACCGCCGCCTCCGCCGCCGTCCTCCCGCCGGCGACGACGCCTGGGTCCCCCCTGTCAGTAGGTATACCCCCCCCCCACCTTCTCTACACGTTTATACGTATATATATGTATATGTATGTATGTATGTATGTATGTATCTATATATATATTTATATATATTAATATATATTTATATATATATATATTAATATATACTATTATATGTATTTAATATTATATTAATATTAATATTAAATACTGTATATACAGTATATACATATGTATTTAAATTTCTGCATTTTTATTTTTATTGTTATTATATATATATATATATATATATATATATATATATATATATATATATATATATGTATGTATATATATATATATGTAATTATATAATTATATATATATTACTATATATATAATATAAATACAGTATATTATATATATAATATAACTACAGTATATTATACAGTATATAAATATGTATTATTTATTTATGCATTTTTATTTTCTGTTATTTAATTATTATATATATATGTAATATATATATATATATAATTTCTTTTTCTTCTTTATATATATATATATATATATATATATATATATATATATATATATATATATATATATATATGTATATCTATGTATATATATATTTAATTATATAATTATATATATATAATACATACTTAAATAATGTATATTATACAGTAAGTATATATATTATGTATTTATGCATCTTTTAAATTCTGTTTCTATTTATTTATTTATTTATTATTTATGTAATATATATGTAAGTATATATATATGTATATATATACTTATATATATGTATTCTATATATATATATATATAATTATTATTATTATTACTATCACTATATACATTATGATATATATATATATAAAGTATATATATATTGTATTATACATATATATTTTTCTTTTCTTTCTTATATATATATATATATTTATGTTTAGCATTTATTATATATATATATATATATTATTTATGTATATATATATAAGCCTTTCATTTTATTATATGTAATTATATTATATAAAAATAATATATACTAAATATGTATGTATATATATATTTAAATTCTTGCACTTTTCCTTTTTCTTTTATCTATATGTAAATATGTAAATATGTAAATATATATATATATATATATATATATATATATATATATATATATATATATATATATATATATTTAATTCCTGCATCTTTTCCCTTCTTTTATATATATATATATATATATATATATATGAAAATATATATATATATATATATATATATATATCTATATATATCTATATATGTATATATTACTTATATATGTATATATATATATATATATATATATTATATGTATATATATATTATTATTATATCATATAAAAATAAATATATATATATATGTATCTTTTTCCTGCATTTTTTCCTTTCCTTTATATATGTAAGCATATATATACATATATGTATACCTACTATATATATACTATATATATATACTATGTATACTATATCTATAAGTATATATATAAATAAGTACTCTATATTATATATGACTATATATATTATATATTTTTTTTTATACCTAATTATATATGCTATTATATTATGTACCCTTTTATTTAATTGGTATTTACGAGACATGTACGTCTTAAACAGAAAATATCTCCAGCACAGTCAGTAACCCCCTGTCACAAGGACCCTCAGTCTTGACAGTGGGATCAGGTGTCCAATACAATCAGGAAGTAGGCAAGTATACCTTGCCAAGTTACTGTCTAAATTCAAATACTGTTATATGCTATATTTTTTCTGAATTCCATATAACTGTGAGTACCTGAGATTGCCTCAGGTACAGTCAACAGATACGTTGACTTGTAGCTTAATTATCTTAGTCTTTTCAGACCTACCAACATCTGTGAGGGTATCCTAATATCCTCCTAGACCCTGCCACGGGAACACGCAACATGGTTGCAATACATATTGGGATGCGATCTGCGTATTTGATTAGCTACCAGTACGTGTGACGTGCATCACGGCTTAGCTTAAAGTCAGGAGAACTCAGGAATAATTATGACTTGGCATTAGTTACATTGGGCGGGAAAGATAACTAGTAGACGTATGAGACACCCCCTCCATGAGTCTTTTATCCTTCGTACCATGCTCCTCGGAGATGGTCGATTGCAGAGCTACCCGTGTGTCCGGGGGCATATGACACATATACTAGCCAGTCAACACGATTGGTGAATTAAGTCAGCATATGTCAAACCTACATATTCCCATGCGTACTACAAGGTCTTTACTTGCATTCCACTTAGATGGTTAGCACCCTGTATTTTATTTATTTATTCAGTATTTTCATATCTGGCATATTATTTTTCTGTATCTTGTTATGTCCCACTGAGGACCTGGTTCCCTTCCAGATTTAGACGAGGCCTTCTATCCCACGGTGTATGGTCCAGGACAGGAGACTAGGCATGCCACCGAGGAAGAACTAGAAGAGACACCATCAGAATCTACCTGATTCTAGGAGATGCTCTCTTGGCGATG
Source organism: Iris macrosiphon (assembly GCA_036927795.1). Classification (NCBI taxonomy): domain Eukaryota; kingdom Viridiplantae; phylum Streptophyta; class Magnoliopsida; order Asparagales; family Iridaceae; genus Iris; species Iris macrosiphon. The sequence continues at coordinate 15,105,332 of JAYESA010000019.1, read as the reverse complement.
GAGATGTTTTGCTAGATAGACGATACTCAGTCTATCCTGTTTTCTGTATTATTATTATATTTTGTAGTGGGTTTGTTCCCACAAGATGTGTATTATGATATTTTCAGACTCAGCATTATATATATATTCAGCACTTTTTTCTGACATTTCTGTGGATGAGATAGACTTGTCTGTACTAGACTTGTAGTATTTTAGGACAGCGTAGCACGTTCCTTTGGGCCCATAAAAATGGATTAAACCCTTAGTGACGTGTCAGCTGGCCAATGCCACGTGGCCTAGTTCCTTACATTTTTGGGACTGGGGCGTGACAATCTTTAAACTGATTATTGTCCGAAGATGTTACAAACTATGGCTCTAATCATAAAAGAAAAACCCCGGCTGCAAACGTTGAATATAGTTAGATATTTGTTTGAGATATTAGACTGTAAAATAAATAGAACATATGTTGTAGACTTAGATAAAAAATCTTGTTCATGTTTAAAGTGGTATCATACTTTGATTTCATGTGTACAAGCATGTTATGCGTGTAAGTCTAAAATATTAGCATCGAGAGTTTTTATCCAGGTATTTTCTCTAAGCAAGCATTAAGAAGCATATATGAGCTGCACCTGGAACCAATTTCAGTCCCCTACAACTTCCAAAATATATTGGTTAGAGGACACATTGGAGTACCAGATGTACGACGCAAGGCGAAAAGACCAAAGAAGAACCGGATCAAAGCGAATGATCAAGCTTCAAGAGATCTTCGATGTAGTAACTGTAATAGTTTAGGACACAATAGAAGGAGATGTACAAACCAACTAAGAGAACGAAGGCATTGGCGTAGATTTTTAAATAGTTTCATTTTATGAGAACAATATGTAATTTTATTAAAATAGAAGAAAGTTACATTCAAATAAAGTTCGTACTGATATAACAATTTTATCGACCTCTCTTGGCTAATTCCCGATAGTTCGGACGATCAATCTCTCTTAGATTGGGTCGGTCCCTCTTTTCTCGTGTATTCTTTGGGGTCGCGTCATCACCACCTTCTTGACTGTCCTCTACTTGAGATGGCATCGGTGCTGACGAAGTTGTCAAGATATATGTATAGCTGGTAACTCCGGGGGCGAATAGGATATCCCAGTAAGAATCTCCCTCGGGGGCCCACTCAGTAGTGCCCGCACCGGCCGTCGCCTGAGAAGTGTCACAGTCAGGCCAATGAGAAGTGCCCGCACCAGCCTACTGAGAAGTGCCCACACCATCCCACTGAGTAGTGCTCGCACCGGCTGTTGCCTGAGAAGTGCCTCAGTCATGCCAATGAGTAGTGCCTGTACCAGCTGTCGCCTGAGAATTGGCCTCACCAGCCCACTGAGGGACATCGTCATCTTGCAGTGGCAGACTATCATCCTGATACCAAACCGAGATATACTTCCTAGGGGGACGTGCTTGTCGTTGTGCAACAAAACCCTGAGGATAATCTCATGGATTAAGTAAGGGAGGGTTCGGAGGAGTCGGTCCTCGTTGCATAGCAGCCAAAAATTTACCATCCGCTGTGCGCAACGGGTCGCCCATTCGATAATTTTGGTATGCGATATTTAAATTTGGAAGCTGAAATATTAAATAGAATTCAATAGAGGGCATAAATAAGTACTAAGGAGATAGACATTTTCATATAAAAATAACGTACCATCCCTTCTACATAATCATAATAGCCACGGAGACTATAATCATCTATGGCTCGATGTTGGAATCGAAACTCTTGGAATTGGTAGGCTCTGTTGCTGATAAGAGGAGCTCTCCACCAAGATCTATATACATCATCATCGTAGGCTGCACAATTACAAATTATGACCATATGATTTCTTATAATTTTTGAAGTAAATTTTGTTAAACTTTTAGAATAACTTACCATCATCAATAGAGGACATCATTTGAGACAAATATCTCACCTGATGTGTCTCAAATCTAGAATTCCACCCAGGAATCAATCTGCGTGCTCTGGTGGTTGTTTTGCCTTTACCACGATTGAAACATGGTGGCTCATCAAGAATGTGTTGTATGATCCATAACTGTCGCATAACACGAGCAGCTGGATGATACATGATGTTATCGTGAAATATTATGAAAAATCTATGTAGACTCAATCCAAAGGTCGTTGTTTGTAACTCAAGAGAATTCTGCCCAAGTCGGTACGGTAAAAAAATAACCTATTTCATGTCAACAAAATTGTAAGATAATAAACATATTGACTGTATGAAATACAAAAAAATATATAAGAGACTATAAAAATTTTACCTCGTTAAACCTTAGTGAATCGAATTGGCCATGATATATTGCGATATCCTTGTGAACACATCGAGTTGGACCAGCTGCAGCCGTCATCCAGCATAAAGTTGATGGGAAGACACCATCTTCGGTATCAATACGGGAGACTGGCCTACCGATACTGAAGTGCTCGTAGGACCAAACCTAGAAAAAAAATATCATGTAAGTGTACATATTTCTTTAGTAAATAAAATTATATGAAAATTTTATACCTGTAATAATGTCATACATTCATTCAATTTTTTTTTGTCTTTTATCCACTGAAGTAAAATGCACAAAATTTGACATGGAGTTGTACATATATGCCACACATAAGCTCTCCATGCATGACGGGTAGGTTCTGTCAGATTTTTTAGAAAAGGTAAAAAACGTAAATTTGTCCTAAATCCGGAGTTTGGAAATAAAATTCCGTTGATTAGACCTAGTAAGTAGGCCCTGGTGCAAGCAGTAACCTGAACATATAATAAAAAAATATATCAGTTAAACTAAATAAAAATATATATTACATAAATAATAACATTAAATGTTATACTTACTCGTTCCGCATCCACTAAGATTTCTTCCTCACCAATACGATCTATGTGCATAAAGTTGTGGCGGAGCCACGAAAGCGTCACGAAACTTTTACCATATATGATAGGCGACTCCACGCCTAAATACTTCATAATCACAGTTTTGGCACAAAATAATTCATCATTTTCAAATATTATAGGTTCACCCGTAATAGTTAATCCTAAGATATTTGCCACATCTACTAGCAAAATGGTTATTTCTCCGAACGGTAACTGAAAGGTATTTCTTCCAGGCCACCACCGCTCAACTAAAATGAAGATCAAGTCTCGGTCGTGACGTAAAAAATGTATCTGATCAATATAATCAAAATAAAATACGTTCACCATACCATGTTGTTCTTCAGTCAACATCCAGTACCCAACGTCGTTCTCATAACGCCATGCGGCATGCTCTCATGCTCGAAACGTATCAGGATAATCGTATTGCTATATATGACATATATAAACGGTATTATTATTAGACATGAAAAAAATATAAATTATATTTACTAAAATAATTTAATTTTAATTTACCTGTCCAGAAAATGTTAGACTAGAAATATGCGACTCACGTAGCTGGATAATCGTATCTGTGGTAGGCCCTCATGGAATACGTCCATCGTTTTGGGTACCCATCTGCAATATTTAATACTTAGTGTTAAAATATGTAATCAAATATTTAGTGTTAATATGGCTACTATCACGAACATTGCAATTATAATAGTTAAAATAATAACTTCAATTACATAATTACAATTATAATTAAAAAATTTACAAACATGTTCTCTTCTCTTCTCTTCTTACTTCCTTCTCCTATTCTCTTCTCTGCTTATTCTTCATCTCTGCTTCTTCTTCTTCACTTCCTGCAATGTTGCTTCCTCCCTCCCTCTCCTTATAATACACATCAACACCCACCAACATCCACCAACATATTAAACCAACTACCAACATTTAAATCCACACATTTAAACCAACTACAACCAACCACCCTCATTTAAACCAACCACCCCTGAACCCACCCCTTGAACCGTAGAGTCCATATTTTTGCCAACTCGGTTGGCGAATTCCAGCCCAAAATTCGGATTTTCGTCAACCCAGTTGGCGAAAATCAAGTTCTCCAAAATTTTGCCATCTGGGTTGACGATATGTATCAAAATTTCAAAATTTCTAAAATTTCTATCGTTATATTTAATTAATATAAATTTATTATCGGTACAGTAATTTTTTTGTTAAAAAAAAAGAAAACTTTCTAACAAATAATAACTTATACATTTCAAATTATACAAAAACAAGTTAGTAACAAAAAACCTATAAATTTTAACTAGAATTTATTAACTTATATAAGTTTTATATATATATATATATATATATATATATATATATATATAATAAAAATCGGACCAGTCCGGTCCGGATTCATAACGGTTCGACCTAGTCCACCGCGGACCGAATCACGGGTCCGGACTAGGTCGGATGCCAATTCGACAGGACCGGTCCGACCCTGCCCGCTTTTGATAATGGGTTGGGTCCGAACCAACCCGAATCCGATCAAAACGAACGTGGCAGCCGGACCGGACCAGACCGACCCAATAAACATCTTGAAGTCAAATATGCATGTAAAATATTTTTCCGTTTTGCCGCCTACTTTTATAAAAAACCAAAAAGTCCATGAGTTAAGCTTTTCTATGCTCGAACTGGACTTGTTTATGGTCCGAAATACTTTGGAGTTGAGCTCTCGAACAAACCAATATATGTTCAAGCTCAGCTTGATAAAGGATTCGAACTCATTTTCGGATTCAAGGTTGATTAGGTCATGTACGTAGTCGATTTCTTGTCCAAGCCGATTCCAGTCCCACTGTGCTTTATGGCCACGAGCCTATGGTTCCGCGTGATGTGGCAGCTCTCCATTGGAGGGAGGGCCAGAATTTCTGTGTGCGTGCTGAGACGTGTCAATAATCTAAGGCAGGTTGGAATTTTATCCGCGTAATCGGATCCACTGATATTCAACTTGACAAACTCTCTACTGTCCTATCGGTTTCGGGGTCGGCAGTAACATCCGAAACCCGCAACCGTCTCCACCAGCGGGCTTCGGAATCCACGTGTTCTCCTCTCATTGGCGAAGAAGAAGTCATGCATTTCGTGTATGTAGTCTTCGAGACAGCGCAAAGAGAGTCAGTCCATACTAGTCTCTCAAATATATTCGAATGGACCCCTTGCAATATTCCGACAATTTCTTAAATGCCCTTACGAGACGAGCTGCCAGTTGCCGACATTTTCTTCTTTTGTAAAATGCCAGATATAGCAAATTAACTGCACATCCAACGAGCATTTGGCACGTGCTATTTTATGCACTGAAGGAAGGGTCAGTTTCGTGTTTAGAAACTTACTATTTTGCACATAAATCCCTTGAATATATCATTTTTTATAGAAACCCCTCAAATATTTGTTACGGTTTTACTAGTTTATTTTGGGTAATTTATGGAGACACTACAAAACTTACTCAAGACTACTCCAGCATCGAGACTAGTCCATTTTTGTAGAACTTTTACTCATGATAGCTAAAAACTTAGTATGGGGTTGCCCACACCCCCCTCCCCCATCCCAAATTCCTCCAAACTCAAATATTTTAACTTTTACTCTCTTTCTCTTTCTTCAAAATCATTTCCATCATTCTTTCACTACAAGACCCTAAACTTTTTTTCAATCCTTATTAATATTCAAATATTTTAGTGCAGTAACATAAAATAGGTTTAGAATGAACGTTCGACGAAAATTTCTAAAATTTTGAATCCGTTCTAGGATTTCGAACTTCGAATTTCCGCCGACAATCGCGACTTAGGATTGTATAAGTTTTTTACAATTCTGACTGGATCCAGGATTTATGAATTTTTTTTTACCTATTGGAAGGACCGTCAATTTTTTTGACAGTTCTACATATTAGAAGGACTGTTATAATTTTTGACAGTCCTAAATGAGTAGCATATTTTTTTTAGAACTGTTAAAAAAATTGACAGTCAAGTTTATTTGTAGGACTGTAAAAAATAGTGACAGCCTTTAAAAAAAAATTGGACAGCTCCAAAATAAAAAAATTCAATGGCTAACTTATAACTTTAACGAAAAAAAAATGTACAACCTTGAATAATTTTTTTAATGCCTTTATAAATATTCTTTATTTTGTCGTAGGTCCCTCCACTATGAAAGCCATTAAAATTTATTACAGGATAGGCGGATTAAATGTATCAAATTAATGCCTTCCAATGCTCCACAATGGCGGTTATATAGTTTGGTCAAAAGGACGGTATAGAAAGAAACTCGATGGTGAAATAATATTTTTACATTGTTAACTCAATTTTTTTGGGAATATTATTTATAATAAATTAAATTTTATCGAACTCGAATGACTTTATAGTTATCAAAAAGAGACATAAGATTCTGACTGGGTAGCGAAAAATCGGTGGATCGAGCTACGGAGACGTATTATTTCTTATATTTATAAATATTAGAAGTTGGACACAATAAACTCAATTTTTTTTAACGCATTGTTATTATGTAAATTTTGGATTAAAAAATATGAGGAAGTTAAAATTCACATTTTTTTAATGATTCGAGTATTCTCCAAGAAACAATAGACAAAAGAGTATGTTGAGTTATATAAAAATCTGGCACTTATAATGATTTTCTTTTTGACAATACTAATTTCATTTGAACCCTCTGTATTTAGCTTATTGGATGTATCAATTGTACAATCCTCTAATCTCATACAAGTTGCATCATATTGGCTTAGACAAGTATAAAAGGTTAATGCAATGATCTTGTTTATTATCATAATCCTAAAGATTTATTACAATCTCGATAACCGATAAATTGATAACCTCGGTTAAATAATATTTTTGGCTGATTTCGCTTGAAAATAATGTGCTAAATTAATAATTCACTAAATTTATAAGATAATATATTATAAAAAGTTAATATAAACAAATTAATAATTTTATGATATGCATAGTACTTATGATTCGATTATGAGGTATTTCTGAAATATAACTCAATCATCGTTTTTTTAGATTGGTTAAACAAATATATAGATTTGTTAGTTCATAAGACAGAAACAAGAAGCTAGAGTTTTTACTTGGTTAAATATTTATAAAATATAATAACGTAGTATATTTAATAAGTTGTAATATACTTTTTGGAAGAAAAAAGTATTATTAATTTACATGGTTAAACAAATATATATAATTATTTTGTTAACAAAATAAAAACTAAATACAATATTTAAGAAAATAAAAAGTATTTTAATAAATTAATAAGTTATTAGTTAACTCGTAAATTAATAAATTATTAATTTAATGATTATTTAATATTTGTTATATTAATAGATTTTTTTTTAAAATTATTAATTTATAGAAGTTTAACTGTAATTGGTATAAGGAGTAAAGTTTTTCTATAGACCGGTATTTTGAAGAATGAAACTGATCGTTCTTCAAAACATGTTTATACTTTCCGCTTTAAGAAACTATATATTATTATAATGACAAATTGCAGTCACCCAAGCAAACGACACTAATACTAACAGTCCAACATACAGAAGACACCTTTTATTATTCATGCATATAAAGTTTGAATTTAGATATTTTGTTTGTTTATAAGTGGTACATTTACAACCAAAGTCTTAGCTAGGTTGAAATCAACATTTGGATTGCCGTAAATAATTTATGTGACAAAATTTTAACCAACATCAAATAATATTTTAATTTCTTTCTTGAACAAAAGTAATAAAGAAGAATACTTTCCATCTTCATATAATAATGTCCGTGGGGTCGTAGCATGTTGGTTACGATAAAGGACTCCCGTGAGGATAGACATGGTTTGAATTCTTTTTGAAAACTTAGTTCCTAATTCGATAAAAAAGACATATAAAAAAATATAGTGTTAATGCGTATACTCACTTAAGTAAAGACTACACACATGTAGTGTTGGGGTTTAATTTAAAATTGGACAAGTCTCACCATTTCATGTGGCAAATTAACTTTAAATGTATATATTTCAATATCTGAGTCATTATTTAGAGCATCTTTAATCCTATTATCTTGTAATGTGTTATGATTTTATGTGCCATGAGGCACAAGATAATGTATTTCTTATGTGGCAAGACTATATTCACAAAAGACAATAAAGTATACAAATCTTCTCCAATAAAATAATATTGAGATGTTTATTTTTATCCAACTTCCAAGGCGCCGTCTCATCTTCTACCTTTTTAAGAGCATCTCCAACCGTATTGTCTTGTTTAATGTTGTGATTCCTTTGTGGCATGAGACACAAGACAATATCTTTCCTATGTGACAAAATTATATTCACACAAGATAATGAGATAGAAACGTATTCTCCAATACAAAAGTATTAAGAAGACAATAAAAACTATTTTTTTTTCAATTTCTAAGACAAAATTTGCACTTCTTCCTTTTTTATAAATATTTTTATTTAATTGATGATGTGGAATAAAGTCATTGTGAAGTCCATTGTCTATATTTATACAACCAACTTCAAAAATAAAATAAAAAATAGAAGAATGGAAAAGTGGATCCAAGATCATTTTATCTCACTAGGGCTCATCCTTTCATCACTAGCAATTTACATTGTCCTTGTCATGTCATTGCCATGTCAACTTCACAACCAACTTCACATTTGCATTGGAGAATAATTTTTGAAATAATAAGTTGAAAATTTGGTGTGCTGTCATAGGCACCCAAATTATAAAACCTTTACTCTTAAAATTGTTTGTAGTAGTGAGAGTAATGATCGATCCCACGGAGAGTAATTAGTTAATCTTTATGCTATGTGAAATAGGATGGGAGTGGAGTTTTGAATAAAAGCAAATTAAGAAGAGCTAAAATCAATTAAAGTATTAAAATCAACCAAAGGAACAAATGTTGGTCTCAGTCAACATCCACCATTGGAATCTTAAAATTGATCATTGATGCAAACATAAATTAACTCATACCTTGAATATTCACTGTTGAAAGTATTTTCTATCTCTCTTAGGCTTAGATAATTAGAAACAAGCGATCTAATTAGCTTTAATTAAACCATTTTTTCCAAACTCATAATAGGGTCGGAGATGCTCTAACATATTTTTTATTCATAATCGATGACATGGAGGTGAAAACATTAGCAAGTGTACTGTCTAGACTAGACAACAAATTTTATAATATTTTCTATAACTTTTGTCATATAAGTTTCACAATCTACTTGACAATTGCATTGGAGAAGAATTTTTAAATAAAATTTTGTCATTCTTATGCAGCCACAACATTTTTCAAAGTCACAAGGTTGGAGATGCTCTCAGTGACTTGCAAATTTGGTGTGAGTTAGCACAAGTGGTTGTAGGGTGGAGGATTTTCTTTAGTGGTCAATGCTCAAATTTTATAAAAAATATTTGTTTTCGTCATCAATTTCAATGAGCTGTCCTTCGGAGATATGTCCCAAAATTCGGACTCTAATGAGGACACAAAGTGGTGCTTTGATGGCACACACTTGCATCACCATGGCTAGCCGTGAGGCTGTTGGTCTGTGTGGTGGTGTTCCGTGTTTTGCAGCTTAGTAGGTTTGTTGCAACTACCTATTTAGTAGGGAGTTACTCCCTAGTTTTTTGTCCACTTTGTTCGTCGGTGGTTAAGGTGCCGCTAGGGGTGGTTTCCATATAAATGTTTTTTTTACGTTTAAGTGAGATTTATAAGACAAGTGAAGATAAGTATACGAGAGACATGAGAGAGAGAGAGAGAGCAGCAACAACTGCAGCCAGGGCCATGACGATTGAGTTTTGTTTGACGTTCATGTTGGATTGTATCTCGTTTTCGGTTGAGCGCTCAAAAGGACGGTAACAATGGAGTTGGTAATTTAGTCTCACATCTGATATGAGGTGGGATCATGTGGTGTAGATAATTGAGATTGGTTCAGGCCTTACATGGAAATTCCCTTTTAAGGCATATGAGCTCAGTCTAATATCGCATCTCATAGGCCAACTCCGATTCGGGTCACACCGTGTTCCCAACACGTGGTATCAGAGCCAGGTTCTTCTTGAGAGAGAATGTACAACTATGTCTACGGAGCAGATGAACACTCGTATGATCACCCTTACAGGGAGAAACTGGACGATTTGAAAGCCAAGGATGGAGGATCTACTCTAGTGCAAGGACTTGCATGGTCCGTTGGAGGACGACAGCACAAAGCCATCGGACAAAGGTGCTGATGATTGAAAATGACTGGATCGGAAGGCTGTTGGATTCATCCGCCAATGGATGGATGACTCAGTGTTTCACCACGTGTCCATGGAGAGTTCTGCAAAATCATTGTGGGAGAAGATGCATTCATTGTACGAAAGGAAGACAAATGGCAATAATGCATTTCTGATTCGCCAACTCGTCAATTCAAAGTACACGGAGGGTGCACCGGTGGCACAACATCTGAAAGAGGTTCAGGGCATCATCAATCAGCTGTCTGCAATAAAGTTGGTGATTGAAGATGAGCTTCAGGACCTTCTGCTTTTGAGTTTTCTATCGAAAAGTCGGGAGACGATTGTGGTTTCGGTGAGCAACTCTGCTTTGGATGGAGTTGTCACGATGGAGGTAGTTAAAAGCAGCTTGTTGAACAAGGAGGTCCGGCATAAGCAAGTGGAATCGTTGCAGGAGTCCACTCTAGTGGCTTCCTACGGGAAGGGAAGACCCAAGTTACAAGCAAGGACATGAGGGAGTGTAAACCCCCTCACCCAAAATAAATATTTTGTGTATATTTTATATTATTATAGATATTGAATTTCTTTAGAGTATTCTGTTATTTAATTAGCAAATGAATTTCTTGATATATTTACTTATATAAATATTTATTTAGAATTATTTTTAGGTTATTTTAGATTTTTGAAATTAATTAGGATTTATTTGGATATATATAGTCTTAATATTAGATAGATGCTAATTTAGTGTTAATAGATATTAATAAGATTTTATAAATTATTTGTATTATATTTAATTATATTTAAGATTATAAATTATTGAGATAAATTCAAAATCTATTTTAAATTAATTCAAATCCTGAACCTACTAGGAAAGCAACTTAATGTATATCATATCCTTATTTAAATTCATCATAATCCTATCCAAATTAACCAATCCTAGTTGTATTTAATTAAGTAGTGTCCACCATTATAAATATCTCATCCTTCATATTTTTCTTCCCCAAATTCCTCTCTTTTTCGTCCAAAAATAGTCAAAATTCGTCATAAATTTAGCCTCATTTTCTACTAGTTATGACGAATTAAAAAGACGATATCTGCTAGCTCCGGACTCCAAACGTGCTCCAGTTTTTTTTTGTTAGAACGATAATGAGGTTAGATTTCTGATTATATAAATTGTTTTTCTAAATTATTAGTATTAAATTCTGGAAAATTCGTAGAGCACAGCATGTCCAAAAATAGACGTGTTTCGATATTTTTGCAATTCCGGGAGAACTAGGAATCATAATCATGAACCGTTTAAAGTTTCGGAAAGCTAATGTCGAGATAATCGACATATATTTTTCCCAGAATTTATTTCAAAGTATTTACATACTGTTAATTCTGTAGAACTTCTATGTTAGAATTTAACCATCGGTGCACAATACAAAATTTGTATGTGCCATAATCCCCAAACGAATTTAAATTCGGACGAGCTGTAAATTCTAGCATATTTTTGACGCTAAAATCTACAGGAAATCATGCATGAAAGTTGAGTTTGTGTCGGTTGACTTTTTGGTCAACAGATCGCCTCGATTTGCGTGCCATGAGTCTCGAGTTGATAAAATTCAGTTTCTTTAGGCAAAATTTAGAAATTAACATAAAAATCAGAATAATAAGATTAAAATAGGATTTTAGAGTAATTATTCCAGAATTAAATAAATTAAAATAAATTATCTTTTGACTTGATAAATTTGTAATACATAGGCTATTTGGACTGTGACTTGGACTCTGATTCATACCAGCAGCAGGACCCCAGGCAAGATACCTTGCCAAATTGTTTACAGTACTTTGTATGCTATTTATATTTCTGTTTATTCATTGCATGTGTAGTGTCACGCCCCGATCTCCCGCAGGCAATCGGCCGTTCCCGCTAGGCGGGAATCACCCTCGCCAGCGCTCCCGCGGAACGATCGCTTAACCCATCCGGGCGTGATGCCGCACGAGCGTGATCCACGCCCGTACAAGGCCATGGTTCATTAGCTGGCGACAAGAGTTCTAAGCCACAGAGTCGCACAGATTGTCCGAGTGCAGCGGAGTTTAGGAACGCATAGCGATCGGTAACAGGTTCACTGAGTCGACAATATAGCGAAAGCATCGAAACAAGTAAAGTAATCTCTTTATTGATATGAAACATGTATTATAGGCGGCGTATAGCCGAGATTACAAGTCGCTCAAGCCTCTCTCTCTGAAACAGTAAAAGTGTGCCAAGCGGCTACAACTGTGGAATGAATGTACAGGCGATGGTCAGGCGATGTTCACAACTTATGTCTTGTATATGTGCTTCAGTCCCGGACGCACCGTTGCTTCAGAGTGTTGTCCACGCCTTAGCACGCACGAAGGAGGCGTCTGCACCGCACGAGGTTCTCCCGCACCCTGCATATCAAACTGGTGGATTATCAGTACATTGAATGCACTGGTGGGGAAGCTACTCGCCCGTTCGACAAATCCAAACACGTAATACAGGTTCCGTGCACAACTATTCAGTTGTCTTTCTAGTTGCCTTAGGATCAGTTTCATGCAAACATTGAATAGCTTAATGTGTCGGGCAGTGCGCCGTGCGATGTTTGAGGAAACACGGCGAGACTTACCAACTTACCATTTCTCCTTCCCTGTCCAAGGCAAACATGATTAATTCAAGCACGGGCAAGCATAAACATTCAGGAGGCATAGCATATGCAAACAGGAGGGTTCTTATAACATGATCGTTCAGGTGTTAAGTTATTCATTGATGCTATACAATGACTCGCACGCGGATAGCCGCTAAGCGAGGATGACTCGTTATCTTTTGTTTCACAGGCAAGCACGCAACAGGTTAAATACACACGATAAACACACGATGCATTACAAGCCATATTCACACGATAATCACACGAGGCATTGCAAGCATATACACACGATGATCACTGGCTGATGCCATAATGGACTAGTCAAGGACGTGAATAATATGCAACGAGAAAACACGAGGATCTCATAAAACACGATACGTTGCAAGTTACCCAGTCCGCACACGATTGACTATAAACACGAAGTCTGCCCAGATCGGATCGGTGCCAGTGCCCCAGCACCGTCCGCAGAATTTATATCCTTGTGCACAAGTTGTCCATGATCGAACACGATTGTTAATTTACACACGAGCACACGAGATTCATTTAGCTATTGGATATGCACAGTCTCCTGGGCTGCTGTAAGCCCGCACAGGAGGGAGACTTGCAGGGAGATCCGAATACCTGAATGAGTCTTACCACTGGAGTATGATTCATTTAGCTATTGGATATGCACAGTCTCCTGGGCTGCTGTAAACCCGCACAGGAGGGAGACTTGCAGGGAGATCCGAATACCTGAATGAGTCTTGCCACAGGAACATGATTCTTTTACTTGGCATGATACAGTCCCCTGGATCGGGAACTGCCTTGGTGACCTAACGGTCCCAAATACTGGCGGGTTCATTCAGGCACTGAACGACTACGTAGTAGTCTCCCGAGGTTTGGATGAAAACACGGTAACTATCAAGCAGACAAGCATGCGTTTCTAGGAACATAAGCAGGCACGTTGCTCGGGCCCGAAGGTAGTCCGAGAGATAAAACCGTTAAGAGACTTAGCATGCGAGGGTCTGAATATAAGCAGTATTTCCTTTTCCATGTTCTAGCATAGCAATACAGGTTGGGATTATTCCCTTAGCTAGGTGCGTTGGATTTATTAACATGCAGGGGTGAATCACCTAGCGACTAGCATAAATATTCCAGATTTTTTATGTGTGCTGGCTAAGCAAGGACAAGTTCACCGTAGCCACCCACCTTAGCGATGATTCGCCTCGGTAGAGCGATACGTCTGAGCGAGCCTTTGAAAGTCCAAGCCGGATCCTATAGGGGCAAGTCTGGATATCCTTTGCTTCTTGATCGAGGCAAAGCAGGTCGGGACAGCTGCACGATTGCCGTTTGAGACGGCAGTCCGCTTGAGCGGAACAGGGTGTTACATCCTACCCAACTTAGAAAAAGTCTCGTCCTCGAGACTTACTAAGGACAAGCAGAAATCTAGGGTTGAGGCAATCCTAGACAAGTCGTTTGTACTTGTTCATTTGGATCTTCACTTGCACAAGCTTCGAAATCAGCATATCGCTTAGACTGGATCGTGCGCACTTTCGAAGTGCACTTCTAGCGTGAACACATCAACCAGCTCAGTGATAGCGAAGTCTTAGCACTCGAGTTTCACCTTTTCTTAAGTCTTGGATGGTGCACTAGTTCAAGGCGTCCCTCGAATAGATACATTCAACCAAACTTAGGGTTAGTGAAAATCGGACAAGCTACTAGCGATACACTCGATGAGTCCGCACAGGTTGGCACAAAGGCCACTCGCAGCATACAACCAGACAAGCAAGCATAACATTCAAAACGTATTTTGAAAGTATTTAGACTTATTGTTGGAATATCCCATCGAGGCATTGAGAGAGAGCGTGCACATAACCCACGAACGAGCTTTTGAAACAGAGATATCGAATTGAAGTCCAAAGGCGTAGAAGCCAGGCTCTGATACCAACATGTCATGCCCCGATCTCCCGCAGGCAATCGGCCGTTCCCGCTAGGCGGGAATCACCCTCGCCAGCGCTCCCGCGGAACGATCGCTTAACCCATCCGGGCGTGATGCCGCACGAGCGTGATCCACGCCCGTGCAAGGCCATGGTTCATTGGCTGGCGGCAAGAGTTCTAAGCCACAGAGTCGCACAGATTGTCCGAGTGCAGCGGAGTTTAGGAACGCATAGCGATCGGTAACAGGTTCACTGAGTCGACAATATAGCGGAAGCATCGAAACAAGTAAAGTAATCTCTTTATTGATATGAAACATGTATTACAGGCGGCGTATAGCCGAGATTACAAGTCGCTCAAGCCTCTCTCTCTGAAACAGTAAAAGCGTGCCAAGCGGCTACAACTGTGGAATGAATGTACAGGCGATGGTCAGGCGATGTTCACAACTTATGTCTTGTATATGTGCTTCAGTCCCGGACGCACCGTTGCTTCGGAGTATTGTCCACGCCTTAGCACGCACGAAGGAGGCGTCCGCACCGCACGAGGTTCTCCCGTACCCTGCATATCAAACTGGTGGATTATCAGTACATTGAATGCACTGGTGGGGAAGCTACTCGCCCGCTCGACAAATCCAAACACGTAATACAGGTTCCGTGCACAACTATTCAGTTGTCTTTCTAGTTGCCTTAGGATCAGTTTCATGCAAACATTGAATAGCTTAACGTGTCGGACAGTGCGCCGTACGATGTTTGAGGAAACACGGCGAGACTTACCAACTTACCATTTCTCCTTTCCTGTCCAAGGCAAACATGATTAATTCAAGCACGGGCAAGCATAAACATTCAGGAGGCATAGCATATGCAAACATGAGGGTTCTTATAACATGATCGTTCATGTGTTAAGTTATTCATTGATGCTATGCAATAACTCGCACGCGGATAGCCGCTAAGCGAGGATGACTCGTTATCTTTTGTTTCACAGGCAAGCACGCAACAGGTTAAATACACACGATAAACACACGATGCATTGCAAGCCATATTCACACGATAATCACACGAGGCATTGCAAGCATATACACACGATGATCACTGGCTGATGCCATAATGGACTAGTCAAGGACGTGAATAACATGCAACGAGAAAACACGAGGAGCTCATAAAACATGATACGTTGCAAGTTACCCAGTCTGCACATGATTGACTATAAACACGAAGTCTGCCCGGATCGGATCGGTGCCAGTGCCCCAGCACCTTCCGCAGAACTTATATCCTTGTGCACAAGTTGTTCATGATCGAACACGATTGTTAATTTACACACGAGCACACGAGATTCATTTAGCTATTGGATATGCACAGTCTCCTGGGCTGCTGTAAGCCCGCACAGGAGGAAGACTTGCAGGGAGATCCGAATACCTGAATGAGTCTTGCCACAGGAACTTGATTCTTTTACTTGGCATGATACAGTCCCCTGGATCGGGAACTGCCTTGATGACCTAACGGTCCCGAATACTGGCGGGTTCATTCAGGCACGGAACGACTACGTAGTAGTCTCCCGAGGTTTGGATGAAAACACGGTAACTATCAAGCAGACAAGCATGCGTTTCTAGGAACATAAGCAGGCACGTTGCTCGGGCCCGAAGGTAGTCCGAGAGATGAAACCGTTAAGGGACTTAGCATGCGAGGGTCTGAATATAAGCAGTATTTCCTTTTCCATGTTCTAGCATAGCAATACAGGTTGGGATTATTCCCTTAGCTAGGTGCGTTGGATTTATTAACATGCAGGGGTGAATCACCTAGCGACTAGCATAAATATTCCAGATTTTTATGTGTGCTGGCTAAGCAAGGACAAGTTCACCGTAGCCACCCACCTTAGCGATGATTTGCCTCGGTAGAGCGATACGTCTGAGCGAGCCTTTGAAAGTCCAAGCTGGATCCTGTAGGGGCAAGTCTGGATATCCTTTGCTTCTTGATCGAGGCAAAGCAGGTCGGGACAGCTGCACGATTGCCGTTTGAGACGGCAGTCCGCTTGAGCGGAACAGGGTGTTACATCCTACCCAACTTAGAAAAAGTCTCGTCCTCGAGACTTACTAAGGACAAGCAGAAATCTAGGGTTGAGGCAATCCTAGACAAGTCATTTGTACTTGTTCATTTGGATCTTCACTTGCACAAGCTTCGAAATCAGCATATCGCTTAGACTGGATCGTGCGCACTTTCGAAGTGCACTTCTAGCGTGAACACGTCAACCATATGCATTCATATAGATTGTTATATACAGCGTACTTATCTATTTTCAAACCATATGCATGTTTACTGTATTCAAATTGGCTCATATTTTCTGTATCTTGTTACGTCCCTCTGAGGACCTGGTCCGCTGCCAGGTGTATCTTTTCTTGAGTATTTGCAGGAGCGCAGATTTGGATGGTTACATGTGATCCGAGGATGTCTTCTCTTCGAGCTGTGATGGATAGCTGGTATTCTTATATTATGTTGTGGTGTTGTACTCATATTATATTTGCTCTTATATTCGAGTTGGTAGTGGATTTGTTTCCATCCAACTATCATCCTTAGATACTTCTTATTGAGATCTAGTTTCATAGATACTGGTTATTTATTTCTATATGGTTTTGGTGGATGAGATTTAGATTTTATCCTGTGACTTGTATTACATTTTATACCACTTGTGGATTTTATATTCATATTACAGCGTACGTATGGAATTGGTTTCCATATATTGGAGTTGCCATATCCATGCGGCTGGCATGCTTACGTGTCCTAGTCCTACGTATTTTTGGGACTGGGGCGTGACAGGGAGTTTTTAGGATCTTGCGACTGTGGACCGCAATGAGGGATGCTCTCACTGTGGCGAAAGGGGTCATATCAAGAGGAACTGCATGAAGCTCAAAGCTGAGAAGGCCAAAGGCAAGGACGATCATGAGGATCTTACTGCTATGGGAGATCTCATCATCGCAGCAACCGACACAGAGGAACCTTGTGTCATATGTCATGATGGCGATCGGGTCATGGAGATGAGGCGTCGTATCATGCCACTCCGTATAGGAGGATCTTCACGTCATACCACATTGGCAGGTTTGGACGTGTGAAAATGGGCAACAAGGGGACAGCTGCAGTTGTATGCATCGATGATGTGCACTTGACAACAGAGCTTGGTGAGAAGCTCGTTCTCAAGGGTGTACGACATATGTAATGCCCCGTTCCCCCTATTCGGGGAGCGCGGCCAATAAATACTTACGACCGTCCGTGCGGGACAGATTGAATCAAGATCCTTTTCTCGTTATGGATTGGTTTCTTCGAAATCAGGTCCCATATTCAACGGATCGTGCCTCAAGGAAAGACTCGACGGCAGAGCCAAGAGGGGCCTTTCCGTTGCGTTGGTTTTCTTGCCCGTTTTCGTGCCGCTTGGTTGCTTTCGTGTTGGTTTTATGACTTGCGTTTTCTTGAACGGTTTTAATGGATTTCATTGCTTTCGTTCTTAGGATTTCGCATTTCGTATCGAACCTTGGAGACCAAAGCAGGGGATATTGATCGTCTGTTGGTGCGTGCAGGTGATCGGGTAGACGACACTCGTGCGGAGTCTTAAAGCTCTTCATTTTCTCTCCTACTTCACTAACTTTTGAGTAGCTTTATTTTGATTAGCTCACTTCTTCCAAGTCTGCATTCTAAATAAATTGACTCATTGTTCATCCCGATCAAACGATACTAAAACATTTAAGATTGAGTCAAAATAGAATGGAAGTAGACTTGACACACTAATAATGCTTGTCATATAGAATTGTTCTGAACGATCATACCGTAGCGTGCATGCCCGTCATATACATAACCATTTTTATTGTGTCATTTGTAGTTAGATTCATTTATTTATAACTGTTCATGGTATGGTGCTAAATGGGAAGGAAAATGTGATCTTTACACAAGTAGCCTAGATTATGGAAAACACACTATGTTCACTTGCTTGTATGCTTGAATATGTGTTCATATGATAACTTAGTTGGTTGTGGAATATTGGTCTTGGACAACTTGTATACAAGGGATATCGTTCTACGAACGATCGCCGGGGCACTGGGACCGCTTCACCCGGGGTAGAACAATTTGCTAGTGTAGTCCTAGCATTGGATGGGTTCGTGCGTCCGCTAAGGGCTAGCTACCCGAGGCAAAATGACAGCCGATCCATCCCAAGTCCAACCAAGTGATTGTTATGTATATTTAAACTGTGCTGACTAACTATGTCTTTGTGGCAGGGAATGTCATGGTAAGTTTTGTACAGGTGGCTCAGACGGTACAGGTAAAGTCACCGAGCGGTGGCACATTTGGTTATGTTAATTTACTCTATCTTATGCGAATAATTGAACTAAGGCAAGATAGATAGATCACATGATAATAAATGTTGCATGCTCATACGAACTCGTTGTAGATTTTGGTTAAGTTGGGTTAGCTCGCCCTCACCGGTACTTTTCGAAGTACTGACCATCGTTGCAGCAGGTTCCCCGAGCCAAGGCGACGCGGCGTGGAGCTAAAGTTTTCTCCAACCTCTTCCTGAATCGAGACGCATTCGTGTCGTGACTTTTGGTAGCTCCAGTACATAGTAGCAAGGAGCTCGCTCTCACTTTTGGAAGCCACAAGGCGATGGTGCTGACTCGCACCAAAGGTGTTTTGGTGTTTTGAATTTAAGTAAGGGATGTAATGTATGGATCCGCTCTCATTTTGTATCCAAGTTGTAAGCCCGTGTGACATCCTTCTCGTTTTGGGTCAAGATTCTGTAAATAAGATGTTCATTATCAATAAAAAGGAAACTTTTCTATTCCTCAATGTGTGTTATCTTACTTGCGTACTCTGTTGCATATGTTCTAAAGATCATCATTATGCCTATGCCTTGTGCACGCGCGCCCTACACGTGCACGGCATCACGTCCGGGGGACGATTATCGATTGGGTGAAATCGGGGTTTGACATTGTGGTATCAGAGCGTAGCTTCAGGTCCTTTGATCTCGAGTCAGAAAGTTTTCCTAAGATGGCCCTGTCCCGTCCGAGTAAACTCTTGAAATCAATTGGTGCAAAATGAGATGCGTTCCATATAGTGAGTCCATAATAATACTTTGAGACTTATACAAGTTACTTTTCTTTGAAGGAACGACCTCTGAGCCGGGTGCACAAGCGCAGATGGTGGCGCAAGGGCAGGGGAGTAGTTCTGGCACGTCAGGCAGCTCAGGAAGTCCGGCTGCCGCGCCCTCTGTTGATCCGTTCGAACGAATGATGCGTATGATGGAAATGCAATAGAGACAAGCCGAACTACGATAGAGTCAATTAGAGTCTCGAATAGAAGCACAATTTCTGGCACAACGAACTCAGACCGAAACGCAGCAGAAGCAAATGGATACCTTGCAAACGATTGTGACGACGCTAGTCGCCATCAATTATTCTGCATCTGCGACTGCCGTGGCAGCGCCAGTTGTAGCTGACATTTCGGGACCGCAGGGCTCTCCGGAACCTCCACTTTCAGATGATAAGGGGTCCATCCTACAGATATCAGAATTTAAGAAAATGTGCCATACTACCTTTAAGGGTACCGAAGACCCTTCCGTGGCGTTGGATTGGTTGGTGGAGTTAGAAGACCACTTCGAAGTACTCCGCATGGACGAAACCAGGAGAGTCGCTTGCGCCCAACTTCAGCTCCGTTTAAACGCCCATGATTGGTGGGATGTGCACAAACAAGTCTTATTGAGTGAAGGTGGCACATCGATTATCTCTTGGTCAGTGTTCCGTAAGGCCTTCGAAGAGGAGTTTCTTCCACCCGCCGTCCGCCGCGAGAAGGAAGACGAGTTTACCCATCTGCAGCAGGGAGACATGTCCGTACGGCAGTACGCTTCAGAATTCAATAGACTTGCTAAGTTTGCTAAGTCTCATATTAGTGATGCAGAGACACGTGTACGAAGATTTGAGATAGGACTGCGACCTTCAATTCGTGCTCACGTCGTCGTTTTCCAATACCGCACCATGCGTGAGTCCCTAAACCATGCACTCCCCCTTGAATCGCAGTACCCACGAGTTCGCACCGACGCTGTGCAAAATTCCAATCACAAGCGTCCTAGCAACACAGGGGATAACAATGCACCTAAGCGCTCCAATAATGGCGTTAACAAGGGTGCAAATCAGGGTAAGGGTGGCGAGCTTGTTTGTCACCGATGTAATCGTACTGGACACATCGCTCGGAACTGTCGAGTATTCAACGGATTGTGCTTTAAGTGCAGTCGTCAGGGGCATATGGCAGCGAACTGTCGGGCAGGTGGACCTAACCAGCAGCAGCAACAAAACCGTGCGCCTCAGGACCGGGGGCAAGTACTTCGAGCGAATCAGACGGTACCACAGAACGCTCAAGACCGGGTCTATGCTCTGACTCGGGATGAGGCACTCACATCAAACACGATGGTGTCAGGTATATTACTTTTTAATGATGTACCTGTTCGAGTATTGTTTAATTCTGGTGCCACACACAGTTTTGTGTCAACAAACTTTGCTAAGGAACACAAATTCATTCAAACCCCGTTAGGCCTAAGGCTTAGCGTCAGTACACCGTCAGGCACAAGCTTGCCTGCAGTTTCAGTTTGCCGGGACGACTACATTTGCATCGGAGGAAGGAAATTATCACTTGATACGATAGTTCTAGATATAGGGGACTACGACATCATTCTGGGAATGGATTGATTAGGCGCTTGTTCAGCTACTATCGATTGTGCGGAGAAGAAAGTCGTATTTCGTCTTCCTGGCGAGATCGAGTTTTGTTATTCGTGCAGTCCACAGTCGAAAGCGTCAAATGCCTGCATGGTGATATCAGCAATGTCTGCTCGACGGATGATTTACTCCGGCTGCATAGGGTACTTGGCTTCCGTTCGAGACACTCGGCAAGATTGCGCAAACGTTGAGTCCATTCCCGTTGTGGCGAATTTTCCTGATGTGTTCCCCGACGGGTTGCCCGGTATGCTCCCCGATCGAGAGACAGAGTTCACTATCGACACATTCCCAGGAACCCAACCTATTTCCAAACCTTCGTATCGAATGGCACCGGCAGAACTAAAAGAGTTGAAAATTCAGTTACAGGAATTGCTTGATCATGGGTATATCCGTCCTAGTGTCTCTCCATGGGGTGCACCGGTACTGTTCGTTAAAAAAAAGGATGGCTCGATGCGACTCTGCATCGACTATCGAGAATTAAACGAGGCAACTATTCGAAACAAATACCTCCTTCCCAGGATAGATGATCTCTTTGATCAGTTACAAGCTGCCACAGTGTTCTCAAAAATTGATCTCCGTTCGGGTTACCATCAGCTCAAAATCAAGCCGGACGACGTGCCGAAGTCAGCCTTTCGCACTCGCTACAGCCACTACAAGTTTTTGGTAATGTCGTTCGGTTTGACTAATGCCCCTGCTGCCTTTATGGGTTTGCTGAACCAAGTGTTTCGGCCGTACCTCGATCGATTTGTAGTAGTGTTTATTGATGATATCTTGGTGTATTCGAAGAATGGGGCGGAGCATGCAGAGCACTTGCGGACCGTGCTACAAACCCTTCGAGACAACAAGTTGTATGCGAAACTGAGTAAGTGCGAATTTTGGCTGAACAGTGTATCTTTCCTTGGGCACATCATTTCTGCGGGAGGCATTCCAGTCGATCCGAAGAAGGTGGAGGCCATTGTCGAGTGGAAGAGACCTGCATCCGTTAGTGAAATTCGAAGCTTTCTCGGGTTAGCGGGCTACTACAGACGGTTCGTAAAGGATTTTTCCAATCTTGCCTCACATCTGACTCGCCTCATACAGAAGGGAGTCGCGTTTGAGTGGTCCGCCGACTGCGAAGCATCGTTTGCTGAGTTAAAGCAGCGTCTCACTTCTGCCCCGTTACTTGTACTACCGGACGAGACTTCGGGATTTCAAATCTTTAGTGACGCTTCAGGGCAGGGCTTAGGGTGTGTACTTATGCAGCAAGACAGAGTGATAGCCTATGCATCCAGACAGCTGAGAAAGCACGAGAAGAATTATCCCACACATGATCTGGAACTGGCAGCAATTGTGTTCGGGTTGAAATTATGGCGACACTACCTTTATGGGGTCCCTTGCCGAATTTACACCGATAATAAGAGTTTAAAGTACTTATTCATCCAAGCAGATCTGAACCTTCGACAGCGGCGCTGGCTAGAATTGATAAAGGATTACGACTTGACGATAGACTACATACCTGGCAAGGGAAATGTGGTAGCTGATGCGTTGAGTCAGGTCTTTGCAGGATCTCTGTCCGTCGATCGCAGGTTACAAAGGGAGTTAGAAGAAATGGGCATCGAACTCAGAATTCGTTATCGCGGCGCGCGGGTTGCTCAGATGCGATTTGTACCCAATCTGATAGAGAGAGTCACATCTACTCAAAGAGACGATCCATTCCTCCGAAAAATGCGAGAGCAGGTCCAAGCGGGGAAGGCAAAAGACTTTGCAGTGGATGGAAATAGGGTGTTGCGAGTGAAGGGAAGGCTATGCGTCCCCAATGATTCAGAACTCAGAAAGGAAATCCTCACCGAAGCACATTATGCAGCCTATGCGATCCATCCCGGGAGCACAAAAATGTATAAGAACCTTCGTACTGTTTTCTGGTGGCACGGCATGAAGAAAGATGTAGCACTCTTTGTGTTGCAATGCATAACCTGTCAGAGGATAAAAGCAGAGCATCAGAGGCCGGGCGGAGAAATGCAAAATCTTGCTATCCTGGAATGGAAGTGGGAGCACATCAGCATGGACTTTATTGTTGGTCTGCCAAGGACGCAACGGGGGAACGACACAATCTGGGTCATCGTCGACCGGTTAACCAAGTCTGCACACTTTATTGCCATTAAAAGTACTTGGGGCTCCGATCGCCTTGCCCAGACCTACCTTGATGAGAAAGTTTGGCTGCATGAAGTGCCAGTTTTCATAGTATCAGATCAGGACGGACGGTTCATCTCACGTTTCTAGACAAGCCTTCAGTCGTCGATGGGGACCAAGTTGAAATTCAGCTCAGCCTACCATCCTCAAACCGATGGCCAGACAGAACGGGTGAATCAGGTACTAGAAGATATGTTGTGCCTCTGCGTGATCGATTCCAAGTCAAGTTGGGACGTCAACCTGCCGCTAGCCGAATTTGCTTACAACAATAGTTATCAGTCTAGCATCCAGATGGCTCCGTATGAGGCGTTGTATGGGTGGAAGTGTAGGTCACCGATTTGCTGGGATGAAGTTGGGGAGAGGCAAATCCTTGGGCCGGAACTGGTTGAACAAACAGTGCAGAAGGTTCGGCTGATTCGAGAAAGGTTAAAAGTAGCACAAAGTCGACAAAAGAGCTATGCCGATGTTCGTCCCCGCCCTCTTGAATTCCTAGAGGGGGACCATGTGTTCCTAAAAGTCTCGCCCATGCGTGGTATTACGAGATTCGGGATAAATGGAAAGTTAAGTCCAAGATTTGTTGGCCCGTTTGAAATTCTCAGACGAGTGACTTCAGTTGCTTATCAAATAGCCTTGCCACCAGTACTATCAGATGTACACGATATTTTTCATGTGTCTCAACTTAGAAAATATGTGCATGACCCAAACCATGTGGTAGACTTTGGTCAGTTAGATCTGCAAGCGGACTTGTCGTACGCCGAAGAACCCGTACAGATCCTGGAACGTAAGGAAAAGCAGTTACGGAATCGTGCAGTATCGCTAGTGCGCGTTCTGTGGCGGAACCACGCGGTCGAAGAATCAACGTGGGAAATCGAATCTGATATGAGGGAAAGGTTTCCCTCATTATTCCTTAGGGGTAGGTTCTATTCCTAAGTTTCGGGACAAAACTTTCTTTTGGATGGTTATGATGTAATGCCCCGTTCCCCCTATTCGGGGAGCGCGGCCAAGAAATACTTACTACCGTCCGTGCGGGACAGATTGAATCAAGATCCTTTCCTCGTTATGGATTGGTTTCTTCGGAATCAGGTCCCATATTCAACGGATCGTGCCTCAAGGAAAGACTCGGCGGCAGAGCCAAGAGGGGCCTTTCTGTTGCGTTGGTTTTCTTGCCCGTTTTTGTGCCGCTTGGTTGCTTTCGTGTTGGTTTTATGACTTACATTTTCTTGAACGGTTTCAATGGATTTTATTGCTTTCGTTCTTAGGATTTCGTATTTTATATCGAACCTTGGAGACTGAAGCAGGGGATATTGATCGTCTATTGGTGCGTGCAGGTGATCGGGTAGACGATGCTCGTGCGAAGTCTTAAAGCTCTTTCTTTTCTCTTCTACTTCACTAACTTGTGAGTGGCTTTATTTCGATTAGCTCCCTTCTTCCAAGTCTGCATTCTAAATAAATTGACTCATTGTTCATCCCGATCAAACGATACTAAAACATTTAAGATTGAGTCAAAATAGAATGGAAGTAGGCTTGACACACTAATAATGCTTGTCATATGGAATTGTTCTGAACAATCATACCGTAGCGTGCATGCCCGTCATATACATAACCATTTTTATTGTGTCAGTTATAGTTAGATTCATTTATCTATAACTGTTCATGGTATGGTGCTAAATGGGAAGGAAAATGTGATCTTTACACAAGTAGCCTAGATTATGGAAAACACACTATGTTCACTTGCTTGTATGCTTGAATATGTGTTCATATGATAACTTAGTTGGTTGTGAAATATTGGTCTTGGACAACTTGTATACAAGGGATATCGTTCTACGAACGGTCGCCAGAACACTGGGACCGCTTTGCCCCGGGTAGAATAATTTGCTAGTGTAGTCCTAGCATTGGATGGGTCCGTGCGTCCGCTAAGGGCTAGCTACCCGAGGTGGAATGGCAGCCGACCCATCCCAAGTCCAACCAAGTGATTTTTATGTATATTTAAACTGTGCAGACTAACTATGTCTTCGTGGCAGGGAAGGTTATGGTAAGTTTTGTACAGGTGGCTCAGACAGTACAGGTAAAGTCACCGAGCGGTGGCATATTTGGTTATGTTAATTTACTCTATCTTATACGAAAAATTGAACTAAGGCAAGATAGATAGATCACATGATAATAAATGTTGCATGCTCATACGAACTCATTGTAGATTTTGGTTAAGTTGGGTTAGCTCGCCCTCACCGGTACTTTTCGAAGTACTGACCCTCGTTGCAGCAGGTTCCCCGAGCCAAGGCGACGCGGCGAGGAGCTGAAGTTTTCTCCAACCTCTTCCTGAATCGAGACGCATTCGTGTCGTGACTTTTGGTAGCTCCAGTACATAGTAGCAAGGAGCTCGCTCTCACTTTTGGAAGCCACAAGGCAATTGTGCTGACTTGCACCCAAGGTATTTTGGTGTTTTGAATTTAAGTAAGGGATGTAATGTATGGATCCGCTATCTTATTTTGGTGACAAATGGTTTGCCAAAACTTCACGGAATGACATCGGTTTCAGCAGTTCAAGGCCAGGGAGAAGATCAAGGTTTGCAGCAAACTCAATCTAAAGCGGGAGCTTTATCATTCACACAGTTCAGGGGAAGCTGTGGGTCTTCGATGACATGCATAGTACATGATGTTCTTCTCGAGGACGCATTTGTATGGGGGAGCTTCAAGTTCGGACACAAAGTTGGGTAGATTCAGGAGTTCAAATCTCGAAAGAATTGTACCGTCCGCTTGTTTGGGCCAACCAAGGGTAAATAATCTTGTCGGAAAGTTAACACGTTTCAGTAGAAGACGGAAGTCGGGGACAGACAACCAAGACTCACGGTGAGGCTGATCATCAGGGACTTCGGTCTTGGCCGTGTCATCGATATTGGCAGGATCCCAGTGGTACAGGAGCTGCTACGCATGGAAGCTAGCATCGACATGACGGTCGAGGAGCTGGAGACGAAGGAAGATGCAAAGCTACTCGAGGGATCGGAGATCGGTGGCATGGGCGAGCAGGAACTCTATCGCAGGACTACAAGCTTGGAGTCTAGTTGAGGAGCCATGGGGTCAACACCCTCTCGTCAGACTGAAGGGAAAGATTGTTGGGGTCCAATCTGGATTTGGTAAATTTTGGAGCCCAATATGGTCAAATATTTGATTTGATATAATTTAAAAATCTACATTAAATATAATATTTGATTGAATTTTAAATTTGTATCAAATATTTAATCTGACCATATTTGGATGTCCATACTTGGTGTTGAACTATTTTAGGTGTAATATGATTCTTATTTTAGGGTTTTCTATTTAGAAAATCTTATTATGACATAAAATATGATTTTTCATCCTATAAATATAGGAGGAGGGTGGAGGCACAAAGCATGCACAAAGGTGGAGATTCGATGTGAACGTTGTCACGGCCTGATCTTCCTCAGGATTGGCCATCCCTGCTAGGCGCGAATCACCGTGCCAGTTCTCCCACTGGACGACCGTTTCCCTCAGGAACGTGATGTCGCACGAGCACAAGCTGCGCCCGTACAAGGCCATGTATCCGAACAGGCGGTAAAATGACTAAGACAATAGTCGCACAAATAGTTCGAATACAGCGGAGTTGAAATGAATAGGCGATTGGTAACTAGTTCACAGAGTCGTCAATAGAGGAAGCATTGAATAACACAAGTATGAAAGTAAAATAAGCACTTTATTGATATTGAACAAGTATTACAAGCGGCGCTAGGCCGAGAATATAAGTCGCTTAAGTCCTGTCTCTTGAAACAATAAAAGCATGCCAAGTGGCTACAGTTGTGGAATGATACAAAGGTGATGTTCCAACATTATGTCTTGTATATGTGCTTCATCTTCGGACGCAATGATCCAAGGCTCCAGAGTGGACTCCATGCCTTAGCTCGCACGAAGGGGTTTCTGCGCCGAATAAGGTTCTCCTGCACCCTGCAAGCAATCTGGTGGATTATCAGTACATAAATGCACTGGTAGAGAGGCTTCTCGCCCGCTCTACAAATCCAAACACGTTATATAGGTTTCATGCACCATCTATTAATTTGTCTTTCTAGTCTTGCCTTATAATCAATTTCATGGCATAATGTAAAGCCTAATTCGTGAGGCAGTACATCGTGCGATATAAGAGCAACACGGCGAGACTTACCAACTTACCAATTGTCCCTCCCTATCCAAGGTAAATCATGTTAGCCTGCATATAATACATGAAATAAGACGGAAGAGTGTGCATACAAACATAGTGTTACAAGCATGTTCTTAACTCGGGCATAATGTGTTTGAACGGTATATGGTGTCGTGCCTCTATTATGTAAACATACATAGATGTCGTGCTGTCACGTCCCAGTCCCAAAATATCGAGGGACTAGCCACGTGGCAATGGCCAGCAGCATGCACCGATGGGCAAATCCAATTTAATGGACCCATCAATGTGTACTTAAGCTGTAAAACAATAATCAGGGTCTACTATACTAATCTTATCCACATAATGAATATATCAATAACAACAAAAGAAAATAATATCCTCATCAAATCACAAGTAATTAAATCGGGGAACAAGACCGATATAAGTCTGATACAATTGTCAAGATACAAGAATAAAGATATCAACAACAATACTGAGTATGGACAAAGTATATACTCAGAAGATACCCGCAGAGATCACTCGTCTACTGGATCTGGTACTGCTCCAGTGTCTGCTCCTGTTCCTGCTAATGCTCCTGTCCCGTGTACCTCGGGGTCGATCTCGTCTGCTAATCCCGGGGACATAATCCAGATCAGGTCCTCAGGGGACATAGCAAGGTACAAAATAACTCAAGCCATAAATAATGCAGTGCAGCAAATAAATGAAACAAAAGGGTAAACTATATAACCAGCTAAGTGAAATGCAAGATGAGAGCATCACTAGAACTCAGGCTGAGACCATTACAAGCTCTGTGTCTGGGAGCCGGTAGCAGTGATATCATGTGATTGTCTAGCTCAGAGAGAGACTAAGACGTCGGCATAATATAGTCAACCTGTAGCCTGTGTGACTCTCCCCACCCAATGTAATCATACGTCTCATGTCCACAACGTCTCATGTCCATGCCACGCAGGATTATAACTAATGCATTAAGTCATATAATATCTAAGCAAAAGAATATGTCATGTAACCTGTATCCTATACAGAATCACCATGAATATCTCAGGAAGACTCTGTCTCATGAATAGTGTCAAGTGTCCTGGGTTATGTCGTACTTGATAATGCAAGTACGCGAAGTATAGGGTCTCGGTATCCATCTCTAGGTGACTTTACACAACTCTGCGTACAATGTTGGCACCCGACTATTAATCGGACGCTAAGTAAGTCACACGGTCCTAGGTTTAAGCATGTACAACATATAAATAAGGCAAGAAAATATGTAACAAGAACTGTAATATTTGGCAAGGTACACTTGCCTGTGGTTCTGGCTCCAACTATAGCTCTAACTTCAGTGGGACTTGTAGGTACTCCTCCGGTTGCTGAAATAAATATCACCATCAGATTCAGAAAATATCAAATAGCTAGAAACTCCTATCCTTTAGTCCAATTTGGACACATGGACAAAATTGACAGTTTCTGGTCAAAGCGGGGTCCACATGTGGGCTGCTTTGCACCAAAAAATGTGTCAGAACCAATGGTCTCCAAATGTGTCAAACTTAGTGTCAACAAGTCCAGAACGATAATATGAATCCAACGGAACTTCCAGAATTGGATTCCGATGAGCCGGTCACAAAATCGTCCGTCAAGTGGAGCCGTGGGGCCCACGATACGCGATTTTGTCAATATTCTCAGAATTGAACCAAACTTGGGTCACAGGACCAGCATATTGCTATGAGTCTGATGGTGCAAGTTTCATTTAGATCCGACGTGTGTACACAAAGTTACGACGAGATCCAGAATAGGCAGATACGGGGCGTTGTCGGCGGATACGCGTTGATTCCGGTGTGCATGCACATCTAAATCAACTTCTGCGAAATCCCGCACGTCCGTATCAATGGCGCACATCTTTTGGTGAAGATCGTACGCGACCAAGTCGTCCCGTTTGGCGGGGCGTACTCAGTTTCGGGGGAAAACAGGGTATTGTTTTCCTGCTTTTGGATCGCGGTTCGCGATCACCACAGGACGCGACACACCGAGCGGTTTGCACGGGCATCGCGAGGGTCACACAGGGTTCGCGTCACAACAGACAGAACAGAAAACGGGGCAACAAGGAGAGAGAAAAAGCTACCTGAACAGGGCTCCACGAAAACCTGGATTTTCGTGTCCGCGAGTCGACACGGCACAAGGGGACACGGCACTGTACAACTAGGGTTAGGGTTAGGGTTCGGTTCAGTTGAACCGGGTTCGGATTGGTTTGGTTTATTTGAAATAAACCGGATTTATTTTAGGGTTTATTTTGGTTTATTTAAAACTTGGTTTTTAGGGCTTTAAAAATGCTTCCGGGGTCCAATAAATTCCCGAAAAATTACCCTATGTCTAATTTTTTATTTTACACCAGAAAATATTATTCTCATAATATTTAAATATTATTTAACATCATTTAAAAATCATTTAATTACAAAATATCTTAGTTTTAATTAGAGAAAAATTCCAGAAAAATTATAAAAATCCAATTTAAAAATTCCTGAAAAATCAGGGGGTTTACACGTGCATTCTTAAACTTGGACAATTAACGAGATACACGCTGAGTTTCGTGCACTCGTTACTTGCCTTGATGTAATGACTCGTACGCGGATTGCCACAATCAAGCAAAACTTATCTATATGAACATGCGGTTACTGACTTAGCCATAAAGGATGATGCATAGTCTCGGACGAAGATGGGGCGTAGCACAAGAGTCATCGGCGTTACCCACCATCCCGACCAAACATGGAGAGACTACCATAATCATGAGAGTCAGATGGGTTATCCAAGTGTAGGATGCAATACCAAGGGCCTGACCACTGAATATATTACGTCGAACCAAACCGGGGAGCATCCTACCGATTTGGTCACACAATACCCATATTCCTCTTAGGATGGTACGATCCTGGTGCCCCGACGATCGTCCGAGGAATCCATGTTATTACCTCGTGCATGAGTTATCCATGACCATGAAAGTCTCTAGTCTTACTGATTCATAACATGACATGTTGAATCTTGATTCACTTAGCCATTGGATGATGCATAGTCTCTAGGGCGGAGATGGGTGTAGCAATAGGTACTCGAGGCGTATACACCATCTCGCCCGCTCGAGAGAGACTACCAAGGATCCGAATACCTGAATGAGTCTTGCTTGATGAGCCGATGATTCTTGATTTCCTTGACATGATGCAATCCCTTAGTTCAAAAAATGTCTTACCGACCTAACAGTCCCGAATACTTTCATGTTCATATTGCACGGAACGAGCTATTCGATAGTCTTCCGGCTAACTAGATGAATGCAAGACATGGATAGTGTTACTTAGTTGTGGCATGAAGTTACACAAGCATAGAAAATATGTAAAGCAGCTAAGCATTGGAATAATATGAATATAATTTTAAGAAAACATGCAGTATTGCCATAATTGTAAACATAAGCGATTTTGCTAGCACGGGTCTAAGGGGTAGTGCGAGGAGTAAAACCGTATAGGAGAATATCGGGCTACATAATCTATGAGATGAGCAGTGTAAACATGTGAAGCAGTGTACTACAAAGAGTATATAATGATCTACTCGAAGCATTAGCGGAGTCTACTTTCATGAAGCTAAGGTAGCATGCGAGGGTCCAATTATAAGCCAAGTTTTATTTCTATGTTCTAACACAAGCAATATAAGATAATATTATTCCCTTAGCTAGGTGTGTTGTATTCTTATTAGTATGCAAGGGATGATTCACCTAGCGACTAGCATGTATCATCCATATTTGTATATGTGCAGGCTAAGCAAAGACAAGTTCATTGTAGTCACCCACCTTAGCGATGATTCGCTTCGGTCGAGTGATACTCCGAGCGTGCCTTTGAAAGTCTAATTCTGAACTCCTGAAGGGCCAAGTCTGGAATCCTTTGCCTCAAGCGAGTCTTCTCGCTGAGCAAAGCGGGTCGGGTCATCACACTTGCGTCATTTGAATATGCTATCCGCTTGAACGGAACGAGTTGTTACATTATACACCACTCAGAACAAGTCTCTTCCTCGAGACTTCCTAAGCTCAAACCATTCTATTACACACAATCGAATCTATCTTAAGCATATCAATCTATTTCGTGTGTGTGCTGGGTTTGTATCATTGAATGACTCTATCATGCAATCTAAGCTCTGACTCGAAGTCTAATGCGCCTTAGCGAGGAATATATTGCTTAACGCGGGGTACGGTTATAATCCATCTTGAATGACGATCTAAGGCTGAGGTAAACTTATCCAAATCGTTATATTCATCAATGCGAATCTAACATATTTACTTGCACTAGCATTCGAGATCAACATATCGCGAGTCTGGATCGTGCACATATTCAAGGCATCCCTCAAACATATGCATGTCAACCAACTTAGCAATAATTAAGTCTTTGCACTCGAGTTCAATATATCACTGAGTCTTGGATCGTGCACACGTTCAAGGCGTCCCTCAAACATATGCATTCAACCAAACTTAGCGATAGCGACTTCGGACAAGCTACTTGGGAAAGACTTAAGGGTTCTTGTCTTACAAATCATGATGATACCTCCAACAGGGTCAATAAAATCCAAGTCATTTTCAATCCCACTCAATCAAATATTGTACTGTCGTCAAGCACGATCTATCTGATCTATCGACTAGCGTCCATGTCTTATCGTCCATTCTATTTCTGTCAAATATAGCACACACTTACCGTTCCAAGTCTAACTCTAAGTCTTGCTGTCCCAGTTCTATGGCTTGCTCAAGAAATACTCTAAAGTCGGTCAAACAAGTTCTTTCACTTAACACATGATCGTCTGCCTAATTATTAGGTTAGCTCACAAGATCGTAGGTACAGTTTATTCTCACGACTGATCGTACAAATTCGTCGCACTATGCTCGTCCCAATTCTTAAGGTCAAACCATTATTTATTTGTACGGGATATTCTACCCAAGCTCATTTCACTCAAATTTTTAAACATCGAGCACAAATCATCCTACTCACATTAACACGTTCGTTTGTACAGGGTCCGAGTCTGTTTAATCAAATCCATATTACATCCATTTTTTACGTCAAGCCTAGTAATTCCCATGTCTATCTCCTTAAGCATATTTTATAGAACCCATATATCCATTCTAAGTCTAGATCACCAATTCATGATTAAATTCTAAATCTTCGATCTCAATCATAACTCCAAGTCGTCCAACATGATTCACATATTCGTTCACGAAACTATCAAGCGTGTCTTACTCCATGTTCTAGACTAACATATCCTTGAAACACTTTCGATTCACTTGTATTCTTAAACTTGTCTTATCGTGTTGAACTACAAGTCAAGATGATCCTTTAATTGTCATGCCCCGATCTTCCGCAAGTTCGATCATCCCTGCTAGACGTGAGATCACCACGCCAACGCTCCCGCTGGTTAGTCGTCCTAATCCGGACGTGACGTATATGCGAAGATGGAGTTGCGCTCGCACAAGACAAGAACATCAAACATTATGATTTTTATCGAAACGATCAAGATACCTTATCATTTTATTTTGCTTCTTCCAAGATATATATAATCCTTCATGTCATGTCCGTTCATACCGTGATCATAATTTATCTAGCAAAATTATCCAACTTCAATGTTACCATTTGATCATTTCGTAGTCTACTTCTAGCATTCCCCAAACAACTAACTTCAAATACTCAAGCTAAAGTCTATCCACCTCCTTTATGTTCTATTTTATCGAGTTCGTTTGAATAATCTTCGAACATGTTCCCGTGAGTTCGATCATCCCCACTAGACGTAAAATTACCACGTCAGCGCTCCCACGGAATAATTGTTCTCGGCCGGGCCTGATTGTCGAGGGTTATCTTTCAAACTAAATTGAAGTCGTTCTTCCAAACTCCAGATCGAATCCGTTATCACTTACCTCTTTTATCGAACCACAATATTCCTTTACTTATATCAATCTGTGCTATCTTTCAATTATCGATACCATGCCAAGTCTATTAATTCAAAACCATAATATGCATTCTCAGGCTAACTTCTATCGAGCGATATCCTACTCAATTTTAATCCATTTTGATTCAATTTGAAATCGCATGCATGATCAACCAAGTTTTCTCGACCAAGATATTGATTCCATTATCTTGTATTCCTATTCGATATAAGTCTTATCACCTTTTTAACATATTCTCAATCATTCGAACCAACTATCGTACGAGATCTATGAATTCGCTTGAATATTTCCAAAATAATCCATACACCACTCAGGAATCGAGTCATCCAATTAAATCTCTAATCATGTTCGCATCGCTCACTTGCATATCCAATTTGTTCCTTAGAACTCCAATACGATACATAACCATCGCTACGATAAATCTTAGTCTCTTATATATCCTTATTGATAGTCACCCAGTAAACTATATTTGATTTGTATTTGCCGACACAAAATACCGTCCGGCTATTTCTCAAAATCCAAGCACGATCCACTATATTTGCCTTAGCAAAAATCTGATAACGTTCTATCAGTTGTCATTCTAAGTCTGACTTATCCTTATCTGAATGATATTCCAATCTTGCTCACAAACTCGCTCGCACCAAATTGTCTGGGCGTACGATATTCAACACAACTTAGCCGAAAGGCTGTATGCAAAGCTAACCGTCCGAACGATATTCTATTTAGCATATTAATCCGCTTAAAAATCATGTATATGTATTCGGGTTCACACATAACTTATAAATTCTAACACAAGTCTATTTTTACAAAGTCTAACACAGGTCAGAACAAGGGTCTTCGCATAACTATCCAGTTCAAGCAATCATATCATTCACATACAGTTTTAAAATTATTTAGACTCATTGTATAAAATATCCCAATGGAACAACGAGAGAGAGCGTTGCATATAACCCATGAAAGAGCTTTCAAAACTAAAAAATTGATACAATGTCCAAAGACGTAAAGTCAATGCTCTGATACCAATATGTAATGCCCCGATCTTCTGCATGATCGGCCATCCTCGCTAGGCGTGAATCACCGCGCCAATGCTCCCGCTGGACGATCATTTTCCTAAGGAACGTGATGCCGCACTAGCACAAACTGCGCCTGTGCAATATAACACCCCGTTCCGTTCAAGCGGACTGCCGACTCAAACGGCAAAAGTGCAACTGTCCCGACCCGCTTTGCCTCAAATGAGAATCAAAGGATATCCAGACTTGTCCCTACAGGGATCCGGCTCAGGCTTTTAGAGGCTCGCTTGAAGTATCGCTCTACCGAGGCGAATCATCGCTAAGGTGGGTTGCTAAGGTGAACTTGTCTTTGATTAGCCAACACACATAAAATCTGGAATGATATATGCTATTCGTTAGGTGAATCACCCCCTGCATGCTAATAAGAATCCAACACAGAAATAATCCCAACTTGTATTGCTTATGCTAGAACATGGAAATGAAATATTGCTTTTATATATATTCAGACCCTCGCACGCTACTCTAGAACGTGTCACTCGGGAAGTCCCCCAACGATCTCACTCCTCGGCTTACCTTCGGGCCCGAGCTAACGTGAATGTTATATTTATACAATTGCATGCTTGTCTGCTTGAATGTTGCCTTGTTTTCATCCAAATCCCGGGAGACTACTACGTAGTCGTTCCGTCCCTGAATGAACCTGCAAGTATCCGGGACCGATGGGTCGCCAAGGCAATCCCCGAACCAGGGGCACGCATCAGGGTAATGAATACTGAACGAGAATCCTATAACGTGACAACTGAACACATCAAGTTTATATCTGAACGAGAATCACATCATGTAACGAATGAATCCCACCTCTTGGAGCAAACGCTCGTTCAAATCACGAATCATGGATTATCATATCAAGTTATGGATTTGGAAAGACCCTGACCTGCATGTCGCGGACAACTCGAAAATGAGACATCGTTCCACGGGCGGTCTCTGGGGCACTGGAATCGATCTGATCAGGATCGAACATAACGTAATAGTCTCACGTGATTGATGGGATGGTTTGCAGCACCTCACGTGCTTTCGTTGCATTCTCTACCCTCCAATGACTATGGTCCTTTATGGCTATGCCAGCGACTAACGTTTATATAGATAAGTCATCCTCGCTTAGCGGCTATCCGCGTGCGAGTCATTACATCGCATCAAAAATAACTGAACATCTGAACGATCATGACTCTCGTGTTTGCATATGCTATGCCTCTTGAATGTTTATACTTGCCCGTGCTTGAATTTATAATGTTTGCCTTGGACAGAGAAGGCCAAATGGTAAGTTGGTAAGTCTCGCCGTATTTTCTCTCATGTCGCACGGCGCACTGCCACCCGAGTTAGGCTATTCAATACTTGCATGAAACTGATCCTAAGGCAACTAGAAAGATAACTTAATAGATGGTGCACGAAACCTGTATTACGTGTTTGGATTTGTCGAGCGGGCGAGTAGCTTCCCCACAAGTGCATTCAATGTACTGATAATCCACCAGTTTGTATGCAGGGTGCGGGAGAACCTCGTTCGATGCGGATGCCTCCTTCGTGCGTGCTAAGGCATGGAGATCACTCCGAAGCAGCGGTGCATCCGAAACTGAAGCACATATACAAGACATAATATTGTGAACATCGCCTGATCATCGCCTGTACAATCATTCCATAATTGTAGCCACTTGGCACGCTTTTATTGTTTCAGAGAGAGAGGCTTGAGCGCATTATAATCTCGGCTATACGCCGCCTGTAATACTTGTTTAGATCAATAAAGAGTTGCTTTACTTTAACTTATGTTATTTATTGCTTCCGCTATATTGTCAACTCAGTGAACTTGTTACCGATCGCCTATGCGTTCATGACTCCGCTGCACTCGGACAATCTGTGCGACTCTGTGGCTTAGAACTCTTACCGCCAGGCGATGAACCATGACCTTGCACGGGCGTGGCTCACGCTCGTGCGACATTATGCCCGGATGGATCATAAAGCGATCGTTCCGTGGGAGCGCTAGCGCGATGATTCTCGCCTAGCGAGAATGGCCGATTTTGCCTGCGGGAGATCGAGACGTGACATGTTGGTATCAGAGCTTGGCTTCTACGCCTTTGGACTTTATTTCGATTATTTCAGTTTCGAAAGCTCATTCGTGGGTTATGTGCACGCTCTCTCTCAATGCCTCGATGGAATATTCCAACAATAAGTCTAAATATTTTCAAAATACGTTTTGAATGATATGATTGCTTGTGTGATATCGTGCTGCGAGTGGCCTTTGTGCCAACCTGTGCGAACCCTTGAGAGTATCGCAGTAGCTTGTTCGATTTCACTATCTCTAAGTTTGGTTGAATGCATCTATTCGAGGGACGCCTTGAACTTGTGCACGATCCAAGACTTAAGAAAAGGTGAAACTCGAGTGCTAAGACTTCGCTATCACTAAGCTGGTTGACGTGCTCACGCTAGAGGTGCAATTCGAATATGCGCACGATCCAGACTAAGCGATATGCCGATCTCGACGCTTATGAAAATGAATATCCAAATAAACAAGTACAACGACTTATATAGGTTTGCCTCAGCCATGTATTGTTAAATCAAAATTGATTGAAATATAGTGCTTGTCCTCAGTAAGTCTCGAGGACGAGACTTTTTCTGAGTTGGGTAGGATGTAACACCCTGTTCCGTTCAAGCGGACTGCCGACTCAAACGGCAAAAGTGCAACTGTCCCGACCCGCTTTGCCTCAAACGAGAAGCAAAGGATATCCAGACTTGTCTCTACAGGGATCCGGCTTAGGCTTTTAGAGGCTCGCTTGACGTATCGCTCTACCGAGGTGAATCATCGCTAAGGTGGGTGGCTACGGTGAACTTGTCTTTGCTTAGCCAACACACATAAAATCTGGAATGATACATGCTAGTCGCTAGGTGAATCACCCCCTGCATGCTAATAAGAATCCAACGCACCTAGCTAAGGGAATAATCCCAACTTGTATTGCTTATGCTCGAACATGGAAATGAAATATTGCTTTTATATATGTTCAGACCCTCGCATGCTACCCTAGAACGTGTCGCTCGGGAAGTCCCCTAACGATCTGACTCCTCGGCTTACCTTCGGGCCCGAGCTAACATGAATGTTATATTTATACAATTGCATGCTTGTCTTCTTGAATGTTGCCTTGTTTTTATCCAAACCCCGGGAGACTACTACGTAGTCGTTCCGTGCCTGAATGAACCTGCAAGTATCCGGGACCGATGGGTCGCCAAGGCAATCCCCGAACCAGGGGCATGCATCAGGGTAATGAATACTGAACGAGAATCCTATAATATGACAACTGAATGATAATCACATCAAGTTTATATCTGAACAAGAATCACATCATGTAACGAATGAATCCCACCTCTTGGAGCAAACGCTCGTTCAGATCACGAATCATGGATTATCATATCAAGTTGTGGATTTGGAAAGACCCTGACCTGCATGTCGCGGACAACTCAAAAACGAGGCATCGTTCCACGGACGGTCTCCGGGGCACTGGAAATGATCCGATCCGGATGGAACATAACGTAATAGTCTCACGTGATTGACGGAATAGTTTACAGCGCCTCACGTGCTTTCGTTGCATTCTCTACCCGCTAATGATTATGGTCCTTTATGGCTATGCCAACGACTAACATTCATATAGATAAGTCATCCTCGCTTAGCGGCTATCCGCGTGCGAGTCATTACATCGCATCAAGAATAACTGAACACCTGAACGATCATGACTCTCGTGTTTGCATATGCTATGCCTCTTGAATGTTTATACTTGTCCGTGCTTGAATTTATAATATTTGCCTTGGACAGGGAAGGCCAAATGGTAAGTTGGTAAGTCTCGCCGTGTTTTCTCTCATGTCGTACGACGCACTACCACACGAGTTAGGCTATTCAATACTTGCATGAAATTGATCCTAAGGCAACTAGAAAGATAACTTAATAGTTGGTGCACAGAACCTGTATTACATATTTGAATTTGTCGAGCGGGCGAGTAGCTTCCCCACTAGTGCATTCAATGTACTGATAATCCACCAGTTTGTATGCAGGGTGCGGAAGAAGCTCGTTCGGTGCGGATGCCTCCTTCGTGCGTGCTAAGGCATGGAGATCACTCCGAAGCAGCGGTGCATCCGGAACTAAAGTACATATATAAGACATAATATTGTGAACATCGCCTGATCATCGCCTGTACAATCATTCCATAATTGTAGCCACTTGGCACGCTTTTATTATTTCAGAGAGAGAGGCTTGAGCGAATTGTAATCTCGGATATACGTCGTCTGTAACACTTGTTTAGATCAATAAAGAGTTCCTTTACTTCAACTTGTGTTATTCATTGCTTCCGTTATATTGTCAACTCAGTGAACTTGTTACTGATCGCCTATGCGTTCATGACTCCGCTGCACTCGGACAATCTGTACAACTCTATGGCTTAGAACTCTTACCGCCAGCTAATGAACCATGGCCTTGCACGGGCGTGGCTCATGCTCGTGCAGCATCACGCCCGGATGGGTCATAAAGCGATCGTTCCGTGGGAGTGCTGGCACAGTGATTCTCGCCTAGCGGGAAAGGCCGATTTAGCCTACGGAAGATCGGAGCGTGACATGCAAGGCCATGAATTCGAACAGGTGATAAAATGACTAAGCCACAGTCGCACAGATAGTCCGAATGCATCAGAGTAGAAATAAACATGAGATTGGTAACAAGTTCACACAGTCGTCAATAGCGAAAGCATTGAATAACACAAGTATAGAAGTAAAACAAGCACTTTATTGATATTGAACAATTATTACAAGTGGCGCTAGGCTTAGATTACAAGTCGCTCAAGTCCTCTCTCTCAAATCAATAAAAGCATGCCAAGTGGCTATAATTATGGAATGATACATAGACGATGTTCCAACATTATGTCTTGTATATATGCTTCATCTCTGGATACAATGCTCCAAGACTCCAGAATAGACTCCACATCTTAGCTCGCAAGAAGGGATTTTCACACCGAACGAGGTTCTTCCGCATCCTGCAAGCAATCTGGTAGGTTATCAGTACATGAATGCACTGTTGGGGAGGCTTCTTGCCCGCTCAAAAAATCCAAACACGTTGTATAGGTTTCGTGCACCATCTATTAAGTTGTCTTTCTAGTATTGCCTTAGAATCATTTTTATGGCATAATATAAAGCCTAATTCGTGAAGCAGTATGTCGTGCGATATAATAGTAATACGACAAGACTTACCAACTGTCCTTTCATATCCAAAGTAAATCATGTTAGCTTACATATAATACATGAAACGAGATGGAAGAGTGCGCATACAAATATAGTGTTACAAGCATGTTCTTAACTTGGGCATGATGCGCTTGAACGATATACAGTATCGTGCCTCTATTCTGTGAACGTACATATGTGCCATGCATTCTCAAACTTGGACAATTAACGAGCTACACGTCGAGTTTCGTGCACTCTTTACTTGCCTTGATGTAATAACTCGCACGCGGATTGTCGCAATCGAGCAAAACTTATGTCCATATGAATATGAGGTCACTAGCTTAGCCATAAAGGACGATGCATAGTCTAAGACGAAGATGGGGCATAGCGCAAGAGTCATCAGCGTTACCCACCATCCCGACCAAACATGGAGAGACTACCATATTCATGAGAGTCAGACAGGTTATCGAAGTGTATGATGCACTACCAAGGGCCTGACCACTGAATATATTATGTCGACCCAAACCAGGGAGCATCCTTTCGATTTGGTCAAGCAATACCAAAATTCCCCCTAGGACGGTACGATCCCCGTGTCCCGACGATCGTCCGAGGAATCCATGTTATTACCTTGTGCACGAGTTATCCGTGACCATGCATGTCTCTTATCTTATTGATTCATGATATGACATGATATGTTCAATCTTGATTCACTTAGCCTTTAGATGATACGTAGTCTCTTGGGCGGAGATGGGTGTAGCAATATGTACTCGAGGCGTATACCCCATCTCGCCCGCTCGAGATAGACTACCAAGGATCCGAATACCTGAATGAGTCTTGTTCCATGAGCTGATGATTCATGCTTTTCTTTACATGATGCAATCCCTTAGTTCGAAGAATGCCTTGGCGACCTAATGGTCCCGAATACTTTTAGGTTCATATTGCACGGAATGAGCTATTTGATAGTCTTTCAGCTAACTAGATGAATGCAAGACATGGATAGTGTTACTTAGTGGTGGCATGAAGTTACACAAGCATAGAGAATATGTAAAGCAGCTAAGCATTAGAACAATATGAATATAATTTTAAGAAAAATATGCAGCATAACCATACTTGTAAACATAAGCGATTTTGCTAGCACGGGTCTAAGGGGTAGTGCGAGGAGTGAAGTTGTACAAGAGCATATCGGGCTGCATAATCTATGAGACGAGTGTAGAAGCATAAAAAATACACCGGATGACTATACGCGGCATATTGGTGCAGAGCAGCGTAAGCAGAGGCCTTAAGAGCCATCAAGCGTGCAACAGAGCTCTTTCCGCCA
Source organism: Iris macrosiphon (assembly GCA_036927795.1). NCBI lineage: Eukaryota > Viridiplantae > Streptophyta > Magnoliopsida > Asparagales > Iridaceae > Iris > Iris macrosiphon. Next base: position 15,064,102 of record JAYESA010000019.1, on the reverse strand, counting down.
AGAACGCAGCATGAAATATAAAAGCTCGAAGGACCATCCGCGTAAAGCAGTACGTCCAAGCCGCTTCAGCGTAAACAGGGTGCTTCATCGCCTCCAGGGCATTAAACTCATCCTCTTTCAGACGCAGCATTAAGGTGTACAAGAGACGCTTCGTATTCTCCGAGGTGAACCTGTCAGACGCCGCAATGAAGATCCTGCAATGAACCTGACGTCTGAAATTCTGACAAAGGGATACGGCTCGACTACCCAGGCGACGACTATAATAATGGCACAGCACTGCGACCCAGGCTGTCAAAAACCGCCATTCCCTTCGCGTAAACTGCTTTTACAAGCACGAAGGGATACACTGTCTTGTTTACACCGGCAAAATATGAGCTATTTACGTTCTGCAGTAGACAAAACCGCCTGCCACACCAAAAGCTGTACTCCGTACAGGGTTCGAGGCACGTCTCTTTGTCTAATGCACAGAGCGGTGACAGTTTCTCAAGGCACGTCTCTGCGACTGGTGCACAGAAAGGGTTGCAGACCGTCAAAGAACACGCCTCCACATTTAATGCACAGGATGGTGGCAAATCTCAGCATTTAATGCAAGAGATTTGATTATATCTTTAAAAGTCGTAATTCTGGCTAAGACGTCCCCATCAGCACTCTGGCACGGTACGCAGCAGCTTCTACGCCCACCCAGCTCCTGTGCTCTCTCGGTCTCTATGACCACTCGGCTTCTACGCCTGTTCGGCTTCTACGCTTACTCGGCCTCTGTGCCCATTCGGCTTCTACGCCTGTTCGGCCTCTACGACCACTCAGCTTCTACGCCTATTCGGCCTCTACGACCATTCGGCTTCTACGTCGGTTCGGCTTCTACGCCTGTTCGGCTTCTATGCCGGTTTGATAACTATTTGGCTTCTATGCCATGGTGACAGACATTTGGCTTCTATGCCAACCTTTTCTACACAATGGATACCCACCTACGTGGCTTTTACGCCTTGATCTTCGTAGCGATTATACGCGTTGTGTCCCTTAGTTGGACCCGCGTCACACGCCCATTCAAAATATCATCTATACGCAGGCATTGGTTACTTTAACCGTTGTGTAAAATGGTGCTGTACTTTCCACTCCTCGGTTTCTACACCGACGGAGTGGTAACTGTCACTAAAACTCTCTAAATAGAGACCTCTATCAATGAGGAACAAGGTCGACAAATTGGAAGATCGAACCGAAGGTCGACAAATTGGAAGATCGAACCGAAGGGGGAAAAATTGGAAGATCGAACCGAAGGTCGACAAATAGGAGGGTTAAAGAAGTTAGGTCTGAAAACTGATCAAGAGATCCAGTACCAGATCCAACGGTCGAGAGAGAGAGAGAGAGAGAGAGAGAAAGAGAGAGAGAGAGAGAGAGAGAGAACCCGGAGCTCAGGCAGAGAGTAGGGATCGACGACTTTGGCATCGTGCATCCACCCTCTTTTGCAACCTTCGAAGCTGCTTTCTGTCTTCTACGGCACTTCTTCAACATCGTGTGGTCCAAGGGCTAAAGTAATCGAATGCAGATCAGACACCTATAGCAATATCTACCCAGATTAAGTAAATTGTACTCCCATATCCTCGTATATGATCAAATTGTACAAGTTTGTTTGTAAATAAAAGAAGGCGGGTTCCGTGTAAACTCCATATTGAATACATTTTTCATCCTTTCGTTTAATACCACAAACAAGATGGCGACTCTGCTGGGGACATCTTTCTCTTCTGATGAGGAAGCAATTGCTCAACACGATGCGGTATCCGTGGGATCCGTGAAGAAGACACTGGTCGTCCAATTCGACCAGTCTGCCTACGAAGACATGCTTCGAACCCGGGGTAGCTCTCACTCTCTCTCCGTCCAAGACAACAGGAAGCTGTGCAAGGTCTGGATGCCCAAGACATCCTCTATCATTCTTGTGGACTCTCCGATCTCTCCGACCAATGAGGTGGTAGCATTGCTCCCTCCGTGCCCTGCACGTAAAATTCAGTCTCCCGCTACGCGCGGTACAGACGAAACTTCGGGCAAAGCCTCAGCGCTGACCCAGAAGTATCCATTGCGCTCTACGCGTAGGAATCAGTCTCCCGCTACGCGCGGTACAGACAAAACTTCGGGCAAAGCCTCAGCGCTAACCCAGAAGTATCCACTGTGCTCTACGCGCAGAAACCAGTCTCCCGCTATGCGCGGTACAGACCAAACTTCTGATGATGCCTCAGCGCCAAGTCAGAAGTACAAATCACGCTCCATGCGCAAGACAACATCTGACCTCTACGGGGAACCAGATGAGCACCGTGATTTCCGCAGAAGGAAGCAAGCGTCGGGGTACTCAACTTCTCGATCGTTACGCCAGCAAAGAAGCAATCTACCTACCCTCCGGATTACGTCGGAAGCCGACGGCCGACTGAGGACCTCTTCAGCTTTACGCCAGTCTGAGCGAATCTCCAAATTAAGCCAAGCGAAGTCCCACAACGTAAAGTATGCTCAGGCTACGGGAAGGCACCTTCCTCGGGGATTATCCGCCACCCAGATGGCCAATCTGTTGTACACAGGTGGCGTAGGGAAACTCATGGTGACCAATCTCCGCATGCCCACTGATGGGAACAGAAGGAACAAGCCTTCGTCTTCTTCCTCTACTCCTCCTGACCTGCGGGATTATCTAATCCAAAAATGCAAGAACGAGAGTCATAAGAGGACTTCGGTTCCCCTAACAGTCAAACGTGGGGAAATCATTTGGAAAGATACGTCAATATCTGATGTCGTCATAACAGGTGGACAACAGGATGACTCCATCTTTATCATTCCACCAACCCATGACGATCAGCGTCCGATAATCTTCGGCAGCAGGCGGAATGCCCCAATCGTGCAAGAGGAATCATGCGAGTCTGAATCTGGCAGGATACAAACCCACAGATACAGCCCACAAGTATTAAATATTATACAAAACATGGGTTACGACTTAAAACTGAAACAAGATCTCAACTATGGGAAAGGTAGGCAAACGCCGGTGCGTAGTAATTCTCACTATCGAGAAGCTCGTTTCGGGTTGGGATATACTGCGTCTCTCACGAGACCCAAAATTCTGAAATCCAATCCTGTACAACCAGAGGCAGTTCTCGATGAATCAGTTTCTGTGGCCAGAGACCACGGCATGTCCAGAGGTAACTTACCTCGACAGAACAAGGGGACATCCAGGGCCGGGGGTAGAATCCCCTCAAGATCCGAAGATGATGCAACAGCAACGATCTCCCTGCAAGATCGTAAAATTCAGGCATCAAGAGCCCGAAGACCAAAAGGGAATTTCTCCTTCAACGAAGACGACATCGTTGTAATCTTTGATATATTAATGAAAGAGCGCAAGCTCCAGCTACCCGACATCAGACATTCTGAGAGGGCTGGCGACGCGGATCACCCAGATTATTGTCTCTTCCACCGATACACTCATCACCCCACAAAGGCGTGCTATGTACTAAAAAGGAAAATTCAGGAGACGATCGATGCCAAGGTCATCACTTTGAATCTGTGAACAAAGGGACGGTCCGTACCGATTGGATTTCCATTCTTTTCTTACATAACGATTTGCTCATTTCAAAAGAAAATGTGTGTACTCGAGGAAGAGTCCCTAAATCTCTCTAGACGAAAGTTTGTCATGTTCATATCACCTCTGAATAAAACTTTCGGCTACCGACTATCTTCTGATATAAGTGTCCATCCACACTTGACATCCGTACTTAACTCTAAGTACGTCAGGGGTGTTAAGTCCACAAAAACTGTCATGTCCATATTACCTCTGAGCAGATGTGTGCCTCCATCCCCGATGGAAGTCACAATCACAAAGTTTGTCATGTTCATATTACCTCTGAATAAACTTTCGACCATCAATTGTCATGTCCATATTACCTCTGATATCGATTGTCGTCTACACTTAACATCCGTACTTAAACTCTAAATACGCCAGTGGTATTAAGTCCACAAAAACTGCCATGTCCATCTCACCTCTGAGCGAGTATATACCATTCCCCGTGACGAGGTAGAACCCATAGCACAAAAATTCTTGGAAGCTATAAACTCCTACCGTCCGTATGTCTGGGAAGTAGCGTCATCATTCAACGTCATCACAACGTATTGACCACATGAGGATTCTATCTTCATTGTCCCGCCTACCTGCAGCAGTCAGCACCCAATATTCTTCGTCCGCATGCGCAATCAACCGACTGACCAGGAAGATCCTTTCGATGACGATACTAGAAAAATGCAAGTTCACCGATACAGCCCGCAAGCGCTGAAGATCATACAAAACATGGGCTACGACTTGAAGCGGAAGCCAGGCCTCAACTACGGAAGAGGCAGACGAACGCCGCCGCGCGGCAACCCTCGCTATCGACAAACTCGTTTCGGGTTAGGGTATGCCACCTCCCTTACGACTTCCAAGTTAGACGAGGACATCTTTCCCTCCTCCCAGAACGGCTCGTCGCCCCCCGACTCACCTGATGCTCTCGAACAAACACTATCAGTAAATATGGTAGTGACAGATCCCTCAGAAGCAGATGAACAGGATTCTGAGCCGTTTGAGAATGACTCTTGGGCTCAACAAATGGATACGCAGTGGGAATTCTGCTTCGAGCAAAGAGAACCTCCCACCAAGGACGAAGTTATCCAAATTGATGTTGGGGGTAAACTTTTGCCAAAACCGATATTCATCAGAAACAATCTTTCCCCAGCTGAACGAGAAGAAGTTATCCAGCTGATAAAAGAATATATCGACATCTTTGCGTGGAATTATGAGGACATGCCGGGCCTTGACCCGAAGGTGGCTACTCATAAGCTCAATATATTGACCGACTCGAAGCCTATGAAGCAACACCAACGCCGGTTCCGTCCGGACATGATGGACGCCATCGAAGCTGAAGTCAAGAAGTTGATAGCCTGCGATTTCATCCGAGAAGAACAACATCCCGACTGGGTCGCCAACGTTGTCCCAGTCATGAAGAAAAATAGGAAAATACGTATCTGCATCGATTATCGAGATCTGAATGCGGCCTGCCCCAAGGACGAGTTCCCTCTTCCCATCACGGACATCATGATCGACAATACCTGCGATTTTGAACGCATGTCTTTCATGGACGGATTCTCCGGATACAATCAGATCAAGATGCATCCTGAAGACGAGAAGCACACTGCCTTCCGGACCCCGTTGGGAGTATATTGCTATACGGTCATGCCCTTCGGATTAAAGAACGCCGGGGCTACATACCAACAGGCTATGAGTAACATATTCCATGAGCATTTACGCAAAACAGTGGAATGTTACGTGGACGACATAGCCGTCAAGAGTTGCCTCAAAGACGATCACATTCAAGACTTAAGGATGGTATTCGAGTTAATGCGCCAACATCAACTCAAGATGAACCCTACGAAGTCCTTTCTGGGTGTATCTAGTGGCAAGTTCCTGAGATTTGTCATTACCGCCAAAGGCATCCAAGTGGACCCTGACAAAGTTCAGGCCATCGTAGAAATGCGACCGCCCCGCAATCTGAGGAAACTCCGGGGATTTCAAGGCCGTCTGGCCTATATCCGGAGATTCATATCCAACCTCTCGGGAAGATGTCAGCCCTTTTCGCATCTCATGAAGAAAGGTGTATCCTTCGTATGGGACAAAACCTGTCAGCAAGCATTCGGGGATATCAAATGCTACCTCACCAGTCCGCCAGTTCTGGTGCCTCCCATCATGGGAAGACCATTCTTGCTGTACGTTCGAGCGATGGATCATTCGCTAGGAGCTCTTCTCGCGCAGAAGAACGATGTGGGGCATGAACAAGCTATCTACTACCTCAGCAGGATGATGGTCGGAGCCGAACACCGGTACAACCCAGTGGAGAAAGAATGTTTGGCTCTGATGTTCGCTATCCAAAAAATGCGGCACTATGTCACCGGCCAGACTATCCATATCATCTCTAGGATCAACCCTCTTCGAGTACTAATGAGCAAGCCAAGTGTTCTTAATTCCCGGCTCGCAACTTGGGCGATGCTGTTAACACCATATGACATGGTATACGTTCCGCAGAAGTCCATCAAAGGCCAAGCGCTGGCCGACTTCCTAGCTGCTCATCCGATCCCGGAGGCCTCCAAATTATACGAGGACATTCCCGACGAAGTTGCAGAATGTAATTTCGCAATGGAAAGTGACGCGTGGCAACTGTTCTTCGACGGCGCCTCCAGGACTGGTCCCCAGGGAAACGTAGTTTCGGGGGTAGGAATCGTCCTGGTCACTCCTGATAAACTCGTTATCTACCGAGCGTATTCTCTCAACGAACCATGCTCCAACAAATGTGGTGGAGTACAACGCTCTGTTAATCGGGCTCCAAGTCGCTAAAGAGCTGGGGGTCGAGTCCCTGGAAGCTTTCGACGATTCTCTGCTTATCGTCAATCAAGTCAGAGGAATATATGAAGTCCGAAATCCAGACCTCATCCCCTATCACCGAGCAACGGTCGAGATAGCCATGACATTCAAAGGGTTCTTCCTAGAGCATGTACCTCGATCTCAGAATCTAGAAGCTGATGCCCTAGCCAGTCTAGCTGCGGATTTAGCCACTCTTATAAGAAGGCAGGATTCGATAATCCTTCTTAACAGAGATTTATTTTGCGTAAAGAACAACTTTCACATAGAACGCAGCTACGCCGTGAACACAGATCCCCCTAGAAGAGACTGGAGAAGTCCCTTTATAGATTTTTGTCGCATACAGAATCTTGCCGGAGGACCCCAAAGAAGCAGTATCCGTCAAAAGACGATCATTACGCTTCTACTTCGATGCATCTTCGCAATGCCTATATCGCCGGACCTACGACGGACTGCTATTAAGATGTCTCTCTGACGATGAAGCACAGCAGATTATCTGGGAAGCTCACGATGGCATATGCGGAGCACACCAGCTCGGTCCTAAGCTACAGGATCGTATCAGGAGAATGGGCTATTACTGGCCCACTATGATCACAGACACGATCAACTATGCAAGATAATGCAGGGCCTGTCAGGTTCATGCAGACTTCATACACCAACCGTCTGAATATCTATATCCTACGGTTGCATCCTGGCCTTTCGAAGCATGGGGTATGGATATCATTGGTCCTATTCACCCGTCTTCTTCCAGAGGTCACCGGTTCATACTGGCCATCACGGATTATTTCTCCAAATGGGCAGAGGCGATCCCTCTTGCTGAGGTAAAGGCGTCTGACGTAATCAGTTTCATCAAGCATCACGTCATTTATCGCTTTGGGATTCCTCGAAGGATAATCCATGACAATGGGCCTCAGTTCATCATCAAGCGTTTCATCGATTTTGCGATAAAAATCGAATACATAATATTGCCTCTACGGCATATTATCCAGCTGCTAATGGTTTGGCGGAAGCTTTCAACAAAACCATTATCAAACTCTTGAAGAAGTTCCTCTCTTCAAACAAAAGAGACTGGAATAAGAAGCTGGACGAATGTCTCTGGGCATACCGCACAACGGTACGGACACCGACAGGTTGTACCCCATTTTTACTGGTCTACGGGAGCGAAGCAGTTCTTCCCATTGAAATCCAGATCCCGTCGCTCAGAATAGCCGTGACTAATGAGCTGACTCGAGAAAAGAATAACCTGTTAAGGCTTTAAGAGCTGGAAGGATTAGACGAGAAACGCCTCCAAGCTCAACAGCGCATCGCGCTCTACCAAGCACGCATTTCCAGAGCTTTCAATCATAAAGTAAAGGAAAGAGTGTTCAAAGTCGGCGAGCTAGTTTTAGCCGTAAGAAGGCCGATGATTCTTACTCACAGGAGTAAGGGGAAATTCCAGCCCAAGTGGGAAGGCCCCTATGTGATCGAGACAACGTTCTCGAACGGCGCTTACAGGTTAGCCCAACCTAATGGAGACCTATTAATGGCTCCTATTAACGGTAAATTCCTGAAGAGGTACTATGCTTAACCTCCTCCGCTCAAGTGGAATATAGCGAGAATCTCAATTCTGACAAAACTACTTCCACAACGAAGCTAGTTAGGTCATATTCTATCATGTCCGTATGACCTCTGAATATGTATCTCCTGCTAGAAGTTTATCGAGAGTTTATCACGTCCATACTACCTCTGATATCACTCTCACCCAAACCTGTCATTTACATTCCGAAATGATGGGTCCACAAAGTCAAAAAATATTCACTTTATTTATTCCCGAAAGGAGCAAAATTATATTGGGGAAGCGAAGAGAAGAAAGGATACATCATTGTGGGGGAGCAGTCAGATCGCGAATCAGCTTCGCCAGTGCAGCCACTCTCTCGTCCCTGGAAACCAAGGCATCAGCGCGGGCCTGTTCCAGCCGTGCCTCGGGATTGTTCGTGAAGGACAGTTCGGCCCTTGCCCGGAGAGAGCCAGCTCAGGCAGCTTCTGTACGCTCCAGGTGCCGTCGTGCGGTGCTCAGTCGACCAGTCGCTACGCCTAGACCTGCCAGCGACTGAGAAGCCCACTCCTCTGCCAGAGCGAGTTTCTCCTTCAACTTGCGAACCCTCGCTGCGTTCCCTTCATGCTCGGATTGGCACTTCGTCTCAAGAGCAAGAGCCTCCTCCACGACAGCTTTTCTTTTATCCATCTCCAGCTTATGTGCTTCGATAGAATTATCTAAGCTCTCCAGCTGTTTGGTAAGCCGCGCAGTCATGGAGTCGTATCTGGCCTGGACTTCGGCTTCAAAACTGCCCTGAGTCAGCTGCAAGTATTCGTTAATAGGTTGCTCCAACCCATTAACCATCGCCTCCAGGGCGTCAGCTACCCCGGAATCGCCGAACTCTCTGACAGCCCCAATCAAAAACTGGGAAGCCTTCTTCAGACGCTCAAAATCCAGATTCTTCGCCAACACCATTGATATCAGCGTGTTCAAATTGGTGTAGAAGGTGCTGGTATACAGCTCGGTCAGCGCAACCAGATCTGGTTGGACGCCAGGAGTGGCCACGATATTGGCGAGTTCCCCTCCAAGAATGATTGCGGACGAGGTGGCCACAGCCGCCGCCTCGACAGGTGGTACGACCAAAGAAGGCGCGACAACGACGGTCGAAGTCATCGGCATACTCACAAGAGACGAGGTCACGATGACAGGTTCGTCCTCCTCTTGAGGTGACAAAACTACTCCGGGCGAGCTGGCCCCCGAAGCTATTTCCCCCTCGAAGTCGAACGCCTCCGTATCATCGTCGGGAGCCCGAGCAGAGCCGGAATGCGCTTCAACGCTATACTCCTCGTGGACGCCATCTCCTGAGAAGAGAACAAGAAAGTTGATATCAATATGATAGTAATCTTTCTAAGAGGAGACATAAAGATGACCTTTACCCGTAGCCAATGGTATATATGCTGCGTCTGCAGCCGATGTAGCTATATCACGCCTTAATGATGCAATACGAACTGTCATACCTGGGGAAGTAGGTGGGCCAACCGACATCGCCAGAAGCTCCACCAAGCCTTCACCGAGACGCGGTCGAGGTTCATCAGCTGGAACCTCGCTGGTCATGATCACGGACGCGGCAGGAGTTTCCTCCGTTGCTGGTCCAGGGAAAGATTCTCTTATTCGCCTCGGCCACGCAGGCGATTTTATTGCACTACCGGAGGCAGTGGCAACGACGGCAGCCTCAAGCAGGAGTCCTCCGGCACTGCCGGCCGAAACTGAGGGCCCCTCTCCGAGAGGCGGGAAACCTCCAATCAAAGGGACATCCCCAACAGGAGGGGCAGCAGGTTCCTCTCTAGGAGCCTCAATGCCAGGAATCCGGAGAGGGCGATCAACCATCTTCTTCTTCCTCTTGCGAGGGGAAGTCTGCTTCAAAACAGGAGCCCTTCGCTTCCCAGAGAACGCCAAAGCCCCGCAGGTGGAGGCACTTCGCAACTCGGTACCGACACCAGGGGCTCATCCGGAGTGACGGACTCCTCACCCTCATCAAATGAAACCGAGGGGACTTCGATTCTTCCCCCAGGCTTGGAAGAAGGCACCCTGAAGCTTCTACGCGTGTCAAAATTACGATGGAGGGTGTTGATCGCCACGTAGAACTGAGCGTACGAATGGAGGATCCGCAGCTCCGTGGAGAGGGTGGCGACCGGCACGATAAAGATTGCTCCCGTGCAGCCCATGATGAAGTACCGCCATCCCCTGGCTCCATCAATGAGTCCGCCCCTGGACCTGAAGCTGGTGATGGCATTGCCCACGTGCAGCTGATCATACCCAAACTGCCTGGTGAACCGACTGGGCAAGTAAGGCTCGAAGAAGAAATGATCCTCGCTTCTGTACAGCAAATGAGAGGGTCTGATGCAGACCAACCAATTAAAAGCTTCCGGAGAAAGATTGGTCTTTTCTTCTCCTAAATCCTCAAGCCTAATCCCCGACTGATTGCGATGTACAGAAGGGACAGTATAGAGGAGCTTCCAGCAATGACCGAGGCTCAGCGCCAGCCGACAGTCCACGACTGTGTTCACGTTCCAGAGGGAGTCCTTGTAGTTCAGCAAGAAACTATCCCCCGCGCTGCTACCAGGACCGGGAGACATCACCCGGGGGTTGTGGAGAATTAACCATCCCATCAAGTACAGGTATGGTAACTCTACCCGGGGAAAGCTATCACGTCGAGCTTCATCGACGTGCAGTCCGTCAGTCATGGCTCTCAGTCCAGCCTGTATACGGCACACCATGGCAGGGAGCAAGCCCAGCCTTGCCCCGAACACCAGACGGACGGCGGGCCACATGATGTTCCGGTGAATGCGGGCCGCGGACGCGATACCGGGCACCACTACTCGACGCAGCCATAGGGAGAAAAAGCCAGCCAGCTTGGCTTCCTCAGACAAAGGCCTGCGGTAGCGCCTCAAGTAACTATAGGCCTTAGTGCCTTAAGGGTACTTTCCTACCCCGTCATTGAGAAGCTGATCTGGAGCTTTAGCCTCCTCCATAAGATTCTCGACGACCTGGGCACTGAGCACGCCCAAGCAGTTCACGGGCTCATGCTTGTCCCCCGAAACCTTCACCGACTTGATGGCCCTGGCCCGGTGGAAGAAGAGGTAGGACATCCACTTAGTGGTATGAGCCAAGTCAGAAGGCTCATTATAAAAAGCAGTGCACGCGAAGTAGTAGCACATCAGCTCCTGATACACCTCCATAACCCGAGGGTCCGAGTCCTCCAACTCCCGGTTGGTGGGAACATACTCTTCAAACGGAGTATCCCCCATCGACAGTCTCGAGATCGCTGCCATTTCGTGAAGGGCCAACCCCAACTCCCCCAGTGGAGTGGCGAAGGTCCCGGTGAGCGAAATGTATCGCTCCATCAGCGCCAGAAATAGGTTAGGGTTGGGAGGCAACCCGACACTCATCACGCTCACGGCGGCATACAGTCCAATGACTTCCAACTCTCTCCGAAAATACTTCAAGGCCCAGTCAACTAGGCAGGACCATCGGAGGTTTGTTGGGGTGATCCACCCATTGCACCGAGGATTCTTCTTTTGATATACCCCCTCGCACCATGAAGTCATTACAAAAAGTCGGCAATTGGATCGGCTGGATCACTGAACTGTCTTCACTCAGGACGCTGCCCGGGCACAGTCCCCTGAACAACGTCACGACACCAGAAGGGCGGCTGACAAACGACCCCTGTTCAGCTCCTTTCAGGTGAAAGATCTTCCCCGGCTTCCCGTGAAGATCAGGAGTCAGCGTCCACGACATCCTCCTGCGATGTGTGGCATGAAAGAAAGCCGAGATGGGATAATCTCTCGGCATCGTGGGCAGATACAAGACCACGCTCTCGGCAGAGAAAACCCAGGGTTCTCTCTTGGACTTCGTCTGGGACTGCTTGTCTATCATGTCCCCAAAGAGAAAGGCCGCCTTGATGTACTGTTCCCCGTCTACGTACGTTAGGGGCTCCCCGTTGATCATGCTCAGCAGCATTCGCTCTCCCTGAGCCGATATCAAGATCCCCCTCCCTTCAGGGTACTGGGGTCCGGAGATAGGAAATGTCACGTGTGACAGATCCTCCAGGTAGTTCGAGTGCAGCATCCCGGCAGCATAACCCATCACCTCAGCCAGTGGATACTCCTGCAAGTTAACTGCGAGAGTGCAAGAAAAATACGTCATTACGAATCTTGTAACAAAAAGACCAAGAGATGACAGTCTATGCTTTACGCCAAGACTGTACAAAATTTGGTCATTTTATGCCAGAAATCACATCCTGAAGCGTAATTGGCGGTATACGGTCCGTGCTTTACGCCAGACTGCTAAAATTCTAATTATTACGCCGGAGGTCCTATCCAAAGCGTAAAACTAAAATTTTATAGTATACACCAAGTCTTCGGCAGCCAGAGCTTTTACGCTCATAACTGCGAAGACATGGAGTTTTTACGCTGACACATTAGAAATGTGGGCGTAAAAGATGAAAATGTCTCCGTGCGTCATCTTCCTCGAAGAGGCTATCAGCACAGAAGACGACCTAGCGCGGTCACGTTCAATGTGTGCGAAGGATTTTTCGTCGTTCTTTGTCATTCCCAATGGCTATACCTCTAAGGCCGGGTGCGCTACTTGTCGGCAGGATCCTTCGCTCAGAAGGAAGTTCATCTAACCCGATCGAAGACTCTCTCGCTGGGACAGAAGAACGAGAGGAAGAGCCTATACTCTTTCCCTTAGTGGAGGGGGTTTGCTTCGGCGCCATTTCTGGAAACTCAGAGTGCTCGGAGAAAGAACGAGGGAAAAAACTCAAACAACCAAGGCTCTCTTTCGCAGAAGACGGATAAAAATTTTTTCTCTCCAAAGCTTGGGACATATATAGAGTTCGGGTCGACTCCTCGAATCCTCAAACGGGCTCCTCGAAAACCGAACCAAATCCCATAAAATTAAATATTTGATTATGATTGGGTACTACGTCAGCCCACTACTCTCGAAAGACGGACAGTCAGCAAATTCAAAAAGTTTTTCGTGCAAAAGCAGGTCAACGGTTCCTATGCTAAGGAGCTTTCTACGCTCGACAGCAACAGATCTACGGTTTTTATGCTCGCAAGCTATAAGTCTATGATTTTACGCCCGGATGCCTTTGTGCTCGGTAGCTTTTATGCTCGAGAGGCTACAAACCTATGACTTTACGCTCAGCAGATACCAAATCGATGATCTTACGCTCGATGGCGTTTAGTTTATGCTCGGAGACAACAGATCCGCAACCTCTTCGGAAGATTTCTTTCATTCACAGGCTACAAATCTACAGTTCTACGCTAAGGAGCTTTCTACGTCCGACAGCAACAGATCTACGATTTTACGCTCGCCAGCTATCAGTCTATGGTTTTATGCCCGGATGCCTTTGTGCTCGGTATCTTTTATGCTCGAGAAGCTACAAACCTACGACTTTATGCTTAGCAGCTCCGAATCTATGATCTCACGCTCGGTGGTTTTCTACGCTCAATAGACTACGAACTCAGGATTTTCAGCTCATCTACACTACGGATCTCTGACTTTCCGCATATCCGAACAGCAAGGCGGTCGATTACAGGAGTTCACACAGAAGATACTCCTTCTTGACCTCAATATATCCCAAGTACCCGAAGCATACAGAGTTCAAACATTGAGAAATTACTCTTCTCGGGTCAATTGGAGGTTCACCCAGACTCCAGTCTGAATATCTCGTCTGTCAAGATGGCAACTCAGTTTGACAGCCATTTCTCGACCCTGTTCCAAAGGATTTTTCGAGAAGTCATTCTTGAAGACGAAGTCTGAACAAAATTTTTGTTCATCAGAAGTAAGAACTCTACGCGGTTCCTCAGTCCTAGCAGCAGGACAGTTCTAAACGTTCAAAATGCTCAACAGCCTTCTATGGACTATTCGCTATGCGTAAAGGATATGACCTAGCACTCTTTCTATACAGAGTCGGCGTAAAGAATCAGATGTGTCGAAGCGACACATATTCAGACTTCACAGCAACGTATGGCAAGATGATCATATGAAGAAGAAGACTATTTTATTAAAATTAAAATCATGATTACATATGAGAGAAATCCAATCTACAAGGGTTTTTCTCTATTTTTCATGATTATATCTGAGGAAAACTCCGTCTACAAAGGGGCCCCCTCATCATCGTCTGAAGATTGCCCAGAAGCTGTTCTGACAGGTTCTCGCAGGGGCACAATTCTTCATCCATCTTCTCCGGCAGTCAGTCAGTTCCAGCAAACTGATTGACATGGCAATGATCAACGGCGAGAGAACGACAGAGTTGGGGCTTGCATAAATTATGCAGATCCCTCGCTCCGTGCGTCGTGACAGATTGAGTTGAGATATTTCACTCAACTCAATGCCCGAGGTCAGAGCTAGTCGCTGCTCTCACTCCCGGAGGTAACAGGAGAAGACACCGCTTGCAAGCCGTGTGGTCTAGTACGACCCTTTCCTTCTCCTGGAAGAACAGCCATATAAAGTTGCTGATTATCCCGAGCAAGGGAGGCTAAGATATCCTTCCATGATCCATCGTTGTAGTGGACACTTGCTCGAAGATGCCGTCTTTTTTGGCTCCCTACATGCTGGAAGAACATGATCTCCTTCTTACTCAGGTCGACCCGACGAACTCCGGCGATCATCTCTGCATGGTGATGGGAATATGGGGAGAACAGGTTAACCCCCCCAGCCTTTTTATAGGCGAAAGAGATCACAGTGGTCCCCAATAAATCTGTCATAAAGACAGCATCGACCGTTTCAACGCTCCATTCAGAAACGTTCCGAGTCACGAGGTACGGTTCATGCTTCATTCAAAGCGTTCCAAATTTCGAAGAATTTGAAAGCTTTGAAGGGGATCTTGTAGAAGCATGAAAAATACGCCGGATGACTATACGCGGCATATTGGTGCAGAGCAGCGTAAGCAGAGGCCTTAAGAGCCATCAAGCGTGCAACAGAGCTCTTTCCGCCAAGAACGCAGCGTAAAATATAAAAGCTCGAAGGACCATCCGCGTAAAGCAGTATGTCCAAGCCGCTTCAGCGTAAACAGGGTGCTTCATCGCCTCCAGGGCATAAAACTCATCCTCTTTCAGACGCAGCATTAAGGTGTACAAGAGACGCTTCGTATTCTCTGAGGTGAACCTGTCAGACCCTGCAATGAAGATCCTGCAATAAACCTGACGTCTGGACTTCTGACAAAGGGATACGGCTCTACTACCCAGGCGACGGCTATAATGATGGCACAGCACTGTGACCCAGGCTGTCAAATACCGCCATCCCCTTCGCGTAAACTGCTTTTACAAGCACGAAGGGATACGCTGCCTTGTTTACACCGGCAAAACGCGAGCTGTTTACGTTCTGCAGTAGACAAAACCGCCTGCCACACCAAAAGCTGCACTCCGTACGGGGTTCGAGGCACGTCTCTTCGTCTAATGCACAGAGCGGTGACAGTTTCTCAAGGCACGTCTCTGCGACTGGTGCGCAGAAAGGGTTACAGACCGTCAAAGAACACGCCTCCATATTTAATGCACATGATGGTCGCAAATCTCAGCATTTAATGCAAGAGATTTGATTATATCTTCAAAAGCCGTAATTCCGGCTAAGACGTCCCCATCAGCACTCTGGCACGGTACGCAGCGGCTTCTACGCCCACCCAACTTCTGTGCTCTCTCGGTCTCTATGACCATTCGGCTTCTACGCCTGTTCGGCTTCTACGTCTACTCGGCCTCTGTGCCCATTCGGCTTCTACGCATGTTCGGCCTCTACGACCACTCGGCTTCTACGCCTGTTCGGCCTCTACGACCATTCGGCTTCTACGCATGTTCGGCTTCTATGTCGGTTTGATAACTATTTGGCTTTTATGCCATAGTGACAGACATTTGGCTTCTATGTCAACCTCTTCTACACAATGGATACCCACCTACGTGGCTTTTACGCCGTGATCTTCGTAGCGATTATACGCGTTGTGTCCCTTAGTTGGACCCACATCACACGCTCATTCAAAAGATCATCTATACGCAGGCATTGGTTACTTTAACCGTTGTGTAAAAGGGTGCTGTACTTTCTACTCCTCGATTTCTACACCGACGGAGTGGTCACTGTCACTAAAACTCTATAAATGGAGACCTCTATCAATGAGGAACAAGGTCGACAAATTGGAAGATCGAACCGAAGGGGGAAAAATTGGAAGATCGAACCGAAGGTCGACAAATAGGAGGGTCAAAGAAGTTAGGTCTGAAAACTGATCAAGAGATCCAGTACCAGATCCAACGGTCGAGAGAGAGAGAGAGAGAAAGAGAGAACCCGGAGCTCAGGCAGAGAGTAGGGATCGACGACTTTGGCATCGTGCATCCACCATCTTTTGCAACCTTCGAAGCTACTTCCTGTCTTCTACGGCACTTCTTCAACATCGTGTGGTCCAAGGGCTAAAGTGATCGACTGTAAATCAGACACCTATAGCAATATCTACCCAGATTAAATAAATTGTACTCCCATATCCTCGTATAGGATCAAATTGTACAAGTTTGTTTGTAAACAAAAGAAGGCGGGTTCCGTGTAAACCCCATATTGAATACATTTTCCATCCTTTCGTTTAATACCACAAACAACGAGCAGTATAAACATGTGAAGCAGTGTACTACAAAGAGTATATAATGATTTACTCGAAGCATTAGAGAAGTCTACTTTCACGAAGCTAAGGTAGCATGTGAGGGTCCAATTATAAGCCGAATTTTATTTCTATGTTCTAACACAAGCAATACAAGATAGGATTATTCCCTTAGCTAGGAGCGTTGTATTCTTATTAGCATGTAAGGAGTAATTCACCTAGCGACTAGCATGTATCATCCATATTTTTATGTGTGCAGGCTAAGCAAAGAAAAGTTTATCGTAGCCACCCACCTTAGCAATGATTCTCCTCGGCCGAGCGAGACTCGGAGCGCGCCTTTGAAAGTCTAAGTATGAACTCCTGAATGACCAAGTCTGGAATCCTTTGCCTCAAACGAGTCTTCTTGCTGAGCAAAGCGGGTCAGGTCATCGCACTTGCGCCATTTGAATCAGCTATCCGCTTGAACGGAACGGGTCATTACACACGTCCGTAAGAAAATCTAAAAGAAAATTTGTGCTTTGTTCTTAGGATTCTTTCCATCCAAAATAGAAGGAAGAGGGATCTAATCGAGAAGTCGTCAACTTCAGTTAGAAAAATTGCTACGGATTGGTGAGTGATTTCAATTATAATCTTTTTCGTTCCTTCTTGAGTGTGGTACGGGAGTTGAACCTATTAGGACAATGGATTTCAATATTATTTTTTTATAATCTTATAATTTCATCTGAGTTATAAAGATTATGATTTGTTCAGGTGACGTAGTCACTGCCATATACTTGTCTTTATCTGTGCTTGGTGTTCGTAGATTGGTTGATTTTCTCAAGTGGGTTGGCAAACGCTTCTACAATGCGCCCAACACGTGGTATCAGAGCGCATGTATTTTCAACACATGATATTCTCTTTTAAGGCATGTGGGCCCAGTCTAATATCGTATCTCATGGGCCAACTCCGATTCGGTTCATATCGCGTTCCCAACAAGGGGTATCATAGTCCAAGGTTCTAGGGCTGGTTTGAGCGACTATAATTGGTTTGAGACAGATGATGCTGAACGTTCATGGATTATACGGGCTCTTTTCAAGGTGGAGTAGGAGCATCAACTACACGAATTAGCTTTAAAGGTGGATCTGACGAGTCCAAGATGGAGCAAGACGTTGTGGTTGGCACACAATGGTGGTGTGGATGAATGTGTCAGGTTTGGTTCTGTGGTCGAATGGATCTAGATGACAATATGTTTGATCTTATGGGTGCTCGGTTAGCGGAAACAGACAAAGGTAGCCGGAGTGTGCTAAGGTTGTTCGGCTAGCGGGAACGAACAAAGGTAGCTTGGGTGTGCTAAGGGTGCTCGGCTAGCGCGAACGAAAAAAGGTAGCCGGGATGTGCTAAGGTTGTTCGGCTAGCGGAAACGAGCTAAGGTGAAGATTGTTGGATTGTATCTTATTTCCGGTTGAGCGCTCAAAACGAGGATGACAATGGAGTTGATATAGTCCACATCGGATAGGAGGTGGGATCATGAGGTGTAGATAATTGAGATTGGTTCAGACCTTACATGAAAATTTCCTTTTAAGTCATATGGGCCCAGTCTAATATCACATCTCATGTGCCAATTCCGGTTCAGGTCACACAGCGTTCCCAACAGTTCATGCGGTGACAAAGTGTAAGCAATATCAATACACATATATATTGATTTTATATTACACAAAAAAATACTATATTCTTTTACATTAGAAAACATTTTTTAGTGAAAGTATATAAAGCTAAAAGTATATGCAAATATCCTGAGAATAGTAGGTATATTCAAATTAGAAAATTGTTAACATCATAATCTATACACATAAGGTAGTAACGTTTCATGTATTTTTACATATAAACATTTTTAGGATATTAATTTTATATATGCAAATATCCTGAGAACAATTTTTATATAATATATTACAAGATAATGTATTCTATTTTTATATAAAAAATGATATGTGTTATTTATATCTAAATGTACTATTATATGTAATCTATACACATAAAGTAGTAACATACTCTTTTTCTCTCTTTATATTTATTCATTTGGATTTTTTTTTCTAATTGTTTTGATATCAAATTCAGATTATTCTACCAAATCTTTTTTTTATGCAACATTCTCCAAAGGAAAGGAAAGAAAAGAAAGAAAAGGAAAGAAAAGTTTTCCAAACTTCTCCTGTTGACTTCAGGTTGGTTCATTACTCTTAAATAGATATATAACTTTTTTTTTTCTTTTTTTTTGATAGCAAACCTCTCGTCTTCTGCTTTGTGTTTTATAGCATCTCCAAATGAAAGAAAAGAGAATATTTTTTTTCAAATTTTCTTAATAATTTTAGGTTGGTTCATTTCTCTTATATATATATATATATATATATATATATATATATATATAAATTTTTTTCAATAAAAAATGATCGTAATTTAATGATTTTTCAATCGTCTGTGCTTATTATCCGAATTTCAATTTGTAAATTAGGAAATCCTACTTATTGCATAGAGTCTCACAATTTGTTCATTCGTGGAGTTCTATATATTTTTATATAGAAAATTAAAATTTTATTTAAGTTATGAATTAGAATAAATTTTAAATTGACATTAGATTAAGTTAAATTATATTAAAATTTATCCAACTAAATTAAGTTAAACTAAATTAGATTGGGATAAATTGGATTAAACTAATTATTATATTAAGTAGGATTGTGAGTATGCATTATTAAATTAAATTAAATTTTATTATAATATAATTCTTAATTTTATAAGATTAGATTGTTAGTTAGATTTGGTTTACATTAAATCTTTAAATATATTAGACCCAAAATTATAAATTAGGTTTAGTAATTCATATATATTATATTTAAATTATGTTAGATTATATTTTATTTGGTTTTAAACCATGAATTCAAAACTATGGATTATATCAAATGAACAATAGTCAATGAATTTGGCCATTTATATTTAAATTATGGTAGATTATATTTGGTTAGACTTTAAATTATAAATTTGAGAGATTGATTAATTAGTCAATAAATACATTAATAAAACAAAATAAACTTAAAAAGATTAAATATTATTAATTTATCTTTTATTTATTCATTTTGAAATATTGAAATAAATTAAGCAAATTAGATGGAAAAAAAGTAACAACCTTAGGTTCTTTATATTTTCAATCATGGATAAGATTTAATCTGCATCAAATGCATAGTTTAGTGTTTCATTTGTATTTTTAATGTATATTATCCAATAATCCATGAATATGATCATTTATATTTAAATTATGCTAGATTGGATTGGTTAGACTTTAAATTATGAATTTGAAATATTGTATAATAAGTCAACAAAAAAATAATAAAACAAAATAAACTTAAAAATATTAAATCGTATTAACTTTATGTTTAATTTTTTTTGTTTGAAAGATTGAAAGAGATCAAGCAAATTAAATGGCACAAAAGTAACAACCTTAGATTTATTTAGGGATATTTTAGCAAATGTCCCAATTACAAATATAGAAACTAGTATATACCCCGCTTATTTAAAAAAAACTAACAAATGTCCCTATTCCTTTGTATGCAACATTTAAAATTTTAAGATATAGCCCCACTATATTAACCAAAATTTTGATTATTTTACACATAATGGGAGAATTTGCTAATTTTTTTTAAATAAATGGGGCTATATGCTAGTTTCTATATTTGTAATGGGGACATTTGCTAAAATATTCCATTTATTTATCATTTCAATCATGAATAAATGTATAATCTACATCAAATGCATAGTTTAGTGTTTCGAATTATTGGTTTATTGGGTAGGTACTTTGTTTCTTATGGGCTACTACTGTCATGTTATGGTTTTTCAATTATGTCACATCCGTTCCCATAATTGGTATTTCTGAATTTCTGAGATTAATTTTTTTTTTTCTGATAATATATTCTGTTGTATTTCATGATGGTTCCTGTTTTTATACTGTGTATTTGACTTACCTGTTGTCTGGAGAGACTATCCGAGACCAGTAGAATACCTATTGGCATTGCCATAAACCCGACTTAGTACCCGTATGTAGACTGGACACTTGGTTTGGTTTATTTTGGTTGAATCCATGACTAAACCATCTCCCTCTCTCCCTTGTGTGTGTGTGTGTGTGTGTGTTTTCTCTCTCCTCTCTCATTCTTCTTCATTTTCACTTCTCTTTTTCCTTCCTTCTCCTTCCTCTCTCCCTTGCCCTAGATCGAACCCTAACCCTAGAAGAGGTGGTTGTGATCACTAGGACCGTGGGAGGTAGAGGCTAAGAAGCCACTCCAAGCAAGTGCATATTGCTCAAATGCTGAATATATGGATTTTTGGATTTTGCATATATGTGATAAATTAAAATTGTGTTTGATAAAAAAGTTCCTCTTGATATTCTCTTCCACTTTAGTTCTTGAAGTTTTTTGTTTTGATGAATGGTTTTGAGTAGATCTAAGTTTTAAAAATGGCTCTTCTAGGTTTTTCATGGAAATGATCTATTTATTTTCTGTGAGACTCATCTCACTGTTCTAGTATACGTATCCGATATACGCATATTATACGTGTATAGCTGTTTGCCATCAGTGTAAGTTTGAAAAACTTTTGTTCAACAACAAACAAATAAGTAGTAAAAAATTATAGACATAAAATTTAAGTACAATATTTTTGATGTAGGGAATATGACGATGGAGATCGAGTACTGCAGCGACTCCTTTACTACGTTGACGGTCCAACGAGAGAATGGTGATGTTATTCTATTTTCTCTCTCTTGAGCTTGTGTGCACGCACGTAGCTTGCGGGGGGGGGGGGGGGGGTACGGTCTCTAAATAGAGGACCCTGAGAATGTCCAAGTTCTGCTATTTGTAGCCATCATGCTGATGAGCTATAAGTGCCGCATATGCCTATATTTGGTGGCCGCATAGGGCTCCTTCAAGAGAATACAGTTGCAACTGTGGTCGTATACTGTCACTCCCAAAAACCAGAATACTGGAAAGCGGAAACAGACAAAGCCAACTACGTATACCAGAGTACTTTATACCCTGAGATACGGTCACGGTTGTCTAGACATGCGAGGGTTTACTCTATAATCCATCAGGCAATCATGGGTCAAGAATCCTAGGTGTCTCAATCTCAAGCAAACAACAAGTTACAAGATGTATGATCACCAAACATATAATAGTAAGGCGTCACAAACTATACATAAACAGATGATCATGAAGCTAGCTACAAAATAAAGAACTAGTAAGAGTACACTGTTACATGATCAGCTCCAGCTATAGCCTAGAATATTCTTTACATGTAGGCCAGCAGGATAAAATATTATGTCCCAAAATACGATCTAAATACATGCTCGGTGGCTAAATGCATCAAAAAAATAATGTACAAGATCAAGTGGGTGATGAAAAAAATCTCACTCATGTCCTCGGGTGCTCCTCGTGTTCACCATCTTGAGGCAGAAAGTACGGAAGATCCTGCGGTCCTGCTCCAAAATCTAGCCATACAAAACCAGTAGGGTCAGGCCCCAAAATAGCAAGTACCACAAGGGAGCCAAACTTAGGAACTAAAACCAATATGTAGCCAAATTAATAAGGAATAGTACAAGAAATATTTAAATAAGTGCAATAGGTAAAATTAACAGTTAAACATGCTCTGGAGTATTAAACAGGGATATCTGGAGTAAGACTTTAATTACTGTTCTTAGGATCAATTGTTGAAAATAAATCAGGACGGAACTAGACTACACTGAAAATTAAGCAATCATGGCCAATCATGCCCTACGACTTGCTATTATTAACTAACTAGCGTTATTAGAGTCCTAGGTACTAACATATGCAGTTTGAGATTTCTTACAGCCACATGCCCTGCAGACTATCCGGGTTATCCAGACGAACATGTACATAGTATAGATTTATCAGGTATAATCATATTCTTATCTTTTCTGGTAGTATAACACTCGATGTTGTACTGGAAGTGTGCTCCTTACGACGAAGAGCTCTAAATCCATCAGGTGTCGCTAGGATACCGGAATTGTATGTAGCCAAAAAATCTCTCTAGATACTTTCTAGATTATTATTCTAGTTATTAGCCTGGACAATTATAAAAGATTCTCGACCGTGGTGCTCAGGAATCTGCCTTAGACATGATGCAAGATAGGATAGTAACTTGACGAGTTCAATCAAAATCAACCACTGGGATACATGTCATGCAATACATGTGCTACTAATAGCCTTGATCAGGACAGTTACAGGAATTATCAAGTCATTGGGAGGAAAGAATATGGCGCTACCGGCTACCACGATATCCAAGGACCCATGAGGCATGTGACAACCCTGCTAGGCAAGGGCTTCATGACCTACCAAGTTTATGCGTGCTGCGACACTTAAGAGATAAGTTTATGTTTATAAGACAAGTTTATGCTTACAAGACCAGTTTATGTTTATAAGACAAGTTCATGACTACAAGATAAGTTTATAATTTTAAGACAAGTTATGATTTCCAAACAAGTTTATAATTTTTTTGACAAGTTCATATTTATGTCAATTACAAGTTATGTTTGATTGTGATGTGTATTCTTTTTGAAACAAGCGTACCCTTGGCCATCCGGGTTGACTGCAATGCTGGTGGTAGTAATATTCTTCAAAATATCCATTTGTTAGTAACTAGGTTGTGATAACCCTAGTTAGTTAATTACAGCAATCCGTAGGCATATTTGGCCGTGGAATGGATTTTTGTTTATTCGTCTAGCTTGCCCTTGTATCTTATTCTTTCGACGTGTGGTTAGGGTGCTAAGTTATGCTCGGGTGGATGTCTGCAACCCCGGTCCTTATTTTGTTTAAGGGTTGTGGTCCTGATGCAGAGTAGTTCCTATGCCCTCTTGCCGCTCGTTGCTTTATCCTGCTATGTTAGCTAGTTTGCTTAAATATTTTATTTTTGTCATTACCTTATTCTTGAGACAAGAACATTGGTACCGTACAAGTCTCAAATCATATTTATTATTTATGTCCCTTATGTGCATTATATTGTGGTAGATTTTGCCCATCACCTTGAGCTCCTTTGTAGTACTTGTTGCTTGGGGTTCTGACCCCACTGTTTTTGCTTGACCATATTTACCAGAGGAGAACAGGGATCCCCCGTACTTCCAGCAAGATGGATCGCACTCGTAGGACTGGTGCCGAAGCTCACGAGTGGGTTTCCTTCTTCCACCCCTCGTTTTGATTACTTCATTTTGTGGTGTCAGCAAGGGGCAGAGTTAGCTCCTTTTATTTTTGAGACTACGGTCAACATGATGTATATATTAGACCATGGATGATATATTTGATCATGTATAATTATACTTTGCTAGTGTAGCATTTTGTATTCACTGGTTTCATGATCATGTGACATTTAATTTGTGATGCCTCTTTACTTTCATGTATGATATACTCTTGAAATTGTTATTGATGGATTGAGATACTAGGATTTTTTGGGCTTATGAATGACGTGAGGAGCATGCTAGAGTCCACCCATTTATCTTCTTGACAGCCGTAACTGTCGTACAATATTTTTATATCTTGTACAGAGTAGCTGGCCATGTCCGTCCTCGTATTTACCCAGTATTCTGGGAGCGGAGCGTGACAAATTAATTTCTTTGTGCTTGCACAAGACAATGCATGTTACTAATGTCATGATTATCGGGCTGTTATAGACAAGTGAGGAGGACAAGCAGTTGAGTCGTGCTGATGAAGATGTTGCTCAAATATGTTGATGTTGATGAATAATACTTCTTTATTAAAATTTTTGTCAGTTGGTTGATATCCTATAAATTTTTTTTTTGATTTTTGTTAATAAGTTTGGTTAGATGTTGTTTTTGCTACATAAGATGTTATCAACGATACCATTTATAAAGAAATAATATATTAAAAATAAATTTTTTTTGAATAAGTTTGGTTAGATGTTTTCTTTGCTACATAATCAGATATCAACATTTCTAAAACGTATTGCACACAAAATACGTGTCCCCGAGACTAATTTTTTTGCCCGACACACGCGCACATACACACATATATTGCACGAAAAAATAGTATGTGCGCGTGTGTGTGTCGGGTAATAGATATGTTTTTACACACGCACACATACTCACAAAAATTATATAAAATTTAATTTATTTTAAAATATTTAAAATATTATTTGAATATATTTTAATTAGAATTTGTTATAGATATATTTTTACACTTTTGGATATGTATTTTGTTAGATAATACCATGTGCTTAGTTTAAATTTAAATTTAAATATTCATATTATGTGATGATACATAGCATGGTTTTTTTAAGACCACATGAGGATACAAAAGCGGTAGTTAGATTTTTTTTTTTTGGGAATTTATAATTTTTATATCATTTAATGGATGATAAACATACGGCTTAGAAGTTCATTTTTGAGCCGTTTTCAAGCCGCATTATAATAACTAGTTACATTCACGTGAGTTGCACGTACAATTCTTTTTTATATAATATTATTAAAAAATTAGATAAAAATTTAAATGATATTAAAATATATTTTGAATATATTGTAGTTAGAATTTGTTATAGATATATTTTTTTTTAAATTTTTGGATAAGTATTTATTTAGATAATATAATGTCCTTAATTTAAATATAATTTGAATATTGAATATATTTTCTGATACATTCAATATTCAAAATTTAAATATTGAATAATTTTTAAAATTTTGGATATGTGCTTATATTTGATTAATTTTTGAAAAATCAATTATTACCTATGTGAGAATATTTAGGTAGTTAATTCTTTTTTAAATTTTAAATTATTTAGTGGATCATATATATATATATATATATATATATATATATATATATATATATATATATATATATATATATATATATATATATATATATATATATAACGTGTTGAATTTTTTTTTCAATTAAAAATGTGTAATCAATATTGTTTTATATAATATTAATAGCATGTCTGTGTCTGAAAAATTATTAAAAAAACTAAATATAAATATTGATGTGGCTAGAAATTGAACTAAAACAATTTTTTTTTTACCTTAACCAGCTGTATTAAAGTTATTTAGTTATATAAATAAATTATATTAGATAGTTAAATAATTAATTAATTAAAAAAAAATTAAAAATATATTTATAAATAGTTTAGACGGTACAAAATCGAGTCTATTAGTAGAGATAGAGATTAAAAAAAATTCCCGTCATTTTCTTTCAACCAAACACACACAAATGTACTGTCAACAATTTCAAAAAGAACCTAATATAGCTCTCATATACCTATCCTCTAATGAAAAAATATACAAGGACTAAATTGAAAAAAAGACTGTGGACAGGTTAGGTTGCACACGGCACCATCAAGACCGACGGCTGAGAAGCACCTAAGGGCAAGATCGTAATTAAGCAGGAAGAATCGGTGACAATAAACCATCGGTAAAATTACCGGCCTCGAAGAGCATTTATTCATGGCGCGTATATAACCACCCTCCGTAGAAAGTAGAGAGAGAAAGTAAGACGAAAAGAATAAAAATCGCAGCTTTGAAATCGGAGGACCCAGAAAAGAAGAGAGAGAAAGTAGAGAGAGAAAGAAGAAAAAGAAGAAGAAGAGCGAGTTCACACTAGCGAAGCTCTCTCGCTCTCCTCCTCGCCGATCGATCGACTTACCGGAGCCTTCTATAATCTTATCGTACCCCCTGTAGATTCTTCGTCCTCCTCTTCCTCCTCCTCCTGCCATGGATTCCGACACCGGACTGGAAGGTGACGACAACAGCTCAGTAGTGTAATTTTCACTTAGCCCCCTTTTCCATCGCAAATTTCTTGCTTTCTTTTGGCTGAGCTCGAGCTAGGGTTTCTCGATCTGTGTTGATTCTGTGGCATTGGTGGCAGAATCCATGTGGCAGCTCCGAGTGGAGGGACCGCCGTACCCGGAGCGGCCCGGCGAGCCGGACTGCAGCTACTACGTCCGAACCGGGTCGTGCGGCTTCGGCGACCGGTGCCGGTTCAACCACCCCCGGAACCGGATGCCGGTAAAAAAAAAAGGCTAAAATTTTATGGGCTTCCAATTGGGGTTTCTTGACTTTCTGCAACTTAGCCCCTCGTTTTCTGGTAATTTCAGGTGGGAGGAGCTGCGAGGACGGACTTTCCGGAGCGGACGGGCCAGCCTGTGTGTCAGGTGTTCCTTTTGCTGCTGATGAATTAGTAATTTAGAGTGTTAGTTGTTGACTGTGATTGGATTTGTCACATTTTGATTGTAGCTGTTTGTGTGCAAGTCTTGATACATTGCGTTTTTATTCTGGAAACTTAAATATTTTAGAGTGAGATTGTTATGCACGATATGCCGCATGTTTGTATTTTTTTTTTATTTCCTTCATGACGTTGGGAAAGAAAAGTCGTTCCTTTCCTATCATTGGATACCAAAGAAAAAAAAGGATGAAAGGAAAGTGATTCCCAATTGATAAGAAAATGAAGGGGGGGGGGGGGGGGGGGGGGGGGGGGGGAATGGTTCCCTCCACCCGCTTCCTTTCCGCGAACCAAACGAGGCCTTAGATCAATTGATGTTCTACTGTAGTTCTCAATGATTGAACTTTTTTTTTTAACTGAGATCCTGGTTTTTGTTACACTGGATTGGAGGTAGTATTTTAGACTGTTCAACTAGGGGTGTTAATGAGCTGAGCTATTCTCAAGATGGCTTGAGCTTGACTCACTAGAAAGCTCATGAGCTGAAATTTTTGAGCTCGTGAGCACGAATTTGTCGTTAGATAAACAAGCCCGAGCATAGAGGTATTCTACTTGTTTTTATTTTATATTTATTAAAAAATATGTTGCACTAATACACTTCCAATTTGGTTTGAAGTTCATATAAACACTTCCAATTTGATACTAAGCTCTCTGATATACACTTTTGGTTTGGGACAAATCTCATGGGCTCATGAACAAGCTCAATTTAGGCTTAAGCTTGTTTATAATTCAAGCTCATCAAGCTTTCTAATTTAAACGAGCGGCCCACAAGCCAAGCTCAAGCTTGCGATATTATAGAGAGCCAAGCTTGAGCACGATTTTAGGATGATCCTAAGCTCGAGATCTACTTTTCCTTAGAGAGCACTAGCCAAGCAAGGAGTTGCTGCTCAAAGCTAGGCTCAATAGCACCCCTATGTTAACTATGTTCAATGCAGTTGAATTCAACATGACAAGATACGGGCACGATGAAACAGGCATGATGCAAATTTTGGGTGCTCCCTAATGTATTTTGGAGTGCCTGTGCCACGGCCATATCCAATTTGTCACGTGTCCGACATGATGCTACATGGACACACCACACATTTTTGGGGTGTATGTGCTTCCTACATGTTCAATAACCCAATTACTGTCCTTTTAAGTTGATTTTCCTGAAGTTCCATAGTATTTGATGTATTGAAATTAAGGTTCATTTCTGCTGGTTATGAATGTGATTATCTTGATATCCGGCAGTATACTTTGAAGAGCTTACATGCAAGTTTTACGTTCTTCAGGACATAAGAGAGACCAATTCCTATTTTGGCAGTCAAAAGTTGAAAATTTTCATGGATGTATAATGACCATCTTGATGTTCTGCAGTATTTTTTGAAGACTGGGACTTGCAAGTATGGTGCCTCATGCAAGTACGACCACCCGAGACAAGGCAGTGGATCCGCCCGCCCGGTCTCGTTAAACTATTATGGATACCCACTTCGTCCAGTATGGTCCTCTTTGATATCTATGCTTGTTTTACGTAATTGCATTTTCTTGTGAATGTCTAATACTAGCGGTGGATCTTTCTAATGATAGGGGGAGAAAGAGTGCACTTATTACGTGAGAACTGGACAGTGTAAGTTTGGTTCAACCTGTAAATTCCATCACCCACAGCTTGGCAATGCACCAATGCCATCACCCGCACCGGCATTTTATCCGTCTGTCCAGGCTCTAACCATGGCGAGCTGGCAAATGGGAAGGCCTGCGATGCTTCCATCTCCATACATGCAACCGGCTTATGGATCAATGATGATCTCTCCTGGGGTTGTTCAGGTCCCGAGCTGGAGTCCTTATCCGGTTGGTACAGTTTCTCGTATTCTTGTACAATCTGAGGAATTCCAAAAATTCACACTTTTTAACACTGTAATATCTTTCTGAAGCAGCCAACTGCAAGCCCTGCATTATCTCCTGGCAGACAGCATAGTGTTCAAACTGCAACACTCTATGGTTCATCAAACCAGCTCTCTCCTTCAGCTCCGGCTTATCCAGGGCCCTATACTGCAGTAGCTTCTTCTGGGCCTCCAAGCAGTAGCCAGAAAGAACACATGTTTCCAGAGAGACCTGGCCAACCTGAGTGCCAGTATTACATGAAGACAGGAGATTGCAAGTTTGGCCCAACATGTAAATATCATCATCCATCAGACAGAATTCCACCAATTGATTCTGGCCTTAACCCTCTGGGCCTCCCACTTCGTCCGGTATGTCACTTCTCTGTTTATTAGTTTTATTGTTACAATCTACATAACATTTGAAACTCTAGATAGTTGGAAGCTTACGAAGATTCTTACTTGGCCCCTTCTCTTATATCTGATAATAACAGGGTTAGCATGACCATTTCATTATTTCGAATAGTGAAGCCATATGACATACATGCATTGTTTGTCTTTGTGTCTGTAATAGTTATGTTCATGCCTGCAAGAAATTAATCTGCATGAAATACAAGAACATCTTTGGTAACAAATCTAAAATTGCACTAAGTTGATAGATGGTTGTGACTTGGTATGTCTTGCATGAAGTAGGATTTCCTCTCCTATTTTGCTAGTAGGACATAGTTTGATGGGCACTTAGTTGGGATTTATTTGCTTCTGGAACTTGATGATTATTTATTTACTCTTCCCAACAATAGAATGTCTACATTTCTCTTCGGGTTGTCTGCTATCTGTTTGAGATCGTTGACCAGTATTCTGAACTACCACTGTCAACTTGTTCTACTACCTCGAGTCACAGAGTCAGGGGATGATAGCTTTTAATAGGAAAGAACATCTAGCTACTGCAATGTCAATGGAACAGTGTCACTTTGTGCTGTGTATATATGACAACTTCAACAAGTGAACTTCTCAAGAATATAAGGTCATGCTTAAAAAGTCCACTATTCTGCACTTGCTCAAAAAACAACCTTGTGCAGGACTGCAGCTTGAAGGGTAATCAAGTGGCGGCCAATATACCCAGGGCCTTTAATGAACAATGGCCTTAGCAGAGCTATAATAGTCAAGAGGGTGTGAGCACGTGTGCTTTCTTACTGTTAGCGCATGGGGAAGTTAGTAACTTGATAAGTAGAGATGGCATCCATTAAGACATGGAGTTGGTAACTGGATAGAAAGCAATGGTGTGTCTTTTTAGAACATTGTCGTTTACCTTAGCTTTCTTATGACTGAAATATTCTTTTGAAAGTGTGCCAGGACCTTATTTGAAATTTGAGGACTGGTCAACTGATCCACTTGGGTATGGAAAATGGGCTGATGCTTGAAACCAATATACCTAAGAATTGACTTTTTTGTTGGTTATAATTGTTTGGTTCGGATATTACATTAACTCTCTTGAGAGGCATACCATTCTTTCCTTGAGAGAGTGGATAACTGACAAAGTGGACGGTTTCAGGGAACTAGATAAATCATGCATGTTCATAGAATAATGTACTTAACATTCGTTTTGACTGATAATAGATTTTCGAACTCGATGAAGAATTATTCTCCAAGACCACCATTAGTGAGACCAGCATAAGTGCGTAGCAGCACTATATCTAAGAATTCAAGTGTTCAGTGAGAATTGAGTATATTTTCTTCGGCCCATGTTATTTGTTGGAAGGCATCTATATGCAGAAGCAGGAACAGATTATAAGAATTGTCAAACAATTAAGCGATCCAGCAGTAAATGAAGTTTTGTCCATTTATTTACTTCAAAGTATGCTTTTAAGTATCGACTCTTTCATGTCCATTATTTTTTTAAATAGGTGTTAGTGGGCATGCATCTATATATGGCATTGGTTATTTTGCATAGTCATGGAGACATAGCGGAGCCCCATGCTGACATTTCCATCTGTTTTCTGAAATTAGCTCAAAATTATTAATCAGAGCTACTTGTAGCTCAAAATTATGTAGCTCGAGATTACTTTGCAGTCTGAGCTTGAAAGTTGTATTCATTTAAATTCGGCTAGGTCAAAGCAACTCGTGTCGACTTGGAAATAAATTGTCCATCGGGTCATGGGTTAGGTTTATTTAGTATGGATACTAGAAATTACTTATTCCCAAGTTGAGCTTGTTTGTCAGTGAAGATTGCATGTACATGCAATATAGAGTAGAGTTTCTTCAGGTGATCACGAACTGAGCTTCCCATGTTCAAGCTAGGCTCCTTAAGGAAATCTACTCCCCATGTTTCAGCCAATGGAAACACCTGTACTTTGTAACATATCATATGGATCTGGATGTACCGATTAAAGTGTAATTTTTGTATGGGATGATTATGTTGATTATGTTGCTAGATAGCAAGAGTCAAGAGGCAAAGATCCACTTAGTTGCTTTAGGAGTCGGTATTCATCATTTGTGATAATTATCCCTTTAGGTTTTTAAACCATCATTCATGCTTTATGACTACTAAATATGGTTGCATATGATAGCTCTTGATTCTATTGGACAACAGAATCTGCTTTAAATGTGTAACCTGTTTGGATAAAATGAAAGAACATTCACAGATGTGAAAGAATTCTTTATGAAGAGTTGAGTTTATCACTTTGTGAACAAGATGTTATTTTCTTGTGTCGGCACCTTAGAAGCCAGAAGCGGGAGCGGGGACGGAACCGGAGGCGGAGAAGCGCGACTACTTAGAAGATTCTAAATTTGGGAGCGTGATGGGAGCGTGCGCTAATAAATTTTTAATGTTTATTAATTATTGTTATCAAAACTTATAAATATCTTAAAATTTATTAAAATTTATAAAGTTCAGTTCAAAGTTACAGAGAGATCTTTTGCATGTTAATTTTTTATGACGTCAAAGTAAAAAATCTTTAGTTTCTTGGTACTTTGATAAATGTGTATTGAAAATATTCCAATTTCTCTCACAAAATTTACGTCTTCTTCTAAAATTATGGTCATATTATGAAAAGCGATCATGTCGTCGGAGAAACGAGCTTCCGTCCCCGGAGAAACGAAGCTCCCGTCATCGGGGAAACGAAGCTCCCGTCATCGGGGAAACGAAGCTCCAAACGAGCTCCTAAGTAAGAAACGCCGAATCGAAGGTTCTTACTGAGATTCGTTGACCTCCTAGGAGTTTCTGGCTTCTAAGATCTGCACTATTATGTTGATTGACGAAATAGGTGAAAACTTATGTATAATTTTGATTTTGTCTGTAAAAGTGATGTCTTTCTTCGTGCTTCAATCCTGTTCACCTACTTTGCATACATTTCCATATGCAAAATGTTGTAGGCTTGTAGCAGAAATCGATCTTATTCTTGAACACATTGCCTTTTAGCAAATAATATAGGTGGTAGGATTTGACCTCAATGCCTATCAATGATAAGCTTTTTGGATATCAAATGAAAATTTTGTACTTGTCAATCATGATTGCGTCTTTTATATTATGATCCAGACATACTCTATACTTTGTAATTTACCAAGTGAACAAAAGGAACTTTCCAGTAACATGTGCAGTTGTGATCTATTCTAGATAATGTTCAAACCCATTAAAGCTTGTATATGAGTTCTCTAACATTTAGTTAATGATCAATTTTTTTTGATTCTAAACATATGTGCTCTAGCTCTGGGTTTATTAAACCTGCATCTAGTTAAGCATCAAGGCACTAAAAAAAAAATCAAATTGTATTTGATACTTTATTCTAGCTTCTTAAATAGTATGGATATATATATTTCAAGTTTGTGTGGTTCATCGTGTAGTTTCTAATCTGTGATAGACCTACCAATAGCATCCTGGCTCGGTTCTTTGTGTGCGTGCATAAGCATGCACATATTCGTCATAAATTTTTGTAAAACATCTGCAAGATATGGAGGGGGTCTATATTGACGGTCTAAAGATACCTAAGAGTAATAGTTTTTGCTATTTAGGATCACATTCACCATTGTACAACGATTGAGAGGGATGCTGTCCATAACATTAAGGGAGGATTGTTGAAGTGCTGGAGAAGTGCTTCAGAATTGCTTTGTGATCGTAGGATACTGTAAGAGAGTAACAAGACTAGCCAATAACCATGCATTAATTTTGGGCAGTTAACTAATGTCGGAAAACTGAGTGTAGTTGAAATGAGAATGTTTAGATGGATGAACAACACATAACAAGGTAGAAGTGTGGCCATAGAAAGTTGGAGGGGCTCCAATTGAAGATGAGAGAAAATCATTTGAGATGGTAGGTCTTAGTCAAAGGATATGCTAAATCTAGGGATATGACCTAAGATAACTTAGATTGAGGATGTGAGAAAGGCTATAGCTTTTACCTATGTGAGAGAGGAGATGGTCCTGAACAACGCTGAATCAAAGATAAAGGATTCATGTAGCTGGCCCCAAAAGATAGGGATAGAGGCTTAGTTATTTTACGTATGTGTGCATGTGCACCTAGCTACATGCATTCATGCATATAATCTTGTGTGTATGTGAGACAAGTAGAGCCAAGAAAGCCTTTAATTGTTTGGTTACTCCCATCAAACCTGTAGACCAGTGTGCCACCTTATTTTCATGCCTTTCACCGAGTTAACATTATTTTTCATGCCTTCCACTAAGTTAACTTTTGATAATGAATATATCATGAAGATTGGAATTCCTTAGAATTGGTTTGAATTGTGTGATGTGAGCCTGGGAAGAGGTGTGAAGCCTTCTTTCGTTTTATTTTCTTGTTCTTTCCTTTCTTTTCACCCATAAAACCCTTACCTAACACGTAACACAATTGTCAGTTAACCTTATTTTTCCTTTTGTTATATTTGCCAAATTTGTTAAGTTTTGGAGGTTTGCTTTGGCTGTGTGGTTGTCCTGCATCATAAACATGGGCCCCTTTGGAAGCAAGCATCTTTGGTTAATTTTCTGAAATTTTTGTAGAAAACTGAAAATTGTCAATGATCTGTGTAGTTACATGCTGGTGTGCCCTACAAGCCAGAGTTGTGTATTTGGCAGCACTGCAGATTCAAGTTCTGTTTAGTGTACCTTGAATAATATGTTTGTACTTGGCCACAATTGCCAGAAGTGAAGACTTGGGTGATGCCAGGTTGAGACATGTTGATGTGAGCAAAATCATTGATGAAGGCGTTACGTCTTCTTGCATGTGCAAGAAGTTGGATTGTCATGTTAAGTTGGTCGGTAATAAATTTAGACATGTTGTGTTTCATGTCATACGTGTGACAGAAATGTTGTGGCTTGTGAGAATATCCAAGCAAACTCAAAAATTGACAAAACGGTGGGTTACACTTGCAAGAAAGTTCCTTTGTTCAAAAGCATGTTTTAATGGCACAACAGACCAAACAACCTCTCACTTGTCTCCCAACAGTGTTTTTGTTTGAATTGTCTTCGTCTATTTCTTGATTGCATTGTATCATAAAATTAGAGTTTGCAGCTGTTATACGTAACTTTTTTTAGAAGATTATACAAAGAAGTTGATAGTTTAATTTCACAAAACTTCATGCTAGTTGATAAATAAAGTAGAAGACATATTTGGGCTTCATTTGCTTTGGTTTCAAAAGTAACTGAAAGCTAGGTTGCTTTGATCTGATTTTGACTTCAAAGAAACAGATAAACGGAGAAAGTATAAGAAACAGAATATATACATTTAACGACCATTTATGAGGAGATTATCCTCATCAAATTCTTGCTCCTATTTATTCACATAACAATGATTGTTATTGTTTTATATTCCGCTTATTCTTGACTATTAGTTCTCTGATCCAATGTTCCTTTGCATCTAACATTTTATTTTGGTTACAGGGGGTTCAGCCTTGTTCCTTTTATGCTCAACATGGGGTATGCAAGTTTGGGCCAACATGCAAGTTTGATCATCCAATGGTACTCAGTTACACCCCTTCTGCTTCTTCTCTTGCCGACATGCCTGTGGCTCCTTTCCCAGTAGGCTTTTCAGTGGCCACCTTGGCTCCATCATCGTTGTCTTCAGAGTTTCGGCCCGACTTCATATCCAACAAGGATTCTTTCTCCAGCCGAATGCCACCTTCAGAGCGCGTGCCCAGTGGCTCAGTTGGATCAATGTTTTCAAAGGGTGGTTTTGCATCTCAAACCCTTGCCCATTTCTCTGGCCAGACCTCTATAACCAGTCGTGGCAGTAGCATGGGCCAAGGTGATGACTATTCTAGTTCAAGCTAGAAAGAAAATTTCAAGTTCTTCTTTCAAATAGAATCGATACCCAAACATTTCTTAAGAGCTCTTGACACGGGCGGATCTGTCTTCATGTTTTTTGGCATTTCGACACTGTTTCTTGAACCCTTCAACTCTCCTCGTGTTCATAGAATCTTCACATCCTGTCTAAAATAAGCTACTTCAGAAACTCCGAGGTCCTCTGCACATCTAGCCCAATAACAACCACCGGAAGCCTTAGTTGACTCCTATATGTCATCCGGAACACATCTGTTTGCGTTGTCTGCATTCTTGTTCATGCTCTGAACCATTTGTATCTCAGAGCTGCTTATGCAAATTCTCCCAGGTTTTGTTGGATCACAGAATGACAGAAACACAAAGTCAGCAGGTCTTTTCTTATTCTTGTTTTTCTCCAATTTATCAAATCCATGTTTTATATTTTTGTTTTATTTTGGAACACTATTTTGGAACACTGTTGGTACCATGAGATATTATGAATGGTTAATTTAAGTGTATACCCGAAATGCTATTCTGGCATTGTGCCTCTTTAATGCACGATCTCTCTCCAGAGCTTACATTCAGCGGTAATGTGTGAATTAAGTTTTTTTTTTTTTTCATGGCAGGAAAAGTCAAATGGTAGGCGTGCTTGTTTGCATTTGGCCAAGAAAATCTTCTTTGTTTGTTTGATGTATCCCAGTTTCGTTTTTCATATTTACATGCTCGTCGACTCTAGGGTTTGGTGTGCAGTTCGACATTGTTAATCTAAACATGCTATTGCAATGCCAGTTCCATTCGAAAAATATATGTATATTGTTAATCCAAGTAAAAAAGATTGTCATTAGTAATGACATCGAGTTTGATGGCAATCTAATGCCTAAGAAGGAAGGTATGCCTTGTTTCCCTCGTGGAAGAAGAGATGAAAAGAAGCACAAGTCTACTTGGCATGTGTTGCTCTTGTGAAGAATCATCTGCCATCATCCTTGGACGAGCGAATAATTGAAAATCAAAATGATCAAACACTTTTTTGGTTTTTTGTTCGATTGTGAACCAATATGTTTGGAAGAAGTGATACAAAGCAAGAAATGGAGAGGGGTCATTGGATAAAGAAATTAAAGCTATTGTGAAGAGGGACACTTACAATCAGAGTCAAGTGGATATACAAGGCAAAGAAGAATACTAAAGAAAAAGTTAAGAGGTACAAGACGAGACTATAGCAAAAGGCTACAAGCAAAGAGAGAGATTTTCTCATGTTGTTAGGCTGGAGAATGTAAGGTTGATAATTTTCATAGCGGTTCAAAATAAATAAAAACTTAATCCAGTGGATGTGAAATCCGCTTTTCTAAATGGTACTCTTGAAGGTGGAGCAACCCATGGGCTATGAGGTAAAATGACAAGAAAATAAAAATCTTAAAATTGAAGAAAATCTTATATGGCTTGAAGCAAATATGGTATAGTAGAATTGATAAATATCTTCAAGATAATAATTTTGCTAAATGTCCACATGAACATGTTCTCTATGTTAAGATGTACTAGAATGAAAATATTTTGCATGTTTGCTTGTACGTGGATGATTTAATATTCACATGAAATGTCCCAAAGTTAATTTGAAGAGTTTATGAGAGCTATGGAAAAGGAGTTCGAGATGACCAACATCGGCCTTATGTCTTTCTACTTTGGCATCGAATCAAGCAAACCGGAGATGGTGTCTTCATCTCCCAAGAAAGTTATGCAAAAGATGTCCCAAGAAGTTCAGCATAAGTAATTGTAATCTCAGAAGCACGTCCATGAAATATGGAATCAAGTTGTCAAAGCCTACAACCTACTTACAACCGTCACGTGACCGGGTATGCTATGACCACAACCAAATGCCTACAACCCACTTACAACCGCCACGTGGTGGCCACGTGGCGGTCGTCCATTGGAGGAGGGGAACGAGGTGGGACATTTCATGTGAATAAGAATTACCAAAATATGATTTCAATTCACAACTGCCTTGACAATTCCCATTGAATTCTTTAAACGCCTTGATCCCCACACTTCTAATCTATTACCTCCCCCTTGAACTCTTGATTATTGTTTTTCGTCTTCCCTTATTTCGGAAAGACGAAACCTCGTGCTTAGTATAAGTATGAAAAGTGTATTGTTTCTGTAGCCATTTCTGTTTGTTTCTTAGAAAAATTACCAAACTCTATTATTAGATTTGATTTCAGTTTAAAACTGTGCTTCCTTTAGAATTACCCTTCACTACCTACCTACACTTTATTTTATTACTTTCCTGATACATACATCACTGTGGCAGCATAATTTTTTTTTGCCTCGTAACTTTGGTCAAGTTCAGAACTCAAGTGTTTCGATGAAGAATGTATCATTTTGCTATCAGGGGTCTAAATGGATTTCACCTGGATGGACAATTGACTGACTCCTGAATGGATAGCAGCACCAGTATTGACTATTACATCAGGATCAGGAGGTTATGTGATCTACAGTGACACATCAAGGAAAGGCTTGGGATGCATATTGATGCAGCATGGCAAGGTGATTGCATATGCATCTAGACAGTTACGAGTGCATGAGAAGAATTATCCAACTCATGACTTGGAACTTGCAGCCGTTGTATTTGATCTGAAGCTATGGAGACATTACTTATATTGAGAACGAGTGAAGATTTATACAGACCACAAAAGCCTCAAGTACGTTTTCACGCAGAAGGAGTTAAATATGAGGCAACGCCGATGGCTTGAATTGATGGAAGATTTCGAGATAGAGCTACATTATCACCCAAGCAAGGCTAACGTTGTAGCAGACGCGTTAAGCCGGAAGCCAGCAGCTTATTTCTTGACAGCACAGAGAGAATTATTGGAGGACTTGCAAGAGCTTGGCATTGAAGTAATTTTACCCGGAGCAGATGGGACATTACAACGTGGTGATCGTCTTTATGTTCCAAATGGAGAGATTCGACAGGAGCTGATGACAGAAGCTCATAGTTCGATAAATTCTATTCATCCTGGAGGTACCAAGATGTATCATAACTTACGGCAGCACTTTTGGTGGCATGAAATGAAAAGAGAGATAGCTCGCTTTGTAGCTAAATGCCTGGTATGTCAGCAAGTAAAGGCGGAGCACCAGAGAACAGCAGGACTATTGCAACCACTTCCGATTTCAGAAGTAGAAGTGGGAGCACATCACTATGGACTTCGTCACGGGTTTTCCCAAGAGTCCAAGTGGAAGAGATGCAGTATGGATAATAGTGGACCGACTCACAAAGTCAGCACATTTTTTACCTTTTAGAGTTAGCCAGTCTACAGAAGCTTTAGCTGACTTATATATAAGACAGATCGTGAGATTGTACGGCATACCAGTCAGCATTGTATCAGACAGGAATTCACGTTTCACATCGCACTCTTGAAGGAGCATGCTAGAGAGTCTTGTAACTCGTCTGAAGTTCAGTACATCTTATCACCCGCAGACAGATGGGCAGTCAGAGCGTACTATTCAGATATTGGAGGATATGTTGAGGGCTTGTATGTTAGACTTTTGAGGATCATGGGAGGACCACCTACATCTTGAGAGTTTTCTTACAACAATAGCTATCGAGCGAGTATCCAAATGGCTCCGTTTGAAGCATTATATGGAAGAAAGTGTAGGTCTCCTGTGTGTTGAAGTGACGTGGGAGAACTTCAGATTTTGGGACCGGAATTGGTGGTCAACACCGTAGAGACTGTTAAGAAGATACAAGGACACTTGCAAGCAGCGCAAGACAGACAAAAATAATGGACAGACCGTCATCGTCGTTCCTTGGAGTTCAAAGAGGGCGATAATGTCTTCTTGAGGATATCAAATACCAGAGGCACCATTAGATTCGGAGGGCGCGACAAGTTGGGTCCAAGGTATATTGGACCATTTGACGTCCTAGGGAGAGTGGAAGAACTAGCATATCAACTTGCGCTACCACCTTCACTTGAGGGAGTATATGATGTATTCCATGTGTCGCAACTCAGGCAAAATGTGGCAGACAACAGTCATGATCCCGACCATTCGGAGATCACCATTGGGCCGAGCTTGTCATACCAAGAGCCACCCGTGGAAATCCTTGATCGTCGAGAGAAAGTGTTGAGGAACCAATCTATTCCCTTGGCTCGCGTAGCATGGAAGCATGACGCGCCAGGAGAATCTACTTGGGAGCGCGAGGACGACATGCGCAAGCATTTTCTGAACCTATTCGTTGACCCATGTATGAAATTATTTTGTTAATTTATATCTTATGCCATCCCTGACTTTCTACCGTGGCTTAGTTTTAATTTCCAGGACGAAATTTTTATAAGTTGGGTAGATTGTAAAATCCTAATTTTTTTAATAAATTGTATTAGTTATTTTAACTAATTAATTATTTTATTTATAGTAATTATGATCTAAATAGAGATAAAAGAAATTTTTTAATTTTTATTTGAGGTGTTTGTGTATTTAGGGGATTTATGGAACCAATAATTTTTTTTCCTAATTTATTCCATGTAGGAAATCCTGTAGACAGTTGCTAGCTTAATAGTATGCACAAATATAAATTCTAGAATTTTTTAGGTATATATATATATATATATATATATATATATATATAT
This sequence comes from Iris macrosiphon, assembly GCA_036927795.1. Lineage (NCBI taxonomy): Eukaryota > Viridiplantae > Streptophyta > Magnoliopsida > Asparagales > Iridaceae > Iris > Iris macrosiphon. The sequence continues at coordinate 15,024,568 of JAYESA010000019.1, read as the reverse complement.
ATATATATATATATATATATATATATATATATATATATATATATATATAGTTTATTTAGAAAAGAAATAGAAAACAAAAAGAAATTAGAAAAAGAAAAGAAAAGAAAAATAGAAATTCCTATTAGATCTAACCCAAAACCCAAACCCTATAACCTACCCGACCCACCCCAAACCAAACCAAAACAAAGAAACAAAGTAAGAAAGAAAGAAAGAAACAGCAGCTGCTGCTGCTGTCACGCCCCAGTCCCAAAATATCCCACGATACGCGATTTTGTCAACGTTCTCAGAATCGAACCAAACTTGGGTCACAGGACCAGCGTATTGCTACGAGTCTGATGGCGTAAGTTTTGTCTCGATCCGATGTGTGTACACAAAGTTACGACGTGTTCTAGAATAGGCGGATATGGGGCGTTGTCGGCTGATACGCGTTGATTCCGGTGTGCACGCACATCCAAATCAACTTCTGTGAAATCCCGCACGTCCGTATCAACGGCGCGCACGTTTCGGTAAAGACCGCGTGCTACCAAATCGTCCCGTTTGGCGGGACGCACTTAGTTCCGGGGTGAAACAAGTCGTTGGTTTTCCTGTTTTTGGATCGCAGTTTGCGATCACCACTGGACGCGACGCACCGAGCGAGTTGCACGGGCATCGAGAGGGTCACACATTCTATGCGTCATAACTGACGGAACGGAAATCGGATCAATGAGGAGAGAGAAAACGCTACATGAACAGGGCTCCGAAAAACTAAGATTCTCGTATCCGTGTCGACACGACGCGAGGGGACACCGTGTCCTGTGTCCGGGTTCTAGGGTTAGGGTTCAGTCTTCACGCCGGAGACTTGCTGGCCGGGGTTGGCTTCGCCGGAGGGAGTCGACGCGTGCGGAGGCGGAGCGGCTCGTCGGAGCTGCTGGGGGTAATCGGCTCCGGGCTGAGCGGCTAGGGCACGGGGATGGGCAGGGCTCTGCGGTGGAGGGGGAGATGGCTGGAGGTCGAGCGGGGTGGCTAGGGTTCCGTCGAGCGGGGACTGGAGGGTGGTGGTGAGACGGTCGGACTCAGGGTGGAGGAGCAGCGGCTAGGCGGAGGAAGGTGGTGGAGATGGAGGGATCGATCGTGGGGAGAGGTGAGAGCGGGTCGTAGGCTTGGCCGCGGGGAGAGATGGAGGGAGGCGGCGGGTCGAGGGCGGCTAGGGCGTCGGGGTTCGAGGTGAGGGCGGTGGAGAGGGACTGGGCTAGGCGGAGGAAGTGGGGCTGGGCGGCTGGAACGGGCGGTGGTGATGGTGGAGATGGTCGGCTGCTGGTTGGGGAGAGGGCGGAGGAGAAGAGACGGTGAGGCAAAGGCGGCCGGGAGTTCGTCGAAGGGGAGGAAGTGGAGTCGGGGACGAAGCCGAGGGGGCTAGGGTGGTCAGAGCGGCTGAGGGGGTTCGACGGCGATGGGATGAAGGCGGTGCTGGAGGAGAGAGGAGGACGACGGCTAGGGCTGGTTAGGGTTTCTGGGTAGAGACGGGTGGAGACGGGTGGAGCAAGGAGGAAGAAGGCGGCGGGGAGACTAGGGTTCAGGCGAGGGGAGTGGCGCTGCGAGGAGAGGAGTCTGTAGGGTTTTGCGGCGGCGGCGGGCACGGAATTCGAGGGATTCCGGCAGGGATTGGGATTAGGGTTCGACGGGTTAACGGGTTTGGGTCCGCGGGTCGGGTTCAACATGAATCCGGCCCGACCCGCTAGCGTTTTAAGTGCGGGTTTGGGTCTGCGGGTTTCGGGTCGGGTTTAGATCCGACCCGACCCGATAAGGTAGGGTTCGATTTAGTGAACCGGGCCTGGGTTGGTTCGGTTTGGTTTATTTCAAATAAACCGGATTTATTTCAGGGTTTATTTAGGTTTAAATCTACATTGGTTTTTATGACTTTAAAAATGTTTCCAAAGTCCAATAAATTCACAAAAAATTATCCTATGTCCAGTTTTTCATTTTACACCAGAAAATATTATTTTTATAATATTTAATATTAATTAACAACAATTAAAAATTATTTAATGTCAAAATACCTAGGTTTTAATTACAGAAAAATCCCAGAAAATTACAAAAAATTATGAAAAATCTAAATTAAAAATTCTTAAAAAATCAGGGGGTTTATAGCTGCGGTTTTGAAAACCGCTCGCACGCGGTTTTCTCCCCCCCCGCGGTTTCTCTCCCACCGTCTCTCTCCTTCCCTTTATATCAACTCAAAACCCAAACCCTAAAGATCTTCATCTCCCCTCGCCGCCGCCGCCGACCTGAGCCAGCGAGCTCACCACCCGCGCAGGAGACCAACCCCGGCCGACTGCCGACGTCCGCACGATTCGCAAGCCTTGTCGCGCAGAAAATTTCAGCAGAGTACCCCTGTTCATGACGCGTTTTCCGTCTCCTCGCTCGACCAAACTCAAACCCGTATTCGCCGGTACGTTCACCACCTATCACTCTTTAAATCCTGTATATTAGTTTACCTCGAACAGCGCGTAAACCTAGGCAAAAATAACGCCCAAGTTGACAGAAAATGACAACTTTTGGGAACGCAGAAAACTGCGGTAAACTACCTATGTTCCCGGACTCGTATCTCCCACCCCAGAGATCCGAATTCGGTTTTTCTTGTTGGTATACGAAGACCACCTAACATAGTTTAATTTTTATTATTTATAATATTTTATTTATTGCTGTATGTAAAAATAAATTAGGTAGAAAAATCCAAAAACTTACTTTTTCCAATTTTTAGAAATTTTGATACGGAGCGTGCCCCGCCAAACGGGACCGCCTCGTCATGTACCAAGTGTACCAAAAGGTGCGCGCAGTATACCCGGACGTGTGAGTTTTTGTGGAAACTGATTTGGACGCGTGTACGCGTCGGAATCAGCCCGTATCCGCAAAAATTTTCAGTGTCGCGACTTTTATAAAAGTTGTGCGCATTTTGTACACGCTCGTCAGAATGCGACGAAACTTACGCCACTGGACTCGTCTTATCGCGCTGATCCTGTGACCCAATTTTTACACAATTCTGAGACAGTTGACAAAGTCGCCTATTGGCGGGTCCCACGGTTGACTTTTTGGGCAAAATTGTGTTCGGCTCATCGGAATCCATATTTGGACATACAGTTGAGTTCGTACTGACATTTTGAGTTTGTTTGACCTATAATTTGTCCCTTTTAGAGACCTTTATCCTTGGCACGCTTTTCAGTGCAAAGTGGGCCTTGGTGGACCCCGTTTTGATCCAAAATTACCGTTTTGTCCCTGTGTCCAAATTGGACGAAAGGGTAGTTTTTTTTAGCTATTTTGCTTATTCTGGGAACGTTGGTGATGTTTATTTTAGTATCCGGAGACGTTCATTCTGAGGCCATAGTTTCTGACTCTTGGTGTTTGACATCTGGACGTTACATTTTTGTAGCTCTCTTGTCAAGCAAGTATACCTTGTCTTGTTGTACTGTTTAAATTCTTTATTATTAGTTACATATTTATTTTATTTAGTATAATATAACTGTGCGTGTCCGAGAGAGACTCGGGTGCAGTCAACGAAGGCGTTGACGTTAGGACTTGTGTCTGACCTAGTATCTAGTGGACCCACCTAATGTTGTGGAGTTATAGGTATGACTCCCCAGGCCTTGACATGTATCATTACACGTTACAGAGTAAGTTCATGTAGGGACGCGTGTCTCATGCTCGACTGGCCATCGGTGTGAGTAACACGTGTAACGGTATTTAGCTTAGTTGTTTATTTTTATAGAGACTTGCATCATAGTACGAGATATCCACGTCGTGTTCACGACTTGTATATCTATATTTGGCGGAGAGGACGACTAGTAGGCGTATGGGACACCCACTCCCTCTATACAGATACCGCACTTGACGGAGTGATACAGACGTATATATATATTGCAGATACCACGTTCTTTAGAGTGTTGGATGTTACTTGGTAATTTTGCTGATACCACACTCTAAAGAATGTTGGACGTTATACTATTTCAGATACCATGCTCCTCGGAGATGGACGATTGCAGAGTGCCCATGTACTGGGGGCATATGTGGCATATACTAGTCAGTCACGACGATTGGCAAATTACGTCAGCATATGTCTAGCCTACACTTTTTCTACGCACTAAGCTGTCCTCAAATTGCATTCACTTAGATGGTTAGCACACCCCCTTTATTTATTCAGTATTTACTTTATGGCATGCTTCTATGTATCTTGTTATGTCCCTCTGAGGACCTGGTCCCTTTCTAGGTATAGATGTTCATGAGTATTCGCAGGGGCGCAGATCCGGACATGCTACTTATATTTCGAGGGGGTCTTCTCTTCGAGCCTCGTAATTGTTAGAAGTTGTACTTATATGGTATTTATCTTATTCATTTTATATTCTACTTCGGCAGTGGATTTGTTTTCATCCGACTGTCATATTTAGATACTTTATATTGAGATCTAGTCACATGGTTATTGGTTATTCATTTATATATGATTCTGTGGATGAGATTTAGATTGTGTCCTGTGACTTGTGATAGAGTTTTACCACTTGTGGATTGATATTCATAATACAGCGTACGTATGCGTTATGGTTTCCATATATTGGAGTGCTATAACCATGCGGCTGGCATGCTTACGTGTCCTAGTCCTACGTATTTTGGGACTGGGACGTGATAGTCTTGTCGGGGTCTATGTGAATACCCCGGAAAGTGATGACAAAACCTAGAAATTTACCGCTAGAGACTCCTAGGAAAGACTTGGTAGGGTTCATCTTGAGGCAGTGTGCGCACATTAAGTCGAACACAGCCCTCAGGTCTTGGAGGTGATCATCTTTAGAGCGACTCTTTATGGCGATGTTGTCGACGTAGCATCCGCCGTCTTGTGCAGATGTTCACGAAAAATGGTGCTCATAGCTCGCTGATATATAGCACCTGCATTCTTTAGGCCGAAAGACATGACCATGTAGCAGTATACGCCTATCGGGGTCCGAAACGATGTATGTTTCTCATCGTCGAGAAATATCTTGATTTGGTTGTAGCCTGAAAAACCATCCATAAAGGACATGCGCTCAAAGCCACAAGTGTTGTCGGTTATTACGTCGGTGATTGGAAGAGGAAATTCGTCTTTGGGACGTCATATTTAGATCACGGAAGTCGATGCAGATTCAGATCTTTCAATTCTTCTTAACGATATGCATAATGTTAGCTACCCAGTCGGGGTGTTGTTCCTCGCGGATGAAGCCACTAGATATCAGCTTATTGACTTTAGCTTCGATGTAATCCATCACGTCTGACCGGAACCATCTTTGCTGTTGCTTGACTGGTTTGACGTCTGGCCGAATGTTGAGTTTGTAGACCGTGATTTGGGGATCCAGTCCTGGCATGTCTTCGTAACTCCAAGAAAATACATCGATGTATTCCCTGACGATTTGTAATAGGGATTTTTGGTCTTCGTCAGACAGACTTTTGCTGACGAAGATAGGCTTTGGGGAGGTCTCGTACAACTTCGTCCTCGGTATGAGGTTCTCGCTGCTCAAATCGCATCTCTCATTATGAACCCAGGTGTTGGGCCTAAGGTTCCATCTCAAAGAGCTCGGGTGGATCCTCGTTGTCTTTCTCAAGGTCCGCAGACACCATGTTGGAGGACAGTGTTTGTCTGAGCACGTCCCCGACGCTGACGTCGAAGTCACAGGCTGAATATTCTGAAGAGTGTGAGCACTCTTCATCTTCTTTATCTGAGTCCTCGGGGGTTGTAGAAGGTGTTACATATCCTAAACCATGCTTAGTCTTATGATAGTAATCCTCAGACTTGCCCGCAGGGAAGGAAAGTCGTAAAGGCGACCTTCGGCCATTGCCGTAGTTTAATCCTCCAGTGACATTCAGGTTGTATCCCATCTTTTGGATAAGATGTAGGGCTTGTGAGCTGTACCGGTAGAGTGTCATTCTTCCTACCTCGGATTCTGGTTCTACTTTCTTTGGGATAAAGGACCGGGGGCATTCCACTCTGCCGAATATGATGATCTTATCTTCCTTCTTCCTGGGTAGGACTAAGAAATAAGAATCCTGACTAGAGCAAAGCCGATGAACGGTGCAGGTAGTGGTCACTTGTGTGTGCAGATGAAGGCCCAGACCGTGCTCTAGGGAGTAGAGTGTGCTTATATGCATACGCTCAGAGTAGTTCAAAGATAGTCCTTTATTGAGAAAATAAGGTATCTCTTCTGGCGGGATTACATCGTCAGGGGGAGGTATGTTGACATTGGCGGATATATATTCCTCCAGCTCATCCTTCTCCTCGGCTACCCCCAGCGCAAGCGAAGGCTTTGGTAATTTTCTGTGTAATTTTACCACTAAAGGTCCGAAAGTTGCAGCCGCGGTCGGGTCTTCCTTTGGTGGTCGACTCGGCCTGTGAAGGCGAACGACCATAGGTTCAAAAGGCATAGATAGGGCAGAATCTCCTTTTGGTGGTCGATTCGGCCTGTCACGCCCCAGTCCCAATAATACGTAGGACTAGAACACGTAAGCATGCCAGCCGCATGGATATGGCAACTCCAATATATGAAAACCATAATCCATACGTATGCTGTAATATGAATATAAACTCACATGTGGTATATATAATGTCACAAGTCACAGATATGCTAATCTCATCCACACAATAAGTCATAGAAAAGAAATGCTAAACTAGAATGAGGAGTCTGAAATATCCAAAATAATAGTCGGGTGGAGACAAATCCACTACCAAAGACTATATCCAAAACTAAAATGAGAGAGGAGTATAAAGTCTCCAATATAAAATAATGTGAAGAAAGAAGTGTATCAGCTAAAAAGAATCCATCGCTAGATAATCAACGATGCTCAAAAGGTAAGACCTCCTCGGTAGAAAGTAATGCGTCAGGTCCAGGCCCGTACTCCTGCAAATACTCAATAGCAGATACACCTGGCAGAGGACTAGGTCCTCAGAGGGACGTAACAAGATACAGAAAATACGAGCCAATTTGAATACAGTAAACATGCATATTATTTGAAAATAAATAAGTACGCTGTATAAGACCATCTATATGAATACAAATGAGGACAACTTTTCGACGTATGGGCAAGGGTAGGCTACTCGATCTAATCCTCACAACCTCACGCTCGTCAGTGGATATCATCAGCCGACATACCTCTGGGGTAGCGACCCTCGGACTCCATCAATCGACATACCTCTAGGGTAGCGACCATCGAACACGACCACCATAGTGCGTGCTAGTTACTATGGTTTACCAGAGTGGTTAAAAGCCCATACGCCTAATGATTGTCCTCTATGATACTAAGTGTCAAGTGTGTGTCAACATATCTAATATATAGTAATGACCGAAAGAAAACTACACATGCAAGAATAAACAGAAATGCAATAAATATACAGAAATATACTAAGCATGCAAAATACTGTAAGCAATTTGGCAAGGTATCTTGCTTGGGGTCCTGCTGCTGGTATGAATCAGAGTCCAAGTCACTGTCCAAATAGCCTATGTATTACAAATTTATCACGTCAAAAGATAATTTATTTTAATTTATTTAATTCTGGAATAATTACTCTAAAATCCTATTTTAATCTTATTATTCTGATTTTTATGTTAATTCCTAAATTTTGTCCAAAGAAACTGAATTTTATCAACTCGAGACTCATGGCACGCAAATCGAGGCGATCTGTTGACCGAAAAGTCAATCGACACAAACTCAACTTTCATGCATTATTTCCTGTAGATTTCAGCGTCAAAAATATGCTAAAATTTACGGCTCGTCCGGATTCAAATTAGTTTGGGAATTATGGCACATACAAATTTTGTATTGTGCACCGATGGTTAAATTCTAACCTAGAAGTTCTACAGAATTAACAGTATATAAATACTTCGAATTAAATTCTGGAAAAAATATATGTCAATGATCTCGACATTAGCTTTCCAAAACTTTAAACGGTTCATGATTCTGATTCCTGGTTCTCCCGAAATCGCAAAAATATTAAAACACGTCTATTTTCGGATATGCTGTGCTCTATGAATTTTCCAGAATTTAATACTCATAATTTCCTAAAATAAATTATATAATCAGAAATATAACCTCAATATCTTTCTAACACAAAAAAGTAGGCCTCGTTTGGAGTCCGGAGCTATGCGCAATGGCTTATGGAAGATGAAGAAACCTTAGATGACAATTCTTCAAAATCTCTCTCTCTAAGATAATGGGATAATTAGGGTTATAATAATATATATATATATATATATAGAGATGAGCGGCTGAGTGAAAGTTGATAGGAGGGTGACACATGTTATGATTTGATTGGATGGTTTTGGTTATATTATTTGTTTTTGATTTGCCTTTATCAAAACATTATTTAAGTCATTTTAAATCTAAATAACTCCAAATAAATATTAAAAATAATCATAAAAATCTGAAAAAATTACATAAAATATATTTTGAACCTATAAACCCTAAAAAAATATTTGGGATAATTTTATATTCATAAGTTTACTACTATAATTAGGAGAAGCTCTAAACATTAGTTTTATCCATTTAACTAAAAATAAATACTAACATTATTCCAAAAATTATGAAATAATTCCAGAAAGTATATAATAATATTATAAACCCTAGAAAATAACATGGGTCCATTCTATATTCCTGGGCTTGCACAATAAATTCTACATGTCCTAAAAATTAGTTATTAGTCTAAATAACTCCCAATAAATACTAAAAGTATTCAGAAAATTCCCAGAAAATTCTAGAAAATATATTTGACTATTTAGAACCAAAAATAAAATTTTGGAATATTTTTATATAAGTATGAACATAAAATAAATTCTTCACAAGTCCTAGAAAATTAGTGTTACTAGTTTTTAATTAACTAAAAATTATAGAAAAATCTCAATAATATAAAATAGCCTAAAAATAATTCTAAATAAATATTTATATAAGTAAATATACTAAAAAAATTTATTTTCTAATTAACTAAGAGAATACTCTAAATAAATTCAACATCTATAATAAATATAATAATATAAAATATACACAAAATACCTATTTTGGGTGAGGGAGTTTACACGGCCTGCGAAAGCAGATGACCACTGGTTCTAGCGACGCTGAAGGCACCGGAGATTGAGGTGTCTTCTCGCGCAATTTGACGATGAGGGGTGCGACTGCATCGGGAGTGCGAGCCTTGAGGCGGATTCTCATAGGCTCATCGGGTGCTGTTGTGACGTCAGCTTCATTGTCGGCCTCATTGCCACCTTCATCTTGGCGGACTTTCTTGTAAAGGATCGAGTCAGAGTAGTAAATCTTGATACCCTTAAACGGATCGACGTCAACGAACTCCGTTTTGACGAAACCGTGTTCGTCTACATATTTTAGGCACTGGTGGAGGGTGGATTGCACGATCTTGTAATCATGTATCCATGAACGTCCCAACAAGACGTTGTAGGACATATCTACGTGTATGACGTAGCAGGTGACTTCTGTTTTTAAGTCGTCGATCTGGCATTTTAAGCAGATTTTATCCAGCGGGTAGCTCCTTCCCTTGTTGAAGCCACTGATGACGGTATTTGTGGCCGCCAGACGATGCATCGGGATCCCCAGGGTCTGAAGCAAACTTCTCAGGATAATACTGATCGACGATCCTGGGTCAATATGCATTCGGTCCACCTTGATATTGCCAACATATCCTGTGTTGTACAGGGGCCGATCGTGCCTATTATTCTTGAGCAACATGTCCTGTTCGAGAAGGTGATATTGGATATCGCATCCATGGCGTTGTTGCAATGTGGACAAGCAGTAGGATCTTCGGTTGGTAGCTTGACTTACGCCAGGTAGACATCGACATTCCGCAGTGTCTCACTCAGGGCAGCCCGCGTGTCTCTAGAGAGACGTAAACTCTCAAATAGTGACAATTTTGCCAGAGTGTGGGCTAATTGTGCTAAGATATCAAAATTGTAGGACCTTTTCAGCCCTTGTGGTGCATTCCTGCACAACGGTTTATCGAAGCGCGTCTCTTTCTGTTTAGACTTGTCCACCGACGGAGGCTTAGATAGCCCGGGACCAGTGGTGGTAGGTGCGATAACCGGGAGCGTATCACCGTGCATCGGTTGGTATATTGTGCCTGACCTTGTTGTACCTGCTGCCATCTCTTTAGACGAGGAGAAAACTGTGTAACATGTATTTGATTTTCTGCCTTTGGGCTTGACGGTGGAGGATGCCGCCGGCTGCGTCAAGTCTGGCACGAGGTCGGGATGGACCCACATGACTTCCCCACGTGGTGTGGTAAGAGGTATTAGTCCGGTCGTCTGGTCTCGAGCTGGTGGAAGGTTGACAACTTCCATAGTCGCCTTAGGGACAGGGACTACTCCGTCTTGGGCTTCCGTCGGTGGAAAGTTGCAAAATTGGAGGAATACCATATTGGCGGCGACCATTACGTCATCGAAGTCCAGGGAAAGATCCTTGATATCTATCAGACATTGGATGTACTGCTTCAGGGTATAGCACTACTGCGTTGGGTGATGGACGTAGTGGTGAAAGTGACAATACTTTTGGTTGACAATCTCCGCCGCCTCAGGCTGACGTCTGACATCGGAGAGCCAGATTTTGCCTCCCTGTATCAGCATGTCGAAGATGGGTTTGACAACAACATCTTCGAAAGAGTATATCTTCTTTAGTTTTGGAGGCTCTGTCGGCTTTTGCTCAGGCTTCTTGGTCAAGGTAGCGACCATAGCCTGTTTTTTCTTTCCGTCACGGCTGCTATTGCCACCATTATTGTTGTTGTTGTCGCTGTTGCTGGGATGCTTTTCCTTTTCCTCAACAGTAGGGATATGGATCCCCAAGTGCCGAGCGTCCTTGAGCTTTTTCCCAGCGTTGACAACACTTACAATGAACGTTGTCCAGTTTTTGAACTGGCTCTCGTCCATCCAGAGACTGACTATCGGGAGCATGTTCTTTCGGCACATCTCCATTGGTGTGACCTCGGGATTGCTATGAGGCAACCTTAGCACGGCTTGTCGAAACCACTCGATGTAGTTTCACATTAGTTCCTTCTCACCCTGGGCGACGTCCATCAGAGAAGACATCGTCATATCATTTCTTGCCCCATAGAATATGTTAAGGAATAGACGCTTGAGGTCATCGAATGATGAGATGCAGTTATCTTCGAGATTGCATAACCAATCAAAAGCTACCCCCACCAATGATCTGACGAAGAGCCTGGTAAGGATAGCGTCGCTGCGGGGTAAGTGTCCCGTGGTGATCTCGAAATAGCTTATGCAGCGGAGATGGGAGGACTTCCCATCAAACATGTTTATGTTCAAGGGCTTGTACTTGGGCAGATACAGTATATCCCTCCACTTTATCGGGTATGGTTGTCACACCCCGAGATTACGGAGTGAGTCCCGATTGCTCATGGAGTCTAGGCGAGCCCGAAGTTCTCGAACCTCCCTCCTTGCTTCCTTAGATTCATCTCCTGCCGAAGGCGTCGATGAGCCAGGTAGGAGAGGATCACCGCCCGCGGGTGGAACAGTCGTATTTGAATCCTCTTTGGTCCCGGGGTCCAGGTTTGCTTGCCCAGAGGCCATGTTTGCCTTAATTTCTAGCATTGTCTAGGTCAAATCTTGCATTGATGCACTCATTGTATGCATCATGGCTTCGAGCATCTCGAGGCACTGTCGGCCTCTGGGGCCTTCATGGTCGTCTCCGGCTATGTATACCGTCCTCACACGGGGAGAAATTGAGGGGGCAGTGGATGTTGTGCTCCCTGTCTCATACCCTTGTAATGAGTAGTCTTCAAGGAGGACGAGAGCCATTGTGTCTTCGTCGGATTCAGAGGGGATACTACCCCCAGTGTAGAAGATTGTATCATGGGAGTAGCTACCCTCCAGGATCTCGGAGTCCGTTTCTTGGGAATCGTTGTCTCCTCGGAATGCCGAATTGTCGCGTACGTCCAGGGGGACACTACTCCCAGCTTGGGCCACCCCCAGGGGTTCTGAGAAAGAACTACCCCCATGGACTGATAACTTCTTCCTTGAGTGGGTGCCTTGGAAGACGCCTTCCGCAGGTGCTGTCGTCATCCCTCCGGGTAGTCGTCTTCGCGATGCAGTGGTAGAGAGCACTGGACTGGAGGTATTTGACTTCTTTCTTTCCTTGGTAGCGGAAAGCTTTTAAGTTGAGTAGCATGAGGCGAATGGAAACTCCTCCTCCTTTGATACTTGCACATGATCTCCGGGTTGCTGCCGGTTAGGTACTTTCCGGTGCAGTCGCTGGAAGGCTGACTTCCTGTTCGTGAGTACTGCCGCTTTATTGCATCAGTAGTTGATAATGATGTTGGCGCAGTTGTGCCTCGGAGAGGGCACATCGTATGCCGTAGTTAATTTTCTTGCTTTGCGCTTGTGAATAATCACGTCACGCAAATTGTGCGAAGGATGTTTTACCTTTGCATCCTCTTTGTGAGTCTATGTATCCCGGGAACACGGATGCGCAGGTGCTGTATTTGTTCCCTGGCCTGGGGTTCGTATACGAACTTGCCCCGAGGTACCGGTAGAATACTTTTGAGACTGACCCTGTCCCTTGGTCCCTGTGGGTTGGACGCATGGGTCAGTCATGTACAACTTTCCGTCAGAGGCTCGCATAATAGTTAGAGATGTCTGTTGGCTGTTGGAAGTATGAGCAGTTGTTTGAGCTCGACGGGCTCGCACTGCCCTGGACTTCTCCAGCTTAGCCACCGCAGGCGCATAGTATGAAGAGTCCAGATTTGGGTTTCCACCATTCTCATTGGGTTGTATAGGATTTGCGCCGCATGATATACGGTTAAAAACAGAGGTTCTGTTACTATTGGGGACTCATGCGGCCTGCTATCTGCGGGTGTGAGTTGATGTCGCATGTACAGTCTTATGGCGGCCTCCTCCTTGGCCGTATAAAAGCTGTCTCGGCACCAGAATGTCTGGCATCGTAGTATTTTTTCTGCCAGAGTCTGGGTGCTGAACAGTTTTTGCGTTAGCCCGGGATGCCGCATAGACGTGGACGTTCTGGGTGTTCTTCCGACGACCATCATTGGCAACAGAGTGAGAGGCTAGAAGCGTCTGCTCCGCAGCTTAGTGGGGCACAGCGGCCTTGGCCACACATGTTCTGCGGGTTTTCTTATGCTTGGCTATCCTTGGCGAAGGATTAGCACTTTCTCTGGAGAGCATGTCCTTGAACGCTTGCTGGTTGAAATGGACCACCATCATCTTTTGCGTCGAGCCGAGCTTGGCCGTATCGGATTGTGCCACCGACTTCTCAACAGTGGAGAAGGACGTCCCCAGAAGAGTCGCCACCGTGTTCGCCATTTAAATCAAAAAGAGAACTGAAAAAACTGGATTTGATTAACAAACTAAGAAAGTACAAAGAAGAGTCCTAGAAGACAATCTAAGTACAAATTTATTTTCTGGGGGATGACAATGGAGGGTTAGGAGTGTAGCAACTCTCTTTACTCCGTGGACGATCCGATGCAATAGCTCTTTGTTTGCCATTCAATATCAAAACGAGAACTGGAAGAACTAGATTTAATTTAACAAACTAAGAAAGTACAAAGAAGAGTCATAGGAGACAATCTAAGTATAAATTTATTTTATGGGGGAGAGGGTGACGATGGAGGGTTAGGAGTGTAGCAACTTTCTTTACTCCGTGGACGATCCAATGCGGAACCTCTTTTCTCTCCCTTGAGTGTTGATTCGCAGATAGTCAGCCAGCCTCTTGCATGGGGGTAGTACCCTACTATTTATAGTCATATTTGTGGCCGCATGGATTTCGGACCGTATGGATGGCGCGGTTTGCCACGTGTTTTCTCTCAACGAATGGGTGCTACTGCTGTGCACGGGAATCTGGGCTCTGCTGCCACGTGGGCATTGGTTGGGATTTTGTTGTTTGCTGAGTATCTGGGCGGTTCTCAATTGTGGAGGCACAACTTGGTCAAATGGACATGTGGCCGCTATTTGGTTGGAGAGGACCACTCAGTTGTAACAGCAAGACTTGTTCGATGGAGAATCTGGGACACATGTGGCCACAGACGCACGAGACGCACAAAGTTTGTAACGCATGGGCCAGAGACGCATGGACCGCATGGAGTCTGGAACTCACAGGGCCAGAGACGCATGGACCACATGAAGTCTGGAACGCATGGGACCAGAGACGCATGACATCTTTTTGTCGGGTTGTCCACGTAGCTCTACACCATCCTTTGGACTTCTGTCTCTTAGTGTGTTCTCGTCCTTCGAGGCAATTAGAAAAAATTCTTTTTGTCAGGATTCTGTGTCAGGCGCTATCTCTTTTGTCAGGACGTCATGTCAGATCGACATGCGGCCAGTTGTCAGGACATTTGTTTGGATAGCATGGGTGTCCCTTTTCTAGGCCATGGTGTCCATGCGGTCCATGATCTGTTGAGTTTTTATTTGGGGGCGCATGGACGTCGGTCGCATGGCTGCATTTTTTTCATGCTTTTACACTCTTCTCTCTCCCTTGAATGTAGATTGGCAGATAGCCAGCCATCCTTTTGCATGGGGATAATATCCTGTTATTTATAGTCGTTTAGTGGCCGCATGAATTTTGGGCCGTATGGACGTTGGGGGTTGCCACGTGTCTTCTCCTAACAGGAATGAGTTACAACTGTGCACAAGACCGGGCTTCAGCTGTCACGTGAATATTTGTTAAGTTTTTTGTTGCTGAATATCTGAATGGTTTTTATCAGTTGTAGGTGCGACTTGGTCAAGTGGACACGTGACCGCTATTTGGTTGGAGAGAATCACTCACTTGTAAAAGCAAGATTTTGTCGATGTAGAATCTGGGACACGTGTGGCCAAAGACGCACGAGACGCATGGAGTCTGGAACGCATGAGCCAGAGCCGCATGAGACACATGGAGTCTGGGACGCATGGGCCAGAGTCGCATGGGACGCATGGAGTCTGAAACGCATGGAGCCAAAGACGCATGGACCGCATGGAGTTTGGGACGCATGGACTAGAGCCGCATGTGACACATGGAGTCTGGGACGCATGATCCAGAGACGCATGGACCGCATAGAGTCTGGGACGCATGGGCCAGAGCCGCATGTGATTTTTATCGTGTTGTACACGTGGCTCTACACTATCCTCGGGATTTCTGTCTCTTAGTGTGTTCTCATCCTTCGAGGCGATCAGAAAAATCTTTTTTTGTCAGAATTCTGTATCAGGTGCCATCTTTGTTGTCAGGACGTCATGACAGATCTGTTAATAATGACAGTGATTAGCAATATCTTAGTTTCTGTTATTTATTATCTTTGTTGTTATCCCTTGTAACAACCTACAACCACTAGAAGATGTCATTATCCCTTGCAACCACTTGAAGACTTTATCTCCAAAGTTGTTAAAACTCTCTTGTATAAGTATCTGCTTTATTTAATAAGAAGATGCATCTAAGCAACATTTATATGGTATCAGAGCTAAACACTCCTGATCCTCCCACAAAATACAAAAGCTCCCTCACATCTCTCCCATGGCTACTGAGTTCACCTCTCACCTTCCTAACCCATTTGAAAAATCCCAACCCTTCACAGTGATTCATCTTTCCAACATCATAAAGCTTACTCCTACAAATTATCTGAATTGGAAGCTTCAGATTCATGCTACTCTTGAGGGACATAGTTTATTCAAGTTTCGTGGATGGTTCACATCCACTTCCGGAGCCCACCGTCCATATAGCAACAACACCGTCATCCACGATCTCCAACCCGATTTTTCTCTCCTGGAAGCGGCAAGATCGTCTCCTATATGACTTTGTTCTTAGCACTTTATCCCCATCGGTTGCTTCTCTATTAACCCAAACGAAGTATACTTATGAAATCTGGGATTTACTTCAGCGCACCTATGCTAAAGCATCCCACGGACATATCAAACAACTCAAGGATAAGTTATGCTCCTCTGACAAAGGCTCGCTCTCCATTGTCGACTATATGCACTCTCTGAAGGTAACTGCTAATCTTCTTGCCTCCATTGGCAACCCCATCAACTCCGAGGATCTCACCGACTATGTCCTGCGAGGCCTTGATGCTGCGTATAAACCGGTGGTCGATGGTGTCAATGCGAGGGATACCCCGATCTCATTCGAAGAGCTTCATGAGAAGCTTATCAACCAGGAATTGTCCATCAAAATTGAACACAAGGCCCTGTCTGGTCCCGCTACTGCTCTTAATGTGCAGTCCAAATCATTGAAACCAAAGCCTCGTCACCATGCCCCCCTGCCGCAATGGTCTTCTCCTGCCTCTCCACCCTCCCGGTTCGCCAATTTCTCTCGTACTCAACCCCGATCCAGTCCACATTCACACCAACCAAAACCCTTCCTTGGTCGGTGCCAATGGTGTAAAGTTCCTGGTCATGTCCTCACACAATGTCCAACATTCCGTCAACAACATCCGCACCTCCCACTGCCATCCTTTATAAGGTCGACATGCGGCCAGTTGTCAGGGCGCTTGTTTGGACCGCATGGGTGTTCCTTTTCTGGGCCGCATGATGTCCATGCGGTCCAACATCTGTTGAGTTTTATTCTGAGACGCATGGACGTTGGACACATGTATGCGTCTTTTCCATGCTTCTACAGGTTCAGCCTTCGAACTGTCAAGCATACATTTCTGGTCAGTTTTTCTGTTTAATGTTCGCCTAAAACAACATCACATGAGGCTATGTCAAGAGACATCGTCTTTTTGCAAAAACCAAAATTTCTATTGAACAATAAGTCCATTTTTGTTCAACCGCTATGTTTATTCTTCCATTCAAGTATTATTATGTGTCAAAATAAGAACCAAAATTATTTTGAATATTTACAAAACTATTTTTAAAATAATTTTAGGTTGTATAAAAATAATATATGATAATACTTGAATAAAAATGTGAACATACAAACTAGTTTTAGTGGGTGCACAAATATGGAGTCATCGAGCAATTGTGATATGACCACCTCCAACCGACTGGTTTGCTAATTCTATTAGCATCTTTCTAGCAGTTTTTACTGCTTATTATTTCTATAGTAGCTAGCATATTATTCTGCTTTGTTTTGCAACCAGTTTCTCGTTTTAGTCTAAAAGACTTGTACGAATTTCTACAATCTACCCAAAATTCTTGGTTGATTACATGGCTTGCTACAGCTGACCATATAATCAGCAATATGAGCCCTAATGCATTGTTTGGTTGGATGAAAGAAAATAAAATTAATTTTTTGCTCTTTTATTTTGTTTAAAAAATAATTTTTTTATTAAATTTTTTTATGGTGTTTGAAAATATTCAAAAAAAAAAAAAAATTGAATACTTGAGAGCGAAAAAGTGTTCCTACGGTTGAATGGAGAACCATTTTCTCATATTTTTTTTTCTTTGAATTTTTTTTTTCTTGTTTATTTTTTTTTCGCATTCAAACACAGAAAACAAATAACTTTACTTTCCTCTTCTCATACCAACCGTTAGATTACCATGCACACATTTTCATGTAATCTAACGATTGGAAAGAGAAAAGATATTTGATCCATCCAATAATTTCTTCCAAAGGAGGCCTTAAGGTAACAATATAAGCACATTCCACCAAAATACTGGAGCCAAATATAGGTTTCTCCGAAAGATATCTAAAGCATATACCAGAAGTTCCCTCCTCATCACAATCGAAGAGAATAGGAGTCTTATCTCTTTAATGATTCAGAGTGGGAGGGGTTTCAATTGCTACATTTTAATTTTAGTCAAATTTTGTAACATTTAAAGACTGCAGTGAACACTTGTACATATTTAAAAATTGCTAGAAAACTAAGAGATATTCCAGATTTAGAACGTGTTCTATCTCCTCTACATTAATTGCTGGGTCCATAAAAAATAATCAAACATGAAAGAAAAAAAAGAAAAAGAAAAGAGAACCAAAATCTTACCAAACATGGAAAAAAAATAAAGAGAGAAAAAAGAAAAAAAAATTAGATTAATTTGGAGTGTAGTATTGTGTACCAATATCATAAAAATACTAAAAAAATAATAATTTTATATAATTTTTAACAATTTATTTTTTGGAATATCTCCCCTGTGGATGTTCTCATTGCCTCCTTCAATATTATGAATCATAAGCTTCTTTCCGAAAATTAATGGCCAGCATGCCTCCACCACTTTGGACTACGCATATCAGCAGCATCTTCAATTATATATCCCTGTTGAATTCTTCCTCAACATTGCTCAAGACAGACTCCTAACAATCTCCGCGACCTGTGGATACCCCTTGTCTTCCATTAGAAACACACAAACACCATCCTCCACCTCAATCCAACTACACCCGGGCTCTTTCTTAACACTCTCCCCCTTCATGTTCTCCCTGATCCTCCAAGTCTCTGCCCAATCCCTCTCCGAAGCATGGATGCTCGAGAGAACAACCCAGTTGCTGTGATTCTCCGGGTCCAGCTCAAGAAGCCTGCCGGAAGCAAGTCGAGCGAGCTTCGCATTGCCATAAATCCGGCACGAGTTGAGAAACGAACTCCAAATGCTAACACTCGGCTCCAACGTCATAGAATTTATGAACTCCAAAGCTTCATCCAATCTGCCGCTCCTACTTAAAAGATCCACCATGCATCCATAATGCTCCACCTTCGGAAAAACACCCTTTCCTTCCTCCTCCATAGCTTGGAAGTAATGCCAGCCCTCCCTAACCAACCCTCCGTGACTACAAGCCGACAGAACCGCAAGATACGCGACCTCGTCCCTCTCTACCATCGACTCGAACATTGCTATTGCTTCTCGAACCAACCCGCACTTCCCCAACGCCGAAACCATTGCGGTCCAAAGAACGGAGTCCCTCGAACACGCTGTATCGAAAACAAGCCTCGCAGAGGCAATGCAGCCGCACTTGGCATACATGTCGAGCAGAGAGTTCCTGACAACCAAATCGGAACCGAAGCCCGTCTTTATCACGCAGCAGTGGACCTGAATCCCCTGCCGCAATGACGCCAGACTCGAACAGGCATCGATACCGATAGCGTACGAGAACTCGTCGGGTCCGGTTGTGTTGCACGCCATCGAAACCAAACACTTCAAAGCCAGTTCCGGTTGCGCGTTATTGAGATAGCCCGACATCATTTCGTTCCAAGTGACGATCCCTTTGACGGGTACTCGATCGAACAGAAGTTGTGAATAGTCGAGGAGCCCGCTCGCGGAGTACATTCCGATGAGCCCGTTGTACACGACAGGGTCGACGGGTCCGAAAGTCGATAGCTTGACGACCTGGGCATGGATTTCTCTGCCCAAAACCGAGGACTTGAGGCCGGAGCATGCGATCAGCGCGCCGGAGAGAGAGTGGGCGTTGGGGAGTATGGAGTCGCCAAGCATGCCACGGAAGAAGGAGAGGGAGTTGCGGTGGAGGCCGAGGTGGGCGTGGCCGACGACCATGGAGGTCCAGGCGACGACGTCTCTATGGGGCATTTCGTCGAACAGGTTGTGGGCGTACGGGATGAGCTTGCATTTCAGGGAGAGGTTGACGAGAGAAGTGACGAGGATGGTTGATTGGGAGAGGCCGAGCTTGATTATGAGGGAGTGGATGGACTGGATGCGGTTTGGGGATTTGGAGGAGGATTTCAGGAGTTTGGAGATTGTGAATTCGGGGAAGTGGGAGTAGGAACTCATTAAATGGTACAAAATTTGTGTTTGAATGCAACTTATATCCAATGTCATGCTAAATCATTATATATATATGTGTAAATAACAATAATAATAACAATTATAATAATATGAAAATTGAAATTGAGAAGTTGCATCAAAAACTATTGTAACGAGGCTTCTGCTTATTTTTCCAATAAGCCATTCATTTTTGTGACATCTTTTAAATGTAGCGAAGGCCATATGTAAACTCCCTCGACCAGATTTCAGTAATTTAGAATTAGTTTAGACTAATTAGAATTATAGCACCTTTTTTATTTTATTTTATAATCTATTGATTGTGCACCTGTTCATTACACAATTAATTAGGACATCCCACTAGCTGTTAAACCCTAAACAAATTTCACATACCTGCCCTAGACTTGTTAGACTATTTTTTCTGTATTTTGTGCAACTTCCAGAAACCTTGTTTGATGCTTCGTTTTAGTCGTACAAATATCGTTACAAACGTACGTATTTATTTTCTATTTAATTTTCTGCTCTTTACCCATCTCTGTACCCCTAGAGATTTGAGGACCAGTAGGCACCTGTTTTGCCCAAACAAAAATACGATAATATTCTAGACTGAATATACTACAATTAGTGTATTGACACCGTAGAGAAATTATGACCTTAATAGCCTCTAAATAATTAGTGAAAACCGTGCGCAGTATTTATTAATTAATAAATACGAGGATCCGTATCACCTGCAGAATCAGACCTTGCATCTACCCAAACTCACCCCCACACTGTCCAAAATATTTTCCCCAGCTATTTTCCCTCATTTTTGTACAATTTAGAATTTCGGGAAATCAGTATTTAAAATCAGGTAAATTACGGAATTACGCAAAATATCAAATTCATGCATTTATGCAATTATTGAAAAGTTAGGGGTCTTTATGCAAAATTGCATGCTAGGTGGCCTAATCCTATTGGCTAGACCATAGGTGTGAGGGACCCACCATAAGAATCCAGAGAAATCCTGTAAAAATATCATAAAATATCAAATTACCAATTTAACCCTAAACTTCCCCATAATTACGAAATTGCCATTCCCTCAATTCCTATATAAACTTTAACCCCTCCCTTACAAATCCCTACAGCCCCTTCCCTCCGCCACCTCCGACCACCGCCTCCGGCCAAACCCTGCCCGACCCTCCGCCCTGACCCCCTCTCCCTTCCGGCCAAGCCCCACCGCCAGCGCCGCCCTGCTCCGCCGGCCACAGCCCCCGTAACCTCCCCCTTCCCTCACTGTCCACAGCACCACCACCACTCCCATCCACCCCCAGCGCCGCCTCCGGCCGTCGCCGACCACCGCCACCATTCCCAAACGCTTCGCCATCCTTCCCTCCACCGGACCACCACTCCTCACCGCCCCACGACGCCTGCTCCGGCCGCCCTAGCCCCCGCAGCACTCTCGGCCACCCCCAACCCTAACCTACCCTCTCTACTCCGGCCACCCCTAGCCGCCACTACCACCGTCGTGGACCTCCTCCACCACCACCACCAACCTGACCGCCACCCTCCCCTCTGCCGAACCCACCACCTGCCAGGCCACCCCCGCCGCTTCTCCGCCGCCGGCAGCCCCCGCACTCCACTGCTGCTGCTGCTGCTAACAGCTACTGCTGCTGTTCTCTCTTCTCCTGCCGCCTCCGGCCAGCTCCGCCGCCGTCCACCCGCCGTCGACAACCCCTAGGGCCCACCTGTCAGAGGGTATAACCCTAAACCCTATATATATGTAATTATATATATATTTATATATGTATATGTATATATATATATATATATATATGTATATATATAGGTATATATATATATATGTATATTTATATGTATATATGTATATTTATATATATATGTTATATACTATTATTTACAGTATATTATACTGTATATATATTATATATATATAAAACTATATTTTATACATATATATTTATATTTGTAAATTGTATATATGTATATATATAATATGTATACTATATGTTATATATGTATATATAACATATTTGTATATGTTATATAAATACTATCATATAGTATATATATATACTATGCATTTTTTTCTTTTGTTTTATTTTTCTGCACTTAATTTCCTGCACCTATTATATATGTTTTTATATATATATATATATATATATATATCTATATATATATATATATATATATTATCTATATCCAGCTGGATAATACAGCTTATATATATATTATATATTTTAAATTCTTGCAATGTCATTTCAATTTATTACATAAATCTATAATATTATATGAGCTGGATATTACAGCCTACTATATATACATTTACAACTCTTGCCCTGTCAAATCATTTTATCTAAATGTACTATATAGTATAGTATATAGTTATGTATGTATTTAAATTCTGTACTGTCATTTCAATTTATTTATTATTTATTATTATCAGTGGATATACCCTGAATACTTATATTATTATCTCAGTGGATATACCCTGACTATTATATTATATATATCAGGGGATACACCCTGATAATATTATATATTATTATATATATATAGCAGTGGATATACCCTGCTACTATTATAATTGCAATATATTTATACCTGCACTTTTTTGTTCTTTATATATTATATATACTGCTATATATATTATATCTATATATATACATACTATATATATATATCTATATTATATATGTGTATATAAGTATATATATATATATATACTTTATATCACAGCCATGATATTTACGAACACTGTCTATTTTAACAGAAACCAACTACAGCACAGCCAGTAACCCCCTGTCACCAGCAACCACAAACCTGACTGTGAGATCAGGTTATCAACACTATCAGGGAGTAGGCAAGTATACCTTGCCAAGTTTAATATTTTAATTCTCAAATATTGTTATATGCTTCTTGTTTCTGAAATTCATATACTATGAGTACCTGAGACTGCCTCTGGTACAGTCAACTAATACGTTGACAATTAGTATAAATAACTTAGTCTTACAGACTCACCAACACTGTAAGAATATCCTGATATTCTCCTAGACCCTATCACGGGAACACGCGACATGGTTGCATTACATATATGGATGTGAGCTGCGTATTTGATTAGCTACCAGTACGTGTGACCCGCATCACGGAATAGAATAACTCAGGAAATGTACGACTTGACATTTAGTTTCATTGGGATGGGAAAGATAACTAGTAGACGTATGGGACACCCCCTCCATATATGATTTATACCTTCGTACCATGCTCCTCGGAGATGGTCGATTGCAGAGCTACCCGTGAGTCCGGGGGCATACGACACATATACTAGCCAGTCACCACGATTGGTGAATTACGTCAGCGTATGTCTAGCCACACATTCCCATGCGTACTACGAGATCTTTACTTGCATTTCACTTAGAATGGTTAGCACCCTGTATTTATTTTCTTTATTCAGTATTTACATACATGGCATGTCATTTTCTGTATCTTGTTACGTCCCACTGAGGACCTGGTTCCCTGCCAGATCTAGACGAGGCTTTCTACCCCACTGTGTACGGCCCTGATCAGGAGGCCAGATGTGCTACCGAGGAGGAGCTCGAGGAGACACCCTCAGAGTATGCTTGATCCTAGAGGCCTGCCACCTGGAGATGGAGATGTTTTCATCAGATAGACACTGCTTAGTCTATCTGATTTTTCTGCGCTATTATCAGTTTTTATAGTAGGATTGTATTCTCACTAGTTGTGTACTGTATCAAACTCAGTTTTATATATATATTCAGCACTTGCTTTTCTGACATTTTGTTGTGGATGGGATAGATATACCTGTTTTGTACTTGTAGTATTTTAGGACAGCGTAGCACGTTCCTTTGGGTCCATCAAAGTGGATTAAGCCCTTAGTGACGTGTCAGCTGGCCAGTGACACGTGGCCTAGTTCCTGACATTTTGGGACTGGGGCGTGACACGGTTTTAGTGGTGGCCCATGCAGGTCAGATTTTCATTGCTAGTGGTATGATGACATGCCTAGCAAGCCTGCAATAGGATAGAAACACTAGGTCTCATCCCCACTGACACCATCCTTAAATATTTTTATGATTGCATCTTGCTTGATTATCATTCATTATCACCTTTGTGTTTTCTAATTCTTCTATTTTTTTCAGAAATATGGACATACCCAGGAAACCTGCGAATAATGGGGCTGACCAAGCAACAGACCCCTCGCCAAATGTCCAAGGAACCCCGACTACCCCACGAGACCAATCCCCGAGAAGGATGCTGGTCTACCCAACGACTCCATACCTTCCCCAGGATCCTGTCCAGACAGGAACACCAGCTCAACATGAAGGGCAAACATCAACACCGCAGGCGGAGACACCTTTGCCTCCACCTCCAGCCTTGCCTATCCTGATGCCACAACTTGAGGGTCAACCTCAAATATTGCAGTTTCTCCAGACTATGTTGCAGAACCAGTGGCAACAGACTGAGGCCCTGAGACAGTCTCAGTGGCAGCAAACTGAAGCTCTGCGACAGACGTTGATGACGGCTTTGGAGAGAGCTACTACTCCGACACCAGCACCTGTCCAACCAGCGGGCACAGTTCGAGGCTTTCGTCAAATGAGCCCGAGAGATTTCAAAGGCAACGAGACTCCTGAGGAGATCTCCGACTGGATCTCCAACACCGAAATGCTGCTAGAAGGATCGCAACTCACCCCTGACCTATGGATGACCGCTGTGAGGGGCCAACTTCTGGGCAACGCCCATCACTGATGGGAATCCATATAGCGCAGCATCGGCAAAGACCAAACTTGGCAACAATTCCTGGAGCACTTCAACGCCAAGTACTTCCCAGCGACAGTCCAGAATGCCCTATACTCCCAGTTCCTGCACCTGGAGCAGGGAAACCTGACGGTAGATGCCTATGACGCGGAGTTTAGCAGACTAAGTCATTTCGGTGCTGATCTGATCCCGAACGAGCTGAAGAAGGCTAAAAGATTCCACCATGGCCTTAACTACGAGCTCTAGAGGTACACAACAATGCAGTCAAGAATCTCCTACAACGAGGTTCTTACAGAAGTCAGGGAGCAAGAAGCCATTGGCCGAGGAGCCAGACGCTCAAATCCAACCTTCTCAGCCAAGAACCAGCAAGGAGCAGGAGGACCTATCCGTCGTCCACAATATCAGACGCAGCAAACAACGGGACCCTATCAGAAGAAGGAGCTCCCGATTTGCCACTTTTGTGGCAAAAAGGGGCATTTTATGAGAGACTGCAGAAAGAAGAACGGATTATGCCTGCTATGTGGAGCTAGCCAACACATGGCCAAAGACTGCCCACAACGCAGAGATGCAGCACCTCAGCAAGGGCAGAAGCCAGGAGCACAAGCCCAGAAGATGCTACCCTCCACATCAGGAGGATATCAGCGAGGAGCACCCTTGCCTACTCAGGAGGCCCAGTTCAAGACCCGACAACAAGCCGGAGGACAAAGACAGGGTCAAGCCTTTGCGTTAGCTGCCGTTGCAGAAGAGCCTGAAGGGAAAACTATAACAGGTACCATTTTAGTTGCATCATTACCTACAACTGTATTATTCGATTCTGGGGCTACTTTGTCTTTCATATCCAGTAGTTTCGTAGCCATGCACAAGCTATCCACTTCCCCGCTACCCAAGTGTTGGAAAATACTTACTGGAGGAGGTATTGTTCCAGTTACCAACATTATCGAAACCTGTCCGGTAGTTGTTTGTAGTAGAGGACTAAGAGCGCGATTTTTGGTACTTCCAATGCCAAATTTCGACGTTGTCTTAGGCATGGACTGGCTAAGCCAGAACAATGCTATCCTAGACTGCCGAAAGGGTAGTGTTATCTTTAGACCCCCAGATCACCCAGAGTTCGAATATATCCGAGGAACCATTGAGCAAGGAGTAGGCTAGACTCCTAGAGCTTACATGGCGATGGAGACAGCACTTCCCTCAATTATAGCAGAGTTCGAGGACGTATTTGCAGAAGAATTGCCAGGCCTACCGCCTGACAGAGAAGTAGAGTTCATTATTGAGCTGATACCCGGAGCTGCACCAGTATCCTCCAATGTATACCGACTGGCGAAGAAGGATCTTGACGAGCTGAAGCTTCAACTGGAGGAATTACAGATCAAGGGATTTGTTCGTCCTAGTGCATCACCCTGGGGAGCACCAGTGTTGTTTGTACCAAAGAAGGACGGAACATATCGCATGTGCATTGATTACAGAGCCCTCAACGCTCCGACAATCAAAAACAAGTACCCCTTGCCGAGAATTGACGACCTGTTCGATCAACTAACAGGAGCCGTGGTATTCTCGAAGATAGACTTGAGATCAGGCTATCATCAGGTCAAGGTACGGAGGGAAGATATTCCAAAGACAGCATTCATGACTCGTTATGGTCATTACGAGTTCCTGGTGATGCCTTTTGGACTAACTAATGCACCTGCCGTATTCATGAACCTGATGAACAAAGTCTTCCACCAATATCTGGACCAGTTCGTGGTAGTCTTCATCGACGACATTCTGGTGTATTCAAAGAGCCATGAGGAGCATGAAGAGCACTTAAGGTTGGTATTAGAGACGCTGAGACGGGAGAGCCTTTATGCTAAGATGAGCAAGTGTGAATTCTTCCTTGACCATGTCGCATTTCTTGGACACGTTATCACAGGAGAAGGCATCTCGGTAGACCCAGCAAAGATCTCATCTGTCGAGACGTGGCCAACCCCGACCAACGTCTCAGAGGTGAGAAGCTTTCTAGGACTTGCCGGATATTACCGGCGATTCGTAGAAAACTTTGCAAGAATCGCGGAGCCGATTACTCGTCTTACCCGCAAGGAGCAGGAGTTCATATGGACTGAAGATTGCCAGACAGCTTTTGATGACTTGAAGAAGCGTCTGACTATAGCTCCCATCTTGACTATACCATCTGGATCCGGAGGTTTCGTCATATATAGCGATGCATCCGGAAAATGATTTGGTTGTGTCTTAATGCAACATGGGAAGGTTGTAGCTTATGCCTCAAGACAGTTGAGGACTCATGAGAAGAATTACCCCACTCACGACCTGGAGCTTGCCGCAGTCATCTTCGCCCTGAAGCTATGGAGACACTATCTATATGGCGAACGAGTGCAGATATTCACCGATCATAAAAGTCTGAAGTACGTCTACACCCAGAAGGACCTAAATCTGAGACAAAGACGATGGCTCGAAGTGATGGTGGATTTCAAAATTGATCTACAATACCATCCAGGGAAAGCTAATATGGTGGCAGATGCTCTAAGCAGAAGACCCTCGGCATTCTTTATGATCACCCAACCAGGTCTTCTGAGAGATCTAGAAAATTTGGGAATAGAGGTCATTATGCCAGGACTTGACGGCCAATTATCAAACTATCAGCTGCAATCAACCATGGTAGAAAGAATCAAAACTGCTCTACCAACAGATGCAAGATTTCAGAGGCTTCGACAAAGAACAGAGGCTGGAATTCAGACAGGATATCGCATACACGAAGATGGGACTCTAAGATGGGGTGATCGTCTTTATGTTCCAAATGGAGAACTTCGTAATGAGCTGATGTCAGAAGCTCATAGCTCAACATACTCTATACATCCAGGAGGCACAAAGATGTACAGAGATCTGCGACAATATTACTGGTGGCATGGAATGAAGCGGAAGATAGCACGCTTTGTGGCCAAATGCCTGGTGTGTCAGCAAGTCCAGGTTGAGCATCAGAGATCTGCCGGTCTACTTCAACCCCTCCCAATACCCGAGTGGAAATGGGAACACATTACGATGGACTTTGTTACGGGCTTCCCAAGAAGTCCCAGTGGTCGTAATGCTGTATGGGTAATCGTAGATAGACTCACAAAGGCTGCACATTTCCTACCTTTCAGAGTCGGACAATCTACAGAAATCTTGGCGGACATGTACATGAAGGAGATAGTGCATCTGCATGGAGTACCAGTCAGCATAGTATCTGACAGAGATACGAGATTTACATCTTACTTTTGGCGAAGTATGCAAGAAAGGCTTGGTACCCGCCTCAAGTTCAGCACCTCGTATCACCCAGAAACAGATGGCCAATCAGAACGTACCATCCAGACACTTGAAGATATGCTGAGAGCCTGCATGCTTGATTTCAGCGGATCATGGGAAGATCATCTACACCTGGTGGAATTTTCCTACAACAACAGCTATCAAGCGAGCATTCAAATGGCTCCCTTTGAAGCTTTGTATGGAAGGAAATGCCGTTCCCCAGTATGCTGGAGCGATATAGGCGAGAGACAGATCTTGGGACCAGAACTGATTATTCGTACGGTGGAGAAAGTAAAGAAGATCCAGGGACACCTACGAGCTGCACAAGACAGGCAGAAGCACTGGGCCAACATTCATCGCCAACCTCTAGAGTTCCAAGTAGGGGAGCATGTGTTCTTGAAGATCTCACCTACTCGAGGAACTATCAGATTTGGAGGAAGAGGGAAACTAAGTCCAAGGTACATTGGACCCTTCGATGTGCTAGATCGCGTCGGAGAAGTTGCTTACAGGCTAGCTCTACCTCAGACCTTGGAGGGAGTATATGACGTCTTCCACGTATCTCAGCTAAGGAGGTACATTCCAGACCCGAGTCATGTGCTGGACTATTCAGAGATCACCATCGGGCCAAGCTTATCATATCAGGAGGAGCCTGTAGAAATCCTGGACCGTAGCGAGAAAGTGTTGCGAGGCCAGACTATTCCTCTCGTTCGTGTTGCATGGAGACATCATGCACCAGGTGAATCCACCTGGGAACGAGAAGAGGATATTCGTCAGCGTTATCCCCATCTATTTCAAAACCAGGGTATGTCCAATATTTCAAACTCAATCTCTATTAATCATCATATATCCTTAATTAAATTTTTTCATTATATGTGTGTTTTTAGTTCGAGGATGAAATATTCTAAGGAGGGTAGATTGTAAACTCCCTCGACCAGATTTCAGTAATTTAGAATTAGTTTAGACTAATTAGAATTATAGCACCTTTTTTAATTTTTTTTTTATAATCTATTGATTGTGCACCTGTTCATTACACAATTAATTAGGACATCCCACTAGCTGTTAAACCCTAAACAAATTTCACATACCAGCCCTAGACTTGTTAGACTATTTTTTCTGTATTTTGTGCAACTTCCAGAAACCTTGTTTGATGATTCGTTTTAGTCGTACAAATATCGTTACAAACGTACGTATTTATTTCCTATTTAATTTTCTGCTCTTTACCCATCTCTGTACCCCTAGAGATTTGAGGACCAGTAGGCACCTGTTTTGCCCAAACAAAAATACGATAATATTCTAGACTGAATATACTACAATTAGTGTATTGACACCGTAGAGAAATTATGACCCTAATAGCCTCTAAATAATTAGTGAAAACCATGCGCAGTATTTATTAATTAATAAATACGAGGATCCGTATCACCTGCAGAATCAGACCCTGCATCTACCCAAACTCACCCCACACTGTCCAAAACATTTTTCCCAGCTATTTTTCCTCATTTTTGTATAATTTAGAATTTCGGGAAATCAGTATTTAAAATCAGGTAAATTGCAGAATTACGCAAAATACCAAATTCATGCATTTATGCAATTATTGAAAAGTTAGGGGTCTTTATGCAAAATTGCATGCTAGGTGGCCTAATCCTATTGGCTAGACCATAGGTGTAAGGGACCCACCATAAGAATCCAGAGAAATCCTGTAAAAATATCATAAAATATCAAATTACCAATTTAACCCTAAACTTCCCCATAATTACGAAATTGCCATTCCCTCAATTCCTATATAAACTCTAACCCCTCCCTTACAAATCCCTACAGCCCCTTCCCTCCGCCACCTCCGACCACCGCCTCCGGCCAAATCCTGCCCGACCCTCCGCCCTGACCCCCTCTCCCCTCCGGCCAAGCCCCACCGCCAGCGCCGCCCTGCTCCGCCGGCCACAGCCCCCGTAACCTCCCCCTTCCCTCACTGTCCACAGCACCACCACCACTCCCATCCACCCCCAGCGCCGCCTCCGGCCGTCGCCGACCACCGCCACCATTCCCAAACGCTTCGCCATCCTTCCCTCCACCGGACCACCACTCCTTACCGCCCCACGACGCCTGCTCCGGCCGCCCTAGCCCCCGCAGCACTCTCGGCCACCCCCAACCCTAACCTACCCTCTCTACTCCGGCCGCCCCTATCCGCCACCACCACCGTCGTGGACCTCCGCCACCACCACCAACCTGACCGCCACCCTCCCCTCTGCCGAACCCACCACCTGCCCGGCCACCCCCGCCGCTTCTCCGCCGCCGGCAGCCCCCGCACTCCACTGCTGCTGCTGCCGCTAACAGCTACTGCTGCTGTTCTCTCTTCTCCGGCCGCCTCCGGCCAGCTCCGCCGCCGTCCACCCGCCGTCGACAACCCCTAGGGCCCACCTGTCAGAGGGTATAACCCTAAACCCTATATATATGTAATTATATATATATTTGTATATGTATATGTATATATATATATATGTATATATATATGTATATATATAGGTATATATATATGTATATTTATATGTATATATGTATATTTATATATATATGTTATATACTATTATTTACAGTATATTATACTATATATATATTATATATATATAACTATATTTTATACATATATATTTATATTTGTAAATTGTATATATGTATATATATATCTATATATATAATATGTATACTATATGTTATATATGTATATATAACATATTTGTATATGTTATATAAATACTATCATATAGTATATATATATACTATGCATTTTTTTCTTTTATTTTATTTTTCTGCACTTAATTTCCTGCACCTATTATATATGTTTATATATATATATATATATATATATATATATATATATATATATCTATATATATATATATATTATCTATATCCAGCTGGATAATACAGCTTATATATATATTATATATTTTAAATTCTTGCAATATCATTTCAATTTATTACATAAATCTATAATATTATATGAGCTGGATATTACAGCCTACTATATATACATTTACAATTCTTGCCCTGTCAAATCATTTTATCTAAATGTACTATATAGTATAGTATATAGTTATGTATGTATTTAAATTCTGTACTATCATTTCAATTTATTTATTATTTATTATTATCAGTGGATATACCCTGAATACTTATATTATTATCTCAGTGGATATACCCTGACTATTATATTATATGTATATCAGGGAATACACCCTGATAATATTATATATTATTATATATATATAGCAGTGGATATACCCTGCTACTATTATAATTGCAATATATTTATACCTGCACTTTTTTGTTCTTTATATATTATATATACTGCTATATATATTATATCTATATATATACATACTATATATATATATCTATATTATATATGTGTATATAAGTATATATATATATACTTTATATCACAGCCATGATATTTACGAACACTGTCTATTTTAACAGAAACCAACTACAGCACAGCCAGTAACCCCCTGTCACCAGCAACCACAAACCTGACTGTGAGATCAGGTTATCAACACTATCAGGGAGTAGGCAAGTATACCTTGCCAAGTTTAATATTTTAATTCTCAAATATTGTTATATGTTTCTTGTTTCTGAAATTCATATACTATGAGTACCTGAGACTGCCTCTGGTACAGTCAACTAATACGTTGACAATTAGTATAAATAACTTAGTCTTATAGACTCACCAACACTGTGAGAATATCCTGATATTCTTCTAGACCCTATCACGGGAACACGCGACATGGTTGCATTACATATATGGATGTGAGCTGCGTATTTGATTAGCTACCAGTACGTGTGACCCGCATCACGGAATAGAATAACTCAGGAAATGTACGACTTGACATTTAGTTTCATTGGGATGGGAAAGATAACTAGTAGACGTATGGGACACCCCCTCCATATATGATTTATACCTTCGTACCATGCTCCTCGGAGATGGTCGATTGCAGAGCTACCCGTGAGTCCGGGGGCATACGACACATATACTAGCCAATCACCACGATTGGTGAATTACGTCAACGTATGTCTAGCCACACATTCCCATGCGTACTACGAGATCTTTACTTGCATTTCACTTAGAATGGTTAGCACCCTGTATTTATTTTCTTTATTCAGTATTTACATACATGGCATGTCATTTTCTGTATCTTGTTACGTCCCACTGAGGACCTGGTTCCCTGCCAGATCTAGACGAGGCTTTCTACCCCACTGTGTACGGCCCTGATCAGGAGGCCAGATGTGCTACCGAGGAGGAGCTCGAGGAGACACCCTCAGAGTATTATTGATCCTAGAGGCCTGCCACCTGGAGATGGAGATGTTTTCATCAGATAGACACTGCTTAGTCTATCTGATTTTTCTGCGCTATTATCAGTTTTTGTAGTAGGATTGTATTCTCACTAGTTGTGTACTGTATCAAACTCAGTTTTATATATATATTCAGTACTTGCTTTTCTAACATTTTGTTGTGGATGGGATAGATATACCTGTTTTGTACTTGTAGTATTTTAGGACAGCGTAGCACGTTCCTTTGGGTCCATCAAAGTGGATTAAGCCCTTAGTGACGTGTCAGCTGGCCAGTGACACGTGGCCTAGTTCCTGACATTTTGGGACTGGGGCGTGACACCATATGCCCTAAATAACTTCCGCATCAGATCCGAAGGTCCGCTCTACACACGATCCGTCAGTTTGCGTCTGCACCCAACCCGTCTAGCCCAAACCCGCACCGCAGTACTCATCTGACATATATATATGGTAAACCCGTCAGTTTGCGTCTGCACCCAACCCGTCTAGCCCAAACCCGCTGTCACGACCCGCACCCGGAAGTTCGGGCACGAGTGCGTGGGTACGTCCAGCCTACGCCGCAGAGTCGGCGGTAGTACGCTGTCTAGGTCAATCCATCTAACTAGTCTAACTCATTCACAACAACATAAGCAAGATAATAATGAGAATAGAATCTTAAATTATGCAACTGGAATGAATGTGACAACAATTCAAATATTTAAGTACAGAAATTCAATATTCAAATCGGGGACAAACCCGATAAATAAGATAAGAAATAGAAATGAAAGATAGCTACTACTAGCTACTCAGCAGTAGGGGTCTCCTGAGTGGGTTCTGGCTCCTCATAGGTATCATCTGTACCCTCATAAGGACCATAATAAGTAGGGGCAAGATCCTCATCATCGCCTAAATCAACAGATCCAGTCAGGAAAGGAGCAAAGTACACCGTGCACAACAATGTTAAACTAAATATTTATGACAATTAAACATTGAGTATTATGTTAAGGAAATTGCATAAAGGAATGTTAATATCTCAGAGTCAACACTATAAACAGGAGTATGAGAAAACAGAAGTAAACGAGCAGGAAAAGAAACTATACAGTCAGCAAGAATATAACATGACTAAAAAATATCTGTATGAAACTTGTGTTTGTTTTTAGAATACTTAGTTGGCATGCAGGGGTTTATAAGGCTAATCCGGCCGTCATGAACGGCTATTAGTCACGAATAATCGAGATCCGGCTGAAGGACAGTCGTGTACCAACAGCTATTATTCACGGCAAGGGAAAAGGTAAACTACATGCCTTTCAGTATTCTCCCACCCGACACGAGAAACAAGACATGAATTCCAAATATTCAAGACATGAAATATAGTATTCTAACACTACGTGTAATCAGCAAGAGTACTAGTAGAGCAGGGAATTTAATTATCACAATATAAAGATTAACTTGAAGTGCAGGTACTTGCCTGTTGTTTGGATCTGATTAAATTAGGTTCTTGGGAGAAATGTCCAGAGGTGAGTCCAAAAGCTGAAACAGACATTACCATCATTCTCAGAAGATGTCAAATAGCTAGAAACGCCTGTCCTTGGGTCCAATTTGGAGACAAGGGCAAAAACGGTAATTTCGGGTCAAAACGGGGTCTGCCGGTGGGCCCGCTTTGCACCGAAAAATGTGTCCAGGTCAACGGTCTCCAAATTCACCAAACTTAGTGTCAACAGGTCAGGAACGCTGATACGAACCCAACGGAACTTCCAGATTTGGATTCCGGTGAGCCGAACACAAAATCGCCCGTCGAGCGGGGCCTGTGGGGCCCACGACACGCGATTTCGTCAACGTTCTCAGAATCGAACCAAACTTGACCCACAGGACCAGCGTATCGCTACGAGTCCGATGGCGCAAGTTTCGTCTCGATCTGACGAGTGTGCACGAAGTTAGGGCGAATTGCCGAAAAGGCGGATACGGAGCGATGTCCGCGGATACGCGTTGATTCCGGTGTGCACGCACACCCGAATCAGCTTCCGCGAAATCTCACACGTCCGTATCAACGCTGCGCACGTATCTGTGAAAACCGCGCGCGACCAAGTCGTCCCGTTTGGCGGGACGTACTCGGTTCCGGGGTGAAATAGGGTCTGGTTTTTCCTGTTTTTGGATCGCGGTGTGCGATCACCACAGGACGCGATGTCCCGAACAGTTTGTCCGGACACCGAGAGGGTCGTACAGGCTTCGCGTAGAAATTGACGGAATCGAAAACGGAGATCAGGGTTGCAAGTTATGAATACCTGAAGGGGACCGAGAAACCAGGGTTTCTGAACCGAGTCCGACACGCGATTCGTGTCCTGGACGTGTCAGCGGCGTGTCCGGGCTCGTATCCGCGTCTGGGTCGTGTCCGCGTCTGGGTCGTGTCCGCGGCGTGTCCGGTGCTGCTGGAGGGTGCGCCGGAGGCTGGCGAGGTCGGCCCGGGCTCTGGCGGCTCAGGCGAAGTCTCCGGCGGCGCACCGGAGCGGCGGGGATCGACGGCGGCTCTCGAATCAACGGGGGAAGTTGGACACGGGGGTCTGGCCGCCTGGGGAGGAGGAGGAGAGGGAGAGCGGCGGGTGGAGGAGGTGGTTCTGGGAGGTGGACGGCGGGGATCGGGGCTGCCGGAGATCGCCGGAAGGGGGTCGAGCTAGGTTTAGGGTTTCGGTTTGGGGGGAAGAACAAGGGCGGAGATGGGGTTTATATAGGGGGTTGCGAGGCGGGGTGAGGCCGGGGCGTGGGCGGGTGATCCGGAGGGGATGACGACGTGGGTGGTTCTCCGGCCACGTCGCCGGAGAACGCGGCGGGCGGCGGTCATTTCGGATCGAGGGGGAGGACTGGGTAGGGGTGCGGGTCCGGGTCGGGCGCGGATCCGGTCAGGCCGACCCGCCCGACCCGCTAAGCATAGGGCTGGGCCGGGTTGCAACTGGGCTCGGCCCACTGGGCCGGGCCCAAACCTAATAAAATAAATAAATAAAACAATAATAATAATAATAATCATAATAAATATTAATTAATTAATTAATAAATTTAGAAAATAGTTTTTAGGCTTTTAAAAATAGGTCTGAGGCCCAGAAAAATCCAGAAAAATTACCCTAAGTCCAATTTTTCATTTTACACCCAAAAATATTATTTTCATGACATTTTAATATTATTTATTTCCAATTAAAAATCATTTATAAATTGAAAACCTTGATTTTAATTACAGAAAATTCTCAGAAAATTCCAGAAAATTGGGAAAAATCCAAGATTGAATAATTTGAAAATTTGGGGGTTTACAACCTACCCAACTTACAAAAATTTCGTCCTCGAAATTTAAGAATAACAAGGCACGAAAGGAAAGGCCGAAAAATAAAATACAATATACCTCAGGGTTCAAAAAGATAGGGGTATCGCTCTCTAATCTCGTCTTCTCGCTCCCAGGTGGATTCGCCGGGAGAATGGTGCTTCCAAGCTACGCGAACCAGTGAGATAACCTGGTTCCGTAGGACTTTCTCCGAGCGATCCAGGATCTCCACGGGTTGCTCTTGGTAAGTCAAACTTGGGCCTACTTCGAGCTCTGAGTGATCCAAAATGTGACTGGGGTCTGACACATACTTCCTCAGCTGCGACACGTGGAAGACGTTATGTACTCCATCCAGAGAGGGTGGCAATGCCAGTCGGTATGCCACTTCTCCGATTTTCTCCTGTATGCCAAAAGGTCCGATGAATCTTGGGCTGAGTTTTCCACTCCTTCCGAACCTAATGGTGCCACGTGTCGGGGAAATCTTTAAGAACACCAGCTCTCCAACCTTTAATAAAGTCACAATCAAGTCTTAGTTCCATAAGCAAAATATTTAAATTGACTTGAATTTTATAAATTTAATTACCTCAAATTCTAAGGGCCTTCGGTGGCTATTTGCCCAATGTCGTTGCCTGTCTTGAGCCACTCGAAGTCTGTCCCTTATTTGCTTTACCTTCTCAGCTGAATCGATCACCATCTCTGGTCCCAGTAGGGCTCTTTCTCCAACGTCGTCCCATGATAGCGGGGTACGACATCTTCGGCCATACAGGGCTTCAAATGGAGTCATCTCGATACTGGCTTGGTAGCTGTTGTTATAAGAGAACTCCACCAGATGTAAATAGTCTTCCCAGGATCCTCCAAAATCCAGAACACATGTACGGAGCATATCTTCAAGGGTCTGGATTGTACGTTCCGATTGTCCATCAGTTTGGGGATGATAAGCTGTGCTGAATTTGAGTTGCGTCCCCAAACTGGCTTGTAAGCTCTTCCAGAAGTGGGAGGTGAATCTTGAATCTCTGTCAGAGACAATACTTACTGGAACTCCATGCAGCCTAACAATATGTCTGATATATAAATCTGCCAGCTTCTCTGTAGATAGCCCTACTTTGAAAGGTAGAAAATGTGCAGACTTTGTCAGTCTATCTACTATCACCCAGATTGCATCCTTTCCACTAGGTGTCCTTGGAAGTCCGGAAACAAAATCCATTGTGATATGTTCCCATTTCCATTCCGGAATGGGTAGTGGTTGAAGCAATCCTCCAGGTCTTTGTCTTTCTGCCTTGACTTGCTGGCACACTAAACAACGAGATACGAACCTGGATACTTCTCTCTTCATGCCATGCCACCAAACATGCGTCCTCAGGTCCTTGTACATCTTGTTGGCTCCTGGATGTATAGAGTACTGCGATCTGTGCGCCTCTTGCATAACTTCTTCTCTTATGTCTCCTTGAGGTACACATAATCTGTCGCCATGCCTCAGTGATCCATCTTCATGAATTCTGAACTCTTCTACTAATCCAGCTTGTACTTGACCTCGAAGGCTTCGCAGGCCTTCGTCTTGAAACTGAGTCTCCTTGATCTTGTCTATTAAGGTAGACTGAATCTGCAAGTTCATCATTTGGCCCTCTTTTCCTGGGATAATTACTTCAATACCTAAACTTTCCAAGTCCTCCAGCAGGTGTCTGTCCATAGTCAAGTACATCGCCATAGGATACCTGCTTAGAGCATCAGCAACTACATTTGCCTTCCCAGGGTGATATTGAAGAGTGATATCAAAGTCTTTCATTAGTTCCAGCCACCTTCTTTGCCTCATGTTTAGCTCTTTCTGAGTGAAAATATATTTTAGACTTTTATGGTCTGTAAATATTTCCACCCTTTCTCCATAAAGATAATGCTTCCATAGTTTAAGAGCAAAAATGACAGCTGCTAATTCTAAATCATGAGTTGGATAATTCTTTTCATGTGGTCGAAGCTGTCTAGAGGCATATGCTATTACCTTCTTGTTCTGCTCTAGTACACAACCTAGACCTTTTCCAGAAGCATCACTATAAATAGCGAAACCTCCGGTTCCGGAAGGTAAGGTTAGAATAGGGGCAGAAGTCAGTCTTTTCTTCAATTCCTCAAAAGCACGCTGACATTCATCAGTCCAGGTGAACTCTTCATCTTTTCTTGTTAATTTTGTCATGGGCTCCGCAATTCTAGCAAAGTCCTTCACAAACTTCCGATAGTAGCCAGCTAGTCCCAGGAAACTTCTAATCTCAGCTACAGAGTCTGGAGTGGGCCAGGATTCTACTGCAGCTATCTTCTTAGGGTCTACTGCTATTCCATCTCCAGTCACAACATGTCCCAAGAATTCTACTTTGTCTAGGAAGAAAGCACATTTAGACAATTTTCCATAAAGTTTTTCCTTCCTCAAAGTCTCCAATGCTAACCTCAAATGTTCTTCATGTTCTTCGGGGGTCTTGGAGTAGATCAAAATGTCATCAATGAAGACCACTACAAATTTGTCTAGGTATGGCTGGAAAACTCTGTTCATTAGGTTCATAAAAACTGCTGGAGCATTCGTCAACCCGAACGGCATTACTAAGAATTCGTAGTGTCCGTTCCGGGTATTGAAAGCAGTTTTAGGGATGTCTTCTTTTCTCACCCTTACTTGGTGGTAACCCGACCTCAAATCAATCTTGGAAAACACCCGAGCTCCACTCAACTGATCAAATAAGTCATCTATCCTGGGCAGGGGATACTTATTCTTAATTGTTAAGGCATTTAAGGCCCTATAGTCAATACACATTCTGGATGTTCCGTCCTTCTTGGGCACAAATAGTACTGGGGCTCCCCAAGGTGAGACACTAGACCTAATGAAACCTTTGTCTTCTAGCTCTTTGATTTGTTCATTTAGTTCTATTATCTCGTTCTTGTTGATTCTGTAGGGGTTCTGAGATACTGGTGCTGCTCCTGGCACTAAGTCAATGGAGAATTCAACTTCTCGGTCTGGGGGTAATCCTGGGAGATCCTCAGGGAAGACATCAAGGTATTCAGAGATGATAGGTGGCAATTCTTCTGTTACTAGGGCTCCACAAATTATGTTATTACCCATTTCTCTAGAACCTCTAGCAAATTCAAATTCTGGCTTGCAAGGGGGTCTGAAGATTACACTGCCTCTGTGATAGTCTATTGTGGCATGATGTTGACTTAACCAATCCATACCCAGTATAATATCAAAACTGGGCACTGGCATTACAAGTAGTCTAGCATACAGTTCTCTTCCACATAATGTAATAGGACAATTGTTACAGGCATCACTAACCGGGATGATTCCTCTACCGGTAATGATCTTATAACAATTCCTAAGGGGTTTAGTGATTAAGTTGTGCTTCATAAGGAATTCTACTGACATGAATGAATGTGAAGCTCCAGAGTCAAATAAAGTAATAGCTGGTATTGAATTTATAAGCACAGAACCTGTGATCACGTCAGCTGTGGCTTCCGCTTCTTCCAAAGTCATTGCATAAGCACGGCCTTGCTGCGGTGCACCCCTCTGTTGCTGCTGTTGGTGCTGAGCAAAGCGTTGTTGTTGAGTTGGAAGCGGGGGTCCCCTTTGTTGTGCTGCTGGGGGCCTGGCCTGGACTGGAGCCTTTGGTGCAGCTGGACGTCCTTGAGCAGCAGGACAGTCCCTCAATTGATGTGCTGGGGAACCACAATAGAGGCAAGCACCTAACCTCTTTCTGCAGTCTTGCCAAGTGTGGCCTGGTTTTTGGCAATAGTTGCAAGGGGGAGCTCGCTGGTTCTGTCCTTGAGCCTGGGGTGCTGGAGCTCGAGGGAGAGGACGCTGATTTTGCTGCGGGGCCCTCTGCTGTTGTTGTTGTTGAAAAGGGCGTTTGTTGGGTCCCGCATTCCCGGTATCTCTTTCTTGTTTCAGTTTGTGCCCCATATCTCTCTCGACGCCTTGAGCCACGCTCAAGATCTCCTCATAGGTGCGAGCTCGGCTGGTGGTGACAGCAAGGCGGATATCCGGAGATAGCCCCTTCTTGAATCTACGGGCTCTGTCCTCCGGGGTACGAACCATGTACTCCGCAAAGTGGCTTAACCTGCTAAATTCAGCAGTATATTCATCAACAGTCATGTTACCTTGTTCCAGTCTCTCGAATTGGCTTTCGAGAGCTTCCCGAGCCACTTCGGGGTAGAATTTCTCCTTGAATAGCCTCTTGAAGTCCTCCCAGGTGACGTCGGAAGCAGATAGTTGGGGTTCATCTCTGAACCAGGTTCGAGCAATGTCGAACAGTTGCAGGCTTGCGGATTCCACTTTGAGATCATCGGGAACCCGGGCAGTCTTCAGGAGTCTCTCGACATTCTCTATCCACTCATCGGCATAGAGAATGCCCTCAGTTCCATAGAATTCCAGAGGCCTAAGGTTCTTGAAGTCTTTAGCACTCCCTGGCCTCTTGAGTGACGACTCCTGGGGTTTAAGAGCTTCTGAGAGGCTGGTCCGCAGAAGTGCCGTCTGTTCTTTCTGGGATTCCACTAATCCCTGGAATACTCCTATTAGCTGTGCCCCATCTAAGGTAACTGCCGGAACAGATGGGGGCGGCGGGAGTGCAAGAGTCTCGGGCACATTCGGCTCAGCTGGTTCTGATGTGCCTCCTACTGTGTTCCTGGTCTGGACCATTCTGAAAGATTAAGGGATAGGAAGGTCAGAATAGAAATACTTGGAAATCAAAGGCGATAGAAAAAATTGAGCAGCAATGATATCAAGAATTGAAATAAGGACGCTATACTGTGAATGAGCTTTTCCTAGAATCCTCAATCTTATTCCATACCCTGTCCTAGGGTATTACCCTATTTTAGGATAGGACCTGCATGGGCCACCATAAAAACGTGTCACGACCCGCACCCGGAAGTTCGGGCACGAGTGCGTGGGTACGTCCAGCCTACGCCGCAGAGTCGGCGGTAGTACGCTGTCTAGGTCAATCCATCTAACTAGTCTAACTCATTCACAACAACATAAGCAAGATAATAATGAGAATAGAATCTTAAATTATGCAACTGGAATGAATGTGACAACAATTCAAATGTTTAAGTACAGAAATTCAATATTCAAATCGGGGACAAACCCGATAAATAAGATAAAAAATAGAAATGAAAGATAGCTACTACTAGCTACTCAGCAGCAGGGGTCTCCTGAGTGGGTTCTGGCTCCTCATAGGTATCATCTGTACCCTCATAAGGACCATAATAAGTAGGGGCAAGATCCTCATCATCGCCTAAATCAACAGATCCAGTCAGGAAAGGAGCAAAGTACACCGTGCACAACAATGTTAAACTAAATATTTATGACAATTAAACATTGAGTATCATGTTAAGGAAATTGCATAAAGGAATGTTAATATCTCAGAGTCAACACTATAAACAGGAGTATGAGAAAACAGAAGTAAACGAGCAGGAAAAGAAACTATACAGTCAGCAAGAATATAACATGACTAGAAAATATCTGTATGAAACTTGTGTTTGTTTTTAGAATACTTAGTTGGCATGCAGGGGTTTATAAGGCTAATCCGGCCGTCATGAACGGCTATTAGTCACGAATAATCGAGATCCGGCTGAAGGACAGTCGTGTACCAACAGCTATTATTCACGGCAAGGGGAAAGGTAAACTACATGCCTTTCAGTATTCTCCCACCCGACACGAGAAACAAGACATGAATTCCAAATATTCAAGACATGAAATATAGTATTCTAACACTACGTGTAATCAGCAAGAGTACTAGTAGAGCAGGGAATTTAATTATCACAATATAAAGATTAACTTGAAGTGCAGGTACTTGCCTGTTGTTTGGATCTGATTAAATTAGGTTCTTGGGAGAAATGTCCAGAGGTGAGTCCAAAAGCTGAAACAGACATTACCATCATTCTCAAAAGATATCAAATAGCTAGAAACGCCTGTCCTTGGGTCCAATTTGGAGACAAGGGCAAAAACGGTAATTTCGGGTCAAAACGGGGTCTGCCGGTGGGCCCGCTTTGCACCGAAAAACGTGTCCAGGTCAACGGTCTCCAAATTTACCAAACTTAGTGTCAACAGGTCAGGAACGCTGATACGAACCCAACGGAACTTCCAGATTTGGATTCCGGTGAGCCGAACACAAAATCGCCCGTCGAGCGGGGCCTGTGGGGCCCACGACACGCGATTTCGTCAACGTTCTCAGAATCGAACCAAACTTGACCCACAGGACCAGCGTATCGCTACGAGTCCGATGGCGCAAGTTTCGTCTCGATCTGACGAGTGTGCACGAAGTTAGGGCGAATTGCCGAAAAGGCGGATACGGAGCGATGTCCGCGGATACGCGTTGATTCCGGTGTGCACGCACACCCGAATCAGCTTCCGCGAAATCTCACACGTCCGTATCAACGCTGCGCACGTATCTGTGAAAACCGCGCGCGACCAAGTCGTCCCGTTTGGCGGGACGTACTCGGTTCCGGGGTGAAATAGGGTCTGGTTTTTCCTTTTTTTGGATCGCGGTGTGCGATCACCACAGGACGCGATGTCCCGAACAGTTTGTCCGGACACCGAGAGGGTCGTACAGGCTTCGCGTAGGAATTGACGGAATCGAAAACGGAGATCAGGGTTGCAAGTTATGAATACCTGAAGGGGACCGAGAAACCAGGGTTTCTGAACCGAGTCCGACACGCGATTCGTGTCCTGGACGTGTCAGCGGCGTGTCCGGGCTCGTATCCGCGTCTGGGTCGTGTCCGCGGCGTGTCCGGTGCTGCTGGAGGGTGCGCCGGAGGCTGGCGAGGTCGGCCCGGGCTCTGGCGGCTCAGGCGAAGTCTCCGGCGGCGCACCGGAGCGGCGGGGATCGACGGCGGCTCTCGAATCAACGGGGGAAGTTGGACACGGGGGTCTGGCCGCCTGGGGAGGAGGAGGAGAGGGAGAGCGGCGGGTGGAGGAGGTGGTTCTGGGAGGTGGACGGCGGGGATCGGGGCTGCCGGAGATCGCCGGAAGGGGGTCGAGCTAGGTTTAGGGTTTCGGTTTGGGGGGAAGAACAAGGGCGGAGATGGGGTTTATATAGGGGGTTGCGAGGCGGGGTGAGGCCGGGGCGTGGGCGGGTGATCCGGAGGGGATGACGACGTGGGTGGTTCTCCGGCCACGTCGCCGGAGAACGCGGCGGGCGGCGGTCATTTCGGATCGAGGGGGAGGACTGGGTAGGGGTGCGGGTCCGGGTCGGGCGCAGATCCGGTCAGGCCGACCCGCCCGACCCGCTAAGCATAGGGCTGGGCCGGGTTGCAACTGGGCTCGGCCCACTGGGCCGGGCCCAAACCTAATAAAATAAATAAATAAAACAATAATAATAATAATAATCATAATAAATATTAATTAATTAATTAATAAATTTAGAAAATAGTTTTTAGGCTTTTAAAAATAGGTCTGAGGCCCAGAAAAATCCAGAAAAATTACCCTAAGTCCAATTTTTCATTTTACACCCAAAAATATTATTTTCATGACATTTTAATATTATTTATTGCCAATTAAAAATCATTTATAAATTGAAAACCTTGATTTTAATTACAGAAAATTCTCAGAAAATTCCAGAAAATTGGAAAAAATCCAAGATTGAATAATTTGAAAATTTGGGGGTTTACACCCGCACCGCAGTACTCATCTGACATATATATATGGTAAACGGGATATGAGTGCTGCGGTGTGGACCAATAGAAATAAAATATACATGGCTCATTTTTCTATATTCTACTGCTATTGATCCACATGTGCATGACTCATATAAAAAAATAAACACTATGACTCATACCAACTCACCACTTAATTCTCCCAAAGAAAATTAAATGACATCCAGGAGGCTCGAACCCGCAACCTTCTAGATAATATGCAGGTCTTAACCACTAGGCTAGACGTCATTTGATATATATATATATATATATATATATATATATATATATATATATATATATATATATATATATATATATATATATATATTGTTGGTGCTTTTTACTTTGCTTTGGGAGTTTTAGTCCCACATTAAAAAACCACCAATGTGTATATATCAATATATAATTTTGCTAAGTATTAGTATATGCACATGGGGTGGTGGCCCACGTGGGTTGACTTTCCTAGAGGGATTAAGTGGGAACCCCATTATGACAATCGGTCAGGGACGCATGCGGCCAAGTTCCCATGCTGTCCGGTACCCATACGGCCCGTTACCCATGTGGCCAGGGGCCTTGCGGCCAGTAGGTTAGCTTGAGCGAGTCGAGTGTGGAGGGGACATGGACTGCTGTTGGCGGCTCGGTGCAGCGCAGACGGCGCGTGGTTCTCTGTGCCACGCTGCTACCGCTTTCGGCTCCTGGCGGCGTTGTCTGCTCTGTGCAGTACAATGCGCGCGCAGGCGGATCGTGGCTCTCTGTGCCACGCTGCTGCATCTTTCGGCACCTGACGGAGCTGTCTTCTCTGGGTAGTACAGCGGCACAGGCGGCCTGGTTTTTTTTCTCAGGCCGCATGGGAACTGAAATTCTCTTTAAATATAGGCTTTTATCTTTTATATATATATATGATCCGGATCAGAAGTTTCTTTTCCGGAGTTCCGTGATCCTTAGCCGTTGGATCGGCGCGGGCCCCATGCGGACCTCCCAATCCGATGGTGCAGGTGGGACGGGACTTTGGCGAGACTCCGCGGATGGAACTCCCGATCCGAATATATATATATATATATATATATATATATATATATATATATATATATATATATATATATATATATATAAGCCTCTAGCCTAGTGGTAGAGGGAAGATATGTGATCCGGGAGGTCGGGAGTTCGAGTCCTAGTGGGAATGTGGAAGGAATTAATTACCCTGGATGTGTCCTTTTCCAATATATATATATATATATATATATATATATATATATATATAAAAGGGCGGAGCAAGAAATTTTTTGTAGAGGGGGTTTAGATCAAATAAATGTCATAATTTTTTTTTCTTTGCGTAGCGGAGGCTGAGTGTATCTCGGGCCAGCTGAAAGTGGCCACTTTAATGTTCAGTAATTAGCAATGAACATTTTATCCACTAATATTGTGTCAAAAAAGTAAAATTTATCCACTAATATTGAGTTAATTCTTTTTTTCAATAATTAAAACATTTGAGGCTATTGGGATTCGAGCCCTGCCCTCTACAATCACAACACATAATTTTAACCAGTAAACTGCCAATCATTTCTTACTATCTAGTAGAAAACATTTCTTTTGCTTTAAGTCCGGACTACAGTCCGGGTTAGCCGAGCTTATACTTCGCCCATGTGTGTATATATATATCTCCTAGATGTTATTTAATTTTTCTTTGGGAAAATTAAGTGGTGTGATTGTGGTGGATGCAGTGCAGGTGTGGTGGAGCAGTGTGGTGCGACCTCGGCTGCGTGAGGTCTTCGAATCGGATGGAGCCTTCGGACTTTGTGTCTTCGGGATGTAATGAGACACTTGTGCTAAGAATTGTATATATAGGCCTTCGGATTGAATTGCTTGTAAAC
Source organism: Iris macrosiphon (assembly GCA_036927795.1). Classification (NCBI taxonomy): domain Eukaryota; kingdom Viridiplantae; phylum Streptophyta; class Magnoliopsida; order Asparagales; family Iridaceae; genus Iris; species Iris macrosiphon. The sequence goes on along the minus strand of JAYESA010000019.1, from coordinate 14,979,746 downwards.
ATTCGGACTGAGTTGTAGCCTCTCCGAAGAACTTGAATAAAATTACCTTCTTCAAATATATATATATATATATATATATATATATATATATATATATATATATATATATATGGGTAAACGGGATATGAGCCATAGACTCATATTCCTATATGAGCCATGCACATGTTGACCAATAGGAATGGATTCCTACATCTTATGTGCACCCATGTGCACTAGTACACTCTATTCTATTGATCTACATGTACATTGGCTCATGTAAAAATATGAGCCTATGACTAATATCCCTTTTTATATATATATATATATATATATTTGTTGCGGTCAGAGGTAGGGTTAGGGAACCTTAGTCTGCACAATTTGGTTATGCTTGGCTGCACAATTTGGTTATGCTTGGCAAATGAATGTCTACAGTACTGAAAGATAACTAGTCTTTATAATTGGACACTAACATAAGAAAGACACCATATATTTCTTTATAGCTTGCTGCCACTTTGGTATTTATCCATATATATGTGGAAAAAGAAGAAGAAAAAGAAAGATATTCAAAGTTCAGACCTTATCATAAGGCAAATGTTAAGGTCGCTATGCAGTTTGTTAGGGACATATCATAGGAGACAACACACTTAAGTTAATTTTTTGTTAAAATCTGTCCAAAATTAAATTAGTACGTGGGTAACACATCAAAATTCTAATTTCTATCTTCCTTCTCTAACAAGTCGTCCTATATTTCTCTTCCTACTTTTTTTGTTTCCACATCAACACAGTTCATCTTACAATCCTAATTTTTTAAACCCTAATTAGATATGACACCAAACAAGGCTCATTCTTAAATTTTTTTTCTTTTGCAATTCTAGGATTTTATTTTATTATTTTATTATTATTTTGAATGCTAGTTTAGATGTAGATTTCATGTTTTTATACATATTACTTGCTAGATTTCAGATTTAGGATTCACCAATGGTGTTTTAAAGAAATTTTGAATCCAAATTTAGAATATTTGAATATAAGAATATGATACATTTCCGTCGGGACGATACTGAACTACTGCCAAAATTTTGCCATGTCCGACCATGATAAGGACTAGCACTGCTCAGGGATGCAGGAGTGCACTCTGGCTCTAGATACATGCACGGTCATAGTGTTAACTTAGTTATATAAACTCTTGTGTACATCATTACTGATCGTAGCCAAGAACCTATAGCTCAAGTGGTTAGAGTGAAACATATGTTCGAGCAAAGAGGAAAGCACAGTTAAATTTCTGTGGAGGACTTAATATGAGTAATGATGCGATGCAGGTGCGGACCTTCGAGTCAGGATGTGTGAGACTTTCGACCGAGTTTGTAACCCTTCGGACCAGGAATATGTAACACAATTACCTCTTCAAAAAAAAAAAAAAAAAAAAAAAAAATCATTTCCAATACCAATATATATTGGTAACATGTAACCAAGTAACGGCTGTTTCAGACATGGTCAATCGAGATCAATGAATTGTTTTCCTTACGGCTGTTTCTTGTGTATAAAGATAAAAGCAAATATACTGAAAAATTAATATCCCCATCAAAATTATTTAGATAATGAAGATAAGATCGGAATAAGAATATTGATCGACGTTACTCCTCCTTTCAGCCTCATAATTAAGCTGACGTTGGTTTTAGCTGTACACTGCGCTTTTAGAGGTACCCAGAGAAGAGAATGTATGTGTATGTTTATGCATTCTTTCCGCTTTGATATCTTTAGGATCAGTGATTTATACTCTTCATAATACAAAGTGTTAGCATGGAATGACTCGACTATGGATATGGCCGGTGCATACTTTTCTTTAATATCTATGAAGAGGAAGAGCCAAGAGGCACTAATGAATGTTTAGAGGGGTGCACAAATTGATGGGGTCATATTCTGTTCTGTCCCTCGGAATGATGCTGAATTTTCACTTTACTGAACCATAATATACATTACTTTGGATAAGGTAGAGCAAAGTTGTGGAATATATATAAAGGTTGGGATCTTTTTTACGCATAGTGAAATGTTCTTCTAGCTTCGGCCGACATATCACTTTTCATGTCATATACGCGTGGTGTGGCAACTGGCAATGCTGCGTGTACCTGTTGTTTTCAGTTCCTAAACACTACTAAGGCAACTAAAGTTATATGGTCTAATTTTACTGTGATGTATATGACTACAGGATTTTTACACCTATATCTATATTCAAACAATATAATTTATGTCTCTTGTAAGAACAAGATGGCATAGAGGGTCAAGATTATATAGACAAAGGTAGAGGGATGTCCAGAAGGGTGATACATGTACATGTTAACATTTATCCGTTGATTCATAAGATGAAGATGATGAATAATTGCGGAAGCGTATCTGAATTCATTGCTTGGCTAGATGGATCTTGTAGCGAATGTCTCTTTATGCGCGGTTCGATCTTCCAATTTGATACGACCCATAATGATAAAGATGAATACTTTGTCCTTCTCTATGTTGATTGTGATGCAGAAGAGAAAAGAGAAAAATTCTCTTTCAGTATAAGTTGGGGATTATAACCCCTAATATATATATATATATATATATATATATATATATATATATATATATATATATATATATATATATATATTCTAGGGTTTAGATATTTCTAATTTGACTCCTCCTCAAATTAGATTTATGATCTCTAAGGTATCTATACATTATCTCTATGACAATTATACCCTCAAGTCTATTTTTTATTTAGATCACTTTAATTTGACTTAATTATTTATATAACTCAATCAATTTTTACATGTGTGATCCTAATTATTGGATAACTCCAACAATACATGTTTATCCTAAATGAAATTAGCCATGATTAATCTCTTTTGAGAAAATTTGGATATGGTAGAATGAAAATATCTAGTGGATCGAGGAAATAATTCTAGTGTCTAATCTATCTATCATATTCTTTTCTTTCTTCTTCTGTTGCAAATTTCTTCCATGATTCCTTCAAGCTATTTCGTTCTCACAAGCTCTTCTGTATTGTTTCCCACTCATTTTTTTGGAAATCACTTCTCATCTCTTGTAAACATATAAAAATGTTGTTTGAAGTGTGTCAATGCAGTACTGAATCCTAACAAGAATCGAGGACCATAAAATTTTACTATTCCAACAAACATAATTAGCAATGCCATAATTCAACTAATTGTTAATTTAATCAATAGTTATCTCTGGCTAGATAATAATAATTACTCTTTTGATCAGAAGTGATAGGTAGCTCAGTTAACATGTAATCTTTTTTCTGTGACACTGTCTAAGTTAACATGAACAACTTGCCAAGGTATTTTACTTGATCAAACTAAAAATAAAAGATAATTATAACACCATAAAGTCGATAAAGCTTCTTATCTGTCGGCACAATTTGAGAATCTACACAGTCAGTATCAGCTTCCGATGGAGGGAGAGATAAACCCGCATATCTCCACATCTTGCTTATGCAATATCCGCATAATATACATAGGGACAGGACACATCCAAATATCCCAGTGGACAAATAGGGATGCAAACTATGTTGCATAGGATTCATGGTGTGCCAGGTGCACAAACTTTTACTACAAGCATCATGCACCTTGCAACCTATGTTTTCATGATGTGGCAATCTCATCTTGTATCCATCTCTCCCCCACCTCAAACGACAAACATCATTATCATCAATGCCTTCTCCCACCACACTAGGGTCAACCATGGAGCATAGAAAAGCTGAGGAAATTGACGAATTTTGTACTATCAACTGTCAACCTGATGTTAATTCTCTATGTTGACACCAAATTCCTATTCAAGATAGCTATGAGCATGAGCGAGCCTGTGCCATAAAACCTAGACGGATATCTGTGCCATAAAACCAAGACGAATATCTGGTAGTTGGGTAAACCTATTAGATATATAGTTTAATCTCATACAACCAAAAAATACCATCCAAGTAATCCTAACTTTGAAAAATTTAGGTGAAGAAATAAGATCATACAATTTGCTACAAATAATTCCATTAATCTCTATGACACATTAAGAAAGACTGAAAAGAGACGACCATTCCATGCCTCCGGTCACAAACGCCAACTGAATTAGAGTAAATATTAGGGTAAACAGTGAAATTGGAATCCTCCTTACCAATATCGATAGAAAAATATAATATTAGCTTTATATTAAAAAGAAGGTAACATTAGACGCTAAGTTAAGGTTTCATACTTGCATCATGATTTAAGATTGAATGCTCCAAAATGCTTTCCCAACAAATGAGTTAGTCCAGAGTATGTACATCTGGACCCTCCTTGGTGCATGGGAGTTTCAGTTTCATAACTCCGATTATGATATATTCATTATATCTTTGAAGGAAAATGCTAAGTTGTTCGCGGAATTGGTCCGCGGGTTTGGTCTGTCCGTTTGCATGGCATAATTTTATTGACCTCTCCTATTTGCTTGGTCTCACCACTGGTTGACTTGCTAATGGGGATGTGTTGTTGGTGTTGTTTCCTTTGGACTAGTAAAGATAGTCTCACATTGGCTACACCACCAAGTGAATATCTCAATATAATATTTTGTATGTGTTGAGGTGTGCACATGGGATGTGATGGGACACATGGGTGTCATATGGGGGTGTTTTATTAGAAGAAAAAAGATTGACTCCTCCATGAAAGAATTTATACTTTTTGTCGTGCTCTTGAAATTAATTCCATAGAAGCTAAGCCCAAAAGCGAGACTCGGACTCAGACTCAGACTCGGACGCAAACTAGTGCATTGTTGGCGCACTTAGCACGTCGGCATCGACATCTGCACATGGCGCTTGTGCGCATTTCCCTGCTATATAAGCCAATTGTCATAGCTGCAATCTCAGTACAAGCAATTCATCTGCTTTGATCAACATCAACATTCTCAAGTGTTACTTCTAGTCCTGTTCAATTAAGATATATATGGATAGGGTGATGAGGTTGGCTTCACAAAGGGCGGTGGTAATCTTCACCGTCAGCTCCTGCTGCATGTGCCACACTGTCAAGAGGCTCTTCTGCGAACTCGGAGTCAACTCCGACGTCCATGAGCTCGACGGAGAGTCCATGGGGAGAGAAATGGAGAAGGCACTGGTCAAGCTTCTGGGTCGGAAGCCTCCCATTCCAGCTGTCTTCATCGACGGGAAGCTGATCGGGTCTACCGACAAGATCATGGCACTTCACCTTGGAGGCAAACTAGTCCCACTCCTCAAAGAAGCCGGTGCTCTCTGGCTCTAACTAATAATTTGAGTAAACGCAATCTTTTCCTATGATGCAAATAACTTTGCGAGCGATGTATTAATGGAGTTAAAACTAAAGAACTGTGGAGTGATTACTATTTAGATTTTTAGTTGTAAAGTGTAATGCATGTATTCCGGTATAACTATATAGAAGGGAAATTTTTGTCATCAACATTGTTGAATACTCTCTTTTTGTGTATATTCTCATGTTTTGTGTGTGTACTAATATTGCATAATTAAATCCGATAATTATAATATTATTTGAAGACCTTAGTAGTGGGATCTAGTGATATCTGACTCGGAGCAAACATGCATGTAGAATCTAGATAGGAATGTGATGCTTGATTGTAGAAAAGTCGATTTATTTTGCAAAATAGAACCCACAGGTTTCAGAAACTTAACAGATACTGAAAAACTTTTAGGCGAAAACTTGCTTAAAGCACTTAAAATACTTCATCATAACAATTTCTTCCTAACATCATGCCGCATCCCCTACATGGTTCCGCCAATGCTAACATGGATATGTTAAAATGGAACCTAGTATATCATTATATGTGTTGTAGCTCACATCAAAACTCTAGAATTTTGGTAAAAGCTTAGGTAATTATATGTTTATACAAGACGCCCATGTTGGTCAAGTGTCTATTTATGGGCCAACTTGCTGGGTTTACACAGTGACAAGAATTTTGTAAAAATTAAATCCTGTTAGTGAGACCAAGATTTCACTACAGATCAGTTATTCTGATACCATACATTTTAAATGTTTCTGCTAGTGTCCGAAAACTCTGGACCCATTTTAAATATCCTTGCTGGTGTGCCAAAACTCTTGCGGTGAGAATTTAGATTATTTATTTTTACATTATTCCAAAAATATATATGCTTCTTCCCTGCTACACTGGCAATGGCCATTCTCTTTCATAGGATTTTTTTGGTCATAAAGAGACAGTTAAAGATGCAGCCATACTAGCATGATCAGCCAATTATACGGTTCCTCTTATTTATTCATGTTAACTTGGCGTTATATATTCTTGAATCTCTTCTTTCTTTTCCACGAAGTTACTAATGCCTTATGAAGATATTTCAAGCTTCTACTACACAACAACCGATGTTTAAATAAGAGGAACCTGCAGTGCCATGGTTATGCTCGCTTGCTTAATCAAATTGTTCTCAATGCACCAGCAGTTAATTATTTTTCTTGTTTGATTTTTAATTTTCTGATACCAGATACTTCGCCTAATTGAACTAGCTGGGATGTTTCAGGATTTATATTTGGGCCTAATGAAACTGTGAGTATATGTGATGAACCTTATACCAAGAAATGAATAGATCTTAAGCTTCATAACATAAAAACCTGTCAGTACTCAACAACTGAGATGATTGTTCTAGCTTGGAGAATCATGCACCTGCAGGCACTTGCAGCTGCAAGGGACCGCGCTCGAAAGCAACATCGATCGATCGATGCACGAAGACAGTGCCCACAGTGTTCATCGGAATCCTACGTACGTACCGATGAAACGTAGGTGTCCATGTCCGTGTCCGTGTCCGTACCACATCTTGCCCACAAAGGAATAATTCATATATTTTTTTTTTTGGAAGAAAAAAGGAAGAATAGATTGGCACCATATATATATATATATATATTCTGTTGGCTTTAGCTTCTGCCTTTCTTATCCGTTTGAGAATTCGGACAATATCTTCAGAATTAGTCACCACTAAAGCAAGCGAAAGCCCGAATTGGAAGGGAATATGCGCCCAATTGTCAACGGGGTCGTCGCTGGCTGATGAGCGTGAGAATATATGTCACATGCATCACTGTATTGCTGCGATGCTGCAGACCGACCTCGAGACATTTATCCTGTTATATATCCCTCGTTTTCGATACAAAATCCAACGAATGTAAATTGTATGAGTTCCAAAATTTAAGAACTCATGAATTCTTCTAAGTTGTTATAAACTGTTACTAACTAATAATTGAGTACATAATGACATAAAACAATAAATTGTCCTGTAAAACCTTATATATTTATTTTAGATTAAACCTTGCCATAAAATCTTATTATTTAATTAATGCTGATATTATTCAACGTGGCGAAACCAAACATGTGTATTATCCTGTAGTGACTTATATCCATTTTGAAATAATGACAACTGAAACCTTTTTCCGGCTATATAAGAGTCAGTTATGTTGGTAGCTTAAAACTGCAACAACAACAGTCACACCAATTAAGCATTTCCTTTGCTCTTACGTACTAGGCTTTGTTCAATTCATCTGATCCATATATACCACATTTCCTTCTTCTTCGTTCCTTAATTCCTTCCCGTTAAGATGGAGAGAGTGATGAGGCTGGCGTCGCAGAGGGCAGTGGTGATCTTCACCGTCAGCTCCTGCTGCATGTGCCACACCGTCAAGAGGCTCTTCTGGGATCTCGGTGTCAACCTCGACGTCCATGAGCTCGATCAGGAGCCCATGGGGAGAGAGATGGAGAAGGCACTCGTCATGCTTCTGGGCCGGAAGCCGCCGGTGCCGGCCGTGTTCATCGACGGGAAGCTGATCGGGTCCACCGACAAGATCATGGCGCTTCACCTTGGAGGAAAACTGAAACCACTCCTCAAGGATGCCGGTGCGCTATGGCTCTAGTTTGCTGTGGAGTAACAGCTATACGTACGTGCGTATATGCATGCATAAAATCATCCGCCTAGGTTGCGGAATACAAATCAATTATGATAATTTTATATCTATTCGGACTGCATGTACACGAGTACTAAGAATTGAAGTCATTAGAATTATACTTTTTTAACAAAATCAACATGGTTGGTTATCAACATGAAAGCCTAGTTATATATACTGCCCATGCAGGGAATATATGTTTGTATGATTTGCTGCAATACTGATGCATTCATTGATCACATGAACGGTAATGAAGGGACGCCGCGTTATATATATATATATATATATATATATATATATATATATATATATATGTGTGGATCAAAAGTTTCGCCGCGGGAGTTCCGTCAAAGTCCCGCCCCCACATCTTGCGTCGGATCGGGGAACCCCGTGGGGCCCGCAAGGGGTCCCGCTCGATCCAACAGTAGGGGATATCGGAGCTTCGACGGGACTCCGGAAACGGGGCTCCCGATCCCATATATATATATATATATATATATATATATATATATATATATGTCCGGATCAAAGATTTCGTTCGCGGAGTACCGTAGAAGTCCCGTCTCACCTGCACCGTCGGATCGGGGAGGTTCGCGTGGGGTCCGAGCGCTCGTCCGTTCGATCCAACGGTCGAGGACGAAAAAATAAATAAATATAAATTATATATATATATATATATATATATATATATATATATATATATATATATATATATATATGGTACAGATCAAAGATCCTGTCCGCAGAGCCTCTCCCCCCATGCATCGTCAGATTGGGAAGGTCCACGTGGGGCTCGAGCGCGCGCGCGCACGCTCGATTCAACAGTCAAGGACGACGAGGTTCCTGCGGGTCTCCGGATCTAGGTCATATATATATATATATATATATATATATATATATATATATATATATATATATATGTTTGGAAGAAGGTAATTGTATTTATAATCAAAAATCTCAGTTACAACTGACACCTCTATTACAGTGTCCCTTTGTTCATCATGATAGATACATCATACTCAATATTATTTGAAATGCCTACAGAAGATGTCGACAGTCCCTCAAAAACTCTATTCTTTCTCTCCTGCCATACACGCGAAACCAATGCGGCGAGTCGCATGCGAGCCTCCCTGTACCAGTTCGATCCTCGACATCTGGCAGCGCTAATATCCTCCACTATCAACTTCCAATCCCGCTCTTCTCCACGCCTCATGCCAAGCTTCTCCTGCTGTCTCCCCCACACTCCCTAGGTGAATGGGCATTTGAAGAACAAGTGCTCCATGGATTCTTCTCTATGTTGACACAGCACACACCCCAGGGTTCCTGTCTGCACCTCGAACCTCTGCAACCTATCAAGTTTAAGAAGTCTACCAAGAAATATTTTATACATACAATATTGCATCTTGGTAGCAACTCCTTTAGCCTATATCACATCAGCGTGTATCATTTGTGGATAGTGTTCACGAGTGCTCTCAACCACAGCGCCATGCACAAAGGTCGCACCACCTGTTATCTCCCATACCCAGGTGTCCTTCACCAGGTTCGGATCAACTGGAATAGCCCATATATCATCTCCAAACCGGCGTGTGGAGCCATGTAGTTTCGGCCTCCATACCCCCTAACGGAGTATGATGCTGACCCGCGCCCCCCCACCCGCTAACCCATATGCATGCCACCCTTCACGATCCACCAAACTCCGATGTGCACACTATGGGTCCAACCATAAATTTGTATCCTCCCCATCTATGAATACTCGCGATAATAGCTGCTTCAACTGACTACGATAATGGAAAATATTCTTAAAAACCACCGAGTAATTGTTGTTCACGTCCCTCATCCAGAAGTTGTTCCCCTGTAGGCATTTTCCTTCCATCCATATCGTCCATAATAAATCCCTCGTGATCATCTTCCATGCTAGTTTCAACCCCGCTGTCTCACGTAGCAAGCGTAGAGATCGTAGACCCGTAGACCCACGCCACCTTCCTTCCTTGGTCGACATAAGGTGTCCCATCCAATAGCGTGAACCCTGCCTCTCCACACAAAATTAGCACATATGCTCTTAATCCTGCTCATGGTGGCAACTGGTGGCAATGTGGCCTGAAGCCAGAACCGTGCGATAGGTAATTAAGATGACCGTACAAACTAACTCTATGCGACCGCCAAACGAGAGGTTTTGGGCGTGCCACCCCTCCACTCTTTTCTGAACATATTCTACTAGGCTTTGACAGTCCATATCTCGTGCATAATTGACCGACCGAGGTATCCCCAAGTATTTAACAGGGAGAGCCCTCCGTTCAATGCCTAGGATCAGGGCCAGTTCCTCTTAATTGGGACAATGAGCATTGAAGTATGCCTTGCTCTTGTCCCTATTAAGATATAAGCCTGTGTGCCTCCCGAACACTTCCATGATATTTGCCAGCTCAATCAAACCCCCTCTCGATGGCTTCAAGAAAACCAAAAGATCATTCGTGTATATAAGGTGTGACACGTAGGGTGTCACCTTTTTATGTAACATGCTAATCTTTTTGCAGATGATCGAAGACTCCATAAGGCATGAGAAATACTCCATTACTAATGTAAATAGGTATGGAGATAGAGGATCTCCCTGATGAAGTTCCCTATTGCTTATAATAAAACTATGCGGTTGACCACTAATGGGAGCAGAAAAGATGGCGTAGTAATGCATTCTCGTACCCGATCCACCCATGTCCTGGAAAATCCCATAGCAAGCATAATCTGACATACAAATTCTCTGTTGACCGTATCTGTAAACACCCTAAATTTTCGAAATGAAATTAATATAATTTTTTCGTATTTCGGTATTTTTCTGGAATTTATCACTAAGGTTTTGTGGGTTAAATAATTTTAAGTGTGGCTAAATGGGGTTAAAATATTCTGAAAGTAAAAATTTATTGTGTATAATGGAGAACCGGACGCATGGCATTTTTCGGTGAATTTATTGGACACCGGAGCAACGAATCGAGGACCAAAAGCTATAGAATTGTGAACCGAACCCAAACGAACCAAGCCCAAACCAACCCAAACCAAACCAACCCGAAACCCGCAGGGGAAACCCTAGCCGCCGGATTGTACTATGCAGAACCTATAAATCCCCCTCGGCGTTCGTGCCAAGCCCTAGCCGCCGCGCCGTCGTCTTCTTCAAACTCGCCCCTACCGAAATCCTAAATCCACTGATACCTACTCACCCCACTCCGGCGCCGACGGTTCCCCCTTAGTCCAGCGACCGCGACCAAAACCCCCAGCGCCGCTGTCGCCCCGACGCCGCGCTGAACCCTTCGTCGACTTCCCCCAGACCGACGCCGCGCTGAACCCTTCGTCGACTCCTCCAAGGTCGACGACTAGCCGCTTCACCCGAGTCGACGCGGCCTCAGTCGACCAAGGCCGCCGCCCTCTGGTCGACCCCGCCTCGGAGTTGACTCAGCCACCCGATCGCAGGACACGGATTTGATGCCAGGACACGTGGGAAACAGAACTCACGAGGCCCTGTTCAGGTACCGGTTTCTTCCTCATCGCAACTCTGATTTTAATTCCGTCAATTGCTATGCGTAGACTGTATAACCCTCTCGGTGCCCGTGCAACTCGCTCGGGGCATCGCGTCCTGTAGTGATCGTACACCGCGATCCAAAACAGGAAAAAACAACGTCCTGTTTTACCTCGGAACTGAGTCCGCCCCACCAATCGGGACGACTTGGTCGCACGCGGTCTTTACCTAACTGTGCGCGACGTTGATACGGTCGTGTAGAATTTCGCAGAAGTCGATTCGGAGGTGCGTGCACCCCGGAATCAACGCGTATCCGCCGACGACACCCCATATCCGTCGATTCTGAAACATGCTGTAACTTCGTGTACACACGTCGGATCGAGACGAAACTTGCGCCATCGGATCCGTAGTAATACGCTGGTCCTGTGAGCCAAGTTTGGTTCGATTCTGAGGACGTTGACAAAATCACGTATCGTGGGCCCCACCGGCTCCACTTGACGGGTGATTTTGTGATCGGCTCATCGGAATCCAATTCCGGAAGTTCCGTTAGGTTCGTATCATCGTTCCTGACTTGTAGACACTGAGTTTGACTAATTTGGAGACCTTTGACCCTGGCACGCTTTTCAGTGCAAGTGGCCCACATGTGGACCCCGCTTTAATCCGAAAATGATCTTTTTGCCCCTGTGTCCAAATTGGACGTAAGGACAGGCATTTCTAGCTATTTGGCACCTTCTAAGACTATTGATGATGTTTGTTACAGCTTTTGGAGTAGTACCTACCGGATCCATTGATACAGGGACAGTTGTTGATACCCGGACATCAGGCAAGTGTACCTTGCCAAACTTTGCAGTCTTTATATATATTTTCCTTGCTTTATCATATTTCTGTGCATGCTCAACCTAGGACCGTGTGACGTACTTAGCGTCCGATTATCAGTCGGGTGCCGACACTGTACGCAGTGTTGGGTACGGTCATCTAGAGATGGACATCCGTGTCACTTTATATTCTCGTACTTGTCTTATCAAGTACCCTATGACCCAGGACACTTGACACTATTCATGAGACAGGATTTTCTCGAGATATTCGCGGTGATTCTGTATAGGATACAGGACATGGACATTATATTCTTAGATACTATATGACTGGTTGCATTTAGCTATGATCGCGCTTGACATGGACATGAGACGTTATGGTCATGATATGCGTGGTTACATTGGATGGAGAGAGACACACAGGCTACAGGCTGTTACATATATATATCTTCTATTATTGAGAGGTCGTAGACTCTCGTAGCAGAGCTAGACCCACTACCGGTTATTACCGCTACCGGCTCCCCGACACAGAGCTTGTAGTGGCTCAGCCTGAGACTAGTGATGCTCTCACTTGTATTTTCACTTAGATGGTTACATATTTACCCCACTGTTTCATTTAGTTATTTATTTGCTGCACTGTTTATTTATTTATTGGCATGAGCTTTCTTGTACCTTGCTATGTCCCCTGAGGACCTGGATCCGAATTTTTGTCCCCAGATTTTGCAGACGAGGTTTATCCCGAGATCTACGGGACCGGAGCAGGAGCTGATCCAGGAGCAGTACCACCATCCGAGGGCGAGGTCTTAGCCGAAGACTTCTCTTGAGCATCCATATTTATGCTCAGCTTTTATTATTTATTTCAGTCTTTTATATTCTGGTCAGATGAACCATTGTACTAGATATTTATCGGGTTGTTCCCCGAAGTACTTTGTGAGACTAGATGATGATTTACATTCTTTATTATTCTGTGGATCATATTTTATATCTTGTATGGATGAGATTAGTTGTACCATGATTGTCGTAGACTTGTTTTACAGCTTAAGTATGCCCTGATGGATCCATTATATTGAGTTGGTCCATCGGTGCGTACTGCTGGCCATTATCACGCGTCCGGTCCCAAGGTATTTTGGGACTGGGGCGTGACATGGTTTTTGTGGTGGCCCATGCAGGTCTACGACTAAATAGTTCGGTTTTAACTTAGGGACCGAACCAGCCTGCCCTAAGGATAGTATAAATCATAGGATCTCATCCATTATTTAACCATTTGTTGAACTCTATATCGAACTCGAAATTGTTGCTTGAATTGCATCCTGTATTGATTCCTCTGAGCGTTCTTACAGTTATATTTTGATTGTAGATAAATGGATCCCAGGAACGGAGACGAGATTCCTTTGGATACGCCACACGACGCTGTAGTTACTTATGGAGATGGAGTGACCCCTGGAAGTGGAGGACAAGCATCGCAGAGCGATCAAACCGGTCAGCCTAATCCAAGGTTCCGGAGAGATGACATCCCACCTCAACCACAGTTCACTCCCCAGATGCCAGCTTTCCCGCCAGGGTAAGCTATGGACGGGCAACAGATATTCCAGATGATGTATGCCATGATACAGGCCCAGCAGCAGATTCAGCAAGAGGCCTATCGGCAGGAGGCCGAGTATCTGAGGACCAGCCTGGTATCCGCATTGGAGCAGGCAAATCCGCCAGCGAGGCGAACATCGACAGGATCTATCACCAACTTTCGTCATCTCAAGCCTCGCACATTTTCTGGTAAAGAAGGGCCAACGGAAGTTCATGAGTGGCTCACCAACATTCAGCATCAGCTGGAAGCCGCTGAACTTCCAAGAGAGAAGTGGATGACTGCAGTCAGAATGCAGTTAACTGATAATGCGCACCACTGGTGGTTAGCAGAAGAAAGAAGGCTCGGACAGGACCGAGTCACTTGGGAAGAGTTCTCCAGACTCTTCCAAGAGATGTACATTCCGGCAGTTGCACGATCAGAGCTCAGAGACAAGTTCAACCGCCTCATCCAAGGCAGTATGACAGTAGAGGAATACAACGCGGAGTTTATACGCCTAAGTCGCTTCGCTCCGACATTGATCTCGACAGAGGAGGAGAAAGCTAAAAAGTTCTTTGATGGACTGAAGTTCGAGCTTCAGAGATTGATTGGCTCAGTCGCACCTACATCTTATACTGAGATCCTTGCAGCAGCACGACGCATGGAGTGCGTCACTAGAAGGGAATCGAATCTGAAAAGGCCAAACCCATTCGCACCATCCAAGACAGCACCAGGGGATTCTGCGAAACGATTCCAGAGGAGTATACCGGAGAGATCAGCAAATAGGGACAGACCTCTTCCTACTTGTCACCACTGCGGCAAAGTAGGACACATTGAGAAGGAGTGCAGACGTAAGTTGGGACTATGTCTGAGCTGCGGATCCAACCAGCACTTTTCTAGGGACTGTTCTGAACGCAGAGATGGAGCACAGAGACTAGCTTTACCTGCACCACGACCAGCTACAGGAGCAGTAGGGGCACAGCAGACAGGAGCTGGAGGAGTCAGACCACCAGCTACAGGAGGCTACCAGCAGAGACCACCACTGGCACCGCAGGCAGCCCTATTTCAGCAACAGCAGCAGCAGAGAGGACCAGCACAAGGTCGAGGCCAGGCATTCACCTTAGCTGTTGAGCAGGAGGCTACAGCAGGCGAGGTCATCGCAGGTACTATTTTAGTAGCTTCATTACCAGCTGTAGCATTATTTGATTCTGGAGCATCGCATTCATTTGTAGCAGCTAGCTTTGTTGCCACCCATAGAGTAGCTACTGCACCCCTCCCGAAGATGAAGAGGATTCTTACGGGAGGTGGAATTATTTCGGTTAGTGACGTCTATAGATCATGTTCAGTAGTCGTAGGTGGCCGAGAAATGCGAGCTCAATTTCTAATCTTTTCGATGCCTGACTATGATGTCGTACTTGGTATGGACTGGTTAAGTCAGTATCATGCGACCCTTGATTGTCGGCTTGGAAGGGTTATATTTAGACCGCCTGGACATCCAGAATTTGAGTTTCTTCGAGGAGCAGTAGAGCAAGGAGTTCAGCCTACTCTTCGGGTATTATCTGTTGAAGAGGAGACAGGTTACCCAAGAGTCATCTCTGAGTTTGTGGATGTATTTCCTGATGACCTTCCAGGTTTACCACCTGATCGGGAAATAGAGTTCACAATAGACTTAACCCCAGGAGCAGAGCCTATCACTTCATCAGTTTATCGGCTAGCACCTAAGGAGTTAGTGGAGTTGAAAGAACAGGTTGATGATCTTTTGGAGAAGGGATTCATTCGGCCCAGCGTTTCACCTTGGGGAGCACCCATATTATTTGTGCCGAAGAAGGATGGAACAGTACGATTGTGCATTGATTACAGGGCACTAAATGCTGTCACCATCAAGAACAGGTATCCCCTACCACGCATTGATGATCTATTCGATCAATTGAGTGGTGCAAGGGTATTCTCGAAGATTGACCTTAGATCCGGCTATCATCAGATCAAGGTGAGGAAGGAAGACATCCCGAAGACAGCTTTCAGGACTAAGTATGGGCATTATGAGTTCTTGGTGATGCCGTTTGGTTTAACCAACGCGCCAGCAGTGTTTATGAGTTTGATGAACAGAGTCTTTCATCAGTTCTTGGATAAATTCGTAGTGGTGTTCATTGATGACATTCTCATATATTCCAAGAACCATGAAGAGCACGAGGAACATCTTAGAATCGTGTTAGAGACCTTGAGGCAGAAGAAGTTATATGCTAAACTTAGTAAGTGTGAGTTCTGTATGGACAAAGTACCTTTCTTGGGACACATCATATCAGGAGAAGGACTTTCAGTAGATCCAGAGAAAGTTGCGGCAATAGAGACTTGGCCTACCCCCACATCAGTTGCAGAGGTGAGAAGTTTTCTCGGGCTTGCGGGATATTACCGAAGGTTTGTAGAGAATTTCTCGAGGATTGCAGAACCGATGACGAAGCTTACATGTAAGGACCAGGAGTTTATATGGACAGAAGACTGCCAGAAGGCTTTTGAAGAACTGAAGAGAAGATTAACAACAGCACCTATCTTGACTCTTCCTTCAGGGTCAGGAGGTTTTGTTGTTTACAGTGATGCATCAGGCAGTGGACTAGGATGTGTTTTGATGCAACATGGCAAGGTCATTGCTTATGCGTCGAGACAGTTGAAGGTCCACGAGAAGAACTACCCAATACATGATCTGGAGCTAGCAGCAGTTATATTTGCATTAAAGATATGGAGGCACTATCTTTATGGAGAGAGGGTCGAAATCTTTACTGATCACAAGAGTCTGAAGTATGTGTATACTCAGAAGGAGCTTAACATGAGACAGAGACGCTGGCTGGAACTGATGGTAGATTTCGACATAGATCTGCAGTATCATCCGGGAAAGGCGAATGTCGTTGCAGACGCACTCAGCAGGAAGCCTATGGCTTATTTCTTGACGATGCAGCCCGAGTTATTGAGAGATTTACAGGAGCTACAGATAGAGGTCGTCTTACCGGGACAGAATGGATTGATGGCTAATCTTGAGATTCAGTCATCACTCGTAGAGAAGATTAAAGAGGCATTGCCTACCGATGCTAGATTCCGAAGACTGAAGGAGAGGACAGAAGCTGGCCTGCAGACAGGACTTCGCATCCACGAAGACGGAACATTGAGGTTTGGAAACCGCCTGTATGTTCCAAATGGAGAATTGAGACAGGAGCTAATGACTGAAGCACATAGCTCTATGTACTCTGTTCACCCAGGAGGAACCAAGATGTATCGAGACTTGAGACAGTACTACTGGTGGCATGGAATGAAGAGAGAGATCGCAAGATTTATGGCCAAATGCTTAGTCTGCCAGCAAGTGAAGGCAGAACATCAGAGGACTGCAGGTATGTTACAGCCGCTTCCTATACCAGAATGGAAGTGGGAGCACATCACGATAGATTTTGTCACAGGATTCCCAAGAAGCCCCAGCGGAAGAGATGCAGTATGGGTTATTGTGGACCGACTCACTAAATCGGCACACTTCTTGCCATTTAGAGTTGGGCAGTCTACAGAGGTACTAGCCGACATGTATATGCGATAAATTGTCAAATTACATGGAGTGCCTGTTAGTATTGTATCGGATCGAGATTCGAGATTTATATCTCATTTCTGGAGAAGCATGCAAGAGAGTCTGGGCACCAGACTCAAGTTCAGCACGGCGTACCACCCGCAGACAGATGGCCAATCGGAGCGCACCATTCAGATATTAGAGGACATGTTGCGATCATGTATGCTAGACTTTGGAGGATCTTGGGAAGATCATTTGCACTTAGTAGAGTTCTCCTATAATAACAGTTATCAGGCCAGCATCCAGATGGCACCATTTGAAGCTTTATACGGAAGGAAGTGCAGGTCACCTATATGTTGGAGTGACGTTGGTGAACGTCAACTACTGGGTCCAGAATTGGTCACACAAACAGTGAAGAAGGTGAAGCAGATTCAGAATCACCTACGAGCAGCTCAGGACCGACAGAAGCATTGGGCAGATACGCACAGACGTCCCCTAGAGTTCAAAGAAGGAGATCACGTATTCTTGAGGATTTCGCCTACTCGTGGTGCTATCAGATTCGGGAGCAGAGGCAAGCTGAGCCCAAGGTATATTGGGCCATTTGACATCCTCGAGCGTGTTGGTGAGGTGGCTTATCGGCTTGCATTACCTCCATCCTTAGAGGGAGTGCATGACGTATTCCACGTCTCACAGCTGCGCAGGTACGTGACCGACCCAAGTCAAGTAGTCGATCATTCAGAGATCGCAGTGGGCCCAAGCTTGAGATATGAAGAACAACCGGTTGGCATTCTCGACGTCAGTGAGAAGACATTGCGAGGACAGACAATCAGACTGGTCCGAGTAGCATAGAAACATCATTCCCCTGGAGAATCGACTTGGGAACGAGAAGATAGTATGCGCCAGCGTTACCCCCACCTGTTTGAAGAGACAGTTGTAAACTAGGCCACCTTGTATTTCCATAACTCTTTCTTTAGTAGCTTATTCTTCGATTGCGAGGACGCAATCCTTTTAAGGAGGGAAGATTGTAAACACCCTAAATTTCTGAAATGAAATTAATATAATTTTTTCGTATTTCGGTATTTTTCTGGAATTTATCACTAAGGTTTTGTGGGTTAAATAATTTTAAGTGTGGCTAAATGGGGTTAAAATATTCTGGAAGTAAAAATTTATTATGTATAATGGAGAACCGGACGCATGGCATTTTTCGGTGAATTTATTGGACACCGGAGCAACGAATCGAGGACCAAAAGCTATAGAATTGTGAACCGAACCCAAACGAACCAAGCCCAAACCAACCCGAACCAAACCAACCCGAAACCCGCAGGGGAAACCCTAGCCGCCGGATTGTACTGTGCAGAACCTATAAATCCCCCTCGGCGTTCGTGCCAAGCCCTAGCCGCCGTGCCGTCGTCTTCTTCAAACTCGCCCCTACCGAAACCTTAAATCCACTGATACCTACTCACCCCACTCCGGCGCCGACGGTTCCCCCTTAGTCCAGCGACCGCGACCAAAACCCCCAGCGTCGCTGTCGCCCCGACGCCGCGCTGAACCCTTCGTCGACTTCCCCCAGCGCCGCTGTCGCCCCGACGCCGCGCTGAACCCTTCGTCGACTTCCCCCAGCGCCGCTGTCGCCCCGACGACAGGCTGAACCCTTCGTCGACTTCCCCCAGACCGACGCCGCGCTGAACCCTTCGTCGACTCCTCCAAGGTCGACGACTAGCCGCTTCACCCGATTCGACGCAGCCTCAGTCGACCAAGGCCGCCGCCCTCTGGTCGACCCCGCCTCGGAGTTGACTCAGCCACCCGATCGCAGGACACGGATTTGACGCCAGGACACATGGGAAACAGAACTCACGAGGCCCTGTTCAGGTACCGGTTTTTTCCTCATCGCAACTCTAATTTCAATTCCGTCAATTGCTATGCGTAGACTGTATAACCCTCTCGGTGCCCGTGCAACTCGCTCGGGGCATCGCGTCCTGTAGTGATCGTACACCGCGATCCAAAACAGGAAAAAACAATGCCCTATTTTATCTCGAAATTGAGTCCGTTCCGCCAATCGGGACGACTTGGTCGCACGCGGTCTTTACCTAACTGTGCGCGACGTTGATACGGTCGTGTAGGATTTCGCAGAAGTCGATTCGGAGGTGCGTGCACCCCGAAATCAACGCGTATCCGCCGACGACACCCCGTATCCGTCAATTCTGAAACATGCTGTAACTTCGTGTACACACGTCGGATCGAGACGAAACTTGCGCCATCGGATCCGTAGTAATACGCTGGTCCTGTGAGCCAAGTTTGGTTCGATTCTGAGGACGTTGACAAAATCACGTATCGTGGGCCCCACCGGCTCCACTTGACGGGTGATTTTGTGATCGGCTCATCGGAATCCAATTCCGGAAGTTCCGTTGGGTTCGTATCATCGTTCCTGACTTGTAGACACTGAGTTTGACTAATTTGGAGACCTTTGACCCTGGCACGCTTTTCAGTGCAAGTGGCCCACATGTGGACCCCGCTTTAATCCGAAAATGACCTTTTTGCCCCTGTGTCCAAATTGGACGTAAGGACAGGCATTTCTAGCTATTTGGCACCTTCTGAGACTATTGGTGATGTTTGTTACAGCTTTTGGAGTAGTACCTACCGGATCCATTGATACAGGGACAGTTGTTGATACCCGGACATCAGGCAAGTGTACCTTGCCAAACTTTGCAGTCTTTATATATATTTTCCTTGCTTTATCATATTTCTGTGCATGCTCAACCTAGGACCGTGTGACGTACTTAGCGTCCGATTATCAGTCGGGTGCCGACACTGTACGTAGTGTTGGGTATGGTCATCTAGAGATGGACATCCGTGTCACTTTATATTCTCGTACTTGTCTTATCAAGTACCCTATGACCCAGGACACTTGACACTATTCATGAGACATGATTTTCCCAAGATATTCGCGATGATTCTGTATAGGATACAGGACATGGACATTATATTCTTAGATACTATATGACTGGTTGCATTTAGCTATGATCGCGCTTGACATGGACATGAGACGTTATGGTCATGATATGCGTGGTTACATTGGGTGGGGAGAGACACACAGGCTACAGACTGTTACATATATATATCTTCTATTATTGAGAGGTCGTAGACTCTCGTAGCAGAGCTAGACCCACTACCGGTTATTACCGCTACCGGCTCCCCGACACAGAGCTTGTAGTGGCTCAGCCTGAGACTAGTGATGCTCTCACTTGTATTTTCACTTAGATGGTTACATATTTACCCCACTATTTCATTTAGTTATTTATTTGCTGCACTGTTTATTTATTTATTGGCATGAGCTTTCTTGTACCTTGCTATGTCCCCTGAGGACCTGGATCCGGATTTTTGTCCCCAGATTTTGCAGACGAGGTTTATCTCGAGATCTACGGGACCGGAGCAGGAGCTGATCCAGGAGCAGTACCACCATCCGAGGGCGAGGTCTTAGCCGAAGACTTCTCTTGAGCATCCATGTTTATGCTCAGCTTTTATTATTTATTTTAGTCTTTTATATTCTGGTCAGATGAACCATTGTACTAGATATTTATCGGGTTGTTCCCCGAAGTACTTTGTGAGACTAGATGATGATTTACATTCTTTATTATTCTGTGTATCATATTTTATATCTTGTATGGATGAGATTAGTTGTACCATGATTGTCGTAGACTTATTTTACAGCTTAAGTATGCCCTGATGGATCCATTATATTGAGTTGGTCCATCGGTGCGTACTGCTGGCCATTATCACGCGTCCGGTCCCAAGGTGTTTTGGGACTGGGGCGTGACAGTATCGTACGCCTTTCTCAGGTCTAATTTGATGCATGCTCTATCTCCTCCCGGTTTATTGAAGTTCTGGACCATCTCACGTGCAAGCAGATTATTGTCCGCAATATCTCTCCGTTTAATGAACGCCACCTGGTGTGGTGAAATCAACTCCTGCATAATACTCTCCATTCTTCTGCACATCAAATGCGTAATGATCTTGTAGAGATAGTTGCAGCAAGCTATCGGATGAAAATCTGCAAGGGACGTTGCACCTTCCTTCTTCGGGATGAGAGTCAAGAAAGTGTGATTGAGTTCCCGGAGTAACCTGCCATGCCGAAAGAAGTCATCCACGACCTCCAAAACCTCCTTTTTGATAGTGTCCCAATGGATTTTTGTAAACTCCCTCACCCAAAATAGGTATTTTGTGTATATTTTATATTATTATATTTATTATATATGTTGAATTTATTTAGAATATGCTCTTAGTTAATTAGAAAATAAATTTCTTGATATATTTACTTATATAGATATTCATTTAGAATTATTTTAGGTTATTTAGATTTTTGGAGATTTTTTTAGAATTTTTGGTAATTAAAACTTAGAAAACATAAATTTCTAGGACTTCTATGATTTACTATAAGATCATACTTGCATGTCGTTCCTACCAAATATTTATTTTAGTTTAAAATATTTAATTATATTTTTTTGTAATTTATTTAGAATTTTAAGAAATGTATTTAGATTTTAAAATTATTTAGGATTTATTTGGATATATATAGTCTTAATATTAGATAGATACTAATTTAGTGTTAATAGATATTAATAAGATTTTATAAATTATTTGTATTATCTTTAATTATATTTAAGATTATAAATTACTGAGATAAATTTAAACTCTATTTTAAATTAATTCAAATCCTGAACCTACTAGGAAATCAACTTCATGCATATCCTATCCTTATTTAAATTCATCATAATCCTATCCAAATTAACCAATCCTATTCGTATTTAATTAAGTAGTGTCCACCATTATAAATACCTCATCCTTCATATTTTTCTTTCCCAAATTCCTCTCTTTTTCGTCCAAAAAATAGTCAAAATTCGTCATAAATTCAGCCTCATTTTTTACTAGTTATGACGAATTAAAAAGACGATATCTCCTAGCTCCGGACTCCAAACACGCTCCAGTTTTTTTGTTAGAACGATAATGAGGTTAGCTTTCTGATAATATAAATTGTTTTTCTAAATTATTAGTATTAAATTCTGGAAAATTTATAGAGCACAGCATGTCCGAAAATAGGCGTGTTTCGATATTTTCGCGATTTCGGGAGAACCAGGAATCAGAATCACGAACCATTTAAAGTTTTGGAAAGATAATGTCGAGATCATCGACATATATTTTTCCCAGAATTTATTTCGAAGTATTTACATACTGTTAATTCTGTAGAACTTCTAGGTTAGAATTTAACCATCGGTGCACAATACAAAATTTGTATGTGCCATAATTCCCAAACGAATTTGAATTCAGACGAGCCATAAATTCCAATATGTTTTTAATGCTGAAAATCTACAGAAAATCATGCATGAAAGTCGAGTTTGTATCGGTTGACTTTTTGGTCAACAGATCGCCTCGATTTGCGTGCCATGAGTCTCGAGTTGATAAAATTCAGTTTCTTTGGACAAAATTTAGGAATTAACATAAAAATTAGAATAATAAGATTAAAATAGGATTTTAGAGTAATTATTCCATAATTAAATAAATTAAAATAAATTAATGGTTATATTATTATATAGTTATATGAATATATATGTAAGTAAATGTTAATTGATAATTATGACTAAATATTCAGACTGTATGACCCTAGGACATCGTGGACTATCCCATACTTACCTTGACCATGTTGACCCTAAGAACTTGTGAATTTGTCTGCCTTGCGTATACTAACGTACTGGCATAGACACCTGTCAGTTGACTGACTGATTTTGTACAGTACTTGAAGACGCGACACCCGCGTAATTCAATGCGTAATTGACCGTGTTAGATGACTAGTGTTACCCCTAGTATACCCCCTGATTCCAGTGTAAATGTGGTTGAGTATGTGCTAGTTTAATGACTAATGATTCTATTATATTATATTTATGTGTACATAGGATATTGGATTGTTCTGCGCCATTTCTGGAGCAGGTTATTGGTACATTGCAGCTTCCTTGTCAGGCAAGTATACCTTGCCATTGTACTGTTATTTTTATTCCATATGTTGCATGCATCTTTATTTTCTGTCTTTTCATATATTTTAACTGTTATATAAAAATGCGCGCGACGGTGTCGTCGCGGTATATTTTTATTTATGTATTTGCATTGACCTTGTTTATGAGACTACCCCATCATCATGTAGCATCTTTAGATTCATTGGCCATGACACAGTTGTTATACGAGTTGTGAGTCTCATGTAGATCACGGACTTGCGTGCAGGTTGGCCTCCTGTACGTGTGGGCCGTGCGTTAGGAATAACTGCTGTTAGAAACTTTGCATGCTAGAAGACTTAGCAGTTATTAGAGGTCTATGGACGTAGCCTATTGTAGTACGGTGGTCCCATCCTTGTCCTTGTTTGGTTGCAGGATTGGGCTAGGGTACTAAGGATAGGCTATGGACCAAATCGTGTCATGGATGTGACATGCTTAGAGCATGGGGTGGGGAGAACAACAAGTATCACATTTGGGCTCCTTTGCACTTTCCTTGTGTAACCCGTACGCTCCGCCGGAGATACGCGGTCATGATGACCCCTATATATTATCATGGCGGGCCTCCGACGTTCGAAAGTCGTCGTGCCTTTGTAGGCCCCTGGATCTCCAAGAGAACTATGCCAATCCTATTTATGGCCAGATAGCCCACTTGTTAGAAAGTTGTTCTTAAACTGCATTCACTTTAGACGGTTAGGCGACCCATTAGATATTTATTTCAGTACTTTATTGGCATGTGTTTAAGTATCTTGTTATGTCCCTCTGAGGACCTGGTCCGCTGCCAGGTGTACCTGTTTCTTGAGTATTTGCAGGAGCGCATGGTTATAGATGCTTCGTGGATGTCTCCTCTTCGAGCTGTGATGGATAGCTGGTATTCTTATATTGTGTTGTGGTGTTGTACTCATATTGTATTTGCTCTTATATTCGAGTTGGTAGTAGATTTGTTTCCATCCAACTATCATCCTTAGATACTTCTTATTGAGATCTAGTTTCATAGATACTGGTTATTTATTTCTATATGATTTTGGTGGATGAGATTTAGATTTTATCCTGTGACTTGTGACATATGTTTATACCACTTTTGGATTTTGTATTCATATTACAGCGTACGTATGGATTTGGTTTCCATATATTGGAGTTGCCATATCCATGCGGCTGGCATGCTTACGTGTTCCTAGTCCTACGTATTTGGGACTGGGGCGTGACATGTTTTTGTGGTGGCCCATACAGGTCGAGAGCATATTGTCTCGGTTACGTTACTGTACCGAACAAGCCTGCACATAGGACTACAGTATAGGATCTCATCCACAATTGACTATGATTTACCTTCCTCCTCTTTGATCTATTCGAACAATTGTATCATGCTTGATTCCTGTACTTCCCTAATAAGTTCCTTGAGTATATATGGCCTTCTGCTAGAATATAGGAACCCCTGTTATTAGGATGATAATTAGAGTAGCACACCTATTAAGAATACAATGAAAATATAGACACACCACTAAGTTTAGAATATCTAGTGAACCCTAGAATTCCTTATCTTTAGAATTGATTTACCATTACCCCCTGATGTATTATGAAGACTTGAATAGAAACTACTAGAGTTAGTTAGAAGTTTTACCATAATGTTTGACCCTAGTATTGAGGAACCAATGGAGAACCAATATTGAACATTATGACTGAACCTAACCCTCATAATTGGATAGTATTAGAGAACTATAAAACTTATGTCATTGTCTTGTTACTAGTAGACAGCACCCTAGGAAGCCTAGAGGAATGTAATCAACCCTTTCCCTTGATCATACCCCGAACATGGCAACTAGCATGCCATCCCCTTAGAGAACCATGATGCTATCTAGAGCCCTCTATTTTTGATTTCATAACTTGTCCCCCTGCAACCTTAGCGTTCGCTAATTGTGTGACGACTAAATTATGATTCTTCTTTCTTCATCATTTAACTCGTGCCACATAACTCGTATGATTGAAGGCCAAGTAATCTTATTCTATGTTTGGACATGTAGTTGCTAGGGTATAGCTTGGTAATTTGAACTTTGAATTTTGTACGTGATAGTTGGGATTTGATAGTTTGCGTAGTTCCCTTAGGTTGTGACCTAATGATTACCCCTTAGCTTTAAATCACGAAATTTGTACCCATAGCTCGATACGAGTTAAATCCCTTTTCCCTTAACGGCTAGTAACTCTTCTATCCCTATGATTGACACCTGTTCTATGAGCACTTGACCCTTACCTATATAATGCAATAGGAGACCCTAATAAGAGTTTCTGTTCTATGTACATGTGCAAGGTTATTTTTGTAGGTATCCTTAAGGCAATACAATAGTAGTTAAATTATTTTAAGTTGGATAGTATACCTCACCACCTAGTATCACGTAGTCCCTGTGATCCATTGATGAAGTGTAACTGAATGACATTAATTGTATGCTAGCAAAGACGATAGTGTTTATTCAGACGATAGGATTTAGAGGTCCATGTCCCTATTGGTCGACTAGCGACTTAGACAAGGAATTAGTATGACAACTGTAGAGATTGTGTAGTCTTTCATTATTATTGCTTATTTTGCTTTTATTTTTGTGAATTTGAATTGTTATGAACCTTCTTTCATCATAATCTAGCGTATTCATATTTGTTGTACTACCTTGACTTATGCTGCTATTATAGCCTAGTTTTTGCAAGCTTATTCTTTATCGAGCTTGTTCATGACATACGTATTATTGGGGGCCCACAATAATATATTTCAGAATCAGTGTATTAGGGTCTAGCTAACCTTAGTGCACTTGGTTCGCCCTTCGCATAACTACTTTACGTGGATTGAGATATGTAGTGATTAGTAGACGAATATACTTACCCTCTAGATACGACAAAGCATATTATATCAAGTACATAACTACACCGATGTGAGCATGCGAATAGGAAATTACCAAATTAAGATTTTAATCCACAACTGTCTTGACAATTCCCATTTGAATTCTTTAAACGCTTTGATTCCCATACTTCCATTCTATTACCCCTCCTTGAACTCTTTTCCGTTGCTTTCCGTCTTCCCTTGTTTCGGAAAGACAAAATCTCGTGCTTGGATATAAGTGATACACGGATAGTACAAGATATACCCCATAGGCCAATCACATTATTTGGTGACTATCTTTCATAATTGATTAAGGGCATATCACATATGATATAGTTGGTGTTAAAGTTTTGAGGATTGAATGACATGAGAAAATAAATTGAGGAATATTTTTCTTAAGTGTAAGAGCCTTATGTGATAGATGGGTAAATTCTAAGTTGGGTAGAAATTGCAGTATTAAACTTGAGGAGAATTCTTTTAGATTGTGATCAAGTAGGATTAGATTGAGAGATTAAGTCCTTTTAAATGTGGAGAATTTTAAAAGAGGGATTAAGATAATGAGGATTTAATGAATTTTAAAAATCTTGATATTGAGGACCCAATATTTATACTTTGAGCACATGATTTAAATTTTGAATATTGAAGGATGAATCATCGATTTAAATTTTGAGGATAAATATAGAATTTTAGACTTGAACAATTGGTTAATTAGATTTAAATTTTACAATTTGATGATTTGAATTAAAAGTTCAATTTTGATTGTTGGGTCACCTATTTGAAATATTAAGGATGTAAATTGAGTTTAAATATTTGAATAGTACAAAATTCTTAAGTTAAGAATAGGAATAAGATTTGATTAGAATTGTTTATTGTTCAAAGTCTAGAGGAGATTATGATAGTTGGAAATTATGATATAAATTTTGATGTGGGATGTCATATAGACTTGAGTCAGATTTGGATGTTGATTATTTAAAAATCGAGAAGAGATTACGACAGGTTGAATTTTGATTTAAACAGTGGTTATATTAATTTTGAAGTGATCGCGATAGATTCGAATAGATTTTGTTATTTAAATTTTTGGAAGAGATTGCGATTGACATACCTTATGTACGAATGTGAAGGATTTAGCAAATTATGTATTATTTTAATTTCGAGGACGAAATTATTTTAAGTTGGGTAGATTGTAAACTCCCTCACCCAAAATAGGTATTTTGTGTATATTTTATATTGTTATATTTATTATATATGTTGAATTTATTTAGAATATGCTCTTAGTTAATTAGAAAATAAATTTCTTGATATATTTACTTATATAGATATTCATTTAGAATTATTTTAGGTTATTTTAGATTTTTGGAGATTTTTCTAGAATTTTTGGTAATTAAAACTTAGAAAACATAAATTTTTAGGACTTCTATGATTTACTATAAGACCATATTTGCATGTCGTTCCTACCAAATATTTATTTTAGTTTAAAATATTTAATTATATTTTTTTGTAATTTATTTAGAATTTTAAGAAATGTATTTAGATTTTAAAATTATTTAGGATTTATTTGGATATATATAGTCTTAATATTAGATAGATACTAATTTAGTGTTAATAGATATTAATAAGATTTTATAAATTATTTGTATTATCTTTAATTATATTTAAGATTATAAATTACTGAGATAAATTTAAACTCTATTTTAAATTAATTCAAATCCTGAACCTACTAGGAAATCAACTTCATGCATATCCTATCTTTATTTAAATTCATCATAATCCTATCCAAATTAACCAATCCTATTCGTATTTAATTAAGTAGTGTCCACCATTATAAATACCTCATCCTTCATATTTTTCTTTCCCAAATTCCTCTCTTTTTCGTCCAAAAAATAGTCAAAATTCGTCATAAATTCAGCCTCATTTTCTACTAGTTATGACGAATTAAAAAGACGATATCTCCTAGCTCCGGACTCCAAACACGCTCCAGTTTTTTTGTTAGAACGATAATGAGGTTAGCTTTCTGATAATATAAATTGTTTTTCTAAATTATTAGTATTAAATTCTGGAAAATTTATAGAGCACAGCATGTCCGAAAATAGGCGTGTTTCGATATTTTCGTGATTTCGGGAGAATCAGGAATCAGAATCATGAACCGTTTAAAGTTTTGGAAAGATAATATCGAGATCATCGACATATATTTTTCCCAGAATTTATTTCGAAGTATTTATATACTGTTAATTCTGTAGAACTTCTAGGTTAGAATTTAACCATCGGTGCACAATACAAAATTTGTATGTGCCATAATTCCCAAACGAATTTGAATTCAGACGAGCCATAAATTCCAGTATGTTTTTGATGCTGAAAATCTACAGGAAATCATGCATGAAAGTCGAGTTTGTATCGGTTGACTTTTTGGTCAACAGATCGCCTCGATTTGCGTGCCATGAGTCTCGAGTTAATAAAATTCAGTTTCTTTGGACAAAATTTAGGAATTAACATAAAAATCAGAATAATAAGATTAAAATAGGATTTTAGAGTAATTATTCCATAATTAAATAAATTAAAATAAATTAATGGTTATATTATTATATAGTTATATGAATATATATGTAAGTAAATGTTAATTGATAATTATGACTAAATATTCAGACTGTATGACCCTAGGACATCGTGGACTATCCCATACTTACCTTGACCATGTTGACCCTAAGAACTTGTGAATTTGTCTGCCTTGCGTACACTAACGTACTGGCATAGACACCTGTCAGTTGACTGACTGATTTCGTACAGTACTTGAAGACGCGACACCCGCATAATTCAATGCATAATTGACCGTGTTAGATGACTAGTGTTACCCCTAGTATACCCCCTGATTCCAGTGTAAATGTGGTTGAGTATGTGCTAGTTTAATGACTAATGATTCTATTATATTATATTTATGTGTACATAGGATATTGGATTGTTCTGCGCCATTTCTGGAGCAGGTTATTGGTACATTGCAGCTTCCTTGTCAGGCAAGTATACCTTGCCATTGTACTGTTATTTTTATTCCATATGTTGCATGCATCTTTATTTTCTGTCTTTTTATATATTTTAACTGTTATATAAAAATGCGCGCGACGGTGTCGTCGCGGTATATTTTTATTTATGTATTTGCATTGACCTTGTTTATGAGACTACCCCATCATCATGTAGCATCTTTAGGTTCATTGGCCGTGACACAGTTGTTACACGAGTTGTGAGTCTCATGTAGATCACGAACTTGCGTGCAGGTTGGCCTCCTGTACGTGTGGGCCGTGCGTTAGGAATAACTGCTGTTAGAAACTTTGCATGCTAGAAGACTTAGCAGTTATTAGAGGTCTATGGACATAGCCTATTATAGTACGGTGGTCCCATCCTTGTCCTTGTTTGGTTGCAGGATTGGGCTAGGGTACTAAGGATAGGCTATGGACCAAATCGTGTCATAGATGTGACATGCTTAGAGCATGGGGTGGGGAGAACAACAAGTATCACATTTGGGCTCCTTTGCACTTTCCTTGTGTAACCCGTACGCTCCGCCGGAGATACGCGGTCATGATGACCCCTATATATTATCATGGCGGGCCTCCGACGTTCGAAAGTCGTCGTACCTTTGTAGGCCCCTGGATCTCCAAGAGAACTATGCCAATCCTATTTATGGCCAGATAGCCCACTTGTTAGAAAGTTGTTCTTAAACTGCATTCACTTTAGACGGTTAGGCGACCCATTAGATATTTATTTCAGTACTTTATTGGCATGTGTTTAAGTATCTTGTTATGTCCCTCTGAGGACCTGGTCCGCTGCCAGGTGTACCTGTTTCTTGAGTATTTGCAGGAGCGCATGGTTATAGATGCTTCGTGGATGTCTCCTCTTCGAGCTGTGATGGATAGCTGGTATTCTTATATTGTGTTGTGGTGTTGTACTCATATTGTATTTGCTCTTATATTCAAGTTGGTAGTGGATTTGTTTCCATCCAACTATCATCCTTAGATACTTCTTATTGAGATCTAGTTTCATAGATACTGGTTATTTATTTCTATATAATTTTGGTGGATGAGATTTAGATTTTATCCTGTGACTTGTGACATATGTTTATACCACTTTTGGATTTTGTATTCATATTACAGCGTACGTATGGATTTGGTTTCCATATATTGGAGTTGCCATATCCATGCGGCTGGCATGCTTACGTGTTCCTAGTCCTACGTATTTGGGACTGGGGCATGACAATTTTGTAGAACATACTACCAAAACCATCAGGCCCAGGCGCTTTGGTTGGGTATGCTTTTCTAATAATATCCTCCACCTCCCCCATTGTTACCGGTTCCATAAGACGAAGGTTGCCGTGTGGTGTGACAATTCGCTTATAAATTAACTATAAAAAATATAGCAAATAGTTATTCCGATTATAAAGATCAGAGTAGTACCTTACAGCCTCTGTCTGGATATCCTCTGGGGCTACTGCTTCCTTGCCAACCGGGTCAATGAGCTTGCTGATATGGTTCCTGTGCTGACGCGCTCGAACTACATCGTAGAAGAACTTTGTGCACCGATCCCCATAACGAAGCCATAAGCACTTTTCTCTTTGCTCGATCTCAATTTGCTCCTGGAGATGCAGTTCTCCAATCGACTGTGCCAGCTCCTGCTCCTCCAATGCAATATCAGGATTGAGGACATCCCTCTGCAGCCACTCCTGTAACAGTCGAAGATGAGTCTCCTCCTCAGCTAGATGGTGGACCGGAGTGGACATATTCAACTATTTCAGATTATCCTTTACTGCCTTCAGTCTGGAGACCAAGCGGTATTGGGTTTTTCTGCAGACCTCTTTCCTCAGGCCCCTCTCTACTGCCTCGCGATACCCCTCTAGCCTCACCCATTTATTGTTGAACCTTAACGGGCAATCACTCCTCCGTCGTTGGTTGAGCAACCTGATGCAAATAGGGGAATGATCTGACGTGCTCGCATAAAGGCCCTCCGCCTTAATGTGCGAATAATTGTGGAACCACAACCGGTTGCCAATAGCTCGATCCAACCGACAAGCCATGCACTTATGGATAGCCTTATTATGCCACATCCACAAATGTCCTGCTCGTTCCAATTATAGTAACCCTGAATGAAGTAGACACTCCTGGAAGTGATGGAGCAGATTATCTGGTACTTCCCGCCCCCATACCTTCTTGTGTCTATAAAGGAGAGCATTAAAATCTCCCATGATCACTAATGGCAGTTTATATTGAATAGAGGCCAATATGCTAACTCACTCTATACCGTGCCACAACTCACTTCTCCTCACTCGATCATTATGGCCATATACGATGCCAAAAATGAATCTGAAACCACCCTTGTTGGTGAATATGGACGCAATCAGTTGTTCTAACAAATGAACTACTTGACCATCCCAACTCCTCGTATCCCACCGAAGCCATATTCTGGCACTATCACATATAGACAGGTTATTTACCTACCCCTACTGAGGTGGCATTCTTCTGGAAAGCATCCTGGTTGATTTGATTTTTGTTTCCAAGAGAGCATGTAGGCCGCATTCCTCCTTCCTCAGTGCCTCGCAGATCTCCCTCCACCTCCCCACCGAGCAGTCCCCCCGCACATTCCAAGCGATCACTGACATTGATGAGACGTGTTATCCCCATAAACCTCGCCCAAATTGTTACTTGGGGGAGTAACAACCAAGCCTTCATCAACCAAAGTTGCACTTACCGCTTGCACATCTACTCCTATCCATGAGGACTCCTCCATACGTGATTGAGCATCCACACTTAAGTGTATCTCCTTCCATCTGGGATTTTCGTGCACAACTCCTCCCTTTCCTGACGTGTGTCCTGCGGCACTTGATCCACATCCCGGATTGGCCTAGTACGATGTTTCCTACTATTATATTCTATTGCTCATGAAGTAATTCCTGGAACGTCATAATAGTACCTGCATCCTTGCCCAAACCTCCATCCCCCACAATCTCGACCGCTTCACCTGATATCATCGGCACCTCGCTTAACTCATTGGCTCGGTCAAGCCCGATGTCAATCTCGATGTCCGTCCCACGTGACATGGGATCATTAGAAGTAATATTGCCAACCCCCATTTCTTTATTATCTCTGGTGCCTTCAATCGTCCCCCCCGTTGTGTGTGATGTGCTTGGTGGAGTGCTTGCCTGGTTCTGTGTCGCTCCTGCCATCCTACACTCCCTAGTTGGATGGCCAAAATATTTATAATGTCTACACATTGGCGGCACCCATTCGTACTCCACGCACTGTGTATATTCCCCCGTCTCCACCTTATACTCCAATACAGCTTGGAGCACTTTATCCGCTGCAATCTCCACGAATATCTGGGCATACCCCAGCCTATCCCTTGTAAACCCCCTCACCCAAAATAGATATTTTGTGTATATTTTATATTATTATATTTATTATAGAGATTGAATTTCTTTAGAGTATTCTCTTAGTTAATTAGAAAATAAATTTCTTGATATATTTACTTATATAAATATTTATTTAGAATCATTTTTAGGTTATTTTAGATTTTTGAAGATTTTTCTGGAATTTTTAGGTAATTAAAACATAGGGAACGTAAATTTCTAGGACTTTTATGATTTACTTTGAGACCATACTTGCATGTTATTCCTACCAAATATTTATTTTAGGTTAAAATATTTAATTATATTTTTTTTCTATAATTTATTTAGAATTTTAAGAAATTTATTTAGATTTTTTGAAATTAATTAGGATTTATTTGGTTATATATAGTCTTAATATTAGATAGATGCTAATTTAGTGTTAATAGATATTAATAAGATTATATATAAATTATTTGTATTATCTTTAATTCTATTTAAGATTATAAATTATTGAGATAAACTTAAACTTTATTTTTAAATTAATTCAAATCCTGAGCCTACTAGGAAAGCAACTTCATGCATATCCTATCCTTATTTAAACTGATCCTATTCATATTTAAATTAGCCAATCCTAGTCGTATTCAATTAAGTAGTCTCCACCATTATAAATACCTCATCCTTCATATTTTTCTTCCCCAAATTCACCTCTTTTTCTTCCAAAAAGAGTCAAAATTCGTCATAAATTCAGCCACATTTTCTAGTATGTTATGACGACTTAAAAAGACGATATTTCCTAGCTCCGGACTCCAAACACGCTCCAATTTTTTTTGTTAGAACCATATCAAGGTTAGTTTTCTGAATATATAAATTATTTTAATAATTTCAGAACCTATTTTTCCAGAAAATTCTAAAAGTGCCAGCTGTCCGAAATCAGACGCGTTTTGTTATTTTCAAGATTTCGGGAGATCCCGAACTTGGAATTAAAAACCGTTTGAAGTTTCGGAAAGCTGACATGATGAACTTATAGAAAATTATTTTTAAAGAATTAAAAAAATAAGTTTATTCTACTGTAAAATTTGTGCAACGTAGACGTAAATAGGAAACCACCGAAAACTGTCATCTGTGCGCCCTTATGGCCGTAACTCTTTACTGACTTGTGATTTTATGAAACCGTCTATTTCAGTGTTCATGTAGCATTGAAATATATAGGATTCCATACACAAATCCAGGATTTGAGTCGGTTAACTTTTTGGTCAACGGATTGCCTCGATTTGCCTGCTACGGATCACAAATCCTTAAAGTTGACTTTCTTTGGACCAAAATTAGAATTAACAATAAAATTAGATTATAATAAGATTAAAAATACTATTTTAGGTTATTTTATTCAGAATTAAAATAGATTAAAATGGAGGAACCTATTCACCCACTTTTGTAACATAACTTATTTAATTTATGTGACGGGTAGATAGACGACGCCTTGAGTTGGGACTTCATTCTTTTTCAGATCAGGCAAGATACCTTGCCAAATTGCTTTCAGTATTTTGCATGCTTAGTATATTTCTGTATATTTATTGTATTTCTATTTATTCATTGCATGTGTAGTTTTCTTTCAGTCATTACTATATATTAGATATGTTGACACACACATGGCACTTAGTATCATGAGAGGACAATCATTAGGTGTATGGGCTTTTAACCACTCTGGTAAATCGTAGTATATAGCTCACACTACGGGCGTGTGTCGCGCTGGTCGCTACCCCCGCGGTATGTCGATTTCTGATGTCCACTGACGAGTATGTGAGTTGTGAGGTAGATCGAGTAGCCTACCCTTGCCCATACGTCAAAAAGTTATCCTCATTTGCATTCATATAGATTGTCTTGTACAACGTACATATATATTTTCAAACATTATGCATGTTTACTGTATTCAAATTGGCTTGCTTCTATGTATCTTGTTACGTCCCTCTGAGGACCTGATCCCTTTCCAGGTGTATCTATTCTTGAGTATTCGCATGAGCGCAGATTTGGATGGTTACATATGTTTCGAGGATGTCTTTTCTTCGAGCCCCGTGATTGTTAGTTGGTATTCCTATATTGTGTTTGTTGTGTTGTACTTATATTGTATTTACTTTTATATTCGAGTTGGTAGTGGATTTGTTTCCATCCGACCGTCATCTTTAGACACTTCTTATTAAGATCTAGTTATATAAATGTTGGTTATTTGTTTATATTGATTTTCTGTGGATGAGATTTAGATTATACCCTGTGACTTGTGATAGATTTATACCACTTGTGGATTGATATTCATATTACAGCGTACGTATGGATTTTGGTTTCCATATATTGGATTTGCCATATCCATACGGCTGGCATGCTTACGTGTCCTAGTCCTACGTATTTTTTGGGACTGTGGCGTGACATCCCTATTTATGGTTGGATCATCTGCTTTGATCGGTGTCCCCACCATGCTGTCCACCTTCATCATTATCTCGATGCTCCAATAATTTATAGGCTATTCAGGTAATCGAATCCAGATTGGAACCGAATAAAGTACCTCCCTTTCGCACTTTGAATTTTGCGACCAAGCCTTCATAATGATAAGCCTACCATCAAACGTCTATGGGCCTCCTTGTAAGATCCTGTCCATATCCTCCCGTATCCCGAAACGAACATAGTAGAAGCCATTATCGCGGGAGAAGAACTCCATACTACCCTTTGGTCGCCAAACTCGATGGGCGTAGGCACGTATCTACCTAAAGAACGGTTTGCTCCCCAACACGTAAAGGATGACCATGTTCTGCCAGTATGTCGATGTTTCTGCTAAGTCCGCAGCCGAGAACATTGCCCTGAACCCATCACCAACTCGCTTAGGGGCAATGTATCTCATTTGACCACTTTTCTCAGGTGTATTGCCATGAAAAGAATCCGCCCATGACATGCGTAGTCCTTTCTTGTTCATTATTTGTTTACCTTTTTCTGCCATCGTATATCGACGTGCTTCCTCCACAGATGCAACTCCGTTTGCTGATACTCCCTTTGCAGCCCCTCCTCCACGTGCCACAACCGTACCCCCTGGGGTGGGTTGGCCGCCATCCCTTCTAGGCCTCACCTGCTGCCAAACAGCCGACTGCCTTTCCCCTTCCCCGACGGCTCCATCCGTGTCGACCTCGAGTTTGCCATCATCGCCCCCTTGTCCCCACCACCTCCCTAGGTGCTTGAGGTTTTCCTCTCCATCTCCTTCGTCTACTAACCATGGTCCAACCTCCCTCCTTTACCCTCCCACCATGTCGGAGTTGGTCATCACCACCGGTCTTCCCCGGCGGTCAATCCGACCCCCTCTAAGAATTCCAGGCTAGGGGTTTCACCCCTAGGTCACCGCTGCTAGGGTTTCCTCCACTGCTGCTGCTGCTCATTTTAAGATATATATATATATATATATATATATATATATATATATATATATATATATATATATATA
The DNA here is from genome assembly GCA_036927795.1 of Iris macrosiphon. Classification (NCBI taxonomy): domain Eukaryota; kingdom Viridiplantae; phylum Streptophyta; class Magnoliopsida; order Asparagales; family Iridaceae; genus Iris; species Iris macrosiphon. The sequence goes on along the minus strand of JAYESA010000019.1, from coordinate 14,943,677 downwards.
TATATATATATATATATATGAGGAGGGATGATGCACCAAGGCTTATTGCACCATTTAATCTCAACCGTATAACCCATGTGATCATATGGTTATAAAGCATGATGACATATATCCTAAAAGTTGCTATCATGTCATCATACTTTATAATCACATGATTATATGGCTTATACAGTTGAGATTAAAATATGCAATAATGTTGCAATAAGCCTTGGTGCGATATCCCTCCCCCTCCCTCTCTCTCTCTCTCTCTCTATATATATATATATATATATATATATATATATATATATATATATATATATATATATATATATATATATATACATCAAATGACGTCTAGCCTAGTAGTTAAAATTGATGCATCTTACCCAGGAGGTTACGAGTTTGAGCCTCCTGGGCGCCATTTAATTCCCCTTTGGAGGAAAGAGAATTAAGTGGTGAGTTAGTGATGGGTGCAGCGCAAGTGCAATTCAAGTATGGTGCAGGTACATGTGCGGGTACGGGCCTACGGGCCAGGATGCGGTGGGCCTTCGGGCCGAGTTTGTAGCCCTTCCGGCCATGAGTCTGTAACACAATTACCTCTTCCAAATATATATATATATATATATATATATATATATAATAATATATCTACACTTGCATAGATATTACATACAAAAATAAGTCAAAATAGTGACGCATATAGCGACTCCAACATAGACGTCATTGTATACTTCAAATTTAGCGACGCAAAAGGAATGCGTCGCATATTGCGACAAAGTACCACAAAGTTGTGAGTACTTTGAAATAATATGGATACTTACATCACTAGACGTCATTGAACATCACATAATATTTAATTTTAGCAACTTTTCATGACGTCTTCTTTTTGACATCGCTAAATATTTAATACCAGTAGTCCTCAACTTACTTTTTTGATTCTTTTCGAACCCTATTTCCCCTAATTGCCCCCCACCCCCACTCAAAAAAAGAAAAAAAACCAAGCCCTCCCTCCCTCCTCCTCTGGTAGCGGACCCCCTCATCCTTCTTGTCTGTGGCCATTTCCTGCGGTCATCCACCACGCCTCGGCCATTCCTAAGTCTTAAGCTCGTGTGACCTCTCCGGTCATCCAACCCCACTCCCCGGTCATCATTATCGATCTTGTGGACACCTCCCCCGGCCAGCCACCCCCTCTCGGTGACGTTAATTCTATCCTAATCCTTTTAACCTTGACACAAAACACATGAAACCGACATGTAATTTGTTTAGGTCCATGTTTGATTAAGATTTGCACTGCTGCTTCTTGATCCCTTTATTTGCATTTTTGCTATTGAAATCACAAGTGATGGAGAGGAAAGATACCAATATTTAGTTGCTACATATGGTTTTTTGGTATTTTGTGGTATAAATGCCATATTTTACTCATTATAGATATTTGTAAAAAAATTAGAAATATTTTAAATTTGGACACATAGTCTACGACACTAAAATTTGGTGTTGTCCGTACTCGAATTTGGTGGCCTGAATGCCTGACCCAACTCGAAGCCTATATTGTAGTACATATATTCTAATCTGGATAACTAATAAGCTGGGAGAGAGAGACCATCTCAACTTGATGCTCTCTTCCAACTTGGTCTTTGGAGAGTTTATATGTTTCTTTTGAAGGCATTTTGATTTTAATGTACTAAAGGTGTCACATTTTGTTTCTGCAAGGGTCGTTCGTCCTCGCTTGGGGCCTTGCGGAACCGACCGTCCTCGCTTGGGTGTGATGTTGTGCAAGCCTATGTTACGCTTGTATAAGGCCTGGGCTTGAACAAGGACAAAATAAGCTATTCATAGCAAGAAGCAACGTCACAATATAGCAGAAAAGTAAAGAACACAATGGCATAAGAAAATAAGCTCTTTATTGATATTCAAGAAGTGTTAAAAGCGGTGCTTGGCCAAGATTATAATTCGTACAAGCTCTCTCTCTGTCTCTCTCGATTATAATGACATCGTTCCATACATTACATCCCTTTATACAAAAGTATCTCAAAATATCTCGATACGGCTCAAGGTATCGACTCCAAATTTTTGGTTCCTAAGGATGAGGATATAATAGCGCTTCTTTGAACAATCCACCACCTGTGAACATAACTGGTGGAGGGTCAGCACTTTGAAGAAAGTACAGGTGATTATAAAAGCAACGAACAGAAGCAACACTCTCTAAAACCAACACTAAGTAATCATGTAGTAAACATTATATTACTAGTGATCTTGCTACTTTTACCTAGGTTTATTTCATGCAGTACAGGATCAGAGTCAGTTTACTTTTTAGAAACATCTTTGAAATCATAGTGCATATTCACTACATTCAAGCATGGTATAGGAACAATATTCTATTGTGCAGTGTGCAACATGTATCATGAGTCATATTCATTAACTCTTAGGAACATAAGCTATCTCCAGTGGACTATTCATCTCAATTCAAGGTAGCAATGCATCTAGTGGATTATTCATCACAATACTATGGGGCAACAGAGTAATCAAGTAAAACATACAAGTTTAGGGGCAGTACACAATTCAAGCATAATAAAAAATTAATACATCACTTATTCAGTGATTCTTACCCTTCGCCGAATGGTTATCCTGCAACAAACATACAAGTTGCCAGCAATTTACATAAATAAATATATGAGTGACATTTTTTGTTCGTCATCAAACAGTTAGGTATGCAAAAAGACTATCCTAGAATGCGACCTAACTATATGATGTTCCATGGAAACCCATGATTAGCAGTTGGAACGTTCAAGCCCATCTCACTAATAGACTGATAGCCTTCCTTAACCACGAGGTCTTCAAGCCTCAGAGTGTCCTGTCCTCTCCTAGGCTGAATGATTCCCAGTGTCCCAGGAACCGATCGAGAGGTTACGTCCTTGTGCACAAGTTTGTCCAGACCGATACATGAATGCACATCTATCAGATAACATACAATACAAACAGACAATAATCAAGCATACTCTTCTATATTAACTCTTCTTATCATTAGTCCATATTGATGTACGGGGCACATAACCATTAATCATCTTCTATTCAATCAAACGATAGGTTCAATCTTCTTTTCTTTCAATCGTTTCATAGGTTCAATAGCACATAGTACGAGTTATTCATACAATTCTATCTTTAGCAGTTCGATATAAGAAAACATGCAAGCGAAACATATTATAAGCTAGCACGATAACGATTCTTTAAATCTAGCATGTAATTTCTATCTTTTGTATTCTAAGCATGTAATTCTGCCTTACCATAGAAATAAAACAGAGCATGTTCAAGAAAACTTTCTACTCTACTCCTTAGCATGACAAGGGTTCATTCTAACTTTAGCATACAAGAATGGACAAGTTAATGACATCTTATTACTCTTCTTATTAGCATAAAAATGCTTTATTTGATAGCTGTATCCGTGTAACTTAGCATACAACATTATATTCGTTTACTTAGTATGACAAGGTGCTTTTCAATGACAAGTATTACAAGTTCTCTTGTTAAGCATACATGTTCTCATTCTATCATTCCCATGCGAACATTCTCTACGTAGCAGCAAGCATTATAAAACTCAAATTCATTATTAAGGTGTGCAAGAATTAGAGAATAAAGTTCTGCCCAATCACAATGATCAATCGTCTTGTGTTTTGATCGGCGAACTCTTCAAGAAGGCTTTCGCTCGAGCCAACAATGCGATATCTCTTGTACATAGTGCCAACGCGGAGCGGGATACTACATACTTACCCACCGAGAAAAAGTTTTGTCCTCGAAACTCAAGGAAAAACTTTGGATATCCAGAGCAGCGATAGTTCTCATCCACGCCATTCTCAATCAAAAACTCTAGCAATCAGAAATCACAAATCAGATCTCTCAAGCAATAAATAAATCCAAAAAACTTTTGCCGGCATCTTTGACAATATTTACGGACTTATTGTATGGAACACTCATTGCGACAACGATATCAAGTGGCAAGGAAACATCTTGAGTTGAAGAAAAACAACGAAATGGACAAAGGATCGAGTAGATCTGATACCATTATGTCATGTCCCATTCCCGCAAGATTCGTTCATCCTTGCTTGGAGCCTGGCGGAGACGTGATGCCGTGCAAGCCTAAGTTGCGCTTGCACAAGGCCAAGGCTTGAACAAGGACAAAATAAGCTATTTAGAGTAAGAAGTAGCGGCACAACATAACAGAAAAGTAAAGAATACAATAGCATAAGAAAATAAGCTCTTTATTGATATTCAAGAAGTGTTATAAGCGGCGCTTGGCCGAGATTACAATTCGCTCAAGCTCTCTCTTTTTCGATTATAATGGCATCGTTCCATACATAGTACACCCGATTCCAGATTTGGTATTTCTTAAATTTTTAGAATTTAATTTTTTCTGATAATATATTCCTGTTGTATTTCTCATGTTGGTTCCTGTTATTTTATTTATTATTATTTTTTAGGTTGTTGCGAGAGACTACCTAAGACCAGTAGAATATCCATTGGCATTGCCATAGACCCGGTTTAGGACTCGTATGTAGAATGGATACTTGGTTTGGTTTATTTGACTGAACCCATGAATACATCTTTTCCTCTCCTATTAGTATATATATATGAGCTTTTCTCTCTCTTTTCTCTTTCTTCTTCCTCATTTTTATTTTTTCTTCTTCTTTTCTCCTTTCTCTCACACCCCTGTGCCCCTCCCCTAGCCGAACCCTAGCACTGGACCTAGCTAGGAGGAGGTCGTTTGACTCTTAGGCAAGTACATCTTGCTCAATAGTGAAGTCATAAATTTTTGAATTTTTTATATATATGTTGTTTTAAAAATGTGTTTAATAGAAAATGTTTCCCTTTTGTTCCTCATAATTTTTAGTTCTTGGAGTTTTTGGTTTTGGTAGATAAATTTTAGTTGATACAAATTTTAAGTTAGGGATTTCCATAGGTTCCATGAGTTTTCCTTGGTTTTGATCTATTAAAATTTAATATTTTCAAAAACTAGTTTTTTTTTATGATATGGCATTTTATTTCATGCAACTTGGCATTTGTTTCAAATGATTCAGAGTTAAAATAAAGATTTTATGAAGAAAATTATTTTTGGGTTTTTGGAGTTTTCGGCCATGGCTGAACTTGCTGTATGGAGAAGACGAAGTTCTTATGTGGGCAACATAAAATATAGCCAAGACTTCCATGCGACATGATCCTTATGCGTCATGGAATCTTGCCGCATAGCCAACCAGCATGCGTCCATTTTGTTGGAGGCATGACTGACCATTACACAAAGTGTTCTAGAGCTAAGTGACATAACTTGTGTTTTTGTTCGCTGGACGAATGAGAAATTTACTAAGTCCAAGAGAGACATTTATGCGAAAAGTAGTTTATGCGGCATACAGTTTATGCGGCCATGAGCTGTTTCCCTTGAACGCATGACTCTAAATTATTTGACACATCATTTTATGAATCTTGTTTTTCACTAACAGTTTATGGCATGTCACATCAATCATTTTATGTCGCTTCACTGATACTTCATTTATTGACCCATCACTCAACACTTGCCCCAAGGAGTAGACTCTAACCCTGACTATGCAGCCAGTGGGTGCATGCGGCCAGTGAGTCCATGCGGCCAATGGGCGCATGCGGCCAGGAATCCTTGTGCGTATTTTTGTGTTTCTTTTAATTATATTTCTTTTAATAGTTCTTTTTAGTGATTATTGTTGTGTTCTTCCATATGTTGATACAAGTTTTATGTTACTAGACAAGTTTTGCTTGTACTTCACGAGACAAGTTTATGTACGAGTTCACGATCTTCACGACACCGTAGAAATAGTTGTGTATGAAAATCCATTGCATATGGCATCGGGAAATCGAGTGTGAGTATTGCCCAATGTTTTGCATGTCGTGAATACGATATCTTGTGAATATATCATACTCGTAATTCGTCATTCTAAGGAGTTCTCAAGTGTCCACGACTAGAGAACTTAAAATAATTTATAAATGACTAAACAAGATAAGAATTACCTACATCATTGGAAGGAAATAATATTGCGCTACCGGCTACCACGATCTCTAAGGACCCCGTACAGCATGTAACAATCCTGCTAGACAAGGGCTCCATGACTGACCAAGTATACACGTGCTACGGTACTACGAGACAAGTTTATATACAAGTTTATGTTTATAAACAAGTTTATGATCACAAATTTAAGTTTATGCTTATAAGTTCAATTTTAGTTTATGAAAAGTAACAAGTTATGTTGTTGAATGTTGAATATGCATTTAAGTTTACTCGACAAGCGTACCCTTGGCCATCCGGGTTGACTGTAGTGTCGGTAGTAGCAATATATTAAAATATGCATTTAGTAATTAAGGCCGGTGACAACTCTAGCTAGTTAATTGTAGCAAGTCGTAGATTTGTTTGACCATGCAATGAATGTTGTTACTTTTATTTTTGTTATCAGTTCTTCCAGTATATTCTTGAGACAAGTACATTGGTACCGTACAAGTCTCGATCTGCCTTTATTTTTATCTGTCTTTTTTCTGCTAATGTTGTGATATGTTTTTTCGATCACCTTGAGCTCCTTTGTGGTACTTGTTGCTTGGGGTTCTGATCCCACTGGTTTTGTATGGCCAGATTACCTAGAGGAGAACTAGGATCCATCGCACATCTAGCAAAATGGCTCGCACTCGTAGGACAGCGGTCGAAGCTCGCGAGTGGGTTTCCTTCCTTCACCCCTCGTCTTGATTAGTTTTTTTTGTGGTATTTAGCAAGGGACATAGTTAGCTTCTTATATTTTTGAGACTACGGTCAACATGATGTATATATTAGACCATGACTGGTATATTTGATCATGTATAATTATACTCTGCTAGTGCAGCATTTTGTATTCACTAGCTTCATGATCATATGTGGCATGTAATTTGAGATGCCTCTTTACTTTCATGTATGATATACTCATGTATTGTTGTTGATGGATTGAGATACTAGAATTTGTCGGCCTTAGGATTAACATCAAAGCATGGTAGAGTCCACCCATCTATCTTCTAGACAACCTTAGCACGTTGCTGCTTACTTCGGTATTCTGCAAGGTATTGTTGGCCGTATCAGTCCTTGTAATTACCCAGTATTCTGGGAGCGGGACATGACAAATTTTTAGTGGTGGCCCATGTATGTCTATTTTTCAAACTTATGAGAGGACTCATCTTGTTAGAATCTCAATCCTCTATTTTTCTTCATTTGAACTCCACTTGTAACCTGTACTTCTCGCTCTCCTTGAACTACAAGCTTGCTTGACATGATTGTTCCATTCTCTACCCTTATTGATATCCTTGTGTGCTTATCCTTTAGGGATACCCCACCTGCTCCTTCTGAGGGTTCCGTTGCACCGATAATTCCAACAGATCCAGAAGTAGGCCAGGGTTAGATTCCGATATTGAACCAAGGGCAAGCGTCAGTTGCTTTTCATCAGCCGGCTCCGCAAGTCACGCATACCCGACCAGCATAATCAGCTCCACCAGCCTTCCCGAGATAGCCAGTTCAGTCTGTCCTACCGTTCATACCAGCCCAGCCAACCCAGACAGTATCGCCAGTTCTTCTAAGACAACCAGGGCAGGAAGGCTCATAATCCATGTTAGAGATGATCCAAGCCATGATGATAATACAACAACAACAACATCAACAACATCTCTAGCTTCAGCAACAAGTGATCCAACTCTGTCAACAGTTTCAACAAGGACAAGAACATACCAACACTACTCTTTGTCAAGGGTTTAGAGTACCATTCAAGAACACCAGGCGCTATACTCACAACTCGGCTACCAATGTTAGTCGAATGCGCCCAACCAATTTTCTCGGCATGGAAGATGCAGTTTCAGCAGATTCTTGGCTCCAGGACTTTGAGGCCATCCTGGATGACCAAGATCCCAGATGATGAGAAGGTATCAGTCGTAAATCTACAACTGTCATATCTTGCTCGAGATTGGTGGACAACACAAGAAATGGTTCTTCTGAAGCTGATTGACTGGCAGACGTTCAAGGAACGCTTTCAGAAGAAGTATTTTTATATAACTGCCAAGTTTCAGGTCCAACAATAGTTCATCAACCTTTGCCAGAACATAAGATCGGTCGACCAGTATGCGGCTGAGTTTTGCTGACTTAGCCGATTTGCTTCCCATATGCTAGCTTCTGAAGAGGACCGAGCTAAGAGATTTGATCAAGGTTTACATTTTGATCTTCAACAGTTTATGGTGGGCCATAATTATACCACCTATAATATAGTTCTCATGGAAGTTAGGTCCCAAGAACTTGCCGGTCAGAGATTAGTAGCAAGGATCGAAGGCCAGAAGAGGTCACACTCATCCATGAGAGGCATCAGTATTCAGTCATTAACCCCAGCACCAGCAGTCAGAACTTCTCGTCCGCCAGCACCTCCAATTTCTACATTAACCTCCGTATAATCTACCAGGCAGTCTGTATCAGCAGGATGTAGCCACTACAGCAAGCCAGGGCACACCAGAGATCATTGTAGGAGGGCCAACGACCAGTGTCTCAGATATGGAGCATTTGACCACATGATTGGTTCATGCCCACTTCTGTATCTAGAGGCTTCTTCAGTCCGACAGTTACCAGCTCTGACTTGGGCAGCGATTGAAGGCCAGCGAGGACCGGCATTAGCTGTTCGACCACTAGCCCAACGTCCTCTCCCGATGAAAACTCAGCAGTTCCAGCAGTAACGTTCAGCGCAGTATGTGCAATTCCAGCAAGCCTAACCAGCAAAAAAAACCCAGCAGCAAGTTAGAGCCACAACCCCTAGACGTTGGCCTAAAGAGCAACCTAGAGCAGTTGATAGCTGAAGGTGCTACAATTATGGGTGAGATTTTGAGCTCTCTTTAGCTTGTCTTATTCTTGGGTTCTTGTCGAACGATCTCGTGTTCCCATGCGTTCGAAATATGATAGTAGTTTTGATCCTTTCGTTGAGCAGAAATGAGTTTTTATCCTACTCTTCTGTCCTCGTATCTCGTGGCACGTGATGTCTATCATGCAACCAGACTGCGAAGGTATGCCCTGGATCGGAATCATGTCCTTGATAAGATTGTTGGTACTGACTTACCTCAAGGCTTGGCTCATGTCCATTTGTGTGAGTCAGCATAGGCAAGCAGGGACGAGTTCCTATTTGACTGACTCAGGAGTATATGTATCCATATGCCTCCATTTCCCTGTGTGTTACTTCTGTGCATTTATTCATTAGTTACTTTTGTAGTTATTTTTATTTTAGTTACTTGCTTAGTATAATCATTTTATTTGGGATATGATTTCTTGAGCTTTCTCGTGTGTTCCATCTCGACTAGCCTTGGTAAAATTTTGACGACAAAATTTTTCTAAGGAGGGTAGAGACGTCACACCCGATTCCAGATTTGGTATTTCTTGAATTTTTAAAATTTAATTTTTATTGATAATGTATTCCTGCTGTATTTCTTATGTTGGTTCCTGTCATTTTATTTATTGTTATTTTTTCTGTTGTTGAGAGAGACTACCCGAGACCAGTAGAATACCCATTGGCATTGCCATAAACTTGGTTTAGGATCCGCATGTAGAATGGATACTTGGTTCGGTTCATTTGACTGAACCCATGACTAAATATTTTTCTCTCCTATTAGTATATATATGAGCTTTTCTCTCTCTTCTCTCTTTCTTCTTCTTTTTTTTATTTTTTTTCTTCCTTGCTCTTTTCTCCCTCACCTCGTGCACCTCCCTTAGCCAAACCCTAGCACTGGACCAAGCTAGGAAGAGGTCGTTGGACTCTTAGGCAAGTACATCTTGCTCAATGGTAAAGTCATAAAATTTTGGATTTTTCATATATGTTTTGTTTTAAAAAATGTGTTTGAAAGAAAATATTTTCCTTATTTTTCTTATCATTTTTAGTTCTTGGAGTTTTTGGTTTTGGTGGATAAATTTTAGTATATCTGAATTTTAAGTTAGGGTTTTCCATGGGTTCCATGAGTTTTCCTTGGTTTTGATATACTAAAATTTAGTATTTTAGAAAACTAGTTGTTCTTTATGATAATATATTTTATTTCGTGCAACTTGGCTTTTATTTCACTTGATTCGGAGTTAAATTGATAATTTTATGAAGAAAACCATTTTTGGGTTTTTAGAGTTTTCGGTCATGGCTGAACTTGCTGTCTAGAGAAGACAAAGTTCTAATGTGGCCAGCATGATATACGGCCAAGACTTCCTTACTGCATGATCCTCGGCCTGGAATCCTGCCGCATAGCCAACCAGCATGCATCCATTTTGTTGGAGGCATGACTAACCATTACACAAAGTGTTCTGGAGCTAAGTGACAGAACCCCTTGTGTTTTGTTCGCTGGACGAATACGAAATTTGCTAAGTCCATGAGAGACGTTTATGCGGCAAGCAGTTTATGCGGCAGGCAGTTCATGCGGCCATGACCTGTTTCCATTTAACGCATGACTCTGAACTGTTTGACACATTATTTTATGGTTCTTGTCTTTTTCCTAACACTTTATGGCATGTAACATCAATCACTTTATATCGCTTCACTGACAATTCATTTATTGACCCATCACTCAGCACTTGCCCAAAGGAGTAGACTATAACCATGACCATACGACTAATAGGTACATGCGTCCAGTGAATCCATGCGGCCAGTGGGTGCATGCGTCTAGTGAGTCCATGCGGCCAGTGGTTGCATGCGGCCAGTGAGTCCATGCGGCTAATGGACGCATGCGGCTAGGAATCCTTGTGCGCATTTTGGGGTTTCTTTTAATTATGTTTATTTTAATAGTTTATTTTAGTGATTATTGTTGTGTGCTTCCATATGTTGATACCGGTTTATTTTACCAGACAAGTTTTCTTGTAGTTCATGAGACAAGTTTATGTACGAGTTCACGATACCGTAGAAATGGTTGTATATGGGAATCCATTGCATTTGGCATAGGGAAATCGAGTGTAAGTATTGTCCAATGTATTGCGTGTCACGAATACGATATCTCGTGAATAGCTCGTACTCATAACTCGTCATTCTAGTAAGTTCTCAAGTGTCTACGAATCGAGAACTTGAAATAATTTATAAATGACTAAACAAGATAAGAATTACCTAGATCATTGGGAGAAAATAATATTGCTCTACCGTCTATCCCGATCTCTAAGGGCCCCATGCAGTATGGAATAACCTTGCTAGGAAATGGCTCCATGACTGACCAAGTTTACGCGTGCTACGACACTACGAGACAAGTTTATATACAAGTTTACGTTTATAAAGCAAGTTTATGATCACAAGTTTAAGTTTATTCTTATAAGTTTAATTTCAGTTTATGGCAAGTAACAAGTTATGTTGTTGAATGTTGAATGTGCATTTAAGTTTACTCGACAAGCGTACCCTTGGCCATCCTGGTTGACTGCTGTGTCGGTGGTAACAATATTCTTAAAATATGCATTTAGTAATTAAGGCATGTGACAACCCTAGCTAGTTAATTGTAACAAGTCGTAGAGCTGTTTGGCCATGCAATAAATGTTGTTACTTTTATTTATAGCTCTCTCTTCTAGTTTCATTTTTTCTTTCAGCCCGTGGTCAGGGTGCTAAGTTCTGCTCGGGTGAAGGTCTGCAACCACGGTCCTTGTTTGGTTTAAGAATTACGGTCCCGATCCAGAGTAGTTACTATGCCCTCTTACCGCTCGTCGCCTTACTTTCCTTTATAAGCATTTTTGTTATCAGTTCTTCCAGTATATTCTTGAGACAAGTGCATTGGTACCGTACAAGTTTCGATCTGCATTTATTCTTATCTATCTTTTTTCTGCTAATGTTGTGATATGTTTTGTCTATCATCTTGAGCTCCTTTGTGGTACTTGTTGCTTAGGGTTCTGACCATACTGGTTTTGTATGGCCAGATTACCCCGAGGAGAACTAGGATCTACCGCACATCTAGCAAAATAACTCGCACTTGTAGGACTGCGGCCGAAGCTTGTGGGTTCCTTCCTTCACCCCTCGTCTTGATTACTTTATTTTATGGTGTTTAGCAAGGAGCAAAGTTAGCTTCTTATATTTTTGAGATTACGGTCAACATGATGTACATATTAGACCATGACTGGTATATTTGATCATGTATAATTATACTCTGCTACTGCAATTGTCACTACCCAATTCTAGAAATAGGGTATATTTTTTTTTATTTGATAAATAGTGTATTGTATTTAATTATTTATATTTATATTTAATTAGTGCTTGTCTTATTTTTATTTTGATTGTTTTAGGGTTTTGGCTAGCCTGGACCCATGTCAGACCCTAGTGGACCCATGTCCGACCCAGCCCGTACCCTTGTGAGAATTATTTTGGGGCTTAGAATTATTATTTTATTTTTAGGAGGTTAGTTGGAGAGATTTGGAACTAGTTTGAGTGCATTTGGAGACCCGGAACCCAAAACCGAGTGAATAGGGGCGTTTTGGGAATTTGGAAAGTTGTAAAACCCCATTTATTAGCTAGGCCGGCCCCTACCTACCACCCCCCACCCGTGAGAACAACCAGCAGCAGCCCCCATCCCCTTTGTATTCTACTTCATTTACTTCTTCTTCTTCATTCCTTCTTCTTCTCCACTTCTCCTTTCTTCTTCCTTCCTTCTCCAAGTGAGTTTTCTTCCATCTTTCTTCTTTCTTTCTTCCATTTCTTCTTCTTTAAGCTAACCCTAACCTTACATTTTCTCTAACCTAGGTGTGAGGAGCCTAGATCTAGTGTGGGAGTTAGATTTGGAAGCTTGGAGCTTGAGGGAGTTGATTTGGAGGGAATTTGGGACTTTGGCCTTGGGATTCCAACTCCCAAGAGGTAAAACCTAACTTTCCCCTTCCTAATTATTTTTGTGTAGTGTAATTAGTATTGTAGAACCCTCCTAGACCCTAACCCTACCCGTAGGAGGAAGTTGGAACTAGTTTGGGTGAGTTTAGAAACTTTGACATTAGGTTTTGTGTCGAATTCGGGTGGAATCCGAATTTGGCCCAATTTTGGGTGATGCCCTAGGTTAGATGGACCTAGGTAGACGTTGTCGGGTGTCTAGAGGGTGAGTGCGTGTCTCCGTTTGGACACGGGAAGCCGCGTCGCGGAGAAACGGGCGTTTCGGGCGAAATTGGGGCTTTTCGTCGTCGCCGATTCTAAGTTTGTGTGCGTTTCCGCCACGGGTCTAGAATCGACGTGGGAGCGCATTTTCTAGGATCTAGACATCGTGTAGAGCGCGTGGGTAAATTTTGGGCCGATTCCGAGTTCGTTTGGTGTGCGTTTCAGGAGGTTTTCCGAGCCGCGCACCACGTGTTCGTCGAAATGACCGAACGGCCATTTCGACTTGGTTTCCTCGTTTCGGCTTTGTGCGCGCGTTGGGTTAGTATCGGGGAGTGTGTGCTAGAGTTTTCGGGTTATATTTTATATATTTTAGGGTATTGGTGAGTGTCTGGGTCGTTGGGCGTGAGTAGGGCGTGTGGTTTGAGTGTTGTGTGCGTGGTTGTGTTTGTTTTGATATGTGTATATATATATATATTTATATATATATGTATGTTTGTTTATGTATATATATTTATATATATATGAGTGTATTTATATCTATGTGCTTATGTGTGTATATGTCTATGTGTATATATATATGTATATGTGTAAGTGTGCTCGTGTGTATATGTATATATATATTTGAATATGTGTGTGTGTGTATATATCTTAGAGTGTGTGTGTATTGATATATATATATTAATATGTGTGTTTATATATATATTTGTAGCTATGTATATATATATTTATGTGTGTGTGTGTTTTAGTGTGTGAGTGTGCTAGTGTGTGTGTTAGAATGTGTAGTTAAGTGTGTGTATATATATATGTATCTAGTTATATATATATAGATATATATGTATGTATATATATATATAGATAGTGATATATATATATGTATATATATGGGTGTGTGTGTGTGTGTATGTGTGAGGAAGGGGGGAGGCAGCAGCCAGCGTGCGGAAAGAGAACCTGGAACAGCAGCAGCAGCATGCTGCTGCTGGGAGCAGCAGCAGCAGAAGCACAGCTGCAGCAGCAGCTTTTTGGAGCAGCAGTAGCAGCAATGTAGGCAGCAGCAATGCGAGCACAGGCAGCAGCAGCAGCTAGCATTTCGCAGCGAGGGAGAGGGAGATAGCTAGATTAATAGATTAGATATAAGTTATATAGATAGATAGTTACAGAGATAGTTAGATATCTAATTATTTAGATAGATAGATAGATAGATAGGTAACTAGCTAGATAGCTAGATAAATAGATAGACTTAATAGATAGTTAGATAGATGGATTAATAGGTAGATAGTTAGATGGTTAGATAGAAATATATAGATAGGTGGTTATATAGATAGTTAGGTAGATAGTTTATAGAAAGATTAGATAGTTAGATGGATATCTAATTAATAGACAGGTAGTTGGATAGATAGGTATATGTATGGATAGATTGATAGATATATATGATAGATAGATAGATAGTTAGTTAGATTGATAGATACTAGATAGGTAGATAGCTAGATACTTAGATATACCTATCTAGCATATAGATATCTATATGCCTATAGTTATATATATATATGTTATGATTAGGTAAGGTAATGGGTAACGGGTAATGTGTGTGGATATCTATATACATAGGTATATACATACTTAGATGTATATATATATGGTAGATATATATATTACCTAGCCTAGATTAATAACTAGGTATATAATTAGTAGCTAGATAGCTAGTTAGAGGGCCTTAGGGCGAAACTTCAATACCTTGAGATACCGAGGTATCTCGATACCTTGAGATATTCAAGGTATTGAGTTTCGAGCGGGGTATTTGAGCATTAGCCTAGGAAATGCTTTGGAGTGATTTTTATATGTTTATATATATATAATTACGCATGCTAGCATAGGTTTTAGCGGGTTTAGGCGGGGTGCGTGGCCTAGGGCGAGGTATCGGATACCGAGGGTATCCCGGTATCTCGATTAGGCGAGTTTGTGAGTTTAGTAGCTTAATGAGCTCGGTTTGACCTAGAATTTCAGGGGCACCCTAGTTTGACCTAGCTTTGACCATAATTGTCCCCGTTGACCGTAAAAGTCAACGTTTGACCTAGTTTTGACCTAGAGTTGACTTTTGACCCAATTTTCACCGGTTTGACCCGTTCGACCTAGAATAGCCCTAGAAGCCTGTTTTTAATTATTTTATATCAGTTTAAATGCTTAGAACCCTGTTTAATCCTTGTTTTTCGCATTAGGTCCTTGCGATACCGGTCCGGACCTCGATCCTCATCAGTTGCTCAGGACATCAGGCGAGTACCTACCTCTGATAGTTTCCATTTCATGATAGCGTTTATATCACCTGTTCTAGAACTGTAATACTTGATTCTGACACTTTATTACACGAGCTGGTACTAGTGGATCCCGTCATGAGGTGCTATCCCCCTTACCGTGTTCAGCGGGTACTCTATCACGTGTATTTCATCATGTGCTTCGGGTATTGATTATCATGTGCTATCATGTGCTTCTTGTGCTCTCGCCTTCGTGTGCGCGAGCTATTATCATGTACGTAGCGTGTTGTGGTTGGATCCAATGGTATTAGTGGGGGAGGGGAGTAGTGAGTTGGTTATATGATCAAAGCCAAACAGTATTCATGTGTATGTCGGTTATGCAACTCACGCATAACGGAGTTATCGTAGTGACTTTCATGTGCAACCTAAGCCGATCATATAACGAACTTGTGCTCAAGGCACTTAGCTAGTATTCATGTTTCTCACCTGCAGTTACTTTTCCACTACTTGTATTGTTCTCCAGTTTACATTGCAGCTACTTATTGTGCTCCAGCATATATTTATTTCCTGTGCATCTTGATTACTTTTCTATTGCTCGTCATATACACCTTACCATGTATTTGGAGTTGCTTTCAGAGTTATGTACTTCGCTCCAGTCCTGACTGGGCATATTTTTTCCAGAGGATCCTGAGGACTATTGCCCTACGTTCTACGGGCCTGGTGTTGACGACTGCTGTGACCCCGAGGAGGAGTGCGCCGAGGAGACGCCTATAGCACCCTAGTTAGCTAGGTGGGTTTCCTGGGTTTTTCCAGTGGTTGTATTTTGGATGACTGTACTTATTCTTTTGATGCTGTGATGTTGTAGCTTTTAGACTTGGACTGTATTATTTTGGATTGCCTTGCTCTCTTGGTTCTGTTTCTTGTTTATATCATATCGTGCTTATATTCTTCCTCTAGTTTTGTGATTGAGATTATTGTCATATATATATTGCGTGGTTGCCCTCCTGTTGGAGAGGATTTTATTCACATATATATATTGCGTGGTTTTGCCCTCCTTTTGGAGAGGTCATGCCGGATTTTTCAGTGAGATCTAGATAGATATGGTTGACCTAGAACGGACCTTTACAGCGTTCTACCGCCGATTCTGCGGCGTAGGCTGGACGTACCCACGGCTCATGCCCGATTTTCGGGTGCGGGTCGTGACACGTTTTTGGTGGTGGCCCATGCAGGTCGGCTTTTTAGTTTACCTGCAGTAGGATATAGGAGATAGGCTGAGAGAGAGTGTGCTCAATCACAACTAGGACCCCTCCTGATTTTTCTTGCTATCTTAATTTTTCCTGAAATTGTTTCTTTTGCAATATTACTGTCCTTCATTGATGTTATCGTTTCTTGCACTATATTGACTTCTTTTGATCTGTGTTCAGGATGCCTCCGAAGACCAGATCTCAGCGCACCGCCCCAGCAGCTGCCACCGAGAGGTCTGCCACCTCTCGACCTGCTCGACTTCCGGCAGCCGCTACCGCTCCACTCGCCACTCCTGCGGTTGAGGGAGCTTCAGTTTCTCTCGGAGATCCCCTTACTCCTATTGATCCGAGAGCCACCCCAGTTGTCCCGGTGGTACCTCCTCCACCACCGCCTGCGCCAGTAGATGCTACACAGCTGTTCGCGTTCTTCCGAGAGATGATGGATGCGCAGCACCGCCAGGCAGATATTATGAGGATGGGCATTGAGAATGCTCATCAGGTGGCTTTGACAGCTGTCGACAGGGTGGCTCAGATCCAGCCACAGCCAGAGCAGGCTCAGTATCCTAGGCCGGGTACTATCATCGATTTTCAGAGGATGCGGCCTAAGGAGTTCCGCGGCACAGAGGGGATCCTGTACGCCGACGACTGGATCGAGCATATAGAGGGCATCTTCAGGCTGGCGATGATCCCAGCCAGCATGCAGATAGAGGCAGCGGGCAGCCAGATGTTCGACCTTGCCCTCACTTGGTTCCGCACGGATACGCGGATAGCAGCTCCGGGATTGACTTGGGAGGCTTTCAAGAAGCTTTTCAAGGAGAAGTTCTTCCCGGACGTGGCTCTCAGTGCCTTAGAGAGTCAGTTCGAGGCGCTCATCCAGGGGAGTATGCTAGTGGATGAGTATGCAGCGGAGTTCTGCCGTCTGGGCAGATTTGTTGAGGGGTTGTCAGAGGCAGCGAAGGCGCGGAAGTTCCGCAAGGGCTTAGCCATGGCGGTCAAGTCCTTGACTAGGAGCGACCGCGAGGCGACCTTCGAGCAGATTGTCAGTGATGCTCAGAGGGCTGAGGATGATTTGGAGCTGAAGACGAAGAGGGGCAGAGACACTTCCGGAGCAGGCAGCAGTGCAGGCCCGGCCAAGAGGCCATTCCAGCAGACCCAGCAGCACCAGGGTCAGGGTCGGGCGCCCTTCCGGCAGGCGCCCCAGCAGCAGAGGCAGGGTCAGCAGCAGGGCCAGAGGCAGCCCATCGTTTGCCCTTTCTGTAAGAAGCCAGGGCACGGATGGGACATATGCAGAAAGAGGCTGGGCAGATGTTTATTGTGTGGCGCCGCAGACCACCAGCTGAAGGATTGTCCTTCAGCGCTTGCCCGTACAGCTCAGGGCGGAGGAGCCGCTCAGAGGGCACCAGCCAGAGCACCTGCAGCGCAGCAGAGAGGTCAGCCTTTGCAGACTCAGCAGCAGAGGTTCGCCCAGCACCAGCAGCAGCACCGAGGAGGACAGCAGGGGCGAGCTTTTGCCCTGACAGTGGACGAGGCCGAGCCAGTTGGTGATGTTATCTCAGGTTCTGTTCTCCTTGATTCCATTCCAGCACTTGCTTTATTTGATTCCGGTGCTTCCCATAGCTTTGTGTCTGTATCTTTTGCTGTTAGACACCATCTTGTTGCTGAACCTTTAGCTAGACTCTGCAAGATCACGACCGGGGGTGGTATCATCCTAGTCCGTGATGTTTGCAGAGACCGGAGAGTTACCTTGGGAGGCCGGGAGTTGAGTGTGTGCCTACTCGTAATGCCACTTCCGAGCTACGATATTGTACTCGGGATGGATTGGTTGAGTACGCATTGTGCTAGTATAGATTGTCGCGGAGGCAGAGTTTTGTTTAGTCCGCCGGGTGAGCCAGAGTTTCAGTTTGCCAGAGGAGCAGCGGAGCAGACAGAGGGAGTCTTCTGCGGAGCCCTGGTGGTAGAGCCGAGGTCGCTACATCCACTGATAGAGGAGTATATGGATGTCTTTCCGGAGGAGTTGCCAGGGTTACCTCCGGACAGAGACGTGGAGTTCTCTATAGACTTGGTGCCAGGCGCGGAGCCGATATCCCAGCACGTCTATAGAGTCAGCAACAGTGAGCTGATAGAGTTGAAGAAGCAGGTGGATGAGCTTCAGGACAAGGGATTTATCAGATCTAGTTCTTCTCCGTGGGGTGCTCCGGTACTTTTTGTGCCGAAGAAGGATGGGTCGATACGGATGTGTATCGACTACAGGGCTCTGAACAGCCTCACAATCAAGAACAAGTATCCGCTGCCGCGTATTGATGATCTTTTTGACCAGTTGAGCGGAGCGAGGGTGTTTTCCAGGATTGATCTGAGGACAGGCTACCACCAGGTGAAGGTCAGGAAGGAGGATATTCCGAAGACAGCTTTTCGGACCAGATATGGACAGTATGAGTTCTTGGTGATGCCGTTTGGGTTGACTAATGCCCCGGCAGTGTTCATGAATCTGATGAACAAGGTGTTCCATCAGCATCTGGACAGGTTTGTGGTGGTGTTTATAGATGACATCTTGGTGTATTCGAAGACCCCAGAGGAGCACGAGGAGCATCTGAGGATAGTGCTGGAGACTCTCAGGAAGGAGGAGCTTTATGGAAAGCTCTCGAAGTGTGAGTTCTTCCTTGACAAGGTGGAATTCCTTGGTCATGTGGTGACTGGAGAGGGTATCTCGGTGGATCCGAGAAAGATCGTGGCAGTTGAGGCATGGAGTGCTCCGAGTTCAGTAGCCGAGGTCAGAAGTTTCTTGGGACTGGCAGGCTACTACAGGAGATTTGTTCAGGATTTTTCCCGGATTGCAGAGCCGTTGTCCAGGCTGACCCGGAAGGACGTGGAGTTTGTTTGGTCAGAGGAGTGCCAGATCGCCTTTGATGAGCTGAAGAGGAGGTTGACGACAGCTCCAGTGTTGACGTTGCCATCAGGTTCTGGAGGATTCACTATCTATAGTGATGCATCGGGGAAGGGACTGGGATGTGTGTTGCAGCAGAATGGGAGGGTGATTGCCTATGCTTCCAGGCAATTACGTCCTCATGAGAAGAATTACCCTACCCACGATTTGGAGTTGGCAGCAGTCATCTTTGCTCTGAAGTTGTGGAAACACTATTTATACGGAGAGCGTGTGGAGATCTTCACAGACTACAAGAGCTTGAAGTATGTGTTTACCCAAAAAGAGCTGAACATGAGGCAGAGGAGATGGTTGGAGTTGATGAAAGACTTCGACATATCATTGCAGTATCATCCAGGGAAGGCGAACGTAGTTGCGGATGCATTGAGCAGGTATCCGGTAGCTATGTGCCTGACTACAGATCGTTATCTTCTGGCAGATCTAGAGAGCTTGGGCATTGAGGTGATAGTGCCTGGAGTTGAGATGCAGATGTGGGGACTGCAGATTCAGTCAGAGTTGGTAGACCGGATCAGGGCTACACAGTTTGAGGATGAGTCCCTGAGGAGCATCAGGGAGCAGGTTCAGATGGGTTTAGCAGACGACTTCACCATTGCTGATGATGGTTCCTTGCGGCACGGTACCAGGTTGTGTGTGCCGAGTGGGTCGTTGCGCGAGGAGGTTCTCCAGGAGGCGCATCGATCCCAGTACTCTATGCATCCCGGTGCCAACAAGATGTATAGAGATCTGAGACAGCATATATGGTGGTACGGGATGAAGCGAGAGGTAGCACGCTTCGTATCCCGATGCTTAGTGTGCCAGCAGGTGAAGGCGGAGAGGCAGAGGCCAGGAGGTTTACTCCAGCCGTTACCCATTCCGGAGTGGAAATGGGAGCATGTGACCATGGATTTTGTTTCTGGACTTCCCCGTTCTCCAGGCGGGAAGGATGCGATTTGGGTCATCGTGGACAGGTTGACCAAATCGGCCCACTTCCTACCATTCAAAGTGGGTACGTCTACAGAGAGACTAGCAGAGATGTATGTGCGCCAGATAGTCAGACTGCATGGAGTTCCAGTGAGCATAGTATCAGATCGGGACAGTCGTTTTACTTCGCATTTCTGGAGGAGTCTGCAGGCTAGCTTGGGCACCCAGCTCAAGTTTAGTAGTGCGTATCACCCACAGACAGATGGTCAGTCAGAGAGGACCATTCAGACACTTGAGGACATGCTTCGCACTTGTGTTTTGGATTTCAGAGGCTCTTGGGAGGATCACTTGCACTTGGTAGAGTTTGCTTACAACAACAGCTACCAAGCCAGTATCGAGATGTCACCTTTTGAGGCGTTGTATGGACGGAGGTGTCGCACTCCGTTGTCATGGGATGATGTAGGTGAGAGAGCTTTGCTTGGCCCGGAGATGGTGGTTGATGCAGCGGAGAAGGTCAAGCTCATTAGAGATAGACTTCGGGTGGCGCAGGACAGGCAGCGGCATTGGGCCGATAGCCACCGGAGACCTTTGGAGTTCGAGGTATAGCTTAGAACCTAGATTTTGTTCTTGTGTTTGTTTGTGATTGCTTGTTTTAGACTAAGTGCAGAGACCTTGTTTGTGCTAGGTTGGAGATCTGGTGTTCCTGAGGATTTCTCCGACGCGGGGCACTATTCGCTTCGGTGGAGGCGGGAAGCTTAGCCCACGTTTCGTCGGACCCTTCCGTGTTCTTGAGAGGGTCGGCGCCGTGGCGTATAGGCTTGAGTTGCCGCCTACGCTGGAGGGAGTTCATGATGTGTTCCACGTGTCGCAGTTGAGACGGTACGTGGCGGATCCCAGTCACGTATTGGATCACTCGGAGATCGCAGTGGGCCCTACTCTTAGCTATCCAGAGCAACCGGTGGAGATTCTGGATCGGCGGGAGAAGGTGTTGAGGAACCAGACTATTCCCTTGGTTCGCGTCGCGTGGAGACATCACTCTCCAGGGGAGTCGACCTGGGAGAGGGAGGATGAAATGCGCGAGCGATACCCCTATCTCTTCGAGCCCTGAGGTATGGTTCTTTCTTTGCATTCCTGTCCTAGTTTCGTCTTTTAATTTCGAGGACGAAATTATTTTAAGGAGGGTAGACTTGTCACTACCCAATTCTAGAAATAGGGTATATTTTTTTTTATTTGATAAATAGTGTATTGTATTTAATTATTTATATTTATATTTAATTAGTGCTTGTCTTATTTTTATTTTGATTGTTTTAGGGTTTTGGCTAGCCTGGACCCATGTCAGACCATAGTGGACCCATGTCCGACCCAGCCCGTACCCTTGTGAGAATTATTTTGGGGCTTAGAATTATTATTTTATTTTTAGGAGGTTAGTTGGAGAGATTTGGAACTAGTTTGAGTGCATTTGGAGACCCGGAACCCAAAACCGAGTGAATAGGGGCGTTTTGGGAATTTGGAAAGTTGTAAAACCCCATTTATTAGCTAGGCCGGCCCCTACCTACCACCCCCCACCCGTGAGAACAACCAGCAGCAGCCCCCATCCCCTTTGTATTCTACTTCATTTACTTCTTCTTCTTCATTCCTTCTTCTTCTCCACTTCTCCTTTCTTCTTCCTTCCTTCTCCAAGTGAGTTTTCTTCCATCTTTCTTCTTTCTTTCTTCCATTTCTTCTTCTTTAAGCTAACCCTAACCTTACATTTTCTCTAACCTAGGTGTGAGGAGCCTAGATCTAGTGTGGGAGTTAGATTTGGAAGCTTGGAGCTTGAGGGAGTTGATTTGGAGGGAATTTGGGACTTTGGCCTTGGGATTCCAACTCCCAAGAGGTAAAACCTAACTTTCCCCTTCCTAATTATTTTTGTGTAGTGTAATTAGTATTGTAGAACCCTCCTAGACCCTAACCCTACCCGTAAGAGGAAGTTGGAACTAGTTTGGGTGAGTTTAGAAACTTTGACATTAGGTTTTGTGTCGAATTCGGG
The DNA here is from genome assembly GCA_036927795.1 of Iris macrosiphon. Lineage (NCBI taxonomy): Eukaryota > Viridiplantae > Streptophyta > Magnoliopsida > Asparagales > Iridaceae > Iris > Iris macrosiphon. The sequence goes on along the minus strand of JAYESA010000019.1, from coordinate 14,921,268 downwards.
TGGAATCCGAATTTGGCCCAATTTTGGGTGATGCCCTAGGTTAGATGGACCTAGGTAGACATTGTCGGGTGTCTAGAGGGTGAGTGCGTGTCTCCGTTTGGACACGGGAAGCCGCGTCGCGGAGAAACGGGCGTTTCGGGCGAAATTGGGGCTTTTCGTCGTCGCCGATTCTAAGTTTGTGTGCGTTTCCGCCACGGGTCTAGAATCGACGTGGGAGCGCATTTTCTAAGATCTAGACATCGTGTAGAGCGCGTGGGTAAATTTTGGGCCGATTCCGAGTTCGTTTGGTGTGCGTTTCAGGAGGTTTTCCGAGCCGCGCACCACGTGTTCGTCGAAATGACCGAACGGCCATTTCGACTTGGTTTTCTCGTTTCGGCTTTGTGCGCACGTTGGGTTAGTATCGGGGAGTGTGTGCTAGAGTTTTCGGGTTATATTTTATATATTTTAGGGTATTGGTGAGTGTCTGGGTCGTTGGGCGTGAGTAGGGCGTGTGGTTTGAGTGTTGTGTGCGTGGTTGTGTTTGTTTTGATATGTGTATATATATATATTTATATATATATGTATGTTTGTTTATGTATATATATTTATATATATATGAGTGTATTTATATCTATGTGCTTATGTGTGTATATGTCTATGTGTATATATATATGTATATGTGTAAGTGTGCTCGTGTGTATATGTATATATATATTTGAATATGTGTGTGTGTGTATATATCTTAGAGTGTGTGTGTATTGATATATATATATTAATATGTGTGTTTATATATATATTTGTAGCTATGTATATATATATTTATGTGTGTGTGTGTTTTAGTGTGTGAGTGTGCTAGTGTGTGTGTTAGAATGTGTAGTTAAGTGTGTGTATATATATATGTATCTAGTTATATATATATAGATATATATGTATGTATATATATATATAGATAGTGATATATATATGTATATATATGGGTGTGTGTGTGTGTGTATGTGTGAGGAAGGGGGGAGGCAGCAGCCAGCGTGCGGAAAGAGAACCTGGAACAGCAGCAGCAGCATGCTGCTGCTGGGAGCAGCAGCAGCAGAAGCACAGCTGCAGCAGCAGCTTTTTGGAGCAGCAGTAGCAGCAATGTAGGCAGCAGCAATGCGAGCACAGGCAGCAGCAGCAGCTAGCATTTCGCAGCGAGGGAGAGGGAGATAGCTAGATTAATAGATTAGATATAAGTTATATAGATAGATAGTTACAGAGATAGTTAGATATCTAATTATTTAGATAGATAGATAGATAGGTAACTAGCTAGATAGCTAGATAAATAGATAGACTTAATAGATAGTTAGATAGATGGATTAATAGGTAGATAGTTAGATGGTTAGATAGAAATATATAGATAGGTGGTTATATAGATAGTTAGGTAGATAGTTTATAGAAAGATTAGATAGTTAGATGGATATCTAATTAATAGACAGGTAGTTGGATAGATAGGTATATGTATGGATAGATTGATAGATATATATGATAGATAGATAGATAGTTAGTTAGATTGATAGATACTAGATAGGTAGATAGCTAGATACTTAGATATACCTATCTAGCATATAGATATCTATATGCCTATAGTTATATATATATATGTTATGATTAGGTAAGGTAATGGGTAACGGGTAATGTGTGTGGATATCTATATACATAGGTATATACATACTTAGATGTATATATATATGGTAGATATATATATTACCTAGCCTAGATTAATAACTAGGTATATAATTAGTAGCTATTTAGCTAGTTAGAGGGCCTTAGGGCGAAACTTCAATACCTTGAGATACCGAGGTATCTCGATACCTTGAGATATTCAAGGTATTGAGTTTCGAGCGGGGTATTTGAGCATTAGCCTAGGAAATGCTTTGGAGTGATTTTTATATGTTTATATATATATAATTACGCATGCTAGCATAGGTTTTAGCGGGTTTAGGCGGGGTGCGTGGCCTAGGGCGAGGTATCGGATACCGAGGGTATCCCGGTATCTCGATTAGGCGAGTTTGTGAGTTTAGTAGCTTAATGAGCTCGGTTTGACCTAGAATTTCAGGGGCACCCTAGTTTGACCTAGCTTTGACCATAATTGTCCCCGTTGACCGTAAAAGTCAACGTTTGACCTAGTTTTGACCTAGAGTTGACTTTTGACCCAATTTTCACCGGTTTGACCCGTTCGACCTAGAATAGCCCTAGAAGCCTGTTTTTAATTATTTTATATCAGTTTAAATGCTTAGAACCCTGTTTAATCCTTGTTTTTCGCATTAGGTCCTTGCGACACCGGTCCGGACCTCGATCCTCATCAGTTGCTCAGGACATCAGGCGAGTACCTACCTCTGATAGTTTTCATTTCATGATAGCGTTTATATCACCTGTTCTAGAACTGTAATACTTGATTCTGACACTTTATTACACGAGCTGGTACTAGTGGATCCCGTCATGAGGTGCTATCCCCCTTACCGTGTTCAGCGGGTACTCTATCACGTGTATTTCATCATGTGCTTCGGGTATTGATTATCATGTGCTATCATGTGCTTCTTGTGCTCTCGCCTTCGTGTGCGCGAGCTATTATCATGTACGTAGCGTGTTGTGGTTGGATCCAATGGTATTAGTGGGGGAGGGGAGTAGTGAGTTGGTTATATGATCAAAGCCAAACAGTATTCATGTGTATGTCGGTTATGCAACTCACGCATAACGGAGTTATCGTAGTGACTTTCATGTGCAACCTAAGCCGATCATATAACGAACTTGTGCTCAAGGCACTTAGCTAGTATTCATGTTTCTCACCTGCAGTTACTTTTCCACTACTTGTATTGTTCTCCAGTTTACATTGCAGCTACTTATTGTGCTCCAGCATATATTTATTTCCTGTGCATCTTGATTACTTTTCTATTGCTCGTCATATACACCTTACCATGTATTTGGAGTTGCTTTCAGAGTTATGTACTTCGCTCCAGTCCTGACTGGGCATATTTTTTCCAGAGGATCCTGAGGACTATTGCCCTACGTTCTACGGGCCTGGTGTTGACGACTGCTGTGACCCCGAGGAGGAGTGCGCCGAGGAGACGCCTATAGCACCCTAGTTAGCTAGGTGGGTTTCCTGGGTTTTTCCAGTGGTTGTATTTTGGATGACTGTACTTATTCTTTTGATGCTGTGATGTTGTAGCTTTTAGACTTGGACTGTATTATTTTGGATTGCCTTGCTCTCTTGGTTCTGTTTCTTGTTTATATCATATCGTGCTTATATTCTTCCTCTAGTTTTGTGATTGAGATTATTGTCATATATATATTGCGTGGTTGCCCTCCTGTTGGAGAGGATTTTATTCACATATATATATTGCGTGGTTTTGCCCTCCTTTTGGAGAGGTCATGCCGGATTTTTCAGTGAGATCTAGATAGATATGGTTGACCTAGAACGGACCTTTACAGCGTTCTACCGCCGATTCTGCGGCGTAGGCTGGACGTACCCACGGCTCATGCCCGATTTTCGGGTGCGGGTCGTGACAGCAATATTTTGTATTCACTAGTTTCATGATCATATATGACCTGTAATTTGTGATGTCTCTTTACTTTCATGTATAATATACTCTTATATTGTTGTTGATGGATTGAGATACTAGGATTTGTCGGCCTTAGGAATGACGTCATAGCATGCTAGAGTCCACCCATCTGTCTTCTAGACAACCTTAGCACATTGCAGCTTATTTTGATATTCTGCAAAGTGTGGTTGGCCATGTCAGTTCTCGTATTTATCCAGTATTCTGGAAGCGGGGATGACAAAACATTACATCCCTTTATACAAAAGTATCTTAAAATATCTCGATACGACTCAAGGCATCGACTCCATATTTTTGGCTCATGAGGATGAGGATATGCTTTTGCTTCTTCGAACAATCCAGCATTTGTGAACAGAACTGGTGGGGGGTTAGCACTTTGGAAAAAGTACCGGTGAGTATAAAAGTAATGAACAGAATAAATACTCTATAAAACCAACACTAAGTAATCATGTGGTAAAATATTACATTACTAGTGATCTTGCTACTTTTACCTAGGTTTATTTCATGCAGTATAGGATCAGAGTCAGTTTACTTCTTTAGGAAACATCTTTGAAATCAGAGTGCATATTCAATACATTCAAGCATGGTATAGGGACAATGTTCTATCGTGCATTGTGCATCATGTATCCTGAGTCGTATTCATTAACTCTTAGGAACATAAGCTATTTCTAGTGGACTATTCATCTCAATTCAAGGCAGCAGTGCATCTAGTGGATTATTCATCTCAATACTAAGGGAAAATAGCGTAATCAAGTGAAACATGCAAGTTTAGGGGCAGTACATAATACAAGCAAAATAAAAAATTAATACATCACTTATTCAATGATTCTTACCCTTAGTCGAACGGTTATCCTATAATAGACATAAAAGTTACCAGCAATTTACATAAATAATTACATGAGTACCATTTCATGTTCGTCTCTGCATCAAACAATTAGGTATGCAAGAAGGCTATCATAGCATGTGGTCTAACTATATAATGGTACATGAAAACCCATGATTAGCAATTGGTACGTTCAAGCCCATCTCACTAATAGACTGACAGCCTTCCTTAACCACGAGGTCTTTAAGCCTCAGAGTATCCTATCCTCTCATAGGCCGAATGATTTCCAGTACCCCAGGAACCGATCGAGAGGTTACATCCTTGTGCACAAGTTTGTCCAGACCGATGCATGAATGCATATCTATCATATAACATATAATACAGGAGGCAATAATCAAGTAGACTCTTCTATATTAACACTTCTTATCATCAATCTATATTAATGTACGGGACACGTTACCATTAATCCTCATATATTCAATCAAATGATAGGTTCAGTCTTCTTTTCTTTCAATCGGTCAAATGGTTCAATAGCACATAGTACGAGTTATTCATACAATTTTATCTTTAGCAGTTTGATATAAGAAAACAAGCAAGCAGAACAAATTATAAGCGAGCACGATAACGATTCTATACTACCAAAATAATTCAAATCAGGGACGAATTTAGCGACTCTGGATAACCACGTCGCTAATACTATTAAAATTAGCGATGATCTTTAGAAATATTGTAATACGTCGCTATTGTCACTATCATATTTCTAGAGTATAGGCATTGTTGTCTTTTGCAATATCTCTATATATATTGTGTTTATAGTTACATGATATGTATAATATATATTATTGTTATTATTATTAGTATGGATTAGTGGACTAGACTTAATGAGACCCTTAGACTCAACCTTAGACTACACATTTGAATCTACTAATTAATTACTAACCATTTTAAATTAGAATCTAGTTAAACTCCCTCATTAGGAATGAAACCCCATTAATTAAATAACTCTTCATGACAACCATATGGGGACATTATGGACTTTGTGCATTAGCCAAGCCCTAGGCATGTGGCTGGCCCTATATAGAGAGAGGGAGCCTCCCTTTAGTTCATTCATAGCTCATGAAAAACCCTAGAAATAGTTCTTCCCCAAACCCTTCTTTCCTCCACCAAATTTTAGAAATTAAACCTCCAATTCCTCTCATTTTTCTTATCTAAGAAGCCTAGAAGCTTAGGTCACAAGGAGCATTGGAGAAGAAGAGGCTTGGCTACAGAACCCTTGATTTTGCATTGGAAATCCATCTCCCAATAGGTAAAAATCTGAAATCTCTCCTTTAAATTTTATTTTATTATTTGTTTGGCCATTAGGAGCCCACCCATGGTTTAACGAATATATGTATTATATTTTGACTGTATAATGCTTTGAGATATGTATCACATTTCGACTGTAGAATGTAGTATATATTTGTGTTTCTCTATATTCATCATATGTTGTTATCAGATATGACAGGACGACGCGGAAGATTCGACAGGTCCCGAGGTAGACAGAGTGCCACTCCGGTACTGCCTACTGTTGGTTCCGGATCATCGTCGCCCAGTACTCCAGTATATCGATCAGTCATATCTCCGACTGCGATGACGTTGCGTGGCATCACTCCTGGGACGAGTAGTTCCAGGCGTGATAGTACTCCCTCGTCCAGCGTTCCTCCTGCTGACGGAACCATGGAGACAGATGAGCATGTAGAGGAGGTCGTGCCGACGTTGTCCCAGCATCAGCAAGATCCTCCATGCGCACCACCGGAGGAGACGAGGACAGAGATTTGGGCCGACGGTACAAAGTAAGTCAATTAGATGGTTTAGTATATATTTGTGTTTCTCTTTATTCATCGTATATTGACTTTTTCAGTAATCTAAATTATTATTTCTGTATAGATATCGTCCATCGTCGGTTCAGAGACGCCTGGGCCAATTTCTGAGGAACAACTACGGTGGCCCTTGGATCAACTACTCTGAGGCTCCGGAGGAGAGGAAGGCGTTCTGGTTTGCGCACTTCTAGGTAAAAATATATTAAATAAATCCTCTAATTTATGCATATTCGTGATGCTAACTTAATGAATTATTTATTGTAGCAAACGTATTTTTATCCTCCGCACCGGGCCGAGTTGATCGAGCGGCTCTTTCCTACCGTTGCCGCCAAGCTTATCCGAGATGCTCTGGATGACCAGAAGGCTCGTGATCGTGCTGGAAAACCGATCCAAGGTTGGATCACGCCTGAGCAGTGGACTGCGATGAGGGCTAGATTCGACGATCCGAGCTAGAAGGAAAGGTCTAAGAAGGCCAAGGCGGCTAGGCAGAATGCTGCCAAGTGGTATGGTGGCTCGATTCCGATGACGGAACATTTCCGTCGTTTGGTATGTTTTTTCTTTTAAAATATATTATTTTAATATAAGTACCATAAAATGGTACTTGGAAAAAATATTTAAGTTTAGTAATAAAAAATATATTTTTAACAGGTACAGAGGGGTGAGGATGCAAACATGGTGACCGTCTTCTTGGCCACCCATCGCAAGGACGGAAATCTCATTGATGAGAGGGCCTCACAGACCTATGTAAGTATTACTTTACTTTGTGTTTATTTTAATATAACTTAGGCAATTATTGAGTTTCCAAACCTTTTCTAGGCCGAGTATCTTAGGCTTCGTGAGCGGGCGACTGCTAGTGCACCTACACCTGGAGAGGCTGGTGCTTCGTCGCAGCCCGATCCATCTCCGTCGGCGGACGACCTGTGGGTGACCGCAGCTGGTGGTCTCCAGAGGGGTACGTACTACGGTACGGGCTCCTATGGCGCCCTGGTTGCGACGCAGTCATCTAGGGCCTCCCCGACAGCTGTGCATTCCACACACCCCTCGCAGTCGCAGCCCTCGCAGTCGTCGGCCAGAGTCCAGGAGGCCGTCCAGGAGGCCGTTGACCGTCAGATTGCGTCTCTCCGTGACGACTTGCTGCGAAGTATGGAGGACCAGTCCCGGTCCCAGCCGCAGGCGGACGATCCGATGCTCATCGCACGATTGGATATGCTCGACCGCAGCATGACGGAGCTACGAGAATTGACAAATGATATTAGAGCCTCCAATGATCGCAACATCATGGAGCTGCAGGCGTCACAGCTATCGATGGGCGAGAAGCTGACGAGGATGCATGCGTCACAGCTATCGATGGGCGAGAACCTGACGAGGATGCAGGATTCAATGGGTGATAGCAGTACGAGGCTGTTATCTACCCTGGATTCTTACAACCAGCGACTCGCATACTTGGAGCGGGCACGGCCTCCACCGACGTCACTGCCTTCTTCATCGACATCGGTGTCGATTCCACGGGACGAGTATGAGGAGTTGTTATCCTTCAAGCGCGCCGCTGGTCAGCCTCCTGCAGATCCGTAGTAGTATAGTTATTTTTATTATTATTTATGAATTATTGATACTTCAACAATAGACATGATGTATGATGCTTCTTGTGGTCTTTAATTTTTTAGTTAATTTAATTGGATTATATAGTTATCCACATTTAATTGGATTGATACTTCTTGTGGTCTTTAATTTAATTGGATTATATAGTTAACTAGATTGAATCATGTTGGTGTGTATGATGAAGATGATGTAAAACTGCAGGGAATCACCAATGTTTGCTTCTGCACATTATTTTTTTTTATTTTTTTTTTAAAAATTAGCGACGTTATTAGCGACGTTTAGCGACGTTTAGCGACGTTAATTTACGTCGCTACTTAGCGACGCTGTAAAACGTCGCTACGGACGTCGCTAATGACGTCGCTAATTACGTCGCTAAAAGTCGCCAATTGCTGACATGACAGTATAGCCAGGTCATTAAAGACGTCGGTGTAACGTCGCGATAGATGTCGCTAATCAGCGACGTTTAGCGACTTTTCTAAATGTCGCTTTTTAGTGACTTGGCGTCGCAAAACGTCGCTAAATTTAGCGACACATTAAAGTCGCTAAAAAATGTCGGCATAGCGACGTTTAGCGACGTTTTTTGTTTTAGCGACTTGGTGTTTTCCGACTGCTTTGAAACGTCGCTAATTACGTCGCTAAACCTAATTAGCGACGATTTTTGGTTATTTAGCGACGTTTTTAGACGTCGCTAATTTGACTTTTTCTGGTAGTACAACATTTAGCGACGTTTAGCGACTTTTATTCAGTTTTTAAAAGATTAGTCGCTATAAGTTCAATTTAGGTCGCTAAACGTCGCTAATATATTTTATTTAGCGACGTTTATATACGTTTTTAGCGATGTATATATTTTGGACATTTAGTGACGTCATTAGCGACGTTTAAGACGTTGCTAAATTAGCGACGTCATTATTGGTGTCGCTAAAACGTCGCTAAATCCTAAATTAGCGACGTCATTATTGGCGTCGCTAAAACGTCGCTAAATTTTTTACTTAGGACTGATTCCCCCCATTTTCTTCGATCTCTCCCTCTCCCTCTCCCAAATTTCAAACCCGCTCTCGATCTCTCCCGCTCCGGCTCCTCCTTCCTCCCTCCAGCGACTCCCCTCGGCCGCGTCCTCCCCCTCCGACTCCCCTCCTCCCTCCGGCGCCCCCTCCTCCCTTCCGGCGACCCCCCTCCAGCCGCGTCCTCCCCCCTCCGGCAGCGTCCTTCCCCCTCCTCCTCCTCCTCTAGGTAAACCCTAACTCTCTCTCTCTCTCATTGGACACACATGACACTGACACTGACACGACATACACACGTTACAGACACTGACACACACATTGACACGACACACACACGTGACCTAGGGTTAAGGTTAGGGTTAGGATTTTTGACCTAGCGTTAGGGTTAGGGTTAGGGTTTTTGACCTGGGGTTAGGGTTAGGGTTTTTGACCTAGGATTATGAATGAAGGATATCTGATATCGATGAACCATGATTCTCTAACTAGGATTTCTTGTAAATAATGTTGCAAGAGCCTGAGTCAAATTCATGTCTTTGAATATTCAGAATGATACAATTTATTTGGCTAATGTAATCCAACTTGGGCATATAATGACTTCATAGATATTCTAAGATTTTTTGGTGTCAATGCAGTTCACAAGTGAAAAGATGTTCTGTACAGGCATTGGATACAAGTTGATGCATTGACTTAGAGTTGTTGAGTACTAGTTCTATGCATGCTGAGTGTAGGTCGGCATCATTACTAAAATTAAATTCACATCCAGGACAAAATAAATAATTTACTACTTTTGTAATGACAAAGAGGTCTGCTAATAGAGAGGACCAACCATGGAGAATTCCATAGACTAATTGATGGACAAAAACAACAAGAAGCCATTAGACTGTTGTGAAGAACCAATGCTATTCCATTAGACTGACACAGACACGACACACACACACACACGTGACACCAACCCTAACCCAAAACTGACACGACCTAGGATCAGGACCTAGGGTTAGGGTTAGGGTTAGGGTTTTTGACCTGGGATTAGGGTTAGAGTTTTTATGATAAGGGCTTAGTGTGATCCATGACTGCAGTCGATCCTCCCTCACTGGATCCATGGGTTCGCCATTGATGATCGAAAGTTTTGGTGGTGATTGTCACCACCCCATTTCCAGAGCCGGGTATTTTTTTTTATTTTTAATTTGGTTAATTGTGTATTATTTATAATTAATTGTATTTATGTTTAATTAGTGATTGCATTATTTTTTATTATTTTTATTTTGATTGTTTTAGGACTTTGGCTAGCCTGGACCCATGTCAGACCCTAGTGGACCCATGTCCGACCCAGCCCACACCCCTGTGAGACTTATTTTGGGGCTTAGAATATTTATTTTATTTTTAGGAGGTTAGTGGGAGAGATTTGGAACTAGTTTGAGTGCTTTTGGAGCCCCGAAACCCAAAACCGAGTTACGGGAGGGCATTTTGGTCATTTGGACTTATGTAAACCCCTTTATTAGGTGGCCGGCCCCCCCCTACCTACCCGTTCCCATTCAGAACCAGCAGCCCCACTTCCTCTTCTTCTTCATTCTTCATTCTTCTTCTTCTTCTTCTCCATTCTCCACTCTTCCTTCTTCTTTTCTTCTTCCCACTCTCAAGTAAGTTCCCATATCTCCTCTTTCTTCTTCTATTCTTCTTTATGATTAACCCTAACCCTACATTCTTCCCTAACCTAGGTGGGTAGAGCCTAGATTTGGTGTTGGAGCTTGGATTTGAGGCTTGGAGCTTGAGGGGGGTGGATTTGGAGCATTTTGGGGATTTTTGCTTGGGATTCCAACTCCCAAGAGGTAAACCCTAAATTTCCCCTTGTAATTACTCTTTTATAGTGTAATTAATATTTTAGAACCTTCCTAGACCCTTAGGCTACCCGTGGGAGGAAGTTGGAACTAGTTGGGTAGTGTTTAGAGACTTTAACATTAGGTTTTGTGTCAATTTCGGGTGAAATCCGAATTTGGTCCAATTTTGGGTGATGCCCTAGGTTAGATGGACCTAGGTAGACGTTGTCGGGAGTCGTGAGGGTGAGTGCGTGTCTCCGTTCGGACACGGGAAGTCGTGTCGCGGAGAAACGGGCGTTTCGGGCGAAATTGGGGCTTTTCGTCGTCGCCGATTCTAAGTGCGTGTGCGTTTCCGCCACGGGCCTAGAATCGACGCGGGAGCGCATTTTCTAGGATCTAGACATCGTGTAGAGCGCGTGGGTAAATTTTGGGCCGATTCCGAGTTCGTTTGGTGTGCGTTTCAGGAGGTTTTCCGAGCCGCGCACCACGTGTTCGTCGAAATGACCGAACGGCCATTTCGACTTGGTTTCCTCGTTTCGGCTTTGTGCGCGCGTTGGGTTAGTATCGGGGAGTGTGTGCTAGAGGTTTCGAGTTATATTTTATATATTTTTGGGTGTTTGGGCGTGTCGGGGTCGTTGGGCGTGCGTTGGTGGGCGTTGTGGGCGTGGTGTGCGTTGTGTTGTGTTTGTTTATATATATGTGTATATATATATTGTGTGTGTGTTTTTATATATATATTTATATATATATGTGTGGTTATGTGTAGGTGAGTGTGTGAGTGAGTGCTTGTGTGAGTGTGTAGGTGAGTGTGTGAGTGAGTGCTTGTGTGAGTGTGTAGGTGAGTGTGTGTGAGTGTGAGTGAGTGTTTATAGGTATATACATATGAGTTTATATATATGTATATATATTTGTATATATATGTATGAGTGTTTATGTGTGTGCTAGTGTGTGTGGGAGTGTGTGTGTGAGGGTGTGTGCTAGTGTGAGTGAGTGTGTGTGAGTGAGGATACATAGATATTAGTGTATATATGTATATAGATATATGTGTGTTTGTATATATATATAGATATGTGTTTGTGTATATGAGTGTGTATGTGTTAATATGTGTTAATATGTGTGTGTATATATATATGTTAGTAGGTGTGTTAGTGTGTATATATATATATATAGAGTTGTGTGTGTATATATATATATGTATGTATATATATATATATATATGTGTATATATATATAGGGGTGTGTGTGTGTGTATGTGAGATAGGGGGGGGAGCCAGCAGACTGCAGCAGCAGCTTTGCTGCACTGTGCTGCAGCAGCAGCAGCAGTATGAAGATGCAGCAGCGCAGCAACAGCAGCTATGCAGAATCAGCAGCAGCAAAAGCAGGTGCAGTAGCAGCAAAAGCAGTGGCAGCAGCATGGGCAGCAGCATCAGCAAGCATAGAGGAGCAGCAGCACATGTAGGAGCAGTAGCAGTAGCAAGCAGTGAGGTAGTAGGGAGATAGATTGATAGGATGTATATATATATCTAGATAGTTAGATAAATAACTAGATAGATATTAGATAGTGAATAAGATTGATAGATATTATAGATTGTTAGATAGATAGCTAGCTAGATTCATAGATAGATAGATGTTTCTATATAAATAGAATAGATAGATATATAACTAGCTAGATAGTTAGTTAGATTGATAGATTAAATAGATAGGTACTAGTTAGTTGATAGATAAATAGGTAAGTAGATAGATAAGTTGATAGATACATAGATAGTTAGGTTTCTAGATACTAGATAGGTAGATAGCTAGATACTTAGATATATCTATCTAAGATATAGATACCTATATACGTATAGATATATATATATATATAAGTGTATGGGTAAGGTAAAGGGTATTGTGTATATGTGTGTGGATAAATATATACATAGGTACATATATGCTTAGATATATATAAATATGATAGATATATATATTATCTAGCCTAGATTAATAACTAGGTATATATTCAATAGCTAGATAGCTAGTTAGAGGGGTTTTAGAGCGAAACCTCAATATCTTGAGATACCAAGGTATTTCAATACCTTAAGATAACTAAGGTATTGGGTTTCGAGCGGGGTTTTTGAGCAATAGCCTAGGATTTGTCTTGGAATGATTTTAATATGTTTATATATATATAATTACGCGTGCTAGCATAGGTTTTAGAGGGTATAGGCGGGGTGCGTAGCCTAGGTTGAGGTATCGGATACCGAGGGTATCCCGGTATCTCAAGGAGGCGAGTTTGTGAGTTTTCTAGCTTAATGACCTCGGTTTGACCTAGAATTTCAGGAGCACCCTAGTTTGACCCAGACTTGACCGTAGTTGACTCGGTTGACCGCCAAAGTCAACTTTTGACCTAGTTTTGACCCAGAGTTGACTTTTTGGACCCAGAGTTGACTTTTTGACCCAGATTTCACCGGTTTGACCCGTTTGACCTAGAACGACCCTAGAAACCTATTTTTAGTTATTTTATATCTGTTTAACTCATTAGAATCCTGTTTAACCTTGCTTTTCGCATTAGGTCCTTGCGACACCAGTTCGGATCGCCAGTTGCTCAGGACGTCAGGCGAGTACATTCTCTGATAGTTTTCATTATCTGATATTTATTATGATTCAGCTTCTAGTATAGTATCATCTGATTATTCTGGCACCACACGGGACACTGACTGGTATTTCTGGATTCATTTACTTGCGACACGTACATTTCATGTTTCTGGCCTCTATTCTGGAATCACTACTGGCATCACCTACAGGCATCACTACAGGCATCATTCATGTACAGGCTGGACTCATCTTGATTTGCGTGTCGGGTCTTGGATCCACTTGTATTAGTCGGGGTGGGGAAATACTCGAGTAGACATGTAAACATTCCTATCTGGCATCATCAGGAATCACTCCCTCTGGTCTAATCTGGAATGATAGCAGCCGTGCACCCAGTGCGCGGTGAGCCGTACTTACCCCTAGCCGTTTACATGTCGAAACAAGTATTTCAAAGACACCGAGTTCATTCTTTATAGTCTGGACTCTCATGCATTTCTTGACTTGTCTCACTTACATGTTTCTGGACTTGACTCACTACATGTTTTCCATGCTGGACTCACTACACGTTCATGTGCACGAACTTGATTTTAGCTTAGATTTCCTGTATCTGCAGTTATTACTATCTTGCTCTGATACCCATGCATCTTTACCTTTATGCACCAGTGATTTACATATTTTCTTGTTCATACTTGCTCCATTTTTCTTGCTACTTGCTATAACTGTTTTATAGTTTTTATCATTTAAATGGAACTGCTGTTAGAGATGTACTTGCTCCAGTCCTGACTGGACATATTTTTCAGAGTATCCGGAGGATTGGTGTCCGACGTTTTATGGACCTGAGCCTGTCGATGGTGCAGACAGGGACCCTCTAGTTTAGAGGTGATTTCCGGGTTGGTAGCCGGGATCACTAGGATCTTGTTGTTATTTTTATTAGCTTTTAGCACCGGATTTGTCTCCGGTTTTGGATTGAGACCTTGTTTGTATATTATTTTGGATATTGTTGTATTATTATTTGATGTTGTGGTTGTTGTAGTAGTTGGAGGTGGTTAGACTTTTTAGTTGTTAGACTCTCTGTGTTATCTTATCGTGCTTAGATTCGTGATTGAGTATATTGTGATTATCATTTGATATTGCTCCTCCGTTTGGAGTTGAGATCTTGGCAGATTATATATATTGTTTGTGTGGTTGCCCTCCTTTTGGAGAGGTCATGCCCGATTTTTGTGTGAGATTATTATTTAGTTAGTTGACCTAGACAGCGTTCTACCGCCGATGCTGCGGCGTAGGCTGGACGTACCCACGACTCATGCCCGATTTTCGGGTGCGGGTCGTGACTCGTTTTTGGTGGCGGCCCCATGCAGGTCTCGATTCGCAATTAGTGCGATGTCGTGGTGGTACAACAACTTAGTTGTACTGCTGCGAGCCTGCTATAGGATCTAGGATCTAGGATGAGTGTGTACTCAATCACGACTAGGAACAATTCCAATCTAATTATTCTGAAATTGCTTCTTTTGAAATATTACTGTCCTTCTTTGATGATATCGTATCTTGCGCCGTATTGACTTCTTTTGATCTGTGTTCAGGATGCCTCCGAAGACACGATCCCATCGTACCGTTCCAGCAGTTGCCTCGGAGAGGTCTGCTACCTCTCGTCCAGCTCGTATTCAGGCAGCTGCTACCGCTCCACTCACCACTCCTGCGGTTGAGGGAGCCTCTGTTTCTCTCGGGGATCCTTCTCCACTTATCGATCCGAGGACTACCCCAGTCGTTCCGGTGGTTCCTCCACCACTTCCTGCTCCAGTAGATGCCGCGCAGTTGTTTGCGTTCTTCAGGGAGATGATGGACGCGCAGCACCGTCAGGTGGATGTGATGAGGCTGGGCATTGAGAACGCCCACCAGGTGGCCATGACGGCAGTGGATAGGGTGGCACAGAATCAGCCACAGGCAGATCAGATTCAGCATCCGAGGCCAGGCAGTATTATTGACTTCCAGAGGATGCGGCCCAAGGAGTTCCGTGGTACAGAAGGTATCCTGTACGCGGATGACTGGATAGAGCAGATTGAGGGCATCTTCAGGCTGGCGCAGATTCCAGACAGCATGCAGATAGAGGCAGCGGGCAGTCAGATGTTCGACCTCGCTTTGACGTGGTATCGCACAGATACGAGGATCGCAGCGCCAGGGCTTACTTGGGAGGCCTTCAAGAGGCTTTTTAAGGAGAAATATTTCCCAGATGTGGCGCTCAGTGCTTTGGAGAGCCAGTTTGAGGCACTCGTCCAAGGGAGCATGACGGTAGATGAGTACGCAGCAGAGTTCTGCCGTCTGGGCAGATTTGTGGATGGCTTGAGTGAGGCAGCCAAGGCGAGAAAGTTTCGCAAGGGCTTGGTTATGGCGGTCAAGTCTTTGACCAGGAGCGACCGCGAGGCAACTTTTGAGCAGATAGTAGGAGATGCTCAGAGAGCAGAGGATGACTTGGAGCTCAAGTCCAAGAGAGGCAGGGATGATTCAGGCAGTGCCAGTGGTAGTGCGGGACCAGCTAAGCGTCCCTATGTGCAGAAGGCAGCACAACAGGGTCAGGATCAGAGAGCGCCCACTTGTGCCTACTGCAGGAAGGCAGGACACACCTGAGATGTTTGTAGGAGGAGGCTGAAGGTGTGTTTGTTCTGTGGATCCGCTGCTCACCAGATGAGAGGTTGCCCCACTGCACCTCTATTGGGTGGAGCACAGGATCAGAGAGTTGGAGCTAGGCCATCTGTGGCACAGCATCAGGCCCCGCACCAGCAGAGGGATACACCCCAGCAGGGCAGGGCTTATGCGTTGACGGTCGAGGAGGCCGATGCTACGGATGACGGGTTAGCAGGTCTGTCTCTTGTTTCTTCTTCCTGTCATTTCCATTCCTGTGGTGTGCTTCATTAGTACCTGTTAGATTTTCTTGTGCTGTGGTAGATAGTGTAGTGACCCCGATTGAGACTGTAATAACACGACCAGTAGGACCCTGATCTTATATGTTGTATAGGTAGAATTTCTTGACTTTGATTGTTGGGGGTTTGACCTAGAGGAGTGTGATTGACTTTAAATTTCGAGGACGAAATTTTCTAAGGAGGATAGGCTTGTCACCACCCCATTTCCAGAGCCGGGTATTTTTTTTTATTTTTAATTTGGTTAATTGTGTATTATTTATAATTAATTGTATTTATGTTTAATTAGTGATTGCATTATTTTTTATTATTTTTATTTTGATTGTTTTAGGACTTTGGCTAGCCTGGACCCATGTCAGATCCTAGTGGACCCATGTCCGACCCAGCCCACACCCCTGTGAGACTTATTTTGGGGCTTAGAATATTTATTTTATTTTTAGGAGGTTAGTGGGAGAGATTTGGAACTAGTTTGAGTGCTTTTGGAGCCCCGAAACCCAAAACCGAGTTACGGGAGGGCATTTTGGTCATTTGGACTTATGTAAACCCCTTTATTAGGTGGCCGGCCCCCCCTACCTACCCGTTCCCATTCAGAACCAGCAGCCCCACTTCCTCTTCTTCTTCATTCTTCATTCTTCTTCTTCTTCTTCTCCATTCTCCACTCTTCCTTCTTCTTTTCTTCTTCCCACTCTCAAGTAAGTTCCCATATCTCCTCTTTCTTCTTCTATTCTTCTTTATGATTAACCCTAACCCTACATTCTTCCCTAACCTAGGTGGGTAGAGCCTAGATTTGGTGTTGGAGCTTGGATTTGAGGCTTGGAGCTTGAGGGGGGTGGATTTGGAGCATTTTGGGGATTTTTGCTTGGGATTCCAACTCCCAAGAGGTAAACCCTAAATTTCCCCTTGTAATTACTCTTTTATAGTGTAATTAATATTTTAGAACCTTCCTAGACCCTTAGGCTACCCGTGGGAGGAAGTTGGAACTAGTTGGGTAGTGTTTAGAGACTTTAACATTAGGTTTTGTGTCAATTTCGGGTGAAATCCGAATTTGGCCCAATTTTGGGTGATGCCCTAGGTTAGATGGACCTAGGTAGACGTTGTCGGGAGTCGTGAGGGTGAGTGCGTGTCTCCGTTCGGACACGGGAAGTCGTGTCGCGGAGAAACGGGCGTTTCGGGCGAAATTGGGGCTTTTCGTCGTCGCCGATTCTAAGTGCGTGTGCGTTTCCGCTACGGGCCTAGAATCGACGCGGGAGCGCATTTTCTAGGATCTAGACATCGTGTAGAGCGCGTGGGTAAATTTTGGGCCGATTCCGAGTTCGTTTGGTGTGCGTTTCAGGAGGTTTTCCGAGCCGCGCACCACGTGTTCGTCGAAATGACCGAACGGCCATTTCGACTTGGTTTCCTCGTTTCGGCTTTGTGCGCGCGTTGGGTTAGTATCGGGGAGTGTGTGCTAGAGGTTTCGAGTTATATTTTATATATTTTTGGGTGTTTGGGCGTGTCGGGGTCGTTGGGCGTGCGTTGGTGGGCGTTGTGGGCGTGGTGTGCGTTGTGTTGTGTTTGTTTATATATATGTGTATATATATATTGTGTGTGTGTTTTTATATATATATTTATATATATATGTGTGGTTATGTGTAGGTGAGTGTGTGAGTGAGTGCTTGTGTGAGTGTGTAGGTGAGTGTGTGAGTGAGTGCTTGTGTGAGTGTGTAGGTGAGTGTGTGTGAGTGTGAGTGAGTGTTTATAGGTATATACATATGAGTTTATATATATGTATATATATTTGTATATATATGTATGAGTGTTTATGTGTGTGCTAGTGTGTGTGGGAGTGTGTGTGTGAGGGTGTGTGCTAGTGTGAGTGAGTGTGTGTGAGTGAGGATACATAGATATTAGTGTATATATGTATATAGATATATGTGTGTTTGTATATATATATAGATATGTGTTTGTGTATATGAGTGTGTATGTGTTAATATGTGTTAATATGTGTGTGTATATATATATGTTAGTAGGTGTGTTAGTGTGTATATATATATATATAGAGTTGTGTGTGTATATATATATATGTATGTATATATATATATATATATGTGTATATATATATAGGGGTGTGTGTGTGTGTATGTGAGATAGGGGGGGGAGCCAGCAGACTGCAGCAGCAGCTTTGCTGCACTGTGCTGCAGCAGCAGCAGCAGTATGAAGATGCAGCAGCGCAGCAACAGCAGCTATGCAGAATCAGCAGCAGCAAAAGCAGGTGCAGTAGCAGCAAAAGCAGTGGCAGCAGCATGGGCAGCAGCATCAGCAAGCATAGAGGAGCAGCAGCACATGTAGGAGCAGTAGCAGTAGCAAGCAGTGAGGTAGTAGGGAGATAGATTGATAGGATGTATATATATATCTAGATAGTTAGATAAATAACTAGATAGATATTAGATAGTGAATAAGATTGATAGATATTATAGATTGTTAGATAGATAGCTAGCTAGATTCATAGATAGATAGATGTTTCTATATAAATAGAATAGATAGATATATAACTAGCTAGATAGTTAGTTAGATTGATAGATTAAATAGATAGGTACTAGTTAGTTGATAGATAAATAGGTAAGTAGATAGATAAGTTGATAGATACATAGATAGTTAGGTTTCTAGATACTAGATAGGTAGATAGCTAGATACTTAGATATATCTATCTAAGATATAGATACCTATATACGTATAGATATATATATATATATATAAGTGTATGGGTAAGGTAAAGGGTATTGTGTATATGTGTGTGGATAAATATATACATAGGTACATATATGCTTAGATATATATAAATATGAT
The DNA here is from genome assembly GCA_036927795.1 of Iris macrosiphon. Classification (NCBI taxonomy): domain Eukaryota; kingdom Viridiplantae; phylum Streptophyta; class Magnoliopsida; order Asparagales; family Iridaceae; genus Iris; species Iris macrosiphon. Next base: position 14,902,294 of record JAYESA010000019.1, on the reverse strand, counting down.
AGATATATATATTATCTAGCCTAGATTAATAACTAGGTATATATTCAATAGCTAGATAGCTAGTTAGAGGGGTTTTAGAGCGAAACCTCAATATCTTGAGATACCAAGGTATTTCAATACCTTAAGATAACTAAGGTATTGGGTTTCGAGCGGGGTTTTTGAGCAATAGCCTAGGATTTGTCTTGGAATGATTTTAATATGTTTATATATATATAATTACGCGTGCTAGCATAGGTTTTAGAGGGTATAGGCGGGGTGCGTAGCCTAGGTTGAGGTATCGGATACCGAGGGTATCCCGGTATCTCAAGGAGGCGAGTTTGTGAGTTTTCTAGCTTAATGACCTCGGTTTGACCTAGAATTTCAGGAGCACCCTAGTTTGACCCAGACTTGACCGTAGTTGACTCGGTTGACCGCCAAAGTCAACTTTTGACCTAGTTTTGACCCAGAGTTGACTTTTTGGACCCAGAGTTGACTTTTTGACCCAGATTTCACCGGTTTGACCCGTTTGACCTAGAACGACCCTAGAAACCTATTTTTAGTTATTTTATATCTGTTTAACTCATTAGAATCCTGTTTAACCTTGCTTTTCGCATTAGGTCCTTGCGACACCAGTTCGGATCGCCAGTTGCTCAGGACGTCAGGCGAGTACATTCTCTGATAGTTTTCATTATCTGATATTTATTATGATTCAGCTTCTAGTATAGTATCATCTGATTATTCTGGCACCACACGGGACACTGACTGGTATTTCTGGATTCATTTACTTGCGACACGTACATTTCATGTTTCTGGCCTCTATTCTGGAATCACTACTGGCATCACCTACAGGCATCACTACAGGCATCATTCATGTACAGGCTGGACTCATCTTGATTTGCGTGTCGGGTCTTGGATCCACTTGTATTAGTCGGGGCGGGGAAATACTCGAGTAGACATGTAAACATTCCTATCTGGCATCATCAGGAATTACTCCCTCTGGTCTAATCTGGAATGATAGCAGCCGTGCACCCAGTGCGCGGTGAGCCGTACTTACCCCTAGCCGTTTACATGTCGAAACAAGTATTTCAAAGACACCGAGTTCATTCTTTATAGTCTGGACTCTCATGCATTTCTTGACTTGTCTCACTTACATGTTTCTGGACTTGACTCACTACATATTTTCCATGCTGGACTCACTACACGTTCATGTGCACGGACTTGATTTTAGCTTAGATTTCCTGTATCTGCAGTTATTACTATCTTGCTCTGATACCCATGCATCTTTACCTTTATGCACCAGTGATTTACATATTTTCTTGTTCATACTTGCTCCATTTTTCTTGCTACTTGCTATAACTGTTTTATAGTTTTTATCATTTAAATGGAACTGCTGTTAGAGATGTACTTGCTCCAGTCCTGACTGGACATATTTTTCAGAGTATCCGGAGGATTGGTGTCTGACGTTTTATGGACCTGAGCCTGTCGATGGTGCAGACAGGGACCCTCTAGTTTAGAGGTGATTTCCGGGTTGGTAGCCGGGATCACTAGGATCTTGTTGTTATTTTTATTAGCTTTTAGCACCGGATTTGTCTCCGGTTTTGGATTGAGACCTTGTTTGTATATTATTTTGGATATTGTTGTATTATTATTTGATGTTGTGGTTGTTGTAGTAGTTGGAGGTGGTTAGACTTTTTAGTTGTTAGACTCTCTGTGTTATCTTATCGTGCTTAGATTCGTGATTGAGTATATTGTGATTATCATTTGATATTGCTCCTCCGTTTGGAGTTGAGATCTTGGCAGATTATATATATTGTTTGTGTGGTTGCCCTCCTTTTGGAGAGGTCATGCCCGATTTTTGTGTGAGATTATTATTTAGTTAGTTGACCTAGACAGCGTTCTACCGCCGATGCTGCGGCGTAGGCTGGACGTACCCACGACTCATGCCCGATTTTCGGGTGCGGGTCGTGACAGTGATCCACGAGGAAATCCCTTGCAGCTCCTTTTCGGATCCTCTATGTACTCTTTCAAAGTTTGTACCCGAGGTTCGCCATGGATTGGAACTCGAATCGGTGGAGATTCATGGAGAGATCCATGGCAGCTCATGCTTGGATCTTCGGCTGCCTCCATGATTGGATCAATATGCTGCTCTGATACCATTTGATATGTTCCCAAATCTGGATGACCTAAATCTGAAACATATCTAACCTCATTTGACATTGTAGAATGATTTAAAGGAGAAATTGGAGAAGAACAGTACTATTTGAATTTGAAAATAGAGAGGAAATGATTACAATAGAGAAGAAATTGATGGAGAAGAGAATTCTAGGGTTTGATTACAGTTTAGGAAACTTTTTTTATTACAGCCTACTGAACACATAAAATCAAACGCTCATGAGCTCTAGTACAAATCTATCTCAAGCTAATGTTTATGTACAAAGTAATCTGGGAAGCCAGCAACTACTAGGATACCTACTGGCACCACTAGTATGTTTAGTGCCAAGGTATATAATATTTTGGTAATGGAGGCTACAAAAGTTGTTTGACGAAACAAAGCTTCGTGAAACCCATACTAGTTGGTAACAACAAAGGGTACTCCTTTTCAAGTTTTATTGGCTTCAAATCATGTTTAGAATAGAGTAATTATTGACACCTTGAGATAGAGTATCAATTTAGTGTTCCTTTATTTTTTTAATAAAAAATAGTGAGGTTTCAATGGCTTGTACTGTTTTGGTGTATGGGGAATGATCCTCTACCACCTATTTTTATGTATATTTCTTTATATTATGTCTTAAATATTCTATTTAATATGTATGTTTCTGTGGTGTGTCTGGGCTAAACTTTCTTAGGATTGTGAAGAAGGTTAACTATGTTATAATAACCAGGCAAAATATTATTTTCCTCCATAGTTCTGTTTAATTAGAGGATTCATGAATCTCAATGGGAGAGGGTTCACAAGTCTCATTGGGAAGCAGCCATTTGTATCGTTTAAGGATCTCAGAGTAAGTATTAGGCTTTCTTTCCATGCTCATAGTAATACATAACCTGCTAGTGAGATTCACAAATTCAAGTAAGCAAAATTACTATATGATCTCAAACTGGTTATACTATTTTGTTTTCTTTCATAAATTTCTTTGTAATCAGAGATTAAAAATTGGAACATTATGGATTGATACATGGTGAGGTTGAATATCATAACACAAGTCTATGTAGGTTGAATTTGGATAAACAAAATGTTGCATGATATCAATTTGGATTGATACACGGTGAGGTTGAATATCATAACACAAAATTTTGGAAAGGGTATGAGCTCCTTGTAAGGTTGTTGCAACAACAAAAACAGAGTTTTATTTTAATTTTTTGGGATCGGCTTTGTGAGTCATCTAATTCTTCCATTCCGCATTATTAAGGGTATGTCTTAAGTAATATCTGTTATCAATTATATTCTTTGTTTTCATCTATCTTACCAGATGGCACCCATGAGAGAGACACCTCTTACTGTTAAGGAGGAAGTGATGCCTCCTACTGCTAAGGAGGAAGAGATACCACCTGCTGTATCTCAGACGGGGAGTTCCAGTCACCCAGCACCTATAGCGGCTGTATCTCAGACAGGGAGTTCGAGTCACCCAGCACCTATAGCGGAGATTGATCACATAGACGCTGTTTATGCGCAGTATCTGAGGGACTGGTATGTGCCCTAGCGTATTGGATATTCTCGAGATTGATATTGTGATGTTTCATATACTTTTATTGTGGTTATTGTGTGATTGTGATACTTATATATTATGCCCATTGTGTGACTGTGATACTTATATATTATGCATTTTGTGTGACTGTGATACTTTTATTTTGTGTGTATTGTGTGACTGTGATATTTTATATTATTTGTGTTATTTCGTACGCAAAAAATTCAATGGAGGGTTGCTCCAGGTCTGTCTATAATATTTGTGTGTATTGTATGACTATGATACTTTTTATTCATATTAAATAATGTTAATTTACCGGTGTTGAGTGTTCCACCGAAGGGGTCGGCGAACCCAGAGAATTCAACGGAGGGTTGCTCCGGGTCTATTTTTAATTAGAAATTCATAAATTGCAGGAATAATAGTTTGGAAATAATTCAATATTCATTTTTTAATTTTTTCTGTAAAATTATCGACGTATTTAGCGGCGTTTAGCGATATTTAGCGACGTTTATACACGTCACTAAATACGTCGCTAATTAGCGACGTTAATAGACGTCGCTAATGATGTCGCTAAACATGTCACTAAATACGTCATTGTACGTCACAAATTGCTGATATGGCAGTACTGCCAGGTCATTAAAGACGTCGTTGTCATGTTGCTATATAAGTCGCTAATTAGCGACGTTTAGCGACGTTTGTTTATGTCGCTAATTAGTGACACTGCGTCGCTAAACGTCACTAATTTAGCGACACATTTAAGTCGCTAAAAAACGTCGGTATAGTGACGTTTAGCGATATTTTTTCTTTCAGCGACGTGTTGAGTTCCGACTTCTATAAAACGTCGCTAATTACATCGCTAAACGTGATTAGCAACATTTTTTTGTCATTTAGCGACGTTTTTTGACGTTGCTAATTTAGTTTTTTCTGGTAGTGTATCCAACCCACAATTTGGAGTTGGCAGCGCCCATCTTTGCTCTAAAGCTGTGGAAACACTATCTGTACGGAGAGCGTGTGGAGATCTTCACAGACCACAAAAGCTTGAAGTACGTATTTACGCAGAAAGAGATGAACATGAGGCAGAGGAGGTGGTTGGAGTTGATAAAGGACTTTGATATTTTATTGCAGTATCACCCAGGAAAGTCCAACGTAGTCGCTGATGCCTTGAGCAGGTATCCGATGGCTATGTACTTGACGACAGACAGACACTTGTTGGCCGATCTTGAGAGCTTGGAAATTAAGGTGTTAGTTCCTGGTATCGAGATTCAGATGTAGGGATTGTTGATACAGTCTGAGGTGATGGACAGAATCAGAGCTACGCAATATGATGATAATGCTCTGAGGAGTATCAGGGCACAGGTTCAGAAAGGATTATCAGAGGACTTCACTATTGCTGTGGATGGGTCATTGCGGTACGGTACTAGGATATGTGTGCCGAGCGAGTTGCTGCGTGAAGAGGTTTTGCAGGAGGCGCATCGCTCTCAGTATTCGATGCATCCAGGTGCCGACAAGATGTATCGAGACCTGAGGGAGCACGTATGGTGGTATAATATGAAGCGCAAGGTAGCATGCTTTGTATCCCGGTATTTAGTGTGCCAGTAAGTAAAAGCGGATAGACAGAGGTCAGGTGGATTGCTTCAGCCTTTACCCATCCCAGAGTGGAAGTGAAAGCATGTGACTATGGATTTCTTTTCGGGGCTTCCGCATTCTCCAGGAGGAAAATATGCGATTTAGGTCATCGTAGACAGGTTGACCAAATCAGCCCACTTCTTAATATTCAAAGTGGGTACGTCGACGGAGAAGCTAGCAGAGTTGTATGTGCGACAGATTGTCATACTACATAGGGTTGCTGTGAGCATCATCTCGGATCGGGATAGTCATTTCACTTCCCACTTATGGAGGAGTTTGCAGGCTAGCTTGGACACTCAGCTCAAGTTCAGTACCGCATATCACCCCCAGACATGGGGTAGTCGGAGAGGACTATTCAGACTCTCGAGGATATGCTACGCACTTGTGTTCTGGATCTCGGAGGTTCTTGGAAGGATCATCTATATCTGGTAGAGTTTCCTTACAATAACAGCTACCAGGCCAGTATTAAGATATCACTATTCGAGGCTCTATATGGACGGTGGTGTCGCACACCGTTATCTTAGGATATTGTCGGAGAGAGAGCCTTGTTTGGACCATAGATGGTCGTGGATGCAGCTGAGAAGGTGAATCTTATCAGGGATAGACTTCGAGTGGCACAGGACAAACAACGGCATTGGGCTGACATCCACCGTAGACCCTTGGAGTTTGAGGTATGGGTTTTGTTAAGATTTCTTGTGATTTCTTTGTTTTAGATTGCGTGTTAAGGCTGTATTATTCTAGGTTGGCGCTTTGGTATTCTTACGAATTTCCCTGACACGGGGCACGATTCGCTTTGGTGGAGGCGGAAAGCTTAGTCCATGGTACATCGGACCTTTCGGTATTTTTGCGAGGGTCGGTGCAGTGGCCTACAGGCTAGACTTGCCGCCTGCACTAGAGGGAGTACCTGACATGTTCCACGTGTCGTAGCTGAGATGGTACGTGGAAGATCCTAGTCACGTACTAGATCACTCGAAGATTAAAGTTGGTTCGACTCTCAGCTATCCTGAGCAGCCTGTAGAGATTTTGGATCACAGGGAGAAGGTATTACGGAACCAGACTTTCCTTTGGTTCGTGTTGCATGGAGACATCACTCTCCAGGTGAGTCAAACTGGGAGAGGGAGGCCAAAATGCGCGAGCAGTACCCGTATCTCTTCGAGCCTTGAGGTATAGTTCTTATTGTTCTGATTGTGTTCTTGTGCTAGTTTAGTACAATTTCGAGGATAAAATTTTTTTTAGGAGGGAAGACTTATCACTACCACATTTCTAGAGTAGGGGCATTGTTGTCTTTTGTAATATCTCTATATATATTGTGTTTATAGTTACATGATATGTATAATATATATTATTTTTATTATTATTAATATGGGTTAGTGGACTAGACTTGATGAGACCATTAGACTCAGCCTTAGACTAGATATTTGAACCCACTAATTAATCCTTATCCATTTTAAATTATAATCTAGTTAAACCCCTTCATTAAGAATGAAAATCCCATTAATTAAATAATTTTTCACGACAACCATATGGGGGCATTATGGACTTTGTGCAATAGCCAAGCCCTAGGCATGTGGCCGACCATATATATATAGAGAGAGCCTCCCTTTAGTTCATTCATAGCTCATGAAAAATCCTAGAAATAGTTCTTCCCCAAACCCTTCTTTCCTCCACCAAATTTTAGAAATTAAACCTCCAATCCCTCTCATTTTTCTTATCTAAGAAGCCTAGAATCTTAGGTCACAAGGAGCATTGGAGAAGAAGAGGCTTGGCTAGAGAACCCTTGATTTTGCATTAGAAATCCATCTCCCAATAGGTAAAAATCTAAAATCTCTCCTTTAAATTCTGTTTTATTATTTATTTGGCCATTAGAAGCCCACCCATAGTTTAGGAATAGCTACAAGGGGAGAAAATTAGTTTCTTTTGGTTTCTATAGTGTTTTCTACATGGTATTGTGTCCATATAAGGGGTTTTGTACTTGTTGAAGTATTTTTCCATCCATTGTTCATTATAACTAATCATATTATATATATATATATATAGTTATATTTACTATGTATTCATTAGTAGTAGAGTATTTGGGATTTTGGGCATGAGATTGATAGCGTATCATGATACTATATATAGTAACATGACTTATGCACTCCAAGTGTTTGGCAAATTGCCTATTACTAGAAGAGTATTCATTTAGATGTTTCCATTATTATATTTGGTGAATGCATGAGTGTATGATGTGGAGGGGTGACTGTGCATGATGTGCACAAGTGAAGGAAGGTCGGGTCCCTGTGTATAGGGACATGGGGGTGTGCAGTGGTGTCGGGCACTGTGACAGTGCAGGGATGCGTATATGTTGCATGTAGGTGTCTGGATGTTTGAAAGGGATATGTGTTAATGCATTACTTAGTATAGTTGGCCGTGCATTGGTGTATTAGTCGAGTTGTGCATGCCTGTTTCAGACAGGGAGGTTTGATTGGGGTACCTCTGATACTCGAGGAGTATCAGAGTATGAGCATATGTTTAGCAAATGTGAAGAGGGTTCTGTTGGTATTCTTCCTTAGTAGTTATGTATGTGTACCAGGTATTGTGTGAATGTTTCAGTGGCAATTAAGATAACTGCACAGTGGAGAATTAGGTTGCCTGTAAGTATTGTATACTATAAACTGTACATTGATCAAGTCAGTTATTTAGATATATGTGTGTGGGGTCATATACATCAAGACCTGTGTGAGTATGGTACGATTACCATGGCTGTAGGAGTCCACCTGGGTGTGTGTTCTAATCACCTAGATGTGTATTGGAGGGTAGCTTTTTGAGAGGGTGAAGTTGGGTCAGTAAACTACAGGTATGCAGTAACGTGTTAATGGATTTTGTTAGTTTAGTTAAAGCTTTAGTTGATGTATTAATACCAGTTAGTGTATTATTATAGACAGTGAGCTAGGTACCTGGGCAGGGTGTGAACTGAGTTTCACTCAGGTTTTGCAGTATGTCACTACATGCTCTGCAGTTGGGAATACTGATCTAAGGCAAGTGCAGATAGTAATAAGGGGGTACTCTGATATAAGGATATCAGAGCAGTACCTGCAAACACATGGATATTCACACAAGTGTGTGGTTAGCAAGGTTGGCATAGTAGGTATCAGATATATATTAGTTAAATGACCATGGTGTGTATTAGTATATAGGTAACAATTGTTAGAATCTTAGCTTAGGTGTCTAGTTGGTGTACTAGTATTAGTTATCAATTTAGAGGTTAGTTTGGTCGTATTACCTATATTATCAGTTAGTTGCAGTTAGCATAGTGTATTAGTAGTGTACAAATTATATTAACACCAGTTAGATAATTAAGAAATAGTTAGTTTTATAACTAGTGTTGTTTAGCTTTTAACTAGATAATTAGTCATAACCTTAGTGCTACCTATGTGACTAAGTTAAGCTAGTATTAGCTAATTAATATCAAATATAGACCCATTAGCCTAGTATGGACTTAGTTTACTTAGAAATCAACCTAGAAGCATGCATTTGTATGTTTTAACCCACATTCCCCTTTATACAATCTTTTAACTTAGAATTTCCTCTATAGGGCTGTGTGACACTAGCTCAGACACAAAGTTACCTCTTTTGTACTGGACCAGAGGCGAGTACATTCTCTGATAGTTTTTATTATTTTGATCATTACTATGATTCTAGTTGTAGTGTATACTTGATTTCGACACACTGGATACATGGACTAGTATCATAGATACCTGTCATGAGGAGTCATGATTGGAATCCAGCGTACTAGTTGGGGACGGAGAAATATTAACAAGTTATGTGATCATACCCCACCTTACATGCATCATAGCTCACCCCACACATCACGTAGGGTGTAGCCTGACTATTTACATGCCTCATAGCCTGTTATATATGATTAGCCTGACTATTGCTTGCATCATAGCTAACCAGTTGGTTAGCCTAACCTCATATGTATCATAGCCAATCATATATAACAAGCCTGATCTAGTCCCAAGATGATCACATAGCAAACTGATATTTCACAACACTTAGCTAAAATTTCTATTCTTTTATTTCAGTACATTCATTTCTAGCATTCCCATATATCTGTTCAATGCTAGTTAGTTCTATATGCTGATTACATGTCTCTCCAGTATTCCTTATTTTCCAGTATCTCCTTCATCATGTATTTTCTTACACTTTCTTATAGTTTTTGTCAATATAATTAAAATTGATGTTAATGTTTGTGCTTCGCTCTAATCCTGACTGGATAACATTTTTCAGAGGACCTTAAAAATTTCTGCCCTACCCATTATGGTCCAGGAATAGATGGAGATTACATCCTGGAGATCCCAGAGGAGCTACTCCACATAGAGGAGACACCACCCACAGTTGTTAAAACATCACTTAGCCTAGCTTATTTATGTATTGGATTGTTTTAACTTTAAGACTTGAATTGTATATTGTTGAGACCTTATCTATGTTGAGATAGAGAGACTCTCGACTTATTATTATTATTTTGAGTTGTGTTCTAGACTTATGTCAGAACTTCTTATATCTTTTATATCTCATTATGCCATTTATTTTCTCATAGTTATTGTGATTTAGTACCTTATGTTTTGATGATCAAATGCATATTTCTTGTCCTCCTTATGGAGTTGAGATCATTGACAGGTTATTTCTGTGAGTTATGTTAGTAGTATTGAGACCTACACAATGTTTTACTGTCGATATTGCAGAGTAGGCTAGACGTACCCATAGCCCATGCCCAATTTCTGGGTATGGGTCGTGACAGCTATCAGCGACGGTTAGCGACAATTTTTAGTAATATGAAAGATTACGTCGCCTACAAGTCGCTAAACATCCCTTTATTTTTTAAACAACGATGTTTAACGACTCCAACAATTATATGTTGCAGGATATTTAAAATGTAGCGACATTTATCGACGTCTCGAGCGGACGTCGCTAATTACTGAATATAGGATTTTCTCGTCTATTCGACTTTTATATTTTTTCTCCCAACTTTCTCCAACTTTTCATTTCCCGCGCGCCCCTACCGGTGATCCACCTTCCCCCGGCGACCCTCCGCGGCTCTGGCGACCCACCCACCCTCTCGACCGCCTCCCTCGTCCCCACTCAGATGCGACCATGTTTACCCCCCAACCCCGACACAGGCGACCCTAAACACGGCTCCTCCCCCTCTGGCGTGGTTTCTCCCCTCCGGAGCGGTCCTCCTCCGTCGACCCCTCTCTCAGGCGCCCCTCCTCCCTTCCTCCCGGCTCGGTAAACCTTAACCCAGACCGGACACAACTAGGACACACACACACACACATACTGGACATACATAGGACACAACCCTAACCCTGAAACATGGACCCGAACACATGGACACATACACAGGACACAACCCTACATGACACGATTCGTACTAACACGGACACACATGTAGACACGCATGGACAAGGACACATAAGGGCACATATGGACACACGTGGACATGGACATACATGGAGACACACCCTAGTTAGTATGCTAGTTTGGTTGCATAATTAGGAAATTTGGTTGCACTAGTGTATCACACACATGGACACACATAATACAACACCTACAAATATGATAGAATTTTATTATGAATTTAGTATCATATGTTGTTGAGTATCATATAATTGGCTTGTGAGTATAGAATTGTGTGGTTGTGTGTGTGTGTTCATGTGTATATGTGTGTGTGTGTGTGTGTGCATGTCAAGTCACTACTAAATTTTGTTCAATTAGCGACGAGATGTTGGATTATATGAGAAGTGCAGTACACACGGGATGTTGGATTAGCGACGGGATGTTGGATTATACCTGTATACTTTATAGCTGTTGATTTGGGGGGTTCCTTTGATATTATATATATATGATGTGGTCAGAATATTGGATTATATAATAAGTGCTGCAGATAGTATGGAAGAGTAGAAATTTGGTTGTGACACGACACAGGACATGACATAGACCCTTATTTGGTTATGACACGACACATGATATGACAGAAACCCTACCTATTGTAACAAATATTGTAGATGTGGACTCAACGAAAGTTTTTCATTACACGTCTAATCGTATGGAAGAGGTAAAATTATTCGAAGAGGAAGACGAAGTAGATGAAAGTGAAGATGGGGAGGAAGAGGAAGATGAGGACGAGGAAAACGAAGAAAAAGAATTTTCAGAAGAGGATTGAAAATAAAACAAAATTCATTTAGAACTCTAGCCATGTACTATATTTTTAATGTGGAATGTAACATCTATTTTAACTATATGGATACATATATTTATATCTATTATCAATTATATTCTTTGTTTCCATCTATCTTACCAGATGACACCCATGACCCAAGCACGTGCACGTCACTTGAGAGTGGTACCTCCTACTATTAAGGAGGAAGTGATACCTCTTACTGTTAAGGAGGAAGTGACTGTTAAGGAGGAAGTGACAGCTCCTACTGTTAAATTGGAAGCATTTGTTAAGGGGGAAGTGGCAACTCCTACTATTAAGGAGAAAGTGGTACCTCTTACTGTTGGGCATGCACCAGCTCAGAGGGGGAGTTTCAGTCATCCAACACCTATAGCGGAGATTGATCACCTAGACGCTGCTTATGCGAAGTATCTGAGGGACTAGGCTCTGCCTCAACGTATTGGATTTTCTTGAGAGATTGAGAAATTGGATAAGACTTATGGTGTGACTGTGATAATTTTATTGTGCTTATTGTGTGACTGTGATACTTTATATTATACTTTTTGTGTGACTGTGATACTTTTATATTATGCTTTTTGTGTGACTGTGATACTTTTATTTTGTGTTTATTGTGTGACTGTGATATTTTATATACTTTTGTGATATTTTGTACCCAGGAAATTTAACGGAGGGTTGCTCCAGGTCTGTCTATTTTTATGAACTATTATAAGTCTGTGTATTTATTTTATCATCATATGTTATTATCAGTATAGCCAGACAACGCGGATCGTTCGGAGGTCGATCCTCTAGACGGAGTGCTCCTCCGATACAGGCTACTGGTTCCGGATGAGAGAAAGGCGTTCTAGTTTGTGTACTTCAAGGTAAAAGTATATTATATCAATCATCTAATTTATGTATATTATATAACTTACTAAATTACTTCTTGTAGCAAACGTATTTCTATCCACCGTACTAGGCCGAGTTGATCGAGCAGATATTTCCTGCCGTTGTCGCCAAGCTGATCCGTGATGCTCTGGATGACCAGAAGGCTCATGATCGCGAAGAAAAATTGATCCAAGGTTGGATCACACATGAGCAGTGGACTGCAATGAGGGCTAAATTCGATGATCCGAGGTACAAGGAAAGGTCTGAGAAGGCCAAGGCGGTTAGGAAGAAGGCAGCAAAGTGGCGTGGTGGCTCGATTCCAATGACGAAATATTTTTGTCGTTTGGTATATTTTTTATTTCAGATATATTATTTTAATAAAAGTACGATAAAATGGTAGTAGGATAAAATATTTAATTTTAGTACTAAATAATATATTTTTAACAAGTATAGAGGGGTGAGGATGCCAACATGGTGACCGTCTTCCTGGCCACCCATCGAAAGGGCAGAAATCTCATTGATGAGAGGGCCTCACAGACCTATATAAGTATTACTTTACTTTATGTTAATTTTAATATAACTTAGGAAATATGCAAATAAATATTCATGTAGTTAGTAATAAGTACCTTAGACACATTAGCAATTATCGAGTATCCAAACTTTTCTATGCCGAGCATCTTAGGCTGCGTGAGCGGACGACTGCTAGTGAACCTACAGTGGGAGAGGCTGGTACTTCCTCGCAGCCTCTCCAGTTCCGTCGGCAGATGAGCTGTGGGTGACCGCCGCTGGTGGTCTCCTGAGGGGCACGTACTACGGTACGAAATCCTATGGCGCCCTTGTTGCGACGCAGTCCTCTAGGGCCTCCACTGCAAGTGTGCATTCCCCACAGCCCTCGCAGGCGTCGGTCCGAGTCCAGGAGACCTTTGACCGTCAGATTGTGTCTCTCCGTGACGAGTTGCTACGAAGGATGGAGGAGCATCCCCTGTCCCAGCCGCTGGCGGACAATGCGATGCTCATCGCACGATTTGATACGCTCGAGCGCAATATCATGGAGCTCAAGTATATGAAAGCTGATCTTAGAGCATCGACAGAGCGTAGCGTGATGGAGATGCAGGCATCACAGCTATCCATGGGCGAGAGGCTGACGATGATGCAGTATTCAATGGTTCATAGCAGTACGAGGCTGTTATCTACCATGGATTCATACAACCATCGACTAGCAGCGTTGGAGCAGATACGTCCTCCTGGTGCGCCTTCATCGACACAGACTCCACCGACGTCACTACCTTCTCCATCGACATCGGTGTCGATTTTATGGGAGGTGTTTGATTTGTTCTTATTACTGATGCGCGACGGTGGTCAGCCTCCTACAGATCCGCAGTAGTCCTAGTTAGGATAATTTATTGATTGTTTATGTTTTGACCTATGATATTTGGTTATTTATGAATATTCTTTATTTTTGAGGCTTTCAGACTTTATTTCTTGCATTCAGTTGTGTGGATATTTATTGTATTCTTTACGACAAAATTTTCTTCTGACTCGGTTTATAATCCCAATGTTTCATTTTCTTCAAATTTTACTATATTATTTATATTAAATGTATGTTAATTTACCGGTATTGAGTGTTCCACCGAAGGGGTCGTCGAACCCAGCAAATTCAAAGGAGGGTTGCTCCGGGTCTATTTATATAAATTCTGAATTCATAAACTGTAGGAAGATTAGTTTGGAAACCATTTTATATTCTATTTTTTATTTTTTACTAAAAAATTAGCGAAGTTTAGCGATGTTTATAGACGTCGCTAAATTCGTCACTGAATACGTCGCTAATTTTGTCGCTAAATAATTCGCTAAATACGTCGCTAATTTTGTCGCTAAATAAGTCGCTAAATACGTTGCAGAATGTCGCTAAATTGCTGACATTGCAGTATTTGCCAGTCAATAAAATGTCGCTAAATGTGTTGTAAAATGTCGCTAAATAGAACATTTTTAGCGACGTTTAGCGACGCAAAACACGTCGCTAATATATCAATGTTGCGTCGCTAAACGTCACTAATATGAAAAATATTAGCGATACAAACACGTCGCTAGAAAACGTCGCTATAGCGACGTTTTATGACATTTTTTCGTCAGCGACTAGCTTAAATGCGACTTAATTGAAATGTTGCTAATTACGTCGCTAAATTTTGTTAGCGACGTTTTAAGGCCATTTAGCGACGTTTTCAGACGTCGCTAATTTGACTTATTCTGTTAGTGCTATAAATCTAGCATACAATTTCTATCTCTTGTATTATAAGCATGTAATTCTGCCTTACCATAGAAATAAAACAGAGCATGTTCAAGCAAACTTTTTACTCTACTACTTAGCATGGTAGGGGTTCATTCTAACTTTAGCATACCAGAATGGACGCGTTTATGACATCTTATTACTCTTCTTATTAGCATGACAATGGTTCGTTTGATAGCTGTGTTTGTGTAACTTAGCATGCAATATTCTATTCTTTTACTTAGCATGGCAATGTTCTTTTTAATGACAAGCATTACAAGTTCTTTAGTTAAGCATACATGTTCTCGTTCTATCATTCCCATGCGAACATTCTCTACTTAGCAACAACCATTATAAAAATCAGATTCATTATTAAGGCGTGCAAGAATCAGAGAATGAAGTTCTGCCCACTCACTTAGATCAATCGTCTTGTGTTTCGATCGGAGAACTCTTCGAGAAAGCTTTCGCTCGAGCCAACAAAGCGATATCACTTGTACATAGTGCCAACGCTGAGCGGGGCACTACAAAAGGGACATGAATATGGAACGATAATATTATTTCATGACATTTTTTTAGTCATTTTGTTTGTTTTATGGAATGCAAGTCATGATGGTATTTCAATTGTATGGAGATCTTATACTCTATTTTAAATTATTAATGAAAAGCTATATTGTTCGTATATTGTGACTTCAACTTACTACTACTTAATTGTTTTAATCTTATGTTCAAAATAAATTATCACTCATGCCCGTTCTTGCCTTGTACAAGTACAATTTAGACTTTTTATGACATCACCTCCGGTGGCAATTTAGTGATTTTATGAAAACGGGACGTGAAAAAAATCGACAATCATGACCTAGTGGATAAAAATATCGACAAAGATATCAAGGCTATGAACCGTTCCTATTAAGTCAATCTCAGCTTCATATACGTTATACTAGGAAGGGAACACCGAGGTTCAATTGGTAGGCAGTATGCAAAGCTAAAGCCAGAAATACCTTCGAGGTCGACGAAATAGCCTATCAGAAAGATGAGCTACCTCTTGTAACAAATATAATAGATGTTAACTCTATGAATGCGTAGAAGAGACAACATTAGAGGAAGAGGAAGCGAGTTTACTTACTTTCTATAGCAGCTAGAGCGGCTCTCAGGATATCTCAGTCCAAAATCAGAGGTAGTGGAAAGGAATTGAAACCCGCACGTGCGTGCGGTTTAAGAACAGGCGCGCAAGCGAAATAGATGAAAGTAGTGAATATGGGGATGAAGAAGAAGAAGGAAGAAGAAGAAAAAGAAAAAGAATTGTCAGACGAGGATTGAAAATTTTAGTTAAGATAGTTCATTTCAATTGTAACATGTACTGTAGAACGACAATTTTAGTTGTCAAATTGGACTTTCAATCAAATCATTATTTTTGTTGGTCAATTTATCCTGATTATTTAGCGATATATAACTGTGTAGGTTCCTATATTCTCATACACACATCTCTCTTAATATCATTTTATGTTTATTTGTATTTAGTCCCATAAGCACTTGCAAAAATATTTTTGTGAACTAGATGCAGATAAGGTTGTAACTTTGGTGACTTCCAATGGCAAGATATGTCATGTTGACTTCTACAAAGAAATAGAATACAAATTCATAGGAGTAAAATGATGGGTGAAAGATCTGAACTTGCATGCCTCAGTGGACTTTTTTTATTAGTTTTTTGCTACCGTGGCAACATAGTGCTCACTTTTCAGGGTTTTGACAGAATCACATGTTGCGAGTAAACATTTCCTTATGGTTCATATATTGGTGTTAAAACACGATCCGTATGAGAACCATAAGAATATGCATTCTCATAGCATGTCATTCTACCAAAGACCCTGAATGTTAACATCATATTTCCACGATAGTGAAAGCCTAATGAATTATATTCTTTTAAGGTATGCACATTTATATCCTTTGTTCATCATTTTTTTCTTCTATGTATTTGTCTTCTATTTTTGTAGAAGTCAATATGATATATCTTACTGTTGGAAGTCACTAAAGTTACAGTCCTATCTGCCTAGTCTGCGAAAATATTATTTACAAGTTCTTGGAAAACTAAATGCAAACAAACTAAAAATAAATTAAAAAAGGGGAAGACAAGCACTTCTATGGAACCGGCTCTTTGGCGAAGGTAGAAGCATCTATGGTACTGTCTCCGTGGCAAAAAGAAGAAGAAGAAGAAGTCATTAGTATATTGAACAATTGTTGCATTTGAATAATGCGATTTTACTATGGCAAATATTGTTGGTTTATTTGTTCTATTATATGGGGTTTTTTGTGATTCGATTTGCTATGTACTACAAGTATTTGTATACTTTCTTCTTCTTTATATATGTAGATCTATAGTTGATAAATATAGAGTTGTAATTGCCAAGGAAGTTTTACTATGTCCAAGGATATTTATAGCGGACTATGAAAATTACCCTAAATTTATAAGAAAAATTATAAATTTTATTTAAAAAATTAAGAATAGTTTTGGTAATCCAACTTAAAAATTTGTGGACATTATAAAAGTCTCATGGAAATTACAATTCCCTAAATATATTGCCAATTTTATACCTCAACTAATTGTTAATCCCAAGAAGACACCCATTGTTGTTCTGATTTAATTCCTGGCACAGTTCTTTGGAAGTATAATTTTCAATATTTTTTTCTTAGAAAAGTATTGTTTTGATTACTAACGTAATTCTTTTTATAGAAATATATCAAAGAAACAATGATTATGCTATTTGGTTTGCGTGATCGTAAATGGGTTATTTAGTTTTAGAATCTTGTATAATATTAGAAATTTGTGTTTAGGTCTTCATAGGTTGTCTAAATGGAGACTCAAACACAAATTTTGAGTATTATAAAAGATCCTAAAATTAAACGAAAATATGTGATGGTTGTATGATTTAAATTATTTAGTTTTTGTATGGTGAGGGTCAGTGGATGAACCGGGCTCAAACTGAGAAAATATAAGAGCGGCGACATACCGACAGTTTGACGGTGATGTTATACCGACGGTATACCGCAAACTGGGCAGATCGTTCCAGAACCTTTTTTCTTTTGTCAGACGTTATACCTCAATACATCGACGATATACCTTAGTATACCGGCGATATACCGTCTGCCTGCGAATGGTTCAGACGTGGTCCCAGGTCAACATTTAATATGATCGTGTGAACAAATCTGGACTGCTAAGAATAGTGCTAGGGGCTATTTTAGAATTTTGTTAAACCCTAAATTAGGTTTCTGAACCTATTTATAGAGGTTGGGGGGGGGGGGGGGGGGGGGGGGGTTGCCATGCAAAAGCTTATACGAGAGATTCAATGGTGCAAGTCGACATAAATATAAGAGAAAGTTCGTGCTTTGTTTTGAGAGCTCGTCATTCAAGACAGTTGGAAGAGAATATCTGTTCGGAGAGTCGTTTTCTTCGTTAAGGGAGATCATCACATGGTTGGTTGAGTGATTTCATTATAATTTGTTGCTTTCTTCTTTTCAGTTTGGTAAGGGTTTGAACTTTTGGACAAATGGTTCAACATATTTTGTATCAATATTCTTGTATCTTGTTGAAAGTTATATAAATTAATATTTGTCCACATGGCATAGTCACCGAACATATAATGAATTTGATTTATATTGGTGCTTATGTTAGACAATGGATGATATGTTCAGGTAGGTTGGTATCGTTTTCGTTGCGTCCGTTCCCAACAAGAAATGCCATCCCGTGAAAGAGAATACAAAGTGGGATCTCCACATACAAGTACAAGAGATATACATGCATGTACTGTGCACGGTACACAATCAGGAATAGTATAGGTTGCTTGTTAGCTACTTTAGCTTTTTTGTTTTTATTTTTATTTTTCCTGATACCTATAGTATACATGCATGGATAACGAAAACTCCAATGTGCTGTTCGACTCTTTG
This sequence comes from Iris macrosiphon, assembly GCA_036927795.1. NCBI lineage: Eukaryota > Viridiplantae > Streptophyta > Magnoliopsida > Asparagales > Iridaceae > Iris > Iris macrosiphon. Next base: position 14,883,720 of record JAYESA010000019.1, on the reverse strand, counting down.
TTCTCTTTACTGCATTGCAGTGCATGCATTTGGCAATTTGAAAATTGAACTTTATAACGGTATAGTATATAGCCTGAGATGGAGCGAAACTTGGTGGTTGACGATTTGATTCTTATCCCTAGCTATCTGTCGACATATATACATCACAACTAGGTAGCCTCACCCATACTGTACATGCATGCATGCATGCTGCTTAATTAACCAGGTCAAATGCAATGCAGATATTGATGCCTCACTCCTGTCATGTGTGCAGATTCCATGCACACTGTGGTCAGTGTGGTGGTGGTGGCATTTGTGCCTTTAGCCACCGGATTTAATTTAGTAGTCTTTCTTGCAACCCAGGGGTCGGATTTCTGCAGACGTTTGGACGGCTCTTGGAGGTCCAACGAAATTATGGAGATAGTGTGCTATATAGCTCTCATGCTATCGTGTTAGACTTATTCTTGTGCATACCAAATCCGTGGAATATGTGTGGTGATGCATGGTCCAAGAAGAAAATAGCTTCTGGATCTTAGATGAGAAGTTATGCATGTAAGCTTATAAAAGACACACTACTCGTTTTAATAATATTACAGAACATTCCATCTTCTTGTCCTCTTTGTGTTCTATTTCCTCCACACACACACTTGCGTTCTCCATTCCAGATGTTCAACATATTGACTACTAGTTTCAGAAGAAATTTAAGGCTCGTAATCAAGCAGAGGATTTTATTCGAGATGGTGGGAATCATATATATTCGTTGCAGTCAGAGGGTTAGGGAACCTTAGTCTGCACAATTGTTTGGTTATGCTTAGCAATTGAAGATGTCTACAGTACTGAAAGATAACTAGTCTGATCATAATTGGCACACTAACATAATTAAGAAACACGCCAAATATTTCTTTATAGCTTGCTGCCACTTTGGTGTCTATCCATATATATGTGGAAAAAGAAGAAGAAAAAAGGATTCAAAGTTCAGATCTTATCATATTAAACCCAAGTGATGATGACAATCATTGACAAATATTCTTCTATACACTGACAAATGAGCAATGTCATGATCCAACTCAATGTTGACTAATTAATAATTAGTTTATGCTACTGTTGACTGTAACAATCATACAATTTGCTGACGCAAACCATCAAGCTAAAATTTGCTTTTTCTTACAGTTCTGAGCTTTCAAATATTATATTATAGAACCCAATGTCGTATACAAGTTGAAGTCACCAAATTAAGTACCCACAAGTGCTGATTCATCACCAACGCTCTAATCATGGAAACCTTTGGAATGGGTAGAGGATGATGAGGTTGGCGTCGCTGAGGGCGGTGGTGATCTTCGGTGCGAGCACTTATGTTAAGCCTATGTGAAACGCCACGAAGGCTACCTTCTGCGAGCTCGGGGTAAAAAAGAGTGGGATCAAATCCAGATATTTTTATTAAAGTTAACTAACGAAACAAATCCCAAACACTATATGAGATTACAAGGATAAAACGATGAAAGATAAAAGCAAGTATACCAGAAACTTATTGTAAACACTCTAAAGCTGGAAAAATTAATATCCACATCAAAATTATTTAGGTAATATTTGTGAATTTCTGTACTATTTTCGTTTAGTTAACTGAAGACCGAAATTATTTGAAGTTATCAAAATTACTTGAGTGTAATTGCTTGTGAATGTCTGTATTGTAAGAGAGGCGAACAATATCTCTGGATAAAGTTAATCAAGATAAACTCGAGAGCATAAAAAAGAAAATAAAATCGCATGCTTCTGAACTCCGTATTCATTGTTGGATGAATCCATGCATGTCGCTGCTAACTGGAGCTAGCAAAGGAGAGCCCTAGCTTGCGTCATAAACAGATGATCAGATAATGAAGATAAGATCGGAATAAGAATATTGACATTACTCTTCCTCCTCCTTTCAGCTTCATAATTAAGCTGACGTTGGTTTTAGCTGTACACTGCGCTTTTAGAGAATGTATGTGTATGTTTACGCACTTTTCCGGTTTGATATGTGCCGATAGGAAGGTGCAAGCTAGAGTAAAAGTGGATAGGCGCATAAATCTTTGGAATCAGTGATTTATACTCTTCATAATAACATATTCAACACTAAGTATCCTTATTCTCAGAAAGAGAAAAGAAGAAGAAGAAGAGGTATGTGAAAGAAAAGAGGAGTATTTGATTATTGATCAGAATAATTTGTGTGTATGTTCAACCTTAACTTGGCCTTTAAATAGCCATTTACAACTCTAAAAGAATGCATAAAAGTAGAACCCTCTAACCATATTCTAACTAAGTGATAACAAATCAAAAGCATAGATCAAATAACAAAAATCCTAAGGACTAGAATTTATTGAAACCTAAATAACAACCTCTTCAACCTACTCAACATGATTAACTCTAACAAATCACCCCCTAAGTCTGTTGCATGAGATTCACCTCTATGACGTCGAGCTTCTGTCTCATTTCAATGAACTTGACTCATTCGAGAGCCTTGGTAAGAATGTCTGCGAGCTGCTCTTCAGTGTTGATGTACTCGACCTCAACCTTCCCTCTCTCGACACACTCCCAAATGAAATGATACCTTGTATCAATATGTTTGCTTCGGTCATGGACGACGAAATTCTTGCTGAGGGAGATGGCGGACTTGTTGTCTACCTTGAGCATGACGTTGCCGGCCTCCTTGTTCTTCAAGTCACCAAGGAGTTTTGTAAGCCAAATGCCTTGGCATGCCGCCGTTGCCGCGACAATGTACTCAGCCTCGCAGGATGACAATGCCACGCCCTTCTGCTTCTGAGATTTCTAGATAATGAGGCTACGACCGAGGAAGAATAACATGCCAGTGGTGCTCTTGCGGGTGTTGATGTCACCATCCATGTCACTGTCGCTGTAGCCGATCAGCAGTGGTTCTTCCACCTGCTTTGCGTAGCGACAACCAAAGTGACATGTGCCGGCGACGTAGTGAATGATGCGCTTGACGGCAGCAAGGTGTTCGGTGGTCGGATTCTCCATGAACCGACTTACGTAGCCCACCGCGTATGAGATGTCTAGCCGCGTGTGCACCAAGTATCGGAGGCTCCCGACGATGCTCCTGTAGGATGTGGCGTCAGTCGGAGGGGCTAAGCTCACCTTGCTTAGCTTGAACCTCAGTTCCATGGGGATGTGGCACGGGTTGCAATCCACCATGCCTCTCTTCTCCAAGATTTTGAGCGCATATGCCTCCTGACTGAGGGTGATGAAGCCATTGGACTGCTGCACCTTAATGCCGAGGTAGAAGGTGAGCAATCCCAAGTCGCTCATTTTGAACAATGCATTCATCTCCTCCTTGAACTTGGCAATCTCTTGTGGGTCCATCCCGGTGATGATGAGATCGCACCCACAAGTAGGCGAGATGGACCTTTGTCGCGTGTATATACAGTGTGCTCCTGTGCACTCCGGTGGAAACCAAGTGACAGTAGGCAACTATCAAGCTTGGTGTTCCAAGCCCTCGGTACTTGCCGCAGTCCGTACAGTACCTTGTCAAGTTTCAGCACTTTGTGCTCCTGTCCTTCGATAACAAAGTCGGGAGGTTGGGCGACGTACACCTCCTCCTTGAGGTCGCCGTTGAGGAATGCCGTCTTCACGTCCATGTGGTACAACGCCTACCCCTCATGCGCGGCAAGTGCGATCAACAAACCGACAAACTCGAGGCGAGCAATCGACGCGAACACTTCCTCGAAGTCCACTCCTTGCCTTTGCACATAGCCTTTTGCCACAAGCTGCGCCTTGTGCTTGAGGACGGTGCCGGGCTCGTCCTTCTTGAGCTTATAGATCCACCTGAAACCGATCGAACGTTGGCCGGGTGGGAGGTATACGAGGTGCCATGTACGGTTCTTCTCAATGGAGCTCATCTCCTCGAGCATCGCTTGGCGCCAACATCGGTGTTTCTCGACTTTAAATAAAGTAGTAGGTTCCTCGTCAACCATGAGGAGCAGCTCGTCGACATCGAGCTCGCGGATGGTGGTCGTGTCAAGCAAGCTCGCCAAGGTCCTGTACCTGCGTGGCCAGTCGTCATCGGCATTGAGCATGGCCGAATTGTTGGTGGGTGGCAAGACAAATTCCACTCCACGTTGTACCACTGAGTCAGATATTTCTGCCCTGGATTCCAGCGTCAACGGCCCTGGACTGGGTGCCACTGGTGCACCGGCGTGCTTGCAAGTTCAACATGTGGTATGGGGATCATAGTATATTCAATAGCAAATGTCTCACCTACGTTGTCTTGCACGTCCTAGTCCCACTTGGCTTTCTCGTCGAAGACAACGTCGCGTATGACTTGCACGCGCTTGCCGGCGGGGTCGTATACCCGGTACGCCTTGGTGCCGGGCTCGTACCCGATGAAGACCATGTGCTTGCAGCGATCTTCTAGCTTCTGTAAGTTCGGGTTGACCACCTTGACATGTGCGACACAACCGAAGGTGCGGAGGAAGTGCATGCTTGGCTTGTGTCCGTGCCATGCCTCATACGGCGTCTTGCCGTCGACGCTCCGTATAGGCGAGCGATTGAGGATGTAGATAGCCGTCGTGACCGCCTCGCCCCAGAACTTCCCGGGCATATCCTTTGTCTTAAGAAGGCTACCATCGCGACGACCGTCTGGTTCCGGCGCTCGACAACGCCGTTCTGCTGTGATGAGTACGACGCTGTGAGTTATCGTTTGATGCCGATGCCCGCATAATACTTGCTAAATGCTACGGATGTGAACTCGCCCCCACGATCAGTACGGAGCGTGCACAGTTTGTGCCCTGTCTCCACCTTGACGTAGGCTTGAAAATGTTTCATGGTTGTCGGTGCTTCATCCTTCGAACCCAGTAGTGTCAACCACATGTAGCGGCTGAAATCGTCAACGTGGAGCAAGAAGTAGCACTTACTATCGGGTGTCACCGGTGTGATCGGCCTGTAGATATCACCGTGAATGAGATCTAGCAGGTTGTCAGTACGGTACTTGGTCTCCTGCGGAAATGGCGTACGACGCTGCTTCCCGGCATGGCAACTATCGCAGATTTGATTGACGTGTTCGATCTTTGGTAGCCCGTACACCATGTTGCGACAAGTTAACTTCCTGAGTGCTTCGAAGTTGAGGTGGCCGAACCGTGCATGCCACCGCCATGCATCGTCATTAAGTCGTGTTGCTAAACACTGGTTGTACAATATCAAGAGATATAATGTACGGTCAGTTTTGGGCACATTTTACCTTGGCGATGAGGTATTGCTGACGATCTCGAATCGAGAGCACGCTGCCTTCGATCAAGACTTGGCAGCCGTTCTCATCGAGATGCCCAAGGCTGGTGATATTGCTTCGTAGCTTCGGGATGAAGTAAACGCCGATGAGGGTGTGGTACTCGTCGTTCTGGCACGTAAACATCATCGTGCCACGCCCTCGGATGTCGACGATGGATCCGTCCTCAAACTTGATGGAGCCTGTGACTCCAGTGTCCAGCTCGGCGAAGACCTCCTTGCAGCCCGTCATGTGGTTGCTGGCGCTGGTGTCGAGGTACCATGCTTCACCGTGGTGGTCGTCCTTACGGCCCAGATGCACCTGAGTGTGCACCTCGTCGAGTATGACGTTGTTGGTCGTGCCCACGGTGGTCTCGGCGAACGTGTACTCCTACGCCATCAGCAGTGCGGGCTCATCGTCATCGACTTGCGTCAGATTGGCGCGCTCATCGCGCTTTAGCTTGCGGCAGTCCTTCGTCCAATGGCCTTAGATTCCACAATTGTGGCACTTACCCTTCTTGTCACCGGACGCGTTGCCGTTGTCGTTGTTCGTGTCGCCCCGGCCACGACCTCTTGGCTTGCCACGCCTGCGACCACAACTTTTTCCAGCGTCGGAGTAGGCCTTGCCTTCCTTCCTCTGCTTCGTGCAAGCGAGCCACTCCTCTTTGGAGAGGAGAAGGCGGCTACTTGTGTCACCGGAGTTGTTGCCAAGATCGTACCGCTCCTCGACGGCTAGAAGACAACCGGTAAGCTCTTCAATTGATAGCGTCTTGAGATCCACTAAAGTCTCAATGGCGATGGTGACTTGCGTGTACTTGGATGGAACGACTCGAAGGAATTTTTTAACTACCTTCTCGTCGTCCATTTCGTCGCCGAGTAGTTGCAAGTCGCTGACGAGTCCCGTGAGCCGCATCGCGAAGTCCTCGACGGACTCGCCGTCCTTGAAATTCATTGATTCGAAGTCGGCGCGCAATTTCTGCGCCTTGGCCACGCGCACGCGCTCGACCCCCATCTGCATCATCTTCACAGCGTCCCATGCTTCCTTGGCAGTGTTTTTCACTGCCAGTGTCCGCTGCATCTTTGGCGGTACGACACGGAGTATAACGGACATGGCCATCCTGTCGTCGCGGTAGTCGACTTTTCCGGGTTTGATCGCCTCCCACAGGCCTTGTGCCTGCATGTTGACTCTCATTAAGAGGGCTCAATCCGCGTAGTTGGTCCGTGTCAGCATGGGGTACTTGAAGGTAAATGAGGTCTCCTTCATAGATTTCGGCGTCGTGGGGCTTTGCTCGACGTTGGTTGTCATAGCTCTGATACCAAATGAAAGAAAAGAGGAGTATTTGATTCTTGATCAGAATAATTTGTGTGTATGTTCAACCTCAACTTGACCTTTAAATAGTCATTTACAACTCTAACAGAATGCATAAAAGTAGCACCCTCTAACCATATTTTAACTAAGTGATAACAAATCAAAACAAATCAAAAGCATAGATCAAATAACAAAAATCATAAAGACTAGTATTTATTGAAATTCAAATAACCTCTTCAACCTTCTCAACAGGATTAACTCTAATAGTATGACATATTACAAAATATTAGTATGGAATGACTTGGCCGGTGCATACTTTTCTTTAATATCTATGAAGAGAAAGAGAAAGAGAAAGAGAAAGAGGGAGGCACTAATGAAAATGTTTGGAGTGGTGCACAAATTGATGGGGTCATATTCTGTTCTGTCCCTCAGAATGATGCTGAATTTTCACTTTACTGAACCAATATACATTACTTTGGATAAGATAAAGCAAAATTATGGAATATGTATAAAGGTTGGGATCTTTTTTCTTTCTTAACGTGTTGATATACATGCAAAAAAAAAAAATCAAGGTGGACGCATAGTGAAATGTTCTTCTTGCTTAGGCCGACATATCACTTTTCATGTCATATACGCGTGGTTTGGTGATGCTGCGTGTACCTGTTGTTTTCAGTTCCTGAGCACTACGAGGCAACTAAACTCAAAATTTATCTGGTCTAATTTTACTGTGATGTATATGACTATAAGATTTTACACCGATATCTATATTCAAACAATAGAATTTAATTATGGCACTAGCTTGTAAGAACAATATGGCATAAAGGTTCAAGATTATTATATAGACAAAGGTAGAGGGATCCAGATGGGTGATACATGTACATGTTTATCCTAAATGAAATTAGCCATGATTAATCTCTTTTGAGAAAATTTGGATATGGTAGAGTGAAAATATATAGTGGATTGAGGAATTAATTTTCGTTTCTAACCTATCTATCATATTCTTTCTTTCTTTTTCTGTTGCAAATTTCTTCCATGATTTCCAAGCTATTTCATTCTCACAGGCTCTTTCTGTATTGTTCCACTCATTTTTTGGAAATCGGTTGTTCTCTTATCTCTTGTAAACATAGAAAATGTTGTTTGAAGTGTGTCAATGCACTACCGAATCCTAACGACAATTGAGGACAATAAAATTTTATTATTCCAACAAACGTAATTAACAATACCATAATTCATGATATTGTTAATTTGATCAATAGTTGTCTCTTGCTAGATAATAATAATTACTCTTTTGATTAGAACACTAAGTTAACATGAACATCTTCCCAAGATATTTTACTAGCTAGATCAAACTAAAAATAACAGATAATTATAACACCATAAAGTCGCTAAAGCTTCTTATTTGCCAGCACAATTTGAGAATTTACACAGTCAATATCAGCTTCTGATGGAGGGGGATAACTCCCGTGTGTCCACATCTTGCTAATGCAATATCTGTAAAATGTTCATAGGGACAAGCCATATCCAAATATCCCAGTGGACCAATAAGGATTTAGCCTATGCTGCATAGGATGCATGGTGTGCCTGGTGCACAAACTTTTACCACAAGCATCATGCACCTTGCAACCTATATTTTCGTGATGTGCCGATCACATCTTGTATCCATCTCTCTCCCACCTCAAGCGACAAACATCATCATCATCATCATCATCATCATCAAGGCCTTCTCCCATCATAATGTGATCTCATCTTGTAGTATCCTAGAGGAATTTGACGAATTTTGTACGATCGGCAACATGATGTCAATTCTCTATATTGATACCAAATTTATATTCAAGATAGCTATGAGCACGAGAGAGTCTGTGCCATAAAACCTAGACGGATATCTGTGCCATAAAACCTAGACGAATAGTTGGTAGTTAGGTAAACCAATTAGATATATAGTTTAAGCTCATACAACCAAGAAGTACCATCCAAGTAATCCTAACAATGAAGAGTCTAGGTGAAGAGATAAGATGATGCAATTTGCTACGAAAAATTACATTAATCTTTATGACAAATTAAGCGAAAGACTGAAAAAGGACGACCATCGATCCCATGCCTTCGGTCACAAATGCCAACTGAATTAGGGTGATTAGGGTAAACAATGAAATCTGAATCCTCCTTACCAATATCGAAAGAAAAGTGTAATATTAGCTTAATTTATATTAAAAAGAAGGTGACGTTAAACGCCTTGCAACCTGATTTAAGATTCAAGGCTCCAAAATGCTTTCAGTGGGAGTTTCATGACTACGATTACGATATATGATTACGACGTATTCGTTATATCTTTGAAACTTAAATGATTTATATATAAGTAGAAAAAAGGACAAGACAAAGTTAACTTGGATAAAATTGTGCTTAACCACCAATGAGCTATATGCATGCCGATGCAGGAAATATATATTCTCTACTAAAGCCTATCCTTGTCTACTTGCCTCAATCCCCCGGTCGCAATAAAGCAATCAGCAGCAGCGCAAGTTAAATCTATCTTCACTATACAGAAAATTATGCTAAATGGTGTAGCACTGAAACCTTTTCCCGGCTATATAAGCCCCTTGTCATAGCTGCAATCTCAGCACAAGCAATTCATCTGTTCAACATCAACATTCTCAAGTGTTACTTCTAGTCTTCTTCAGTTAAGATATGGATAGGGTGATGAGGTTGGCTTCACAAAGGGCGGTGGTGATCTTCACCCTCAGCTCCTGCTGCATGTGCCACACTGTCAAGAGGCTCTTCTGCGAGCTTGGAGTCAATCCCGACGTCCATGAGCTCGACGGGGAGCCCATGGGGAGTGAAATGGAGAAGGCACTGGTCAAGCTTCTTGGTCGGAAGCCGCCCATTCCAGCTGTCTTCATCGACGGGAAGCTGATAGGGTCTACCGACAAGATCATGGCACTTCACCTTGGAGGCAAACTAGTCCCACTCCTCAGAGAAGCCGGTGCTCTCTGGCTCTAAGCTAATTTGAGTAAACCCAATGCTGTGAGCGATGTATTGGAGTTAGAACTAAAGAACTATGGAGTGATTACTATGTAGATTTTTAGTTGTAAAGTGTAATGTATTCCGGTATAACTATAGAAGTGGAATTAATTTTGTCATCTACATTGTTGAAGTTGTGCTCTCTTTAATTTAGTGTATATTCTCATGTTTTGTGTGTACTGATCATGCATAATTAAATCCGATAATTATAATATTATTTGAAGACCTTAGTAATGGGATCTAGTGATATCTGACTCGGAGCAAACATGTAGAATCTAGATAGGAATGTGATACTTGATAGTAGAAAAAGTTGATTTATTTGGCACAATAGCAACCACAGGTTTCATAAACTTAACAGATACTGAAAACCTTTTTGTAAAAACTTGCTTATGAAAACCTTTATGCAAAAACTTGCTTAAAGCACTTAAAATACTTGATCATAAAATGGAAACTGGTATATGTGTTGTAGCTCACATCAAAACTCTAGAATTTTGGTAAAAGCTGAGGTAATTATATGTTTATACAAGACGCCCAAGTTGGTCAATTGTCTATTTATGGGCTGATGGATTAAATCCGGTTAGTGAGACCAAGATTTCACTACAGAGTTATTCTGAATCAGGTTAAATGTTGCTAGTGTGCGAAAACTCTAGACCTGTGTATAAATTTAATCCGGTTAGTAAAACCAAAATATAATATTTAAGTACTCTCATACCTTGTTAAATATTCTTGCTATTGCGACAAAACTCTTGTGGTGGTGAGAGTTGAGATTATATGTTTTACATTATTCCAAAAATAAGCTTCTTACCTACTACACTGGCAATGGCCATTCTCTTTCATGGGATTTTTTTGGTCATGCAAAGACAGTTAAGGATGCAGCAATTAAAACTTAGATACAGATGGCTACTGTATGATAGGTGGGTCCTCCTCTTTTCATAAAGCGTGCAAGCATATATAAATAGAAGGGAGCCCATCTGTCATACCGTGACGACTGTATCAATTTTTTGATACAACTATCTGTATCAAAGTTTTACTCATGATGCAGCCATACTAGCATGATTGTCGTTGTAGATGGTTAATAGAAAATATATGATCGATGTTTCTTACTTTTATAAATAAGATGGTGTTTAAAGAAGGCTAAATTATTCTAATGACATTCCAATTACAACACTCCGACTTTTTTGGCACCTTGACTTTCAAATGTTCGATTTTGGCACCATAACTTTAGAAATTATTTTTTTGTAATACCTTTCGTCAATTTTGAACAACATCGAAATCACTTCAAAAGAATATCTGACAATATAAGTATTTAAATTGTGCTTTTGTACTATAAAATATGCTTTTGAAGAAATCTTGATGTGCTTCAAAATTGACGAAATGTGCTTTAAAAGAGTAATTTATGAATTTTGGTACCAAAATCGAACAATAAAAAAAAATTAAGGTAAAAAAAACGTTCGAATAATATAGTTGGAATACGATTAGGTTAATTTAACTTTAAAAAAAGCTAAATAAAAAAAAAAAGATTCAAATAGGCTATTCCAAAACCTCCGGATAAAGGCTTTGTTGTCATTGTTTATGTTTTTTGAGATACTTATTTTTCAACTTAATGCGCCGAAGACCCAACTACAAAAGAGTAGTATGAGAGAAGATTACACACTCCTAAAACAAAAATATCAGCCAATTATATGGCTCCTCTTATTTATAAATGTTAACTTGGCCTTACGCTTGAAAATCTCTTCTTTTCCACGAAGGTACTAATGTCTTTATATATGATCGGTACTAGAAGATATTTCAAGCTTCTAGTAAACAACCGATAATTAAATAAAAGGAACATGTCCCAGTAAGTGGCGGAGTTTGACTAAAATATTTAGAAGGATAAGCTATATTTGGAGGAGAAATCATTTTTTTTTTAGAAACCAAATTGCATTTTAGAATGGATTATCTGAACCAAATCTCTTTCTGGAGTCGCTGAAAATGTCACTAAACTCTTAGTTGAGATGATTGTTCAAATCACGTACTTGCATGCAGGGGCGGAACTTGGTGAAGTCCTCCCCGGACTGTAGTCCGGGATCATCTTTGGAAAAAAATTACCATTGTATATATAGGTTTAAGAGAATAGAGTATTAGCAAGGACAACAACTAGTTTACTTAACACCCATGTACGAAACTACGAAAACATACATAGATCCTTGCATTCCTACATATTGACAAGAATAGCTTAAAGGCTTTATCATGACAGGCTAAAAGGAAAATACATGTTATATATGAACAATGGCTATAGTAGTGAAAGAAAATCATAAGAGAATACCAAGAATGTTGAGACTCGTGAAGACGACGAGGACAAGCACGGCTCACGAAAATGTTGGTAATTATAGTTAAGTTTGGTGTCTGTGGCTTCAGTATGAGAGCATACAACAGTTCTTTACTCTGCTACTTGTACTCTTGGGAGGTTTGTAAATGGTAATCCCTACTCGGTTAACATAAACGCAGTTGTTGAAAATGATGATTTGAGTACTTGTTATCTATATTTACGATGAATGTATATTTTTTCTTAAGTTTATTATCTATGAAAGATTTTGAATCGTCGAATTTATGTAACATTTTTTAATTTTTCGCATAAATTTTTAAAATTTTATAGTAACTATTAACTAGTCTATCCTACTTCAAAATTCTGATTCCGTTTCTGCCAGTCACTTGCAGCTGCAAGGACCAGACGCGAAAGCAACTTCGATGGATGCACAGAGACATTCAGCGCCCACAGTACTGTGCATGACGAGCAGAATTGCATGCCATGTTGGAATATCCTATGTACCGAAGAAACGTACGTATCCATCTCCGTACTATAGCTTGCCCACGGTTAAAAAACAAAACAGATTGGCACACTATATATATTCTATAGCCTTTAATTCCCCCCTTGGCCTTCCTTATCCGTTTGAAGAATTCGGGGAATAACGCGCCCAATTGTCGAAGACGTCGTCGCTCGTTGATGCAGTACGCGCGCATCTTCTCGATCGGTGTCGATGGGCTGGCGCGCGTGAGAATATATGTCACGCGCATTACCATGCTGCGATGCTGCGGCCCGACCTCGCATGCCTCGAGACATTTATCCTGTTATCCCTTGTTTCGAATACAAAATTTGACATTCCCTCTGCACTCAGGTCTCCGCATAGTTGAAACCTTATATTAGGTTCCTCTTGTATAAAAAAACGTGTTTAAAAAAAAAAGAAAAAAAAGAGAGCATATTCATTGCCAGTGCTTTAAAATTTGAACCGACTGGTTGAACTGGTGAAGCCGTAACTCAGTACTTTGTTTGGGCGGGCAGATTTGATATAGATCTGCTTTTCTTTAAAAAAAAAATTTTGCCAAAACCTTGGTCGACCCAGCATGCAAGACCACCGAACTGTTTAACCAAGTTGAATTTTGAACCGATTTGATCATGACTTTTGATCATTTTGTTTTAGACTTTACATACAATTAATATGTTTGCTTCTTGATTAATTATATTATGGTAGACATGCAGAACTTCTAAGTAGTACATATTGTTGGTATTTTCTACTTCGCTTTGGGAGTTTTAGTCCCACATTGAAAAACCACCAATGTGTATATCTCAATATATAGCATTGTTTAGTATTGGTAAATGCACATGCCGCTCATTTTATGCGCGACTTGCATGCACGGTTGCTAGCTCGGGCGCATGCGGCCAGAAGCTATGCGGCCTGCGAGTTAGCATGAGCGAGTAGAGTGTGGAGGGAAAATGATCTGCTATTGACAGCGCATGGTTATCCGTGTCTTCCGGAACATGCAGCATATGCGGCGCGCGGGTGTATGTGCACAATGGCAGCTGCTTTCGGCATTTTACGGCGCTACTCTATGCAGCGTGACCGGCGATGGCGATGACGCATGCAGCTCCGTCTACGAATGCGGGTTGGTGTCTGGTCGGATGGCGCATATGCGGCATGGGCTTTCTCAGGACGCATAGGTGCAAATTTTCTCTATATATAGAGAAGCTTCTCTTTCATTTGAGAGGTTGAAAAAACCGAGAGCACCAATGCATTTGCGGTCCATAGAGCTCCCCTCCCAAATAGTGATTTTTGAGTGATTTGAAGGTGACTTAGAGCGTTTCAAAAGTTCTCATGTGAATTTGCTGGATCCTGGGGGCAGATCGTTGTGTACGGTGAATCTTGCCTTGAGCACCGTGGTTTTGATCACCCCAGCAAGGAGTTCCTCTCTTTATATTTCTTTTCTTGTGCCTGTTCTTTCTCAATGTAGCGTCTGCGAACGTAAAGAGAAAAATATTTTTCCCTTTGTTGTTATATTTTTATTTTCTTGTTCAATCAATTTGTAACATGTTCTTGGTGTTGTGCTTCTTGGGGTTGCGTGTCACTGTAGAGGAACTCTTGTGTGAATCTCAGTGCACCAACTTCTTTTCTGGAGATAGTAGAGATGAACTCTTGTGTGAGTCTCTACTTTGTGGACCGTTTCTTCTTTGATCATACTTCCGGACTAACAATCTTGAGGCAAGTTTCGAGGTAGAATGGACAACCATTCAAGCCTTCTCGATACTAGCTTTCACAATCTTGAGAAGTTTGATGGCGAACACTACAACATTTGGAAGAGGAAGATCTCCTTGAATCTTAAATTTGTCAATGTTGCTTATGTGTTGGTTGATCCTGAACCTACTATTCCCGAAGATGGAGGAGAGCTTACAGTTGGCATGGCGTAGGACGTGCATGTTTACCATTAAAATTGATTACTGTAATAACAAACTGAATAAAGTATAAAGAGGTCCTAGATAGACAATTTAAGTACAAATTTTTGATTCTGGGTGTGGCGATGGACAAAGAGCGCTATGGAGGCTTATTTACTCCGTTGACGATCCGATACAGGGTGAAAGTCACCCTAGTATATATAGTGATCCTTGGGCGCACATATGTTAGGCTGCATGGATGCTAGGGGGTGCCACGTGTACCTCCCTAACAGGGTGCAACTGTAGCCTTAACCAGGCCAAGCTGCCACGTGGACGCTTGTTAGGATTTTTTGTTATTGAAGATCTGGGCGGTTCTCGTCCTTTGCGGGCGTAACTTGATCAATTTTGACACGTGGCCCACACTTGGTTGGAGAGAGCTACTTCAGTTGTAATGGCAAGACTTGGTCTTCTTGGAGTCTGAGATGCATGTGGCTAGAGACGCATGAGGTGCATGGAATCTGGGACGCACGAGAATAGCGACGCATGGAACATAGGGAGTCTAGGACACATATGGCTGGAGACGCATAGAACGCATAAAGTCTGGGATGCATGGGGCCAGAGACGTATGAAATGCATGAAGTCTGGTACGTATGGGACCAGAGACGCATGGAGTGTGGAATGTATGGGATCCTTGTTGTGCTGTACACGTGGAGCTGTACACCAGTCGAGAGTGAAGTTTTGTGCTGACGCGAGACTTCTATCATTTAGTGTGTTCACGTCTTTTGAGGCAATCAAAAAAATCTTTTTTGTCAGAATTTTGTGTCAGAGACGATGTTGTTGACGGGACGCCATGTCAGGTCCATCTGCGGCCAAGGCTGCTTCAGTTGATTAGGACGCATGGGTGTAGCCTTATTGGGCTGCAAGGTGCCTCTACGGCCTTATTTCTACTGAGCTTTGGGGGCGCATGATTGTTGGACGCATGGACGCGTACTTTGTAGTGCCCCGCTCCGTTCTTATGTTGGTTTCTGTCATTTATTATTATTTTATTTTTCTGTTGTTGAGAAAGACTACCCGAGACCAGTAGAATACCAATTGACAATGAAATAGACCCGATTTAGGACCTGCATGTAGAATGGACCCTTGGTTCAGTTTATTTTGGGTGAACCCATGGCTAAGCCCTCTTTTCTCCTCTCTTAGTATATATATGAGCTTTTCTCTCTCCTCTCTTTCTTCTTATTCATTTCCATTTTTCTCTTCCTCCTATCCCTCAAGCTCCCTCTAGCCAAACCCTAGCCCTAAGAAAAAGTTGATGTGAATTGGATCGTGAGAGGAGAGGCTAGAAGCCACCCATGGCAAGTACATCTTGCTCAATAGTAAAATCATAGATTTTTGGTTTTTTTATATATGTTGTTGTTTTAAAAATGTATTAGATGGAAAACATTTTCATTGTGTTCCTCATCATTTTTAGTTCTTGGAGTTTCTGCTTTTGCTGGATAGATTTTAGTAGATCTGAGTTCTAAGTTTAGGATTTTTATAGGTTATATGAGTTTTTTCTTGGTTTGATCTATAAAAACTTTTTTTTTCTAAAAACTAGTTATTCTATTTGATGGAGCTTTCTATTTCGAGCATTTAGGCTTTTGAATCGCTTAATTTGGAGTTAAATTAAAGATTTTATGGCCAAAAAAGTTCTGGAGCTTCGTTCTCGGACCTGTCTGGTAAGGACGATGAACAGTGCCGCACAGTAGTACACCGCGCATGGATTTTCATGTCGTAGTAGTGCGCTGCGCATGGAGTTTTATTCTGCAGCAATGCGCCGCGCATCACCTTCTTGCAGCGTGCAGTGCGCTGCACATAAATTTTTATGCCGCAGCAGTGCGCCGCGCATGGATTATCTTGTCGCAGCAGAGCGCCGCACACAGAATTCAGGATGCGCGCAGTGCGCTGCGCACATAATGACCCAAATGTCTGTTTTTGCATATTTAAGCTATTTTCTGGATTGAATTTCGAAACACTCATGAAAGTTGTAGATCTCGGTTTTTTCTTTTCAAATATTTTTAAATCACCTCATTTGGAGTTCATATGTGAGATTTATCCTCAATATACTATATTGTATTGTTTTTCTAATGCTTAAACTATTTTAGCCCAGTTGAGTATTGGAGCATAGTTGGATGTTGTGCTTCCCTATATTAATACGTAATTTTGATCCTCACGACACCATACAAATATTTGTATATGAAAATTTATTGCATTTGGCATCGGACAATCAAGTGTGAGCATTGTCCTATGTATCGCGTGTCGCGAATACGATAACTCATGAAAAGCTCATACTCGCGATTTGTTATTTTAGGAAGTTCTCAAGTGTCCACGATTCGAGAACTTGAAATAATTTAGTAATGATTAAACAAGATAAGATTTATCTAGAGCATTTTTTGAGGAAAGAATATTGCGCTACCGGCTACCCCGATCCCCAAGGGCCCCATGCGGCATGGACAACCCTGCTAGGAAAGGGCTCTATGACTGACCAAGTTTACGCGTGGTGTGGTACATTATAAGACAAGTTTATGTTTACAAGAAAATTTTATGATTATAAGACAAGTTTATGTTTACAAGACCAGTTTTGATTCACAAGTTTATGTTTATGCTTATAAGTTCAATTTTTGTTTGTGATAAGTAGCAAGTTATGTTATTGTATGGTTGACTGTGCCTTTAAATTTAGTAGACAAGCGTACTCTTGGCCATCCGGGTTGACTGCAGTACCGGTGGTAGCAATATTCTTAGCAATGTATTCCTAGTAATAAGGGCTTGTGATAACCCTAATTAGTTAATTATAGCAAGTCGTAGGCATGTTTGGCCGTGAATTGGATGTTTGTTTATTCGTATAGCTCACTCTTCTAGTTTTATTTTCTCCCGGCATGTGGTTAGGGTGCTAATTCTGCTTGGGTGAAAGTCTGCAACCCTGGTCCTTATTTGGTTTAAGGGTTGTGGCCCCGATCCAGAGTAGTTCCTATGCTCTCTTGCCTCTCGTTGCCTTACTTTTATTTCTGTACTTATTATCAGTTCTTTTAGTATTATTTTTGAGACAAATTTACGTTGGTACCGTACAAGTCTCGATCTACATATATATTTCTTATATGTCTCTTTTGCTTATGTTGTGATGTGTTTGGTCTATCACCTCGAGCTCCTTTGTTGTACTTATTGCTTGGGGTTCTGGCCCCACTGGCTTTGCATGGCCAGGTTACCCCGAAGAGAAACATGATCCGTCGCACCTCCAGCAAGATGGCTCGCACTCGAAGGACTGCGGCCGAAGCTTGCAAGTGGGTTTCCTTCTTCCATCCCTCGTCTTGATTACTTCTTTTTGTGGTGTTTAGCAAGGGGCAGAGTTAGCTCCTTATATGTTTAAGACTACGGTTGTCACTACCCAATTCTAGAAAATAGGATTATTTTTTTTATTTTTTTTTGGTAAATTGTGTATTGTTTACAAATATTTATATTTATATTTAATTGATGGTTGTATTAATTTTCTGTTTGGTTGTTTTAGGGTTTTGGCTAGTTTGGACCTATGTTAGACCCTAGTGGACCCATGTTCAACCCAACCAACACCCTTGTGAGGCCTATTTTTGGGTTTAGAATAATTATTATATTTTATTTTAGTTAGTTGGAGTGATTAGGAGTTAATTTGAGTGCTTTTGGAACCCCAAACCAAAATCCCAAGTTGCATGACTAAAGGAGAGGGTGTTTTAGTCATTTGTCTTAGTGTAAACCCTT